>CM059788.1:39152741-39818574 GCA_030435695.1 Brachymystax lenok tsinlingensis
TGGTTAGAACATGTAGTATATCTGAAAAATAGATGGATAGAACATGTAGTATATCTGAAGAATATGTGGGTAGAAAATGTAGTATATCTGAAGAATATGTGGGTAGAACATGTAGTATATCTGAAGAATAGATGGATAGAACATGTAGTATATCTGAAGAATATGTGGGTAGAACATGTAGTATATCTGAAGAATATGTGGATAGAACATGTAGTATATATGAAGAATATGTGGGTAGAACATGTAGTATATCTGAAGAAGACATGGATAGAACATGTAGTATATATGAAGAATATGTGGGTAGAACATGTAGAGTATCTGAAGAATATTTGGATAGAACATGTAGTATATCTGAAGAATACATGGATAGAACATGAATTATATCTGAAGAATACTTGGATAGAACATGTAGAATATCTGAAGAATACGTGGATAGAACATGTAGTATATCTGAAGAATACATGGATAGAACATGTAGTATATCTGAAGAATAAATGGATAGAACATGAATTATATCTGAAGAATATTTGGATAGAACATATAGTATTTCTGAAAAATATGTGGATAGAACATGTAGTATATCTGAAGAATATGTGGATAGAACATATAGTATATCTGAAAATATGCGGATAGAACATGTAGTATATCTGTAGAATACGTTGATAGAACATGTAGTATATCTGTAGAATACGTTGATAGAACATGTAGTATATATGAAGAATAGTTGGATAGAACATATAGTATATCTGAAAAATATGTGGATAGAACATGTAGTATATCTGAAGAATACATGGATAGAACATGTAGAGTATCTGAAGAATATGTGGATAGAACATGTAGTATATCTGAAGAATATGTGGATAGAACATGTAGTATATCTGAAGAATACATGGATAGAACATGTAGTATATCTGAAGAATACATGGATAGAACATGAATTATATCTGAAGAATACATGGATAGAACATGTAGAATTTCTGAAGAATACGTGGATAGAACATGTAGTATATCTGAAGAATATGTGGATAGAACATGTAGTATATATGAAGAATATGTGGGTAGAACATGTAGTATATCTGAAGAATATGTGGGTAGAACATGTAGTATATCTGAAAAATAGATGGATAGAACATGTAGTATATCTGAAGAATATGTGGGTAGAAAATGTAGTATATCTGAAGAATATGTGGGTAGAACATGTAGTATATCTGAAGAATAGATGGATAGAACATGTAGTATATCTGAAGAATATGTGGGTAGAACATGTAGTATATCTGAAGAATATGTGGATAGAACATGTAGTATATCTGAAGAATAGATGGATAGAACATGAATTATATCTGAAGAATATTTGGATAGAACATATAGTATTTCTGAAAAATATGTGGATAGAACATGTAGTATATCTGAAGAATATGTGGATAGAACATATAGTATATCTGAAAAATATGCGGATAGAACATGTAGTATATCTGTAGAATACGTTGATAGAACATGTAGTATATCTGTAGAATACGTTGATAGAACATGTAGTATATATGAAGAATAGTTGGATAGAACATATAGTATATCTGAAAAATATGTGGATAGAACATGTAGTATATCTGAAGAATACATGGATAGAACATGTAGAGTATCTGAAGAATATGTGGATAGAACATGTAGTATATCTGAAGAATACATGGATAGAACATGTAGTATATCTGAAGAATACATGGATAGAACATGAATTATATCTGAAGAATACATGGATAGAACATGTAGTATATCTGAAGAATATGTGGATAGAACATGTAGTATATCTGAAGAATATGTGGGTAGAACATGTAGTATATCTGAAGAATAGATGGATAGAACATGTAGTATATCTGAAGAATATGTGGGTAGAACATGTAGTATATCTGAAGAATATGTGGATAGAACATGTAGTATATCTGAAGAATAGATGGATAGAACATGTAGTATATCTGAAGAATATGTGGGTAGAACATGTAGTATATCTGAAGAATATGTGGGTAGAACATGTAGTACATCTGAAGAATATGTGGGTAGAACATGTAGTATATCTGAAAAATATGTGGATAGAACATGTAGTATATATGAAGAATATGTGGGTAGAACATGTAGTAAATCTGAAGAATATGTGGATAGAACATGTAGTATATATGAAGAATATGTGGGTAGAACATGTAGTATATCTGAAGAATATGTGGGTAGAACATGTAGTATATCTGAAGAATACATGGATAGAACATGTAGTATATATGAAGAATATGTGGGTAGAACATGTAGAGTATCTGAAGAATATTTGGATAGAACATGTAGTATATCTGAAGAATACATGGATAGAACATGAATTATATCTGAAGAATACTTGGATAGAACATGTAGAATATCTGAAGAATACGTGGATAGAACATGTAGTATATCTGAAGAATATGTGGATAGAACATGTAGTATATCTGAAGAATATGTGGATAGAACATGTAGTATATCTGAAGAATATGTGGGTAGAACATGTAGTATATCTGAAGAAGACATGGATAGAACATGTAGTATATATGAAGAATATGTGGGTAGAACATGTAGTATATCTGAAGAATATGTGGGTAGAACATGTAGTATATCTGAAAAATAGATGGATAGAACATGTAGTATATCTGAAGAATATGTGGGTAGAAAATGTAGTATATCTGAAGAATATGTGGGTAGAACATGTAGTATATCTGAAGAATAGATGGATAGAACATGTAGTATATCTGAAGAATATGTGGGTAGAACATGTAGTATATCTGAAGAATATTTGGATAGAACATATAGTATATCTGAAAAATATGCGGATAGAACATGTAGTATATCTGTAGAATACGTTGATAGAACATGTAGTATATCTGTAGAATACGTTGATAGAACATGTAGTATATATGAAGAATAGTTGGATAGAACATATAGTATATCTGAAAAATATGTGGATAGAACATGTAGTATATCTGAAGAATACATGGATAGAACATGTAGAGTATCTGAAGAATATGTGGATAGAACATGTAGTATATCTGAAGAATACATGGATAGAACATGTAGTATATCTGAAGAATACATGGATAGAACATGAATTATATCTGAAGAATACATGGATAGAACATGTAGTATATCTGAAGAATATGTGGATAGAACATGTAGTATATCTGAAGAATATGTGGGTAGAACATGTAGTATATCTGAAGAATAGATGGATAGAACATGTAGTATATCTGAAGAATATGTGGGTAGAACATGTAGTATATCTGAAGAATATGTGGGTAGAACATGTAGTATATCTGAAGAATAGATGGATAGAACATGTAGTATATCTGAAGAATATGTGGGTAGAACATGTAGTATATCTGAAGAATATGTGGGTAGAACATGTAGTACATCTGAAGAATATGTGGGTAGAACATGTAGTATATCTGAAGAATATGTGGATAGAACATGTAGTATATATGAAGAATATGTGGGTAGAACATGTAGTATATCTGAAGAATATGTGGATAGAACATGTAGTATATCTGAAGAATATGTGGGTAGAACATGTAGTATATCTGAAGAATATGTGGGTAGAACATGTAGTATATCTGAAGAATACATGGATAGAACATGTAGTATATCTGAAGAATATGTGGGTAGAACATGTAGTATATCTGAAGAATATTTGGATAGAACATGTAGTATATCTGAAGAATACATGGATAGAACATGAATTATATCTGAAGAATACTTGGATAGAACATGTAGAATATCTGAAGAATACGTGGATAGAACATGTAGTATATCTGAAGAATATGTGGATAGAACATGTAGTATATCTGAAGAATATGTGGATAGAACATGTAGTATATATGAAGAATATGTGGGTAGAACATGTAGTATATCTGAAGAATATGTGGGTAGAACATGTAGTATATCTGAAGAATACATGGATAGAACATGTAGTATATATGAAGAATATGTGGGTAGAACATGTAGTATATCTGAAGAATATGTGGGTAGAACATGTAGTATATCTGAAGAATAGATGGATAGAACATGTAGTATATCTGAAGAATATGTGGGTAGAACATGTAGTATATCTGAAGAATATGTGGGTAGAACATGTAGTATATCTGAAGAATAGATGGATAGAACATGTAGTATATCTGAAGAATATGTGGGTAGAACATGTAGTATATCTGAAGAATATTTGGATAGAACATATAGTATATCTGAAAAATATGCGGATAGAACATGTAGTATATCTGTAGAATACGTTGATAGAACATGTAGTATATCTGAAGAATATGTGGGTAGAACATGTAGTATATCTGAAGAATATGTGGGTAGAACATGTAGTATATCTGAAGAAGACATGGATAGAACATGTAGTATATCTGAAGAATATGTGGGTAGAACATGTAGTATATCTGAAGAATATGTGGGTAGAACATGTAGTATATCTGAAAAATAGATGGATAGAACATGTAGTATATCTGAAGAATATGTGGGTAGAAAATGTAGTATATCTGAAGAATATGTGGGTAGAACATGTAGTATATCTGAAGAATAGATGGATAGAACATGTAGTATATCTGAAGAATATGTGGGTAGAACATGTAGTATATCTGAAGAATATTTGGATAGAACATATAGTATATCTGAAAAATATGCGGATAGAACATGTAGTATATCTGTAGAATACGTTGATAGAACATGTAGTATATCTGTAGAATACGTTGATAGAACATGTAGTATATATGAAGAATAGTTGGATAGAACATATAGTATATCTGAAAAATATGTGGATAGAACATGTAGTATATCTGAAGAATACATGGATAGAACATGTAGAGTATCTGAAGAATATGTGGATAGAACATGTAGTATATCTGAAGAATACATGGATAGAACATGAATTATATCTGAAGAATACATGGATAGAACATGTAGTATATCTGAAGAATATGTGGATAGAACATGTAGTATATCTGAAGAATATGTGGGTAGAACATGTAGTATATCTGAAGAATAGATGGATAGAACATGTAGTATATCTGAAGAATATGTGGGTAGAACATGTAGTATATCTGAAGAATATGTGGGTAGAACATGTAGTATATCTGAAGAATATGTGGATAGAACATGTAGTATATCTGAAGAATATGTGGATAGAACATGTAGTATATCTGAAGAATATGTGGGTAGAACATGTAGTATATCTGAAGAATATGTGGATAGAACATGTAGTATATATGAAGAATATGTGGGTAGAACATGTAGTATATCTGAAGAATATGTGGGTAGAACATGTAGTATATCTGAAGAATACATGGATAGAACATGTAGTATATATGAAGAATATGTGGGTAGAACATGTAGTATATCTGAAAAATAGATGGATAGAACATGTAGTATATCTGAAGAATATGTGGGTAGAAAATGTAGTATATCTGAAGAATATGTGGGTAGAACATGTAGTATATCTGAAGAATAGATGGATAGAACATGTAGTATATCTGAAGAATATGTGGGTAGAACATGTAGTATATCTGAAGAATATTTGGATAGAACATATAGTATATCTGAAAAATATGCGGATAGAACATGTAGTATATCTGTAGAATACGTTGATAGAACATGTAGTATATATGAAGAATAGTTGGATAGAACATATAGTATATCTGAAAAATATGTGGATAGAACATGTAGTATATCTGAAGAATACATGGATAGAACATGTAGAGTATCTGAAGAATATGTGGATAGAACATGTAGTATATCTGAAGAATACATGGATAGAACATGTAGTATATCTGAAGAATACATGGATAGAACATGAATTATATCTGAAGAATACATGGATAGAACATGTAGTATATCTGAAGAATATGTGGATAGAACATGTAGTATATCTGAAGAATATGTGGGTAGAACATGTAGTATATCTGAAGAATAGATGGATAGAACATGTAGTATATCTGAAGAATATGTGGGTAGAACATGTAGTATATCTGAAGAATATGTGGGTAGAACATGTAGTATATCTGAAGAATAGATGGATAGAACATGTAGTATATCTGAAGAATATGTGGGTAGAACATGTAGTATATCTGAAGAATATGTGGGTAGAACATGTAGTATATCTGAAGAATATGTGGATAGAACATGTAGTATATCTGAAGAATATTTGGATAGAACATGTAGTATATCTGAAGAATATGTGGGTAGAACATGTAGTATATCTGAAGAATATGTGGATAGAACATGTAGTATATATGAAGAATATGTGGATAGAACATGTAGTATATCTGAAGAATATGTGGATAGAACATGTAGTATATCTGAAGAATACATGGATAGAACATGTAGTATATCTGAAGAATATGTGGGTAGAACATGTAGAGTATCTGAAGAATATTTGGATAGAACATGTAGTATATCTGAAGAATACATGGATAGAACATGAATTATATCTGAAGAATACTTGGATAGAACATGTAGAATATCTGAAGAATACGTGGATAGAACATGTAGTATATCTGAAGAATATGTGGGTAGAACATGTAGTATATCTGAAGAATATGTGGATAGAACATGTAGTATATCTGAAGAATATGTGGATAGAACATATGTAGTATATCTGAAGAATATGTGGGTAGAACATGTAGTATATCTGAAGAAGACATGGATAGAACATGTAGTATATATGAAGAATATGTGGATAGAACATGTAGTATATCTGAAGAATATGTGGGTAGAACATGTAGTATATCTGAAGAATACATGGATAGAACATGTAGTATATCTGAAGAATATGTGGATAGAAAATGTAGTATATCTGAAGAATATGTGGATAGAACATGTAGTATATCTGAAGAATAGATGGATAGAACATGTAGTATATCTGAAGAATATGTGGGATAGAACATGTAGTATATCTGAAGAATATTTGGATAGAACATATAGTATATCTGAAGAATATGTGGATAGAACATGTAGTATATCTGAAGAATACGTGGATAGAACATGTAGTATATCTGAAGAATATGTGGATAGAACATGTAGTATATCTGAAGAATATGTGGATAGAACATGTAGTATATCTGAAGAATACATGGATAGAACATGTAGTATATCTGAAGAATATGTGGGTAGAACATGTAGTATATCTGAAGAATATGTGGGTAGAACATGTAGTATATCTGAAGAATAGATGGATAGAACATGTAGTATATCTGAAGAATATGTGGGTAGAACATGTAGTATATCTGAAGAATATGTGGGTAGAACATGTAGTATATCTGAAGAATAGATGGATAGAACATGTAGTATATCTGAAGAATATGTGGGTAGAACATGTAGTATATCTGAAGAATATGTGGATAGAACATGTAGTATATCTGAAGAATATGTGGATAGAACATGTAGTATATCTGAAGAATATGTGGATAGAACATGTAGTATATCTGAAGAATATGTGGATAGAACATGTAGTATATCTGAAGAATATGTGGATAGAACATGTAGTATATCTGAAGAATATGTGGGTAGAACATGTAGTATATCTGAAGAATATGTGGATAGAACATGTAGTATATCTGAAGAATACATGGATAGAACATGAATTATATCTGAAGAATACATGGATAGAACATGTAGTATATCTGAAGAATATGTGGATAGAACATGTAGTATATCTGAAGAATATGTGGGTAGAACATGTAGTATATCTGAAGAATAGATGGATAGAACATGTAGTATATCTGAAGAATATGTGGGTAGAACATGTAGTATATCTGAAGAATATGTGGGTAGAACATGTAGTATATCTGAAGAATATGTGGATAGAACATGTAGTATATCTGAAGAATATGTGGATAGAACATGTAGTATATCTGAAGAATATGTGGGTAGAACATGTAGTATATCTGAAGAATATGTGGATAGAACATGTAGTATATATGAAGAATATGTGGGTAGAACATGTAGTATATCTGAAGAATATGTGGATAGAACATGTAGTATATCTGAAGAATACATGGATAGAACATGTAGTATATCTGAAGAATATGTGGGTAGAACATGTAGTATATCTGAAGAATACATGGATAGAACATGTAGTATATCTGAAGAATATGTGGATAGAACATGTAGTATATCTGAAGAATATGTGGATAGAACATGTAGTATATCTGAAGAATACATGGATAGAACATGTAGTATATCTGAAGAATATGTGGATAGAACATGAATTATATCTGAAGAATATTTGGATAGAACATATAGTATATCTGAAAAATATGCGGATAGAACATGTAGTATATCTGTAGAATACGTTGATAGAACATGTAGTATATCTGTAGAATACGTTGATAGAACATGTAGTATATCTGAAGAATAGTTGGATAGAACATGTAGTATATCTGAAGAATATGTGGATAGAACATGTAGTATATCTGAAGAATACATGGATAGAACATGTAGAGTATCTGAAGAATATGTGGATAGAACATGTAGTATATCTGAAGAATACATGGATAGAACATGTAGTATATCTGAAGAATACATGGATAGAACATGTAGTATATCTGAAGAATACATGGATAGAACATGTAGTATATCTGAAGAATACGTGGATAGAACATGTAGTATATCTGAAGAATATGTGGATAGAACATGTAGTATATCTGAAGAATACATGGATAGAACATGTAGTATATCTGAAGAATATGTGGATAGAACATGTAGTATATCTGAAGAATATATGGATAGAATATGTAGTATAACTGTAGAATACATTGATAGAACATGTAGTATATCTGAAGAATACATGGATAGAATATGTAGTATAACTGTAGAATACGTGGATAGGACATGTAGTTTATCTGAAGAATACATGGATAGAACATGTAGTATATATGAAGAATACATGGATAGAACATGTAGTATATCTGTTGAATACGTGGATAGAACATGTAGTATATCTGTTGAATACGTGGATAGAATAGTATATTTATACAGCAATATTCTAATAGGATGATCTTGACTAGAATACAGTATAAACATATGAAATAAGTAAAAAAGTATGTAAACATTATTCAAATGGTCAGTGTTCTATTATTAAAGTGACCAGTGTTCCATGTCTATGTACATCAGGCAGCAGTTCACTGTCTTCTCCTGTTCCACCCTCTGACCTACCGACTGTCTGTGTCCACAGGGACATATCACACACACACACACACACACACACTCTGACCCGCTGTCTGTCTGTGTCCACAGGGACATATCACACACACACACACTCTGACCCGCTGTCTGTCTGTGTCCACAGGGACATATCTTACCCACGAGGCCAAGGGCTGCGACGACGCTCCCGATGCCGACACGGCTATCATCAACGCCGAGGGTGGCCATTCCGGAGCTGAGGACAAGAAGGAGTACTTCATTTAGAGAGGCGTCGGGGAGGTTGAAGATGAGCGCTTCCATTTGTCTTCACAAGCTTCCGTTCTTCACATCAGCCAGAGGGGGAGGAGTAGGGGACAGACAGACAGACAGACAGACAGACAGACAGACAGATAGGGAAATGGTGAAATGGAAGGGAATAAGAAGAAGTGAGACTGACAGGAAAAACTGAAAAGCTTGTATTGAAAACAGGGAAGTAAGATTTTTGCACTTATATACATGTACCTTTCCATATATGACTTCTGCATGTCCACTGACACACCCACGTACACATCCCTCGTCACTGGCACACACACACACACAAACAGACAAACAGACACACATCGCGACTCGTCACTGGCACACACACACACAAACAGACACACATCGCCACTCGTCACTGACACACCCACGTACACATCACTCGTCTCCGGCACACACACAAACAGACACATGGACATATAACCGAATCATGGTAAGGCATGCTCGATTTCTTGATTTAAGCTGGAATCCTTAATTGAAACAATAACAAAGTGTATCCCCGCCCCTGTTTCGATAAAAAAATAATGGATGGGTCTGGAGAAATGTAACCACTCTCAGATTCATAGTCAGCGCTATAGATGCAAAGGACTGACCATCCATGATATCAACAGTATAGTTTTAACCATGTTTTGAGGCTATACAGTGCTTGTTTACAAACATTGGAGTAAATAAACAATATAAACACGTTTATATTTTGGTTTCTGATGGGGTACAACAGCTGAACCAAGCTCACTACAATCGATGGGTACATATACATCATTAATAAATCATTAATAAATCATTAATAAATCCAACAATGTATGTAGCAACTAAGGATTCTATCTTTAAGAGAAAATAAAATGTTTTTTTATACATACGTACCTACAGTACATATGTTCCAGTCACGTTCAACTGTCAGTGACACAAATGCAAAATTGTAATCCACATATTTTTGCTAAATTGTACTCCACATTCCAGCATGTCATGCTGAAATACAGTTTCAGATCCCTATGCACTGTCCCCTCACATTATACATACCACTCCCTCTCATCTGCCTTAAATTTTTCCTCTCTTTCATTCTCTCTGTTCTATAATACTTCACACACTATACTGCCATACCAAGCAAAAAGGCAATAACTGCTCATAGCGTGGAACTGAGAAAAATGGCTTTTATTTACCGTGGTTTCACAGTAACTTTATGCAGTTACTGCTAACATGACCCCAATTTTCTCCTGAACACAATACAATAGAGGCAGGATACTTGTCCACATGATTAAGCATGTATTTATTGTAGCAAAATTGACATTAACTCATTTTCGACCAAATGAGCAGTTACTGCCTTTTTGCTTGGTAGGACACTATAGACCAGAACACTCTCTGTTTGACACTCTTCTACTCATGATTCAGAAATCTGTCAATCAACAATAACTGCTGTACATAACCTCTCTCTCTGTCATACACACACAGACACAAATACAACCCCCTATCCCCTATATAGTGCAAAGGTAGTGTGTGTGTTTGTCATATGGACCCTGCTCTAAAGTAGTGCACTATGTAGGGAATAGGGTGCAATTTGGAATGAAGTCTTTTAGTAACATGAAGGCAACCAAATTCACAGACATCCCCAAATTCCCTACACATTACAATACAATACATTACAATACATTACAATACATTAAATTACATTACATTACATTACAATACAATACAATACATTAAATTACAATAAATTACAATACATTACAATACAATGCCTTACAATACATTACATTACAATACAATACAATACAATACAATACAATACAATACAATACAATGCAATACATACCAATACATTACATAACATTACATTACAATACAAAACATTACAATACATAACATTACAATACATTACAATACAATACAATACATTGCACTACATTACATTACACTACATTACAATACATTACAATACAATACAATACAATACAATACATAACAATACATTATAATGCAATACACAAGACAAGACAAGACAAGACAAGACAAGACAAGACAAGACAAGACAAGACAAGACAAGACAAGACAAGACAAGACAAGACAAGACAAGACAAGACAAGACAAGACAAGACAAGACAAGACAAGACAAGACAAGACAAGACAAGACAACTCACAAGAGTCCACCACAGTACCATACAACACACCCATACAAAAACAGCATCCTGTGCGGTCACAGTGCAGGATTTAAATATAAATATATAAATATATATATATATATATATCATTATATAGCATTCTTTTTACTCAGAAAACAGAAAATGTTTGGTGTGCTGTAAATACACTATCATTTCCTCTCTCTCTCTCTCTCTCTCTCTCTCTCTCTCTCTCTCTCTCTCTCTCTCTCTCTCTCTCTCTCTCTCTCTCTCTCTCTCTTTATCTCTCTCTCTCTCTCTCTCTCTCTCCCTCTCTCAATTCAATTCAATTTGCTTTATTGGCATGACGTAACAATGTACATATTGCCAAAGCTAACTTTTGATATTTACAATATGAAAATAACAAGGATCAAAATTGTCAACGGGACAACAGTAACCAAGGGTCAAAATAACCATACATTAAACAATAACACTAAGCATACAGTAGCACTAAGCATACTCTCTCTCTCTCTCTCCTTCTCTCTCTCTCTCTCTCTCTCTCTCTCTCTCTCTCTCTCTCTCTCTCTCTCTTTTTCTCTTTCCCCCTCTCTCTCTCTCCCTCTCTCAGTCACTCTCTCTCTCTTTCTCTCTCTCTTTCTCTCCCTCTCTCCCCTTCCTTTCTCCCCCTATATCCCCATTGGTGTGCTACTAACTCCAGTACAGTATAGAATCTAAATCAGAATCTAAAAACCTGCCTGTTTTTACTACATTTAAATGCTGAGTGTAAAATATCAATATAACCAATGATGTTGCAATGAAAGCATACTATTTGTATGAATTCTGTTTTGATCCTCTGTTTAGATTTGTTCTGATGTTTACTTACTGTCAGTGTTAACAGTTTACAGTGTATGTTGGTCAGTACAGGACTTCCTATTGTTATGATTTAATTGTCATTATTTTCTCTGGCTTTATTTTGTTTATCACTGAGTGGTACTATAGTTAGTCTGATGAATAGAATTATACCACATCACTTCCATCCTGCTGCCTGCATTCCGGAATGCTCTCTCTGGCCAACCACAGGCCAGTAAACTAATTCTCCAATGACATCACTTACTGTAAAATTGCTAATACAGTCACTGCACCTTTAGAAATGACATAATTCTCTGAAATGTAATAAAAGAGGCATGACTGCTTGGCTAGCAGCAGTTAACCAGGGTACAGCTCAGAGAGCAGGCCACTCTCTCTTTCTGCTTCAGGCATACATACTGGCACTGAATGTCATCTCTCTCTCTCTCTCTGTTTCTCTGACTCTGTGTCTTCTCCCCTCTTTCTGTACCCCTCCGTATGTCCCTTTGCCCCTGTCTCACTCTCTGTCTTTCCATCTGTCTGTCCTTCCATCTCTCTCTCTTTGTCCTTCCATCTCCCTCCCTCCCTCCCTCCGTCTCTCTCTCTATCCTTCCATCTCTTTGACCTTTCTCTTCAGCCTCCTTACCCGTCTCCCTCACACTCAGCAAGACAACACATTTAGATAACGTTATAGCTAGCTAGAGCATTACTAGATTTGCTCACACATTGAGGTATTGTCTGACGTGGCCAGCCAGCACACTAGCCCAACGTTTGGACTGGAGACTAAGGGTCCATTGCTTCTGCTGTAGCATTGTCGTATCAGGGATATGCGTGGAATGATCAGGGATTGCTTCTATCTCATCCTTCATTGAGCCCTCTATCCAACTATGTTGGATCTCTATGGGGAAAAGCCGGTCTAGTGACTTTTGTCATAATAAGCTACAGTAGAGAGAGAGAGAGAGAGAGAGAGAGAGAGAGAGAGAGAGAGAGAGAGAGAGAGAGAGAGAGAGAGAGAGAGAGAGAGAGAGAGAGATGTCTGCAGACCGGACATATGGGTGTGTCTGTCACAGTGGAGGCTGCTGAGGGGTGGACTGCTCATGATAATGTCTGGAACGGAGTGAATGGAATAGCATCAAACACATGGAAACCATGGAAACCATGTGTTTGGTGTATGTGATACCGTTCCACTGATTCCACTCCAGCCATTCCCACAAGCCTGTCCTCCCCAATTAAGATGCCACCAACCTCATGTGGTCTGTCACAAAATGGGGCGTGTTGGTGTCAGTCAGTCACAATGCATTCATATGGCTTGCTCAGTTTCCATTTGATGCGTTGCATTTCCTAGGTAATCCCAAACTTGACATAACCTTTGACCTTTGGAACCAGGAATGTCTGTCTGCTCCACAGATCCTGACCCAGTGAGCAAAAGTGGTTGAAATGACATATTTTCAAGCACTCTTCTTCACTAGGGAGGATGTAGTACTCACTGTAAGTTTCCAACTGGTCCTGTATTTGCTTCTATCTATCACCCTGTCCGAGCTGTATAAATTGTGTGATCGCATGAAAAGGCTGCATGAGATAAAGAAAGTGGATTATACTATAGCTTTGACCAACCATGAGAACTGTTGTTGACTAGCCCCTATATGAGACGTCCAACCGACTGATGGAAGTGTTTGATGGCTTGCCCAATTAGAATCATTCTAGTTCTATGGGCTTGCCCTACTCTCTAGTCTGCAGAAATCTATTATATTTTAGAACACAACGCTCTACAACTCATTGCATCTGTGTGCAGTTACAGCTTTCTGCCACCGGATGTCAGTGACGAGCAGCTCTGTTTTACTTTCTTTGGACAACACTGGCCGTGTCTGAACACCCATACAAGTGTACATACCTAAACTGCGTAATATGTACTCATCGTTGCGTACCAGTGGTAGAAAAAGTACTTAATTGTCATACTTGAGTAAAAGTAAAAGTACCTTAATAGAAAAAGTGAAAGTCACTCAGTAAAATACTACTTTAGTAAAAGTCTAAAAGGATTTGGTTTTAAATATACTTAAGTACCAAAAGAAAATGTAATTGCTAAAATATATAAAGTATAAATCATTTCAAATTCCTTACATTAAGCAAACCAGACGGCACAATTTTATTTATTTTGTTTTTTTCTTTACAGATAGTCAGGGGGCACACTGGCTGAGTGTAGGTGGATTTTTCCAAATTCAACAGACATGCACTGCATTAACCAGGCTGGATAATAGCTCATTTCCAATTCGATTAGTTTCTCTAAACTGAATAGAATAGGAATGGAGTCAGGCTGGTTATAGACAGACTATCACATTCGACGTATACTAGTATAGCCCATCTGTCCTATTTAAACAGGACTAAAGACAGAAACACATAATTACTTAAATTTCAACATATTTATTAGTGAAACCAAAGTGCTGTAACATTTATACATTCAATCAAATAGCCTAGTACACACACCAAAACTTTTAAAATGTTCAAATCAAAAAGGCTATTGCACAGAAATACGTGGACAAAATTCCGAACCGCTGAAGAGCACCATAATTAACTAGAGTACTGTTCATTAGGAACGAGATCATAATGACTGCTAAGGCTTGATCCATGAATTAATTCATTAAATATGTAGCCTACAAAACTAAAACAATCACCATCTTAAAATCAAAAGGTCTGATTAACACGACATAAATAACACAGCCACTTCCCAATTAAGTAGCTTAGCTTTGTTGTCTGGCTACTCGAAGTGAACTAGGGCAGCTCTCCTCTTCTAATGGATTGTGGAAAAGTGTGCATCGAATTCTACTAGATGAAGACCCGAAATGAGAAGAACATCCCGGAATTTAAACCATAGTCGATTTTCGGAAATGCACACATTTTCGCATACTGAGAATTCCTCAAGGGCGATGGCGAAGTTTCCCGCTATTTGTTGATGCCCGTAGCTCCTCCTCATATCTAAGTGATCAGCTGTTGTCAAAGCCGAAATTAGTATGACATTCAGGCACTTTAAGTATATTCGATTTTCCAATACTATTAAAAAAAAATCTCGCATACTCAAACGGTCTACTATTTACGAAATTAGTATGACATCCAGGCACTTTAAGTATATTCCATTTTCCAATACTATTAAACATTTTTCTCGCATACTCAAACGGTCTACTATTTAGGACGTAAGTATGGGTATTCGGACAAGGCCTCACATCTCTCCACATCTCTGCTCTTTCATCTGTACCAGTAGTGGGGGGAACTCTCTCTCCTGTACCAGTAGTGGGAGACTCTCTCTCCTGTACCAGTAGTGGGGGAACTCTCTCTCAGTGTACCAGTAGTGGGGGGAACTCTCTCTCCTGTACCAGTAGTGGGGGGAACTCTCTCTCCTGTACCAGTAGTGGGGGGAACTCTCTCTCCTGTACCAGTAGTGGGGGGAACTCTCTCTCCTGTACCAGTAGTGGGGGAACTCTCTCCTGTACCAGTAGTGGGGGAACTCTCTCTCCTGTACCAGTAGTGGGGGAACTCTCTCTCCTGTACCAGTAGTGGGAACTCTCTCTCCTGTACCAGTAGTGGGGGAACTCTCTCTCCTGTACCAGTAGTGGGGGAACTCTCTCCTGTACCAGTAGTGGGGGGAACTCTCTCTCCTGTACCAGTAGTGGGGGGAACTCTCTCTCCTGTACCAGTAGTGGGGGGAACTCTCTCTCCTGTACCAGTAGTGGGGGGAACTCTCTCTCCTGTACCAGTAGTGGGGGAACTCTCTCTCCTGTACCAGTAGTGGGGGAACTCTCTCTCCTGTACCAGTAGTGGGGGAACTCTCTCTCCTGTACCAGTAGTGGGGGAACTCTCTCTCCTGTACCAGTAGTGGGGGAACTCTCTCCTGTACCAGTAGTGGGGGAACTCTCTCTCAGTGTACCAGTAGTGGGGGAACTCTCTCTCAGTGTACCAGTAGTGGGGAACTCTCTCTCCTGTACCAGTAGTAGTGGGGAACTCTCTCTCCTGTACCAGTAGTGGGGGAACTCTCTCTCCTGTACCAGTAGTGGGGGAACTCTCTCCTGTACCAGTAGTGGGGAACTCTCTCTCCTGTACCAGTAGTGGGGGGAACTCTCTTTCCTGTACCAGTAGTGGGGGGAACTCTCTCTCCTGTACCAGTAGTGTGGGGAACTCTCTCTCCTGTACCAGTAGTGGGGGGAACTCTCTCTCCTGTACCAGTAGTGGGGGGAACTCTCTCTCCTGTACCAGTAGTGTGGGGAACTCTCTCTCCTGTACCAGTAGTGTGGGAACTCTCTCTCCTGTACCAGTAGTGGGGGGAACTCTCTCTCCTGTACCAGTAGTGGGGGGAACTCTCTCTCCTGTACCAGTAGTGTGGGGAACTCTCTCTCCTGTACCAGTAGTGTGGGGAACTCTCTCTCCACTCCTCTCTCTTCTTCTTTTGTAGTATGTTAAGGAATATATTTTTTAAGTATGTTTATTTTTTTAAGAAAAGTGTGCATACTTTTAAATGTATTACTTTCAATTCTATTTATATCTCTTTTTTCAATTTTTCCTGAATAGATATTCAACACCAGAAGGTTAGAGGATAGTTTTGGCGTATCTTATTGTTTTGACAGTCTGACATTTTTATATAATTTCATGTAGGCTATAGAGTGCTGCCTTTACCGGTTATTCTTACAAGCAGACTAATACACACACACACACACACATATGCATGGGGTACATGTGGTCTGTGACTACAGTGTGTTTGTGTGTGTGTGTGTGTGTGTGTGTGTATGTATGTATGTATGTATGAGTTTAAGGTGTGTATAATGATAGACCCAAACAGACTCCGGAGACACTAGATGCGTCCCAAAAGGAACCCTAGTAACTATATAGTGCACTACTTTTGACCTGGACCCATAGTACTTCCTAGTGCACTACGTAGCGAATAGGGTTCCTTTTAGAGACGTGGACACTATCTGTGTTATTTTCCACCAATGTTATTGTTTTAATGAAGAGTCTACTTTCCTAGTGTTATTTTCGGATGATAAGTCTTCCTTTTGAATAACTCTCCATATCACATGGGAATAGTGCTGTGATGGATGTTACCTAATTTGTACAACGGCTAATGATGTCATCAAGGCCTAACTGCACTATGGTGATGATGTCATAATGCTGAGTTCCGTCTCCGTTGGCTGTTCTAATCTGTTCATACAATATTCGCTTTTTTGTTACTAAACCGATTCAGTTGTTGACTTCAAATAAACATGCATTTGGGTTAACTTCCTGTTGTTGTCATCATTATTATCTACTATTCCTCCTCGCACACTTGTTGTTATAGTAACCACTGTCTCTAAGTCCGTCACAATCATTTTGCATTCAAATGTTATTTGGAAGCTCATATCATCATCACCATTGATTACAGATGTACATTTTGTCTCCTTGGTTTCAGAATGGGTACTCACCTGAACAACATGTATGTGATATAGTCTGACTCTCAAACATGAATAAAATAGAATCAAATGTAATTTGTCACATGCTTGGTAAACAACAGTGGTAGACTAAAAGGCTCTGCATGGTCAATCTGCTGTCTACAGAGGCCGTACAGCATTTACTGCCATGCGGCCTCTGCTGAAGTCAGAGCAAACATTGGCCTACTGTGAAGGAAGAGCAGGGCAGACCTGTTGTGAAGGAAGAGCAGGGCAGACCTGTTGTGAAGGAAGAGCAGAGCAGACCTGTTGTGAAGGAAGAGCAGAGCAGACCTGTTGTGAAGGAAGAGCAGAGCAGACCTGTTGTGAAGGAAGAGCAGGGCAGACCTGTTGTGAAGGAAGAGCAGAGCAGACCTGTTATGAAGGGAGTTGTCAAAGAAGTGAGTTTGTGTTAAGCTCTACTGAGCCCTCCACATTGTTACAGAATTTGAGAGGCACACAGCGATGCTTGATTTGGCCTCTGCATACCTCCAGACAGAGGCTCCGTAATTTCATCACACCCTCCATACGAAGCCGCCGACCACATTTTCAGATCAAGCATAAATTGGCTTTAACAGTGAAATGCTTACTTATACGAGTCCTTCCCAACAACGCAGAGAATAAAAGGGAAATAATATACACATTAACATGAGGAATAAATACACAATGAATAACCATAACTTGGCTATATACACGGGGTACCAGTACCCAGTAGATGTGCAGGGGCATAAGGTAATTGAGGTAGATATGTACATATAGGTAGGTATTGCATGAATGGGTTACTGCACCTACACATCCCAATGTATTGTATGATTTTACCTACTCATGCCAATGTATTGTATGATTTTACCTACTCATGCCAATGTATTGTATGATTTTACCTACTCATGCCAATGTATTGTATGATTTTACCTACTCATGCCAATGTATTGTATGATTTTACCTACTCATGCCAATGTATTGTATGGATGAGTTTGCCTCATACTCATCCCAATGTATTGCATGTATAGTCAGTGTATTGCATGTATGTAATGTAGAAAATAAACCAACAGAGGACGGTATTGTTCGTTAAAGCACCCACAGAGGGACGCTCATTGGTGCTCACTGAAACCACCTCTATTTCTCTCTCCCTCTGTCTCTCTTTTTCCCTCCGTCTCTATCGCTCCTTCTACCCTTCTCTATCTTCCTCTGTCTTTCTCTCCCTCCGTCTCTCTATCTCCCTCTGTCTCTTTCTCTGTCTTTCTCTCCCTCTACCCCTCTCTATCTTTCTCTCTCTCTCTCCCTCCATTTCTCTCTCTCTCCCTCTGCCCCTCTCTATCTTCCTCTGTCTTTCACTTCCTCCGTCTCTCTCTCTCCCTCCATCTCTCTCTCCCTCTGTCTCTCTCTCCCTCTACCCCTCTCTATCTTCCTCTGTCTAATTCTCCCTCTGTCTTTGTCTCTCTGTGTCTATCCCTCTTTATCTTCCTCTCTCTCTTTCCCTTCACCTGTCTTTCTGTCTCCCTCCGTCTCTATCTCTCCCTCTGTCTCTCTCTCTCTCTCCATCCGTCTCTCTCTCTCTCCCTCCGTCTCTCTCTCTCCCTCTGTCTCTCTCTCTCTCTCCCTCCGTCTCTATCTCTACCCCTCTCTATCTTCCTATGTCTCTCTCCCTGCGTCTCTCTCTCCCTCCCTCCCTCCCTCCCTCCCCCTCCCTCCCTCCCTCCCTCCCTTTTCTCCCTGTCTCTCTCCCTCCATCTATCTCTCTCTCCATCTGTCTCTCTCTCTCTCCCTCCATCTATCTCTCTCTCCATCTGTCTCTCTCCACCCCTCTCTATCTTCCTCAGTCTTTCTCTCCCTTCATCTCTCTCTCTCCCTTCATCTCTCTCTCTCCCTCCCTTCATCTCTCTCTCTCTCCCTTTGTCTCTCTCTCTCCCTTTGTCTCTATCTTTCCCTCTGTCTCTCTGAACTGAACAGGATAATCAAACATATCCCTGTGACACAAAGTTTCTGATGAACTGTGGGAGGATTCAGTTCTCAGTATGTGGGAGGATTCAGTTCTCAGTATGTGGGAGGATTCAGTTCTCAGTATGTGGGAGGATTCAGTTCTCAGTATGTGGGAGGATTCAGTTCTCAGTCTGTTGGAGGATTCAGTTCTCAGTATGTGGGAGGATTCAGTTCTCAGTATGTGGGAGGTTTTCAGTTCTCAGTATGTGGGAGGATTCAGTTCTCAGTATGTGGGAGGTTTTCAGTTCTCAGTATGTGGGAGGATTCAGTTCTCAGTATGCCGGAGGATTCAGTTCTCAGTATGTGGGAGGATTCAGTTCTCAGTATGTGGGAGGATTCAGTTCTCAGTATGCGGGAGGATTCAGTTCTCAGTATGCGGGAGGATTCAGTTCTCAGTATGCGGGAGGATTCAGTTCTCAGTATGTGGGAGGATTCAGTTCTCAGTATGCGGGAGGATTCAGTTCTCAGTATGTGGGAGGATTCAGTTCTCAGTATGTGGGAGGATTCAGTTCTCCGTATGCGGGAGGATTCAGTTCTCAGTATGCGGGAGGATTCAGTTCTCAGTATGTGGGAGGATTCAGTCCTCAGTATGTGGGAGGATTCAGTTCTCAGTATGTGGGAGGATTCAGTTCTCAGTATGTGGGAGGATTCAGTTCTCAGTATGTGGGAGGATTCAGTTCTCAGTATGTGGGAGGATTCAGTTCTCAGTATGTGGGAGGATTCAGTTCTCAGTATGTGGGAGGATTCAGTTCTCAGTATGTGGGAGGATTCAGTTCTCAGTATGTGGGAGGATTCAGTTCTCAGTATGTGGGAGGATTCAGTTCTCAGTATGTGGGAGGATTCAGTTCTCAGTATGTGGGAGGATTCAGTTCTCAGTATGTGGGAGGATTCAGTTCTCAGTATGTGGGGGTCTGGCATTTTTGGAGAAAAAAAGTTTATGTGAAAAGCAAATAATCCGTTTTTGAGATTTCAAAATAGATTAGAACAGATGGAAAAGTTTCCATTGCCACTGAAAGGTGACTTCTTAGTAGTGTAGCTCAGCACAGATTAATCCAAAATGTAGAAGTAATCCAAAATGTAGCTGTTTTTAAGAATGTAACCTGTACTGATTAGAGTTCCTTTTTTAGTAATGTTATAACCTCATCCCTGTTAGGTCTACCTATCATACGCAGCACTACATTACATAGTTAAAAAACACATAGGCCTATGAGGCACGTATCACTGATGGCAAACAGACAATGATTAACTGGTAGAGAGGCACCGGGCAACAAAGGACTTTCATGTAAGAGAATTACTGATGGTGTGCACAGTGTGCATTTCCCCACGTCGCCTCTTGCAATCATTGAGCGCACTTATCCGTTTGCGGAGTAAAAAGATGTGAGTGGAGTAGCCTAGCCTAGGCTATGGGTAGGTTCTGTAGAGAGAGGCAGTGAGAAGAAAGAAGAGAGAGAGGAATTCTCTCTTTAATGAGAGTACGGGAGCGGCGCTGTGCACGCAGCCAGAGAAAAGAGACTGAGAACAAGGGAAGGAAATAAGGGAAAGGTGGGGATAGATTTGAAGCACAAAACAAGGAAAAGCCAAGGAGGGACACGGACCGGAGACGAAACAAACCGCTGCAATTGACCATCAACCAAAAGATTTTGCTAATTATTCCCGTTATTGACGCGTAAACTAGGCTATTTCTAGGGGAATTGATGGTGTCTCCACAGAGCAGAAGTCTAACGGACCTTGCCGAGGGGAGGAATTCGAATGCACTCGGTTGAATCATGCTGATGTTGTTGTGGATAATAACTTTGGCTATCAGTTTTAACAAAGGTGAGGAAATCTGAAACCCGTTGGTTTGGTCATCTGCTTGCATTTTTATACATTCTGGTTATATCCAGTGGGTGCAAAATAGTAAAAGTTTTTATGTATCAATACGTCATCAGTCTTTCCGTATCCTACCTCTTGCCACTGAATACTGTGTGTGTATCACATTCCACGTTTTAGACTATATGTTGAAGTTATTCACGAGTTTGTGCAATATGAATGCTGGAATAGGATTAATGAGCTGAAGGTTATGATGGAAACGGAGGCATTATTCGTGGTCTCCCGGAAAACATGTTGTGAGAAACTGAGAATTAAAATGCAGACCACATTGCCTAGTGACATTCGGTTCATATTTCCACACTTAAACGATTGTTCGTGCAGCCTCTATCAGGCGCTCAGAGAGAGAGAGAGAGAGAGAGAGAGAGAAAACGAGACAGAGAGCAACTGCATGTGGGCTATTGGTCTGATATGACCTTTGCATTGCATTAACCGAAATCATTCACACAACTAACGTCTAGTTTATAACACTAGGCTATAGCCCTTTATCACGGGAGAAATAGGATAGGCCTACACACATAATATCATTACTCACTGCGCATGTTGTGCCAGAGAGATAGATACATTGATGAGGGGATGACTGAATGAACAGAACACGGGAAAACTGGGGAACTCCAGCCCGACTAGAACATAACAGTCACTAACCAGATCAATATCAACAACCAAGACAACTATTTATCTATCTAGTTAGTGCAGGGGTGTCACTCATTTTGCCTCGGGGGATTCGGTTCGGTCGCACTCGGTCTTCAGTGAGGTCCGGAGGGCCGAACTGAAAATTGGTTATATTTCTTGCCGTCAAAATTAGCTAAAAAATGTCCTCGATCCATCGTTTTGGGAATTTTCGATGGTTCTGACTGTCTCTTTCATTTCGGTGATTATTAGCGAGCTGGACACAGTCAATATACGGTATAAATGGAGGTCCATTATGATGTCTACACATTTTAAAGTAGGTTATATTGAGTTGCATGTAGGTAGTCTCGTGCTGATCGTGCGCCAGTGCGCGTGACTATTTAGCACAGATCTCAAACAGAGAACCAAGGCGTGCACTCGCTTGTCTGAAGAAGGTACGCGGAATGTAGGCGAATAGCCTATTATACCTTCACGTATAAGGTGAACATGTAAAAACATTTTTTTAGGGCTACTGATAGCTATTATGATTTTACCGCTGCACAGGGATTGATCATCTCTGTCCACTTTGTCCAACACTACGTCATGGCACGCGATAGCAGCTCCAAATAAGGCTTTGATTAATTGTGGTGCGTGAGGCTCGGTTCCGTTAGCGGGAGAAGGGGGACCTGTTTGATTATGGACAATTGTTTTCTCGTGTCTGTGCGGTTGCTTCTCTCGTATCGTGGACCCGCTACACGCTCTGCTCATCACCGGTTGCTGAGGAGATCTCACACTTGTGTGCTCGAGCACACAGCATACCTGCCTCTGCACCTGAGAGTCCTGGCGCCAGTCCTGTCCTGACACAACAGCGGTATAATACATCTATTACATCAGCCATTCATACAGCTTCATTCAGTTAGGAAGCCATTATCAATAGCCATACCCATCACATACACTCTTGACAAACCTCCTCATAGGACAGAGTAGGCTTTTTTTTTAAAGCATTTTACACGCTCTGCTACTATAAGAGGAAGGGAAAATAGGCTTGGCAGAGAAATAGAGAGGAAGAACTAGACATGTCCTGCAGCTTTGGTCACTGCCCTGTTTGCTTCTATCTCAGTGTGAAGTAGTTCAGGATCACCAGAAGTAGTATGGCGAATTCAATCAGTAGGGCAGCATGCAAAATGGAACCCTATTCCCTACATAGTGCACTACATTTGACCAGAGCCCTATAGTTCTTCTGTGCACCTGCATAACTAGTCTATTATCTTTATGACAGGGAACAGTTGTTAGTAAAGCAGCGGTCTAAGGCACTGCATCTCAGTGCTAGAGGCGTCACTACAGACACCCTGGATCGATTCCAGGCTGTATCATAACCGGCCGTGATTGTGAGTCTCATAGAGCGGCGCACAATTGGCCCAGCTTCGTCCGGGATAAATAAGAATTTGTTCTCAGCTGACTTTCGGGGCGGCAGGTAGCCTAGTGGTTATAGTGTTGGGGCAATAACCAAAAGGTTGCTAGTTCGAATCCCTGAGCTGACAAGGTAAAAATATGTCATTCTACCCCTGAACAAGGCAGTTAATCCACTGTTCCTAGGCCGTCATTGTAAATAAGAATTTGTTCTTAACTGACTTGCCCAGTTAAATAAAGGTTAAATAAAATGTGTGGGGATATGTTGTTGAGAGCCAATGTGGGAGTGAAAAGTGAGGACGTTTGCATATCTGACGGTGTCTGTCGGGGAATTATGAGTGACACACATCAATCTCCCTCATTCTGCCATGCTGAATTAGAGATACTTCGAGAGAAGTAGCAAGAGAGGGAAAGGGGGCAGAGTAGACATGGAGAGAGGTTGGAAACTGGAGAGAGAGCAGGGGGCAGTGACGTGTGTACGGAGACATGGCCCTGACATGGAGAGAGGTTGGAAACTGGAGAGAGAGCAGGGGGCAGTGACGTGTGTACGGAGACATGGCCCTGACATGGAGAGAGGTTGGAAACTGGAGAGAGAGCAGGGGGCAGTGACGTGTGTACGGAGACATGGCCCTGACATGGAGAGAGGTTGGAAACTGGAGAGAGAGAGGGTGATAATAATAAAAAATGGCCTTGGGAACCCACTATTACAGATTGACTAGTAATTTAGGTGACGAGAGAACGACTTAAGCTTCAGGGCAGGGCAGATATTGGTGGGTGTCCAAATCCAGACAGAGCATGTGATGGCTTAGAAAACAATGTCTAGCCATTCAAATAGGTAATCTTATGTAATCAAATCTAATACTACACCTCTTGATATGGATGATATGGATGAGTATTAGACCCAGACCCTACCCCTAAAGTGTTTGGCTTGGTCCCCAAATGATACCCTATTGGCACCCCTGTGGGCCCTGGTGAAAAGTAGTGCACTAGATAGGGAATAGGATGCCATATGGGATACATACTTTCTTTTGTGGTGTGTGTTTGATAGAGGTTGGAGAGATCAGCCACTTCTTTTTAAGAGAGAGGGAGAATCAACTTACCCAGTCTCTTCTCTCCCGTTGAGGGAATTCTTTCAAAGGCATTCAGACATCAAAACCAAACAGCATTGGAGGGTATATGTCAACAAAAAGGACTAAAGAGCAAGTATCGCAAGTGACGAGAAGGATGTGGAGGTAGTTTCGAAATCTCTCTCTCTCTCTCTCTCTCTCTCTCTCTCTCTCTTTGTTGTCTGTGAGAAAAACAATTCAATGACGCTCACCTGGCGTTTTTTGACACTTGAAATCCATTCAAAGATTCCTCTAAAAATAGCTTCACTAATGTATGACTCCATATCGATAAATGATAACATAAAATATCAATAATGTGTTTACATCTTAATTCCAGCCTTTGCATATTTGTCTATGGTGGTGTTTGACTGTGCAGGGCAGGCTTTGTGATAGGTCTTTCATCTACAGTCCACCAATTACACCGGCCATCAAATGGCACTTTTTCCCTTTATAAGGCACTACTTTTGAACAGAGCACTATAAGCCCAGTGCACCATATAGGGAATAGGGTGCCATTTGAGCCACTTATTTCCATCACACAAAAGAACCAGGCCAGATTGAGGCGATTGTGATATATTATGACACAATTCTGTGACTATTTTGTTTGTTTTGGTGTTCGCCAGTTTTTCTTTTGGCTGTTCGTGCAAATCGTAGTTCAACGATGATTGATCAACAGTACTATTCTTAGGAGGAAGTAACAAATGATGGGATTCTTCAATTAAGTGATTGCTGTCATTCAATGACATTAGTTACAGTTACAGATTTCCCTTATTTATCTTAGATTGATTTGGACTATTTTATGGAAGTAAACTCAGCAAAAAAATAAACTGTTTTCAAAGATAACTTCACAGATCCTAATTGTAAAGGGTGTAAACACTGTTTCCCATGCTTGTTCAATGAACCATAAACAATTAATGAACATGCACCTGTGGAAAGGTCGTTAAGACACTAACTCCTTACAGACGGTAGGCAATTAAGGTCACAGTTATGAAAACTTAGGACACTAAAGAGGCCTTTCTACTGACTCTGAAAAACACCAAAAGAAAGATGCCCAGGATCCCTGCTCATCTGCATGAAGGCATGAGGCCTTAGGCATGCTGCAAGTAGGCATGAGGTCTGCAGATGTTGCCAGGGAAATAAATTGCAATGTCCGTACTGTGAGACGCCTAAGACAGTGCTACAGGGAGACAGGACGGACAGCTGATCCACAGGATCGGTACATCCGAACATCACACCTGCGGGACAGTTACAGGATGGCAACAAAAACTGCCCGAGTTACCCCAGGAACGCACAATCCCTCCATCAGTGCTCAGACTATCTGCAATAGGCTGAGAGAGGCTAGACTGAGGGCTTGTAGGCTTGTTGTAAGGCAGGTCCTCACCAGACATCACCGGCAACAACGTCGCCTATGGGCACAAACCAAACCCACCGTCGCTGGACCAGACCGGACAGGCAAAAAGTCCTCTTCACTGACAAGTCGCGGTTTTGTCTCACCAGGGGTGATGGTCGGATTCGCGTTTATTGTCGAAGGAATGAGCGTTACACCGAGGCCTGTACTCTGGAGCGTGATCGATTTGGAGGTGGAGGGTCCGTCATGGTCTGGGGCGGTGTGTCACAGCATCATCGGACTGAGCTTGTTGTCATTGCAGGCAATCTCAACGCTATGTGTTACAGGGAAGACATCCTCCTCCCTCATGTGGTACCCTTCCTGCAGGCTCATCCTGACATGACCCTCCAGGATGACAATGCCACCAGCCATACTGCTCGTTCTGTGCGTGATTTCCTGCAAGACAGGAATGTCAGTGTTTGCCATGGCCAGCGAAGAGCCCAGATCTCAATCCCATTGAGCATGACTGGGACCTGTTGGATCGGAGGGTGAGGGCTAGGGCCATTCCCCCCAGAAATGTCCGGGAACTTGCAGGTGCCTTGGTGGAAGAGTGGGGTAACATCTCACAGCAAGAACTGGCTAATCTGGTGCAGTCCATGAGGAGGAGATGCACTGCAGTACTTAATGCAGCTGGTGGCCACACCAGATACTGACTGTTACTTTTGATTTTGACCGCTCCCTTTGTTCAGGGACACATTATTCCATTTCTGTTAGTCACATGTCTGTGGAACTTCTTCAGTTTATGTCTCAGTTGTTGAATCTTTTTATGTTCATACAAATATTTACACATGTTAAGTTTGCTGAAAAGAAATGCAGTTGACAGTGAGAGGACGTTTCTTTTTTTGCTGAGTTTATATACTGGCTATGTTGTTACCAAGAGGGAAAAACATTAATATTGCCACTTTCTTTTCATTTTTCAAGCAAAGATCTTTTAAGGGAGTATGCGAGCCACAGACATTCGCTTGAGCTAGCCAAGTTCTGCTAGGAGCAAACAGAACCTAGTATGTGGGTGCCTTTACAGTCATTCATGCATACATTTGAAGTATGGGAGGTCCCAGGAATCAAACCCACTATCATGACTTAGCAAGCGACATGCTCTACCAACTGAGGACCACAATGTAGAGTAGATCAGCCAATTGAGCTCCATCCCCCCTGGATGATCCCATACCGGATGCAAGCAGGCAGGCAGGTAGGTAGGTAGGCAGGCAGGCAGGCAGGCAGGCAGGCAGGCAGGCAGGCAGGCAGGCAGGCAGGCAGGCACACTGTGTGTCCCAAATGCGCCGTTTAAGGGCTATGGATGAGGGTACGCAGACCCACAAGCCACTGCGGTCCCTCATGATGAGTTCCATTTTTTGTGCACCCCCTAGAGGAGTGGGGTAGGGGAGTGGGGTAGGGGAGTGGGGTAGAGGAGTGGGGTTAGGGGAGTGGGGTAGAGGAGTGCGGTAGGGGAGTGGGGTAGGGGAGTGGTTTAGGGGAGTGGGGTAGGGGAGTGGGGTAGAGGAGTGGTTTAGGAGAGTGGGGTAGGGGAGTGGGGTAGAGGAGTGGTTTAGGAGAGTGGGTAGGAGAGTGGGGTAGGGGAGTGGGGTAGAGGAGTGGTTTAGGGAGTGGGGTAGGAGAGTGGGGTAGGGGACTGGGGTAGAGGAGTGGGGTAGAGGAGTGGTTTAGGGAGGGGGGTAGAGAGTGGTTTAGGAGAGTGGGGTAGGGGAGTGGTTTAGAGGAGTGGGGTAGGGGAGTGGGGTAGGGGAGTGGGGTAGGGGAGTGGTTTAGGGGAGTGGGGTAGGGGAGTGGTTTAGAGGAGTGGGGTAGGGGAGTGGGGTAGAGGTGGGGAGTAGGGGAGTGGGGTAGAGGAGTGGTTTAGGGGAGTGGGGTAGGGAGTGGGGTAGAGGAGTGGTTTAGGGGAGTGGGGTAGGGGAGTGGGGTAGAGGAGTGGTTTAGGGGAGTGGGGTAGAGGAGTGGGGTAGAGGAGTGGTTTAGGGAGTGGGGTAGAGGAGTGGTTTAGGGGAGTGGGGTAGGGGAGTGGGGTAGAGGAGTGGTTTAGAGGAGTGGTTTAGGAGAGTGGGGTAGAGGAGTGGGGTAGGGGAGTGGGGTAGAGGAGTGGTTTAGGGGAGTGGGGTAGGGGAGTGGGGTAGAGACAAATAAAAACAAGGTAACAATAAACAAATTAACTTCATTAAAAAAACTAACACATTTCAGTGAATTACTATAAGCTACTGCCTTGGGCCAATCAATGTAATTTTGTAAATGTTCTCTATGGCAAGACGCATTATTCACCCAAGTTTCATCAAAATCGGGCCAGTGCTGTCTGAGATATTGCGTGTGACGAACATATAAACGTACGGACAGAGAAGATCCAGTCAACCCTCCGATTTCATTGTGGGGGACAATACAATATACAGTAATGGAGCTATATGCAGGGAGTACTAGTACGGGATCAATGTGCAGGGGTATGAAGTATTTGAAGTAGATATGTACATGAAGGCAGGGTAATGTGATATCAGGATAGACAATAACAAGAGTGAACATGAAGTCTTCCCCACAAATGATGCAGCCCCCCTTGGGCTAATCAGTGTATTTTTTTTATTTGCCTGATCTCTATGGCAAGACACATCATTCACCCAAGTTTCATCAAAAATTGGGCCAGTGGTGTCATATCCCTGAGCATGTGTGCCAAATTATAGCTCTCTTGAGTAAAACAGATCAATAATTGTGTGCCCGTTATAGCGCCACCGTGTGGTCGATATGAATGTTCTTACATGTGTTGAGTCTTGACAATGTTTGCAACATGTGTACCACATTTTGTTACAATATAAATGTCCTTGACTGATTTATAATGCGTTTATGTGCCAGACCACACCCACATAAATGTTTATTGGTCAATAGCAGCCAGGTTGTTTCAGGTCATAGTCTGGAAAATATTACATTGAGAAAGCTTCGTCCATAGATGCCACATAAGAAGTTTTGTGCAGATCGGTCATTCGGTGCCAGAGTGTTTTAAGTGTTTTTCACAACATTCAAAATGGCGGAAAATCCATCATGGCAGATCTTACGGGTCCTTGAGGCAAATTTGTTCCTTGTGTGGAGAGGGACCTCTGTACCCGAAGGTCATGACTTTAGATCAAACGGGGTGAGGGACGTGACCTTTTAAAGTTAAAATTTTAAATTTTGTTATAGCGCCACCATCTGGCCAATCAGTGTACATTTGTAAATGCCAGATCTCTATGGCAAGAGACATCATTCACCGAAGTTTCATCAAAATGGAGCCAATGCTGTTTGAGATATTGCACGTGACTGACGTAGGAATTAATGTACGGACAAACGTACGGACAGACGGGGGGAACAATAAAGAGAGCATGTATACTGATGACAGAGGCAGAGATGTGGGGTAGAAAGAAAGAAAGAGAAAGATAGAGGGAGGGAAAGATAATATTATATTGCTCTTTTTTAAATAAAATAAGTATGTTTCTATAGCAACCATCTAACCAGAGGCTGAAGAGAGAGAGAGGGGGGGGGAGGCGTGCAGCGGTGGAGAGACTGTTTCCATAGCAACACACAAAGAGAGGGAGAAAAGGACTTATGGAAACTTAGAAGAAGAAAAACATAGTGGTACATTGAAACTGTAATATACACAACATAGTCTAGTGTTGGTGTTGGAGATAGATAGAGGAGGGGAGGTGGAGAGAGGAAACAGGACTGTATGTGTATGTGTATAGTACAGGGGTCTCCAACCTTTTCTAGCACGAGAGCTACTTTTAAATAGCAATTTCTTTTTTTTATAGCTTTCAAATAGGCACATTCTACCCTGCAACTCTTCCCCGAGTCCTTGGTGTACAATATATTTTTTCTGTCAATACACCTGGTAATATAGCTAATGTAAATAAACAGTATTTGGCATAAAATAATGTTATATTTTGTATTTTCCCGAATTCTGTTTTCTCCAATTTATTTTTCATGGTTTTGTTTATTTTCTCTCCGTTGTTTACTGTCAATATTACAATTATTCATAGAGAAACAGCGAAAATGGATGTTCTGAGTCCATGTCAGTACTTTTAAGGTCTGGAGAAAGAACAAACATATTTCGATGTTTGAGTGTATTTCCCCTTTAATTGCAAGAGAGGAATGTCATGGCAGAGTTTGCAAAACAAGGGCCACCCAATTGATACAAATATTTATGATATACTGTTGTTCTGTCAGGTAAGCCTACTTTGCAGTTTACATTTAATTTAAAAGGTTTTTGGGGACGCTGGCTATAATTAGCATCGCTAACTGGCTACATACAGACTGATAGACAAACGCGTGAACCGAACAGACAGACAGGGGCAATATTGCTGGAAATTAATTGGCAGGTATTGTGTTACGTTTTGGCTTTTTAAGCCAACAGTGGCTAACCAGGGGCGGGATAATGTTGATGTGATTTTGATTGGCTAGTAGCCTGGGACCTTTATGTTTCTGACAGTTTGCGATGGAACACATACTCTCCTGTTGGAGGCCCTGGTGCAGTGTCTATAGTACAGGGCCAAGGAGAAACAGACGCATGGAGGAATGAAAAGACATTAATGAAATGGATTATGATGCACTGCATATGGTAGAGGAGAAGAGGCTGAAGTCTGGTAGACCAGAGGTGACCCCATCATTGAGGAGGAGTGAAAGCCGGGGGAGATAGAGAGAGAGGATAGAAAGAGAGGAGAGAGAGAGTCGGGGGTAGAGAGAGAGGATAGAAAAAGAGGAGAGAGAGAGAGAGTCGGGGGTAGAGAGAGGGGAGAGAAAGAAAGGAGAGAGAGAGAGGAGGATAGAAAGAAAGGAGAGAGAGAGAGAGTCGGGGGTAGAGAGAGGGAGAGAAAGAAAGGAGAGAGAGAGAGAGGATAGAAAGAAAGGAGAGAGAGAGAGAGTCGGGGTAGAGAGAGGGAGAGAAAGAAAGGAGAGAGAGAGAGAGGATAGAAAGAAAGGAGAGAGAGAGGATAGAAAGAAAGGAGAGAGAGAGAGTCGAGGGGTAGAGAGAGGGAGAGAGAAAGAAAGGAGAGAGAGAGAGAGGATAGAAAGAAAGGAGAGAGAGAGAGAGGATAGAAAGAAAGGAGAGAGAGAGTCGGGGGTAGAGAGAGGGAGAGAAAGAAAGGAGAGAGAGAGAGAGGATAGAAAGAAAGGAGAGAGAGAGAGAGGATAGAAAGAAAGGAGAGAGAGAGTCGGGGTAGAGAGAGGGAGAGAAAGAAAGGAGAGAGAGGGTCGGGGGGTAGAGAGAGGGGAGAGAAAGAAAGGAGAGAGAGAGAGGGTCGGGGGTAGAGAGAGGGAGAGAAAGAAAGGAGAGAGAGAGAAGAGAGAGGAGAGAGAGAGTCGGGGGTAGAGAGAGAGGGAGAGAAAGAAAGGAGAGAGAGGAAGAGAGAGAGGCGAGAAATAGAGAGCGGGAGAGAGAGAGCCGGGGGAGATAGAGAGAGGGGAGAGAAAGAAAGGAGAGAGAGAGGAGAGAGAGAGAGGCGAGAAATAGAGAGCGGGAGAGAGAGAGCCGGGGGGAGATAGAGAGAGGGGAGAGAAAGAAAGGAGAGAGAGAGAGAGAGAAATAGAGAGCGGGAGAGAGAGAAAGGAGAGAGGAAGAGAGCGAGGGTAGAAATAGTGAGCGGGAGAGAGAGAATTGATAGAGGGCTTAGAGTTCATAGAATTCTATCGACGAATGTCATGGTCTGTCTCCCCAAGTCGCAATGGTACTGAAGACCTGTGTCTCAAATGGCACTCTATTCCCTATATAGTGCACTACTTTTAACCAGAGCCCTATGCCACCCTGGTCAAAAGTATTGCACTATATAAGGAATAGGGTGCCATTTGGGATGCTGACGGTCTGTCTCCCCAAGTCACAATCAATCTTTAGGCCTTCATTAGGTATCATAGTAAGGACATTTACTATATGTGAAATTACCATGGGTTACTAAAGATATAACATACTGTTCAACATCTATATATATGACACAGTAGTGTCCTGTGTACTGGTACATCAAGCTGCCTCACACTACAGAAACAGGAGATAGGCCAAATACATCAGGTGTAGACCTTACAGTGAAATGCTTACTTACATACAGTACATTTGGAAAGTATTCAGACCCGATTTGAACTTTTTTGCAACAGTATTTTTATATAGGGACATAAAACTAAAACTGAGGTGGCACACGTTTCAACTGATGGGCTAAGCCCCCTTTTTGCCCCCTCATGGATCCGGGACTGCAAGCAGAGCTGTTTTATGGAGACACAAATATCCAGCTTTTTCATTTGGTGCATAGGCGCATACAGACACAGCTTGGCTACATTGTAGTCGCAAAGCGGCCATGATGCACTTGCATATAGGGCTCAGCCAGGACTGTTACTTTTCTACCTACAGTGAGGGAAAAAAGTATTTGATCCCCTGCTGATTTTGTACGTTTGCCCACTGACAAAGAAATGATCAGTCTATAATTTTAATGGTAGGTGTATTTGAACAGTGAGAGACAGAATAACAACAAAAAAATCCAGAAAAACGCATGTGAAAAATTTTATAAATTTATTTGCATTTTAATGAGGGAAATAAGTATTTGACCCCTCTGCAAAACATGACTTAGTACTTGGTGGCAAAACCCTTGTTGGCAATCACAGAGGTCAGACGTTTCTTGTAGTTGGTCACCAGGTTTGCACACATCTCAGGAGGGATTTTGTCCCACTCCTCTTTGCAGATCATCTCCAAGTCATTAAGGTTTCGAGGCTGACGTTTGGCAACGCGAACCTTCAGCTCCCTCCACAGATTTTCTATGGGATTAAGGTCTGGAGACTGGCTAGGCCACTCCAGGACCTTAATGTGCTTCTTCTTGAGCCACTCCTTTGTTGCCTTGGCCGTGTGTTTTGGGTCATTGTCATACCCATCCACGACCCATTTTCAATGCCCTGGCTGAGGGAAGGAGGTTCTCACCCAAGATTTGACGGTACATGGCCCCGTCCATCGTCCCTTTGATGCGGTGAAGTTGTCCTGTCCCCTTAGCAGAAAAACACCCCCAAAGCATAATGTTTCCACCTCCATGTTTGACGGTGGGGATGGTGTTCTTGGGGTCATAGGCAGCATTCCTCCTCCTCCAAACACGGCGAGTTGAGTTGATGCCAAAGAGCTCCATTTTGGTCTCATCTGACCACAACACTTTCACCCAGTTGTCCTCTGAATCATTCAGATGTTCCCTTTAAGAGTGTGCTCCTAATCTCAGCTCATTACCTGTATAAAAGACACCTGGGAGCCAGAAATCTTTCTGATTGGGAGGGGATCAAATACTTATTTCCCTCATTAAAATGCAAATCAATTTCTAGCATTTTTCAAATGCGTTTTTCTGGATTTTTTTTTTGTTATTCTGTCTCTCACTGTTCAAATAAACCTACCATTAAAATTATAGACTGATAATTTCTTTGTCAGTGGGCAAACGTACAAAATCAGCAGCGGATCAAATACTTTTTTCCCTCCCTGTAAATGAAATCATTTTTAACAATGTGATTTAAACGATTGAAGTTGGGAAAATGATGATAGATGATAAAAAATGCAGAATGGTGTTCAATGTTAACAGCTTGGGGAGGAACATTATTTCACAGATTTAATCATGTAATATTAGGCCTACTCATGACAAGCTACTCACTGACAGCCCGCGAGCAACCGGACATGCAGCTAAGTGCAACTTTTGATGGAAGGCTGATGGAAGGCTACTCTGTCACAGTCTCTGCTACAGCTCTAAAGTAAAGCCTAATCAGACATACCTGTGCTCATGGTTGTTACGTGCAAAGTGAAATGATACAATGAATTCGAGGTGCACGCAGCTCAAATTGTATGTAACAACACCATTTCGACCAACCAAAAATACAAATGCAACAACAGCACAACAAAATAGATAAACAAGTGTATTTTGCAGGGTCCTTTTCATTTTTAATCACCGGTGGTGCAACTAGTGCTTTATAACTGCACTGAACCAAAACAGTGCACGCAGGATCAAAGGAAAACTTTCCAGTGGTTAAAACCATTCATCTTGAGGCGATGGCAAAAGGCAATGCTCATTATGTGTTTTCAGCTGCTATTGTCCTCCTATTGCCGTGTGCTGTGCTGTCTTTGACAATGATGTCACTGAGTACGGGCTGTCGCCTCTCCTTTAGATCTGCAGCCATTTCATTTGTCGGCTCCTTGATGATTGTCTGTCTGCGTCCCCAGATGGAACCCTATTCCCCGGTGCACTATAGGTCTCTGATAAAACGTAGTGTATTATATAGGGAATAGGGCTCTGATCAAAAGTAGTGCACTCTATTGGGAATAGGGAGCAATTTGGAATGCAGCTTCTGTCTGCCACCATGCCTCCCTGAGCTCAGCACATTTAGACAGGTCAAGACGCTCTACTCATTTCATCTCTCTGACTACGTCCCAAATGGCAACCTATTCCACAGGGCTATATAGGTATATAGGTAACACTATATAGGTAACAGGGTGCCATTTGGGACGTGTCTGTCTGCTGCTGGATGCTGTCGGCCCAAAACACGTCTACACTACCTTCACAGTGCATTATCATTCAGGTTTTAATGACATGAAATGTGCATACAATCTTGATAAAAACGAGGTGCTATCTGGAACCTAAAAAGGTTCTTCGGCTGTCCCCATAGGAGAACCCTTTGAAGAACCCTTTTTGGTTCCAGGTATAACCTTTTTCAAATCAAATCAAATGTTATTTGTCACATGCGTCGAATACAACAGGTGTAGACCTTACAGTGAAATGCAACAATGCAGTTTTGAGAAAAGTAAGTGTTAAGTAAAAAATCTATAAAAAATCAATAACAAATAATTAAAGAGCAGCAGTAACATAACAGTAGCGAGGCTATATACAGGGGGTACCGGTACAGAGTCAATGTGCGGAGGCACCGGTTAGTCGAGGTCATTGAGGTAATATGTACATGTAGGTAGAGTTAAAGTGATAGATAATAAACAGAGAGTAGCAGCAGCGTAAAGGGGGTAATGCAAATAGTCTGGGTAGACATTTGATTAGCTGTTCAGGAGTCTTTTGGTTTGGGGTTAGAATATGTTATGAAGCCTTTTGGACCTAGACTTGGCGCTCCGGTACCGCTTGCCGTGTGGTAGCAGAGAGAACAGTCTATGACTAGGGTGGTTGGAGTCTTTGACAATTTTTACGGCCTTCCTCTGATACCGCCAAGTATAGAGGTCCTGGACGGCAGGAAGCTTGGCCCCAGTGATGTACTGGGCCGTATGCACTACCCTCTGTAGTGCCTTGCAGTCGGAAGCCAAGCAGTTTCCATACCAGCCAGTGATGCGACCAGTCAGGATGCTCTTGATATTGCAGCTGTAGAACCTTTTGAGGATCGGAGGACCCATGCCAAATGTTTTCAGTCTCCTGAGGGGGAATAGGTTTTGTCGTGCCCTCTTCACGACTGGCTTGGTGTGTTTGGACCATGTTGTTTATTGGTGATGTGGACACCAAGGAACTTGAAGCTCTCAACCTGCTCCACTACAGCCCCATCGATGAGAATGGGGGCGTGCTCGGTCCTCTTCTTCCTGTAGTCCACAATCATCTCCTCTGTCTTGATCACATTGAGGGAGAGGTTGTTTTTCTGGCACCACATGGCCAGGTCTCTGACCTCCTCTTTATTGGCTGTCTCGTCGTTATCGGTGATCAGGCCTACCACTGTTGTGTCATCGGCAACTTAATGATGGTGTTGGAGTTGTGCCTGGCCATGCAGTCGTGAGTGAACAGGGAGTACAAGAGGGGACTGAGCACGCACCCCTGAGTTGCCCCCTGTGTTAAAATCAGCGTGGCAGATGTGTTGTTACCTACCCTTACCACCTGGGGGCGGCCCGTCAGGAAGTCCAGGATCCAGTTGCAGAGGGAGGTTCACCTGTTTCCGTACATGTTTCATTTAACTTCTTAGGGCTAGGGGGCAGTATTTTGAGGTTCGGATGAAAAACGTGCCCAAAGTAAACTGCCTGTTACTCAGGCCCAGAAGCTAGGATATGCATATAATTAGTAGCTTTGGTTAGAAAACACTCTGGAGTTTCTACAACTGTTAGAATAATGTCTGTGAGTATAACAGAACTGATATGGCAGGCATAAACCCGAGCAAAATCCATCCGGGATGTCTGAATCAGTCATCTCACACTGTTTTCAATTGTCATGGTATTCAAAGCTGGGTATTTTAGCTCCCAGATTGCAGTTCCTATGGCTTCCACTAGATGTCAACAGTCTTTAGAAAAAGGTTGGAACATTCAATCATGAAAATCAAGGGAGAAAGACCACTAGTTCCTGGGTTCACGTCAAGTGTACTGTTTTGGATTCTGCGCGTAACAGGGAATGCACGCTCAGTTCTTTTTATATTCCGTCTGAAATATTATAGTGTATATTCATTTTAGGGTATCTGAGTATTGATTAAAAATGCTGTTTGACTTTTTTAGGCGAACTTTATGGGTACTTTTGGGATATCGTTTGTCTGCATGGATGAAAGCCTTTGGGCAGGTGGATTACTGAACAAAACGCGCCAACTAAATGGAGCTATATGTATATAAAGAGGAACTTTATCGAACAAAAGGACCTTTTATTGTGTAACCTGGATGCTTTGATATGCCATCAGAAGAAGATCATGTTATTTTATGCTATTTTTGAGTTTTGTGACACCTCTGCTGGTTATGTTATTATGCTAATTGAATATTTGAGTGGGGGTGCTGTCCTCAGACAATAAAATGTTCTGCTTTCGCTGTAAAGCCTTTTTGAAATCTGACAATGCTGTTAGATTAACAAGAGTCTAAGCTTTTGAAGGGTGTGCAGCATTTGTATTTTCATGAATGTTTGAAATTAGTATTTTTGCAATTTGAATTTGGCGCTCTGCATTTCACCGGATTTTGTCAAAATGGATCCCGTAACAGGTTAAAAACATTTATCTTACAAAGAGTTGTTTAATCTAACTGCTTAACTATTTATCTGTACATGAAATTGTATTAGTTTTTTTTTCACTTATTTTTTCTAATCTTTACAGGATTATGTCACGGGCACTATCTGATGTGTGGAGACATTTCACTGCAGCTAAAATGATGAATCAGACACCTTATCGATAGCAACAGCTCATGGTCCTCCTGGAATCAAAAGTTTTTTGACTCAATGGAGGAACGTAGTCAGAGAAATGCTGATGAATGTCTTGCTCGAGCTGTGTATGCAACTGGTTCACTTCTGATGCTCACAGGCAATGTGTATTGGAAGAGATTTCTGAATGTTCTTCGCCCAGCATACACCCCTCCAACCAGACATGCTTTATCTACTAATTTGCTGGATGCAGAGTTCAACAGAATTCAAGTGAAGGTCAAGCAAGTCATAGAGAAAGCATACTGTATTGCAATCATCTCTGATGAGTGGTCGAATGTTCGTGGGCAAGGAATAATTAACTACATCATCTCCACCCTTAAACCAGTATTCTACAAGAGCACAGACACAAGGGACAACAGACACACCGGTCTCTAAATTGCAGATGAGCTGAAGGCAGTCATCAATGACCTTGGACCACAGAAGGTATTTGCACTGGTGTCAGACAATGCTGTGAACATGAAGGCTGCTTTGTCTAAAGTGGAGGAGTCCTACCCTCACATCACACCCATTGGCTGTGCTGCTCATGCATTGAATCTGCTCCTCAAGGACATGATGGCACTGAAAACAATGGATACACTCTACAAGAGAGCCAAGGAAATGGTTAGGTATGTGAAGGGTCATCATGTTATAGCAGCAATCTACCTCACCAAGCAAAGAGAAGAATAAGAGCACCACATTGAAGCTGCCCAGCAACACCTGTTGGGGTGGTGTTGTCATCATGTTTGACAGTCTCCTGGAAGGGAAGGCGTCTCTCCAAGAAATGGCCATATCACAGTCTGCTGATATGGATAGCCACATCAAGAGGATCCTCCTGGATGATGTATTTTGGGAGAGAGTGATAAGCAGCCTGAAACTCCTGAAACCCAGTAGCCGTTGCACGGATTGAGGGAGACAATGCCATCCTGTCTGATAATCAGACTCTGCTTGCAGATGTAAGATAAGAAATCTTACTGACCTGCCCACTTCACTATTGCTCCAAGCAGGGGAAACTGCAAGTTCTGAAATACTTAAAAAAGCGTGAAGACTTCTGCCTGAAACCCATACACGCCGCAGCGTACATGTTTGACCCCAAGTATGCTGGCAAGAGCATCTTTTCTGGTGCAGAGATCAACAAGGCCTATGGTGTCATCACTCCCGTGTCTCGCCACCTTGGCCTGGATGAAGGCAAGGTTCTTGGCAGTCTGGCGAAGTACATTTTGGGATGGAGATTCAATATGGCAGTCGTGCCAACACATCTCATCAGCCACTCTGTGGAAGGGACTTTGTGGATCTGAGGCTCTTTCCCCTGTTGCCTCCATCATCCTCCAAATCCCACCAACATCAGCCGCCTCAGAGCGCAACTAGTCCTTGTTTGGGAACACACACACCAAAGCACGCAACAGGCTGACCAATACCAGGGTTGAAAAATTGGTGGCCATCCAGTCAAATGTGAGGCTTTTTGAGCCTGACAACGTGCCATCCTCAACAAAAAGTTGAAAGTGACAGTGAAGATGAGGCCTCAGGGTCTGATGTTCAAAAGGTGGACATTGAGGAGGTCCAGAGAGAATACATGGAAGCCTGAGTGGAAGACAACCAAAGCTTTAGTTTGTAGACTATAATTTTACAGATGTATGTTGAAAACATTTTCGGGAGATGCGATGGATCATTCTGGATCATTCAATATTCCCTTTCTTTTGTTGTTCAGGGAAATCATCCCATGTGAAGAGTCAACTCATTTAATTAAAGATGAATTCGTAACTAAATCGTTTTTTAAATTTATATTGGAAGGATTTAAATCATTTGCAGTTATGTCTACTTATGATGAGGTAAAAGGTTTATGATTCTGTCTCCATATGATATGATAAATATATCCAATGCAAAAAAAACATCTACATTTAAATTGTATTAATATTAATTTGCATATATTTCCATTAATTCCCATATATTCCCGTTAATTCCCATATATTCCTCTCACTCATGCAGTCATGAGTGAACAGGGAGTACAGAAGGGGACTGAGCACGCACCCCTGAGGGGCCCCCATGTTCAGGATCAATGTGGCGGATGTGTTGTTACCTATCCTTACCACCTGGGGCGACCCGTCAGGAAGTCCAGGATCCAGTTGCAGAGGGAAGTTTTTAGTCCCAGGGTCCTTAGCTTAGTGATGATCTTTGAGGTCAATATGGTGTTGAAAGCTGAGCTGTAGTCAATGAATAGCATTTTCACATAGGTGTTCCTTTTGTCCAGGTGGGAAAGGGCAGTGTGGAGTGCAATATAGATTGCATTATCTGTGGATCTGTTGGGGCAGTATGCAAATTGGAGTCGATCTAGGGTTTCTGGGATAATGGTGTTGATGTGAGCCATGACCAGCCTTCCAAAGCACTTCATGGCTACAGACGTGAGTACTACGGGTCGGTAGTCATTTTGGCAGGTTACCTTAGTGTTCTTGGGCACAGGGACTATGGTGGTCTGCTTGAAACATGTTGGTATTACAGACTTAGTCAGGGACAGGTTGGAAATGTCAGTGAAGACACTTGCCAGTTGGTCAGCGCATGCACGCAGTACACATCCTGGTAATCCGTCTGGCTCTGCGGACTTGTGAATGTTGACCTGTTTAAAGGTCTTACTCACATTGGCTACGGAGAGCGTGATCACACAGTCGTCCGGAAGAGCTGATGCTCTCATGCATGATTTAGTGTTGCTTGCCTCGGAAGTGAGCATAGAAGTAATTTAGCTCGTCTGGTAGGATCGTGTCACTGGGCAGCTTTCGGCTGTGCATCCCTTTGTTTTCTGTAATGGTTTGCAAGCCCTGCCACATCGGACAAGCGTCGGAACCGGTGTAGTACGATTCAATCTTAGTCCTTCATTGACGGTTTGCCTGTTTGATGGTTTGTCGGAGGACATAGCGGGATTTCTTATAAGCTTCCGGGTTAGAGTCTTGCTCTTTGAAAGCGGCAGCTCTAGCCTTTAGCTTAGTGAGAATGTTTCTTGTAAGCAAGCTCAATGCGGATGTTGCCTGTAATCCATGGCTTCTGGTTGGGGTATGTACGTACAGTCACTGTGGGGATGACGTCATCGATGCACTTATTGAAGAAGCCAGTGACTGATGTGGTGTACTCTTCAATGCCATCAGAAAAATCCCGGAACAAATTCCAGTCTGTGATAGCTAAACAGTCCTGTAGCTTAGCATCTGCGTCATCTGACCACTTCTTTATTGACTGAGTCCCTGGCGCTTCCTGCTTTAGTTTTTGCTTGTAAGCAGGAATCAGGAGGATAGAATTATTGCCCGTTTTTCCAAATGGAGGTCGAGGGAGATCTTTCTACCCATCTCTGTGTGTGGAGTAAAGGTGGTCTAGAGTTTTTTTTCCCTCTGGTTGCACATTTAACATGCTGGTAGAAATTATGCAAAATGGATTTAAGTTTCACTTCATTGAAGTCCCCGGCCACTAGGAGCGCCACCTCTGGATGAGAGTTTTCCAGTTTGCTTATGGCGGAATACAGCTCATTGAGTGCGGTCTTATTGTCAGCATCGGTTTGTGGTGGTAAATAGACAGCTACAAAGAATACAGATAAAAACTCTAGGTAAATAGTGTGGTCTACAGCTTGTCACGAGATACTCTACCTGAGCTGAGCAAAACCTTGAGACTTCCTTACTATTTGATTTCGTGCACCAACTGTTGTTTACAAATATACACAGACCGCCACCCCTTGTCTTACCAGAGGTGGCTGTTCTATCCTGCCGATGCAGCGTAAAACCCGCCAGCTGTATGTTATTCATGTCGTCGTTCAGCCACGACTCTGTGAAACATAAGATATTACAGTTTTTGATGTCCCTTTGGTGGTATATACGTGATCGTATTTTGTCTATTTTGTTATCCAATGATTGATGGTAAAGGCAGATTACCCACTCGCCATCGGATCCTTACAAGGCACCCCAACCTACGTCCCCGATATCTCTGTCTCTTTCTCCTGTGAATGACGGTCTGAGGGCCTTGTCGGGCGTCTGAAGTAAATCCTTTGAGTCTGACTCGTTAAAGAAAAAATCTTCTTCCAGTACGAGGTGAGTAATCGTTGTCCTGATATCAAGAAGCTCTTTTCGGTCATAAGAGACGGTGGCAGAAGCATTATGTACAAAAGAAGTTACAAATAATGCGACAAAACACACACAATAGCACAATTTGTTAGGAGACCGTAAAACGACAGCCATCTCCTCTGGCGCCATTGTGTTTTGGTTCTAGGTAGAACCCTATTGTGTTCCAGGTATAACCCTTTCCCCAGAGTGATCTAAATGGAACCCAAAAGAGTTCTACCTGGAACCAAAAAAACCTGGTTCTCCAAAGGGTTCTCCTATGGGGACAGCCAAAGAGTGTAGAATATATGTAGAGTAAATACGTCCATAGAATATAGAATATATGTGCATAAAATATACCAGTAAAGATGCATATTCTGACCTTGAACTTAAGCATGAGAATAGTATGCTATTCACTGACTGTTTGTTTTAGGTGGAGATTGAATCAATTATGGTGTGGCAGAGGTGTGTCTACATATTCTGACCTTGACTAAATTCCCTAATAATTCCAGGAATAAGGTCTAGCGAATCTACCGGTTCCAAGTGGAAAAAGCATAAACCTTTTCCCCCAAATAGAAGTACAGTGAGGGAAAAAAGTATTTGATCCCCTGCTGATTTTGTACGTTTGCCCACTGACAAAGAAAAAACACCCCCAACTACAAGAAACGTCTGACCTCTGTGATTGCCAACAAGGGTTTTGCCACCAAGTACTAAGTCATGTTTTGCAGAGGGGTCAAATACTTACAGTGGGGAAAAAAAGTATTTAGTCAGCCACCAATTGTGCAAGTTCTCTCACTTAAAAAGATGAGAGAGGCCTGTAATTTTCATCATAGGTACACTTCAACTATGACAGACAAAATTAGGAAAAAAAAATCCAGAAAATCACATTGTAGGATTTTTATGAATTTATTTGCAAATTATGGTGGAAAATAAGTATTTGGTCAATAACAAAAGTTTATCTCAATACTTTGTTATATACCCTTTGTTGGCAATGACAGAGGTCAAACGTTTTCTGTAAGTCTTCACAAGGTTTTCATACACTGTTGCTGGTATTTTGGCCCATTCCTCCATGCAGATCTCCTCTAGAGCAGTGATGTTTTGGGGCTGTCGCTGGGCAACACGGACTTTCAACTCCCTCCAAAGATTTTCTATGGGGTTGAGATCTGGAGACTGGCTAGGCCACTCCAGGACCTTGAAATGCTTCTTACGAAGCCACTCCTTAGTTGCCCAGGCGGTGTGTTTGGGATCATTGTCATGCTGAAAGACCCAGCCACGTTTCATCTTCAATGCCCTTGCTGATGGAAGGAGGTTTTCACTCAAAATCTCACGATACATGGCCCCATTCATTCTTTCCTTTACACGGATCAGTCGTCCTGGTCCCTTTGCAGAAAAACAGCCCCAAAGCATGATGTTTCCACCCCATGCTTCACAGTAGGTATGGTGTTCTTTGGATGCAACTCAGCATTCTTTGTCCTCCAAACACGATGAGTTGAGTTTTTACCAAAAAGTTCTATTTTGGTTTCATCTGACATTCTCCCAATCCTCATCTGGATCATCCAAATGCTCTCTAGCAAACTTTAGACTTGCCTGAACATGTACTGGCTTAAGCAGGGGGACACGTCTGGCACTGCAGGATTTGAGTCCTGGCGGCGTAGTGTGTTACTGATGGTAGGCTTTGTTACTTTGGTCCCAGCTCTCTGCAGGTCATTCACTAGGTCCCCTGTGGTTCTGGGATTTTTGCTCACCGTTCTTGTGATCATTTTGACCCCACGGGGTGAGATCTTGCGTGGAGCCCCAGATCGAGGAAAATTATCAGTGACTTCCATTTCCTAATAATTGCTCCCACAGTTGATTTCTTCAAACCAAGCTGCTTACCTATTGCAGATTAAGTCTTCCCAACCTGGTGCAGGTCTACAATTTTGTTTCTGGTGTCCTTTGACAGCTCTTTGGTCTTGGCCATAGTGGAGTTTGGAGTGTGACTGTTTGAGGTTGTGGACAGGTGTCTTTTATACTGATAACAAGTTAAAACAGGTGCCATTAATACAGGTAACGAGTGGAGGACAGAGGAGCCTCTTAAAGAAGAAGTTACAGGTCTGTGAGAGCCAGAAATCTTGCTTGTTTGTATGTGACAAAATACTTATTTTCCACCATAATTTGCAAATAAATTCATTAAAATTCCTACAATGTGATTTTCTGGATTTTTTTTCCTCATTTTGTCTGTCATAGTTGAAGTGTACCTATGATGAAAATTACAGGCCTCTCTCATCTTTTTAAGTGAGAGAACTTGCACAATTGGTGGCTGACTAAATACTTTTTTTCCCCACTGTATTTCCCTAATTAAAATGCTAATCAATTTATAACATTGTTCAAGTGTTTTTCTGGATTTTTTTGTTGTTATTCTGTCTCTCACTGTTCAAATAAACCTACCATTAAAATTATAGACTGATCATTTCTTAGTCAGTGGGCAAAAGTACAAAATCAGCAGGGGGTCAAATACTTTTTTCCCTCACTGTAACACCATTTTCTATGCATTGTAATAAAACAATTGATACGCGCTATTGATAATAGCTAGGTTAATGACTAATCCATTTGGATAAGGGAATTGTAAATATAAATGACACTTGTTTTAGATCTACAGTACTTTAACTTATAATCGCTGGAAACAAATGTGACCCGTTACAGGAAGCTAGGCATATGACGCACATCACTACTTCGCATGAGAGACATAATAAAAATTTACAAAATAAATCTAAATGCGTTTTTTTGGCAGAAATCTATTATGGAACTTTCATGTGCCTTAATAACAAACTTGTATGTCATCTGTAAATATGAATACAATTGTTAATTAAATAAGAGCCTAGTTGGTTTAGCCACAGAAAAATACATAAACCTTCCCACTAGCCATGTTTGGCTGAGATAATGGATGGGCTGGACATGCAGAGAGATACGTTTTGATTGGTCTTCCATCTAGTATGCTTCTATCTATATCATGAGCTGATCAGCATGTGTAGGTAATCCTTGCTACTCTTTTTTGAAAGATATAGCCGTGGAGAACTGCAAAAGTGTTGCTACTGCTCTCAACAACATTGATACCCTGAATTTAGCAGGCGCTATCAACAAAGATCAGTGGGAAAAAGTGATGGACTACTGTCTGGAGGACGATCGTGCCATGCTGACTCTCTGACTCTGAAAATGAATCAGACGATGAGGAGATCTCTGACTTCATTAAAAACATTTAATTGAACCAGATATTGTAGAGTTTTCTCATGACAGTAATGGGGAAGAAACGGCGATCAACAGTGTTGTTGTCATGGAAGAAGTTGACCGAGTTTTGAAATCAGTGGAATGCCCGGTGGAAGCAGAGTATGGGAAAGAGATGGAGAAAGTTCTGGCTTTTGATTGCAAATACGGAGGGAGTTGAAAAGAGAACACAGAAGGCTGTTATATAAAACACCTGTCTCCGGATTACATCTTCAATCGAAGGTAACCATGGCATCCATGACAGAGAGGGAGAAAGATCGGATTGTTCTTATGGCATTGCAGTATGAACCGGAGACTTGACACAATTGGCCAAGCAAGCTGTACAAACAACACAGAACGTCTTACTTAGTTAAACCTCTTAGGGATAAACGGCGCGCTAGAGGGCCGTTCCCGACACTACCCGGCGAAATGTAAGGCGACAAATTCAAAATCCAAAAGTTGAATTATTAAACGTTCATCAATATACAAGTGTTGCATAGTCATCAAAAGCTCTGATTCTTGGCAATATCACAGCATTGTCAGATTCCAAAAAGGCTTTACGGCGAAAGCACAACATTTGATTGTTTGAGGATAGCACCTCTAATATTTATGCATTAGCATAAATTCATATCCAGCGTGGGTCACACAAAACCCATATAAGAACTAAAATAAATCACTTACCTTTCAAAGAACTTCTGCTGAGGGCATCCCAAGTGTCGAACGAAGACATCCAATGATTCTTTTGTTAGAAAAAGTCATTTATTATATCCATAAATCTCAGTTTGGTTGGCGCGTTATGTTCAGAAAATCCACCGTCGAGTCGCCCATTGAACCGTGAAGAGAACGCGTTCAAATTATACCTATCAACTTTGTCCAAACAAATCAAAATAATCCCAACCCAAAATAATCCCAACCCAAATAATCCCAACCCAAATCCTTGGGTTGGGATTATGGTTCATTGTTTAGCTAGCTAGCTACATGTCTAATTAAAAGACTCCACTTTGACTGATGATTACATGACCCATCAAGTTAGCCAGGTGTGGCTGGAGGTGATTACGGCCATCTATTGTATTTCATGAACATGTGAACAGGTCTAGACAGTAGAACCCCTCCACTTAGCTAGATGTGACTGGGGTGTGGTTATAGCATTTATTTCACATGACCCATCAATTTAGACTAGTGTGATTGGGTAAGCATCATCTAATAATTATAACATCTTTATACAATATTTATATCTAGCCATTTTCTATTTTTGATATTGCTACTATGCAAATATTAACTGTACCCTTTACACCTTCTATATCCTGTGCATGTGACAAATACATTTTGATTTTATTTGACATTGTGTGTGTTTACCAAAGATGGTAATGTGAAGAACAACATGATTTGCACCAATATCAGATTAGGATATAAGCCAAGGCCTAGATAAAGTGTATTTTTACCTGGAGTTTTCTTTATTGTAGGCTACTATATTTACCACGTTTAGTCTTGAACTCTTTGGTTGTATACTACACTACCTTATTCACTCTGTTTAGCACATGGCCTCACATGTGAATCCTTAAAGAGATGGGTGGGGTTAAGGTTTAAAGGGGTGTGAACGATGCTGAATGGGTATAGACTAAAGAGCTCTCCAGTAGGTGAGCCAAAAAACATTCAAGGGCCATTTTACTCAAAAGTGGGGTTACAAGTATATCAACTTTCAAAGCAGAATTACTTTCCCATTGTTCCTCAACTGCAGTGTACGATATACCATTTTGCAGCTCTGAGTCTGTACTTTTATCCAATGTAAAAAACACAATTTCAAATGATGCAACATAAGACTGAAAAGAGGTGTTGGGTCACAAATGTGAAACCAGTCATATTGCAGCAAACTGAAGCATATCAACATACAAACTCTCCCACAGTAAAGTTTATGAAATGCTATGCCATTATGCAAAAATTTAATTGTATGGCCATTTAAAGCTGCAATATGTAACTTTTTGGGGTGACCAGACAAAATCAACTTAGAAATGTGTGTTATAGATCTGTCATTCCCATTGAAAGCAAGTCTAAGAAGCGGTAGATCTGTTCAAACAAGTTTTGAACAAATCTTTTGCTTTCAGTTTTGTACACCAGCTTCATTCAAACAGCAGATAATACTATCGTTTTGGTTATGGAAAAGATATTTCACAGTGTTTTAGATGGTACAATGATTCTCTACACTACACTTGATTGTTTTGTCACATAAACTGAAATGAGGGAAACTATTAGAATTTTAGCAACCAGGAAATGGTGGAACGATTTCTGCGTAGTGTATCTTTAAATATTATCCACTACCATCACTAGGTCTAATAACCACACATATTAAACTGCCAATGTACTGTACATTATCATTCCATTTAATTGTTTCGTTTACCTTCCTTTGCTTCCCCTGTAAACGCTGTCACGGCCGTGTGGTCGTTGCTGAGGATCATTAGTAACAGTTTATAATATATAAAAAAATATATACATGTAGGCAAAATTAAATCGTTATGGAGCAGAGCGCAGACCAAGCCGTAATAGTTTTAGACTGACGCATAGCGCAATACCTGGCTGTGTCATCATAAATGTACTGGAAACTTCCACAACAAAGTCTGTTGGCCAGCAAGTCAGAGGATTTTCAGCAAGTTGTATAAAATCGGAGCGCTTGCGCCACTGAATAGGGTATTGTGTGTCTGAATACCAGATACTGAGAAGTGTGTAGGAAAGGCATGTGCAAAAAAGGCGTACATTTCAAATTCGGAATCGGCCACTAACCGAACAGTGTTTTATAGAAATAGAATGATGGATGTATGTTATAGAAATGTATGTTATATTTGTGTAGTTGCCTTTCATCCAAATTCCTACTCCAGAGTCTATAAAGCTTTGCTAGCTGGTGTATTGGCAGATGTAGTTGTCACGTCCAGGCCTGAATTTTACAGGCGTGTTTTTGTTTCGTTTTTGGTGTAGAGTTTTCCTGTTCTAGGTGTTCTATTTCTATGTTGGGTAAATGGTTCCCAATTAGAGGCAGCTGAGTGTCGTTACCTCTAATTGGGAACCATATATATGTTTGTAGTTTTCAGTGGGGTTTTGGTGGGTTATTGTTTGTTTGTTTCATAGCTTAGTGTTTGTTCTATGTTATGTTCTTCGTTACGATCTTCGTTCGTTTGTTTTGTTATTTTCCCAGTTGCGTCAATAAATAAAGTATGTATACTGGATACCTCGCTGTGCCTTGGTCCGCTATTATCGAAGATCGTGACAGAATAACCCACCAGAAAAGGATCAAGCAGCGAGAGAACAAGGCGTCCTGGACATGGGAGGAGATATTGGCTGGAAAGGGACCCTGGGAGAAGACTGCGGAGCATCGTCGCCCCAAGGAGGAGATGGAAGCAGCGAGGGCAGAGCGGAGCGATAATAAGGAGAGATATGCTGGAACACGCCTGGCTAGAAAACCCGAGAGGCAGCCCCCAAATGTTTTTTGGGGGGGCACACGGGGAGATTGGCCGGTTCAGGGTGGACGCCTGAGCCAACTCCTCGTGCTCTTTGGAGGGAGCGTTGGAGGGAGCGTCGCACTGGTAAGACGCCGTGCTATGCAGTATTGCACACGGTGTCTCCAGTGCGCATTCATAGGACGGTGTGCGACATTCCAGCTCCACTCATCTGTCAGGCTAGGGTGAGTGTGCAGCCTGGAAGAGTGGTGCCGGCTCTGCGCGCAAAGTCTCCCGTGCACCTTCTTGGACCAGGATATCCTGCACCGGTTCTGCGTGCAGTGTCTCCGGTGCGTGTCCACAGCCCGGTGCGCGACATTCCAGCTCCACTCATCTGTGAGTTCAACACGGCCCGTTCCTGCTCCCCGCACCAGAGTCCCAGTGCGCGTAGAGAGTCCAACACGGCCCGTTCCTGCTCCCCGCACCAGTGTCCCAGTGCGCATCGTGAGTCCTACACGGCCCGTTCCTGCTCCCCGCACCAGAGTTCCACTGCGCATCGTGAGTCCTACACGGCCCGTTCCTGCTCCCCGCACCAGAGTTCCTGTGCGCATCGCGAGTCTAGCACAGCCTGTTCCTGCTCCCCGCACCAGGTCCCAGGTGCGCATCGCTAGTCCAGCACAGCCTGTTCCTGCTCCTCGCACCAGGTCCCCTGTGCGCATCGCGAGTCCAGCTCAGCCTGTTCCTGCTCCCCGCACCAGGTCCCCTGTGTGCATTGCGAGTCCAGCACAGCCTGCTTCATGCACCAGGTCCCCTGTGCGCTTTGTGAGCCTAGCACGAACTGTTCCGGCTGCTAGCCCTGGGCCTCCGGTGCGTGACCTCGGGCCAGCATGGCCGGCACTGGAGCCGCCACCTAAGACTGAAAGACCCACCCGAAGACCCCCCCATTGGACTTTTGGCACGGTCGAGTCCGCGCCTTTGGGGGTACTGTCACGTCCAGGCCTGAGTTTTACAGGCAGGCGTGTTTTTGTTTCGTTTTTGGTGTAGGGTTTTCCTGTTCTAGGTGTTCTATTTCTATGTTGGGTAAATGGTTCCCAATTAGAGGCAGCTGAGTGTCGTTACCTCTAATTGGGAACCATATATATGTTTGTAGTTTTCAGTGGGGTTTTGGTGGGTTATTGTTTGTTTGTTTCATAGCTTAGTGTTTGTTCTATGTTATGTTCTTCGTTACGATCTTCGTTCGTTTGTTTTGTTATTTTCCCAGTTGCGTCAATAAATAAAGTATGTATACTGGATACCTCGCTGCGCCTTGGTCCGCTATTATCGAAGATCGTGACAGTAGTATTTCTGCTCTGGAATGATAAGGACCCTACATGTGAAATCTGGTGAAAAGGCTTATAGCTGGGGCTTCCTTGAATCCTTCCAAGTCCCCATCTTCACATTTGTATCATTTGCCAAATGTAAGGAATTTGTTGTTGCTATATATTTTATGCCTTTGCCACGGCAACAACACCATTTTCTGTAGAGAGATTTGAGTGACATCACAGGGAGAATCTCACAATAAGTATATCAAAAAGAGAATAGCAGTTATGAGGAGATTTCTGAAACCACAAACACACACACTCACACTCATACACAGGGCTCCCTCCCTCAGTCAAATTGACACTGAGAGATAACAGTGGCTTTACAAACGGAGCGAGTGTTGGTTAGATGAGAAGGTTCAGTGGAGGGTTGAGAGACATCGAGGAGAGGTGGATAGATGGAGGGAGCGAAGGAGAGAAGGAAAGGAGGGGGTGATAATGGCTCCCCACTTTCTTCATGTTCCTTTGGCATTTGTCTGTTTCTCTGTTTCTTTTTCTCTCTCAGGATCCCTCCATTTCCGTTACCATGGGGACAGCATGCATGCTTCCTCTTTTACTTCTTACCGCTTCAAAATCCAATTCAATTTAAGGGCGTTATTGGCATGGGGAACAAGTGAAGTAGATAATAAACAAAAGTGAAATAAACAATTACAATTTACAGGAAACATTGCACTCGCAAAAGTTCCAAAAGAATAAAGACATTTCAAATGTCATATTATGTGCAAATAGTTAAAGTACAGAAGGGAAAATAAATAAACATAAATATGGGTTGTATTTTTTCAATGGTGTTTGTTCTTCACTGGTTGCCCTTTTCTTGTGGCAACAGGTCACAAATCTTGCTGCTGTGATGGCACACTGTGGTATTTCACCCAATAGATATGGAGGTTTATAGAAATTGGGTTTGTTTTCTAATTCTTTGTGGATCTGTGTAATCTGAGGGAAATATGTGTCTCTAATATGGTCATACATTTGGCAGGAGGTTAGGAAGTGCAGCTCAGTTTCCACCTCATTTTATGGGCAGTGTGCACATAGCCTGTCTTCTCTTGAGAGCCAGGTCTGCCTACGGCAGCCTTTCTCAATAGCAAGACAATGCTCACTGAGTCTGTACATAGTCAAAGCTTTTCTTAAGTTTGGGTCAGTCACAGGGGTCAGGTATTCTGCCGCTGTTTACTCTCTGTTTAGGGTCAAATAGCATTATAGTTTGCTCAGTTTTTCCAATGTGTCAAGTAATTATCTTTTTGTTTTCTCAAATTGTGTTGTTGTCCTGGGCTTCTGTGGGGCCTGTTTGTGATTGTGAACAGAGCCCCAGGACCAGCTTGCTTAACTTCTTAGGGAGCGGCAGCTGAGGTGTCGGTTTTGGAGAGTCTGGCGTGCCCAAAGTAAAAGGCCTGCCACTCAGGCCCAGAAACTAGGATATGCACATAATTAGTACTATTGGATAGGAAACACTCTGACGTTTCTAAGAGTGTTAAAATATTGTCTGTGATTATAACAGAACTGATATAGCAGGTGAAAACCCGAGGAATTTCTGTCCTGGAAAAAGTGTTTTTGACACATTGCCTCATTTTGAACCCCTCCCTATTGAAAACAGCCATATATGGGAGTAAGATTGCAGTACCTATTGCTTCCACTGGATGTCAACAGTCTCTAGACAGTGTTTGGTGATGTTAGGTTGCTCTGGATGGTAATAGAAGAAGAATTTCGAACTAGTCACCGGATGTAAACAGAAGAGGAGGCGCGTTCACGGGCTCACAAGGCTGTGGTTTTTTTCCTTTCCTATCGTCTAGTTTATAATCCGGTTGAAATATTATACTAAATATACATAAAAGTGTTCCTAAGGATACATTATCAATGATGTTTGATTGTTCTTGGACAAGTGTATAGGTATTGGTTTAACGAGTTCTCTTCACGGTTCAATGGCCGAGTGGACGCTGTATTTTATGAACATAACGCGCCAACCAAACTGAGATTTATGGATATAATAAATGTTTTTTTCTAACAAAAGAACCATTGGATGTCTTCGTTGGACACTTGGGAAGCCCTCAGCAGAAGTTCTTCGAAAGGTAAGGGATTTTATATTAGCGATTTTATGCGTTTTATGAGACCCGCTTTGGTTATGGATTTATGCTAATGCATGAAATATGAGAGGGGCTATCCTCAAACAATCAAATGTTGTGCTTTCGCCGTAAAGCCTTTTTGAAATCTGACAACGCTGTGATATTGCCAAGAATCAGAGCTTTTGATGACTATGCAACACTTGTATTTTGATGAATGTTTAATAATTCAACTTTTGGATTTTGAATTTGGCGCCTTACATTTCACCAGGTAGTGTCGGGAGTGGGGCGCCCCACTGCTCCCTAAGTAGTTTTAAGGGACTCTTCTCCAGGTTCATCTCTCTGTAGGTGATGGCTTTGTTATGGAAGGTTTGGGAATTGCTCCCTTTTGGATGGTTGTACAATTGAACAGCTCTTTTCTGGATTTTGATAATTAGCGGGTATCGGCCTAATTATCCTCATTATACATTATTTGGTGTTTTACGTTGTACATAGAGGATATTTTTGCAGAATTTTGCATGCAGTCTCAATTTGGTGTTTGTCACATTTTGTGAATTCTTTGTTGGTGAGCGGACCCCAGACCTCACAACCATAAAGGGCAATGGGTTCTATAACTGATTCTTCTCTCTCACTCTTTTCAGTGTTACCATGACAATCACATCATCCCACTCTGTTTCATTGGGTTCCACCCCAACACATGTCCCTCTATTTGTCTGTCTGTCTACCTCTCTGTCTGTTTGTCCTTCTGGCTTCCTGTTTGTCTGTCTACCTCTCTGTAGGTCTGTCTGTCTGTCTGTCTGTCTACCTCCCTCTCTGTCTGTCTGTCTGTCTGTCTCTCTGTCTGTCTGTCTTTCTGTCTGTTTCTGTCAAACAGACAGGCAGATGGACAGATATACAGACAGTCTGTCTATCTGTCCATCTGTCTGTATGTCTGTCTTTCTGGCTTCCTGTCTGTCTGTCTGTCTGTTTCTGTCTTTCTCTCTGGTTGACTGTCTGGCTAGCAGCCTCTTCACCTGTTCTATCGCTCCCTCTGTCTGCTTGTCCCTCTCCTTGCATCTCCCTTTCTGCTTTTTTAGAAAAAAAAATGTGTACTCATCCATCAAAACAGTAGCAATTGAATGTCATTGGAGGGCTGGAACAAGCACACAAAAAGGGAGGGATTTAGGTAATTTTCACAGACGGGAGCTGTTGCTATGGTGATAGAACTTTCGGATTTGCTGGAGAGAGGGCGAGTGAGGGATGAATAGAGGGATAGACAGAAAGACAGCTAAATGTATATGGAAAGAGAGAGAGAGAGAGAGAGAGAGAGAGGGGGTCAAGTAAGGAAAATATCTACAGTACATTTTCCTCCATCTCTTCTTATACTACATCGTAGCCAAAGCAAATCTCTTCCAACGCTGTTAATGCAGGCAGCAGGCACTCTCCTCTTGATTCCAATATGGATATTAAATGGGGAATACAGGGGAAATCGGCAGTTACTACATACATGTTTGGACTTTTAAATGTAAAGATACATACCCATTGATTCTTGAAGAATATAATTTACAAATGCCTCATGAGCTTAGCTGAACTGTTGTACCCCATCAGAACCCAAAATATAAACTTGTTTCACACTATTGTTTGTAAACAATGTAAATTCTGAACCAACACTGTAAAGCCTCAAAACATGGTTAAAACTATATAATGGATGGTCAGTCGTTGCATGCATAGCTCTGTCTATGAATTTGAGAGAAATTTCTCAAGCCCCATCCCTCAGTGGGGAGAGCGAGACAGAGAGAGAGAAAGGGGAGAGCGAGACAGAGAGAGAGAAAGGGGAGAGGAGAGAGAGAGATTATGGTGAAGGGTCAGTATAGGGAGGTAGAGAGAGACACAGGGGAGGGGGAGGTGAGAGACCGAGAATGAGGAGGGGAGACAGAGGAGAGAGATGGAGAGGGAAAGAGAGAGGCGAGGGGAGAGAGAGAGGAAGGGAGAGAGAGAAAGAGAGGAGGGGAGAGAGAATAGGGTGAAGGGTCAGTATAGGGAGGTGTAGGGGGTGGAGAGAGAGGGGGAGGAGAGGAGGAAATGCCATGCATTCCATTAGTGGTCAAAGAAATCCACAGAGAGAGGGAGGGGAGGGGAGCGGAAATGAAGTTGGCATGAAGGGAGAGAGAAACAGAGGAGAAGAACGACAAAATGAAAGAGAAATTAAGGAAAAATGGAGAGGTGGTACATCTCGGAAGAGGGGAGGGTGAGAGGAAGGGGATGAGAGCAGTATACACTTCATTTAAATATGGAGAAAATTATACTTAGATGTTACAGCTGTACATGGTTCAACACTTTTAACCTGAGTTACTGTGACAAGGCCGGTACTTAAAAAGCTTAAAAAGTACACTGAAAAGAAACATTTATACATTTATACAAATACATCCGACATGGACTCTATCTAGAACATTCTGAACACACCTGTTTTATATGCTGGCTTGAGCAATTAACTAATTAGGTACACCTGGAGTGTGACCTGCCAGGCAGAACAGAGCCAATACCAATCAAGACATAATTAAAACCCTTCACCAAACAATGAACGATACGGATTGAAAGCGCTTGAATATGGAGGAATTTGAATGGCGAATGAAGGAATAAAACGCAACATACACATTTAAAAGAGTTCACAATGGTGATTCAACAGAGAGTTTTTCTAGTTGCGGAGACAGCACAAAATGGTTGTGATTCAACAGAGAGTTTTTCTAGTTGCGGAGACAGCACAAAATGGTTGTGATTCAACAGAGAGTTTTTCTAGTTGTGGAGACAGCACAAAATGGTTGTGATTCAACAGAGAGTTTTTCTAGTTGCGGAGACAGCACAAAATGGTTGTGATTCAACAGAGAGTTTTTCTAGTTGTGGAGACAGCACAAAATGGTTGTGATTCAACAGAGAGTCTTTCTAGTTGCGGAGACAGCACAAAATGGTTGTGATTCAACAGAGAGTTTTTCTAGTTGTGGAGACAGCACAAAATGGTTGTGATTCAACAGAGAGTTTTTCTAGTTGCGGAGACAGCACAAAATGGTTGTGATTCAACAGAGAGTTTTTCTAGTTGTGGAGACAGCACAAAATGGTTGTGATTCAACAGAGAGTTTTTCTAGTTGCGGAGACAGCACAAAATGGTTGTGATTCAACAGAGAGTTTTTCTAGTTGTGGAGACAGCACAAAATGGTTGTATTGTAATAGACAAACTCTCCATTGTATCAAATCAATATTAATTGTATCTAGAGTTGAACAATTCTGGGAACTTTAAATAAATGTTCAGATTTTCCCGAAATCCCGGTTGTAGGCCTCCTGGGATCAGGAGAGAATAAACAGGAAATCCGTAATCCTCCAACCAGGATTTCTGGAAAATCTGGGAATTTATTGAAAATTCCTGGAATTTTGCAACTCTAGTTGTATCACAACCATGTTGTACACTGAGTGTGTACGGTGCCAATGTGATGTGGCAAGTATTGGAGAGTAAGAAGGAGACAGGAGTGGAGAGATGAGACTTTCGCAATGAGTCAGAAGTTACTGTTATTCAGTTAGTTAAACTATGGGCTCTATTCAATCCGTATTTGCGAAAATTCAGCGTTAGTGAAACGTAAAGGCAATCTTCCCGCGTTAGTGGAGACTGCATTCACGGTAAACGTTGCATATGTCGGCTCAACAGGAAATGAGCTTTAAAACGGGCTTCAGATTGAATAGAGGTCTTAGAGAAATGAGCTTTAAAACGGGCTTCAGATTGAATAGAGGAAAGTAGATTTATCATTTACCAGTGGATTTAAAGGGGGTTTTCAACTACACTATCTTAGGAGTCGAATGGGGAAAAACCTGTGTTTTCTTCTCTGAATGTGTTTCTGACTGAAGTCGGGATACTTACTGTATCCAGGTTCAGAGGGAAGTGTTTGTGATTCATATCAGTGCGTTTGTGCTTTGGTGATTTTGGATTCAACACTGTAACTTGTTTTGGCTGAAGCCTAACTAACTCACTTGTTTGTTCTACTACGATGTGAGCCACACACATCTTACTCAAGCACTGTGAATGGGGTCCAAAATGGCACCCTATTCCCTACGTAGAGCACTACTTTATAAGCTTTTTTAAATAGTTCACCATAAAGGAAATATGGGGGAATTTGGGATGCACAAACTGTCTCCCTAGTCCTGTGGGAGTTTGTGTCTTGTCAACACCCCTGGCTGTGTGTGGCTGAAAGTGCGGTTGATTGCTGATAGTCCTGTGACCACTATCAGCTGTCCTCCTCCTCCATACTACATCTAATAAACGGCACACACACACACACACACACACACACTCTGATCTTGAGGCGAATTCCCTCTAAAAGAAAGAGCTCCTATGTAACTCCATTGGGACCTAAATCTCTTTCATTCCTCACTGTGCCTCACAGCAACGCTACAGTGAAGTACAGCCACAAACACATTTCCTCCTGATGATTTGAATGTAAACCCAAATAAAAAAATGCATTACATTGAGTCGGAGATTTTAGTCGGAGGCAAAATGCAGAATTGAAACATATTTTCTGTGTCACTGCTAATGTTGAGAGTCACATGGACCCTGAAGCCCCTCCCCCAAGCCATGGCATGACATTCTGGTGCTCTGAACCACTGGAGTGAGGCTGCTTTCACACAGCTATTACACACCACACACACACAGCTAAAACAGTATTTTTTACACACACACACACACACACACACAGCTAAAACAGTATTTTACACACAACACACACACACAGCTAAAACAGTATTTTACATACAACATGTAATAGAGTTAAGGGAATCAGTGCAATTAAATGATTTCAGAATGCATTTCGTTTTTCCACAACAAGCACATTTCATAATGTTTGTGTGGGAATGTTTGTGTGTGTGTGTGTGTGTCGGTGTGTGTTTGTGGAAGCATTTGCATATGTGTGTGTCACAGTGGGAGTGTGGAGGAGCAGAGGTTGACTCCCGGCTACTAGCTAATTAAAGTTGTTCCAGAGAGAGAGAGGGGAATGAGAGAGACATGGCATGAGGGAGAGACAGAGAGAGACGAGTCAGGAGAAAGGTGGAAGAAGGAGGGGGTAAGGAGGGAGGACACTAACATGAAAGATAAACACACAGAGAGAAAGACCACGTTGGGAATTTATAGAGTGGAGACTGAAAGTGAACCCGTCAACCGTGATGTGTGAAAATGTGAATGGATCAGAGAGGGGATAGAGACAGAGTGAGAGACTTTTGAGATGTGCTTTTACACTACATGACCAAAGGTATGTGGACAACTCCTTGTCGAACATCTCATTCCCAAATCATGTACATTAATATGGAGTTGGTCCCCCCCCCTTTGCTGCTATAACAGCCTCTGTTTTTCTGTGGAGGCTTTCCACATGATGTTGGACATTGCTGTGGGGACTTGCTTCCATTCAGCCACAAGAGTATTAGTTAGGCCAGTCAAGTTCTTCCACACTGATCTCGACAAACTATTTCTGTATGGACCTCTCTTTGTGCACTGGGGCATTGTCATGCTGAAACATGAAAGGGCCTTCCCCAAACTGTTGCCACAAAGTTGGAAGCACAGAATCGTCTAAAATGTCATTGTATGCTGTAGCGTTAAGATTTCCCTTCACTGGAACTAGGGGGGCCTAGCCCGAACCATGAAAAACAGCCCCAGACCATTATTCCTCATCCATTTGGCTCTATGCATTGGGGCAGGTAGCGTTCTACTGGCATCCGCCAAACCCAGATTTGTCTGTCGGACTGCCAGATGGTGAAGCGTGATTCATCACTCTAGAGAATGTGTTTCCACTGCTCCAGAGTCCAATGGCGGCGAGCTTTACACCACTCCAGCCGACACTTGGCATTGCGCATGGTGATCTTAGGCTTGTGTGCAGCTGCTCGGCCATGGAAATTCATTTCATGAAGCTCCTGACAAACAGTTGTGCTGACGTTGCTTCCAGAGGCAGTTTGGAACTTGGTAGTGAGTGTTGCAACCGAGTACAGATGATTTTTACACTCTACGTGCTTCAGCTCTCTGAGCTTTTGTGGCCTGACACTTTGCGGCTGAGCCGTTGTTGCTCCTAGACGTTTCCACTTTACAATAACAGCTCTTATAGTTGACCGTGGCAGCTCTAGCAGGGCAGAAATTTGACAAACTGACTTGTTGGAAAGGTGTCATCCTATGACAGTGCCACATTAAAAATATCACTGAGCTCTTCATTATGGCGATTCTACTGCCAATGTTTATCTATGGAGATTGTATGACTGTGTGCTCGATTTTATACACCTGTCAGCAACGGGTGTGGTTGAAATAGCCGAGTCCACTAATTTGAAGTCCACATACTTGTGTATATACTGTATAGTGCATATGGCAAATATAGAAAACCATATGTACATACAATAGTTAATTACTTAATTTTAATCCAATAATACTAACATAGGTCTACCAATCTCAGCCATACTGAGAAGAGAGAGAGAGAGCGACAGGGAGGCAGGGAGGGAGGGAGAGAGAAATAGTGAAAGAGAGAGAGAAATAGTGAAAGAGAAAGTGAGAAATAGTGAAAGAGAGAGAGAAATAGTTAAAGAGAGAGAGAAAGAGAGATGGGGAGGGAGAGACAGAGAAATTGTGAAAGAGAAAGAGAGAGTGTGAGAGAGAGAGAGATGGGGGAGAGAGAGAGAGAAATAGTGAAAGAGAAAGAGAGAGTGAGAGAGAGAGAGATGGGGGAGAGAGAGAGAGAAATAGTGAAAGAGAAAGAGCAAGAGAGAGAGAGAGATGGGGAGGGGTAGAGTGAGTAAGAGACAGCACCAGCGAGGAGAGTTAGTCTCCAGGGGAAAGAAGAGTGAAAAACCTGATCTGCTTGTTTCTCTCCTCTGTCCCACTTCCATCACCCCATGGATGAGGAGAGGGGGAACATGGAGGAGGAGAGGAGAGGGGGAACATGGAGGAGGAGAGGGGGAACATGGAGGAGGAGAGGAGAGGGGGAACATGGAGAGGAGAGGAGAGGGGGAACATGGAGAGGAGAGGGGGACATGGAGGAAAAGAGGAGAACGGGAAACATGGAGAGGAGAGGGGGAACATGGAGAGGAGAGGAGAGGGGGAACATGGAGAAGAGAGGAGAGGGGGAACATGGAGGAGGAGAGGAGAGGGGGAACATGGAGAGGAGAGGAGAGGGGGAACATGGAGAGGAGAGGGGGAACATGGAGAGGAGAGGAGAGGGGGAACATGGAGAGGAGAGGAGAGGGGGAACATGGAGAGGAGAGGGGGAACATGGAGAGGAGAGGGGACATGGAGGAAAAGAGGAGAACGGGAAACATGGAGAGGAGAGGGGGAACATGGACGAGGAGAGGAGAGGGGAAACATGGAAAGGATAGAGGGAACATGGAGGAGGAGAGGGTAAATAAGGTGGAGGAGAGGGAGAACATGGAGAGGAGAGGGGGAACATGGAGGAGGAGAGGAGAGGAGGAACATGGAGAGGAGAGGGGGAACATGGAGGAGGAGAGCGGTATATAAGGAGGAGAGGAGAGGGGGAACATGGAAAGGAGAGGGGGAACATGGAAAGGAGAAAGTGAACATGGAGAGGAGAGAGGGAACATGGAGAGGAGAGGGGTATCATGGAAGAGGAGAGGAGAGGGGTATCATGGAAGAGGAGAGGAGAGGGGAACATGGAGTGGAGAGGGGAACATGGAGGAGGAGAGCGGTATATAAGGAGGAGAGGAGAGGGGGAACATGGAAAGGAGAGGGGGTACATGGAGGAAGAGAGGAGAGGTTGAACATGGAGGAGGAGAGGAGAGGAGGAATATGGAGGAGGAGAGGGGGAACATGTAGGAGGAGAGGAGAGGGGGAACATGGAGAGGAGAGGGGGAACATGGTGGAGGAGAGGGGGGACATGGACGAGGAGAGGAGAGGGGGAACATGGAGGAGGAGAGGGGGAACATGGAGGAAGAGAGGAGTGGTTGAACATGGAGGAGGAGAGGAGAGGAGGAATATGGAGGAGGAGAGGGGGAACATGTAGGAGGAGAGGAGAGGGGGAACATGGTGGAGGAGAGGGAGAACATGGAGGAGGAGAGGAGAAGGCGAACATGGAGGAGGAGGAGGAGGAGGAGGAGGAGGAGGAGAGGGGGACATAGAGGAGGAGGAGGAGGAGGGGGGGACGTGGAGAGGGAGAGGAGAGAGGGAACATGGACGAGGAGAGGGAGAAAATGGAGGAGGAGAGGAGAGGGGTAACATGGAGAGGAGAGGGGGAACATGGAAAGGAGAAGGTGAACATGGAGAGGAGAGAGGGAACATGGAGAGGAGAGGGGTATCATGGAAGAGGAGAGGAGAGGGGTATCATGGAAGAGGAGAGGAGAGGGGAACATGGAGTGGAGAGGGGGGGCATGGACGAGGAGAGCAGAGGGGGAATGTGGAGGAGGAGAGGAGAAGGGGAAGGGGAACATGTTGGAGGAGAGGAGAAGGGGAACATGGAGGAGGAGAGGGGGAACATGGAGGAGGAGAGCAGAGGGGGAACATGGAGGAGGAGAGGAGAGGGGGAACATGGAGGAGGAGAGGAGAGGGGGAACATGGAGGAAGAGAGCAGAGGGGGAACATGGAGGAGGAGAGGAGAGGGGGAACATGGAGGAGGAGAGGAGAGGGGGAACATGGAGGAGGAGAGGAGAGGGGGAACATGTAGGAGGAGAGCAGAGGGGGATCATGGAGGAGGATAGGGAGGACATGCTCTGCTGCTCATTCATTTCATGCCAAATGGAAGAGACAGAACTGAGCTAGTTTCATCAATAGACCTCAACACGACAGACAGACAGACAGACAGGCAGACTGACAGATGGAGAGAAATACAGAGCGAAAGAAGAATAGAGGGAGGGCGGGGGGGACAGAACTTTTGTCAATGCCCTGACATATTCCAGGTGTGACATCATAACATCATACACAGACAGACTGAAATTTCTTTAGTACATCCCTTACTGAGCCTCAACCCCCAACATCTCACATCCCTTACTGAGCCTCAACACCCAACATCTCACAACCCTTACTGAGCCTCAACCCCCAACATCTCACAACCCTTACTGAGCCTCAACCCCCAACATCTCACAACCCTTACTGAGCCTCAACCCCAACATCTCACAACCCTTACTGAGCCTCAACCCCCAACATCTCACAACCCTTACTGAGCCTCAACCCCCAACATCTCACAACCCTTACTGAGCCTCAACCCCCAACATCTCACAACCCTTACTGAGCAAGTGTTACAAGTGTTATTTAAAAAATGTCTGAATCTCAAATGTCTGAATCCCTCATGTCTGAATCCCTAACGTCTGTATCTCAGATGTCTGAGTCCCTAATGTCTGAATCTCAAATGCCTGAATCCCTCATGTCTGAATCCCCAATGGCTGAATCCCTAATGGCTGAATCCCTATTCTTAAAGTATTGCACTATATGGGAATAGGGTACCATTTAGGATGCAACAAATTCAGTCTTCATTCAGTTGTCAAGTCAATCTTTGTCCAATTGTCAAGTCAATCTTTATCCAGTTGTTAAATCAATCTTTATCCAGTTGCCAAGTCAATCTTTATCCAGTTGTTAAATCAATCTTTATCCAGGTTCCAAGTCAATCTTTATCCAGTTGTCAAGTCAATCTTTACCCAGTTGTTAATTCAATCTTGATCCAATTGTCAATTAAATCTTTATCCAGTTGTCAAGGTAATCTTTATACAGTTGTCAAGTCAATGCTTTATCCAGTTGTCAATTCAATCTTTATCCACTTGTCAAGTCAATCTATATCCAGTTGTCAAGTCCATCTTTACCCAGTTGTTATTTCAATCTTTATCCAGTTGTCAATTCAATCTTTATCTAGTTGTCAATTCAATCTTTACCCAGTTGTCAATTCAATCTTTACCCAGTTATCAATTCAATCTTTATCCAGTTGTTAATTTAATCTTCATCCAGTTGTTAATTCAATCATTATCCAGTTATTTATTCAATCTTAATCCAGTTATTTATTCAATCTTAATCCAGTTGTTAATTCATTCTTAATCCAGTTGTTAATTCAATCTGAATCCAGTTGTTTATTCAATCTGAATCCAGTCGTTTATTCAATCTTAAACCAGTTGTTTATTCAATCTTAATCCAGTTGTTTATTCAATCTTTATCCAGTTGTTAATTGGACGAGGGTAAGGGGAGGTGGATGAGGGGAGGGGAGGAGAGGGAAGGGAAGAGGACGAGGGGATAAGAGGGGGAGGACGGGGGAAGAAAGACGACGAGTAAAAGGGGGGAAGGAGGAGGACGATGGGAAGGGGTTTACCACTCTTAAGAAGCAATTAACGCGGCAGAGAAGCCCAAATGAAGAGGTGAATAAAACATTAAGAAAAACAGATGGAGGAAATCAGAGAGAGGTTGAGGAAAGAGAGACAGATGAATTATTGAAGAAGGGGGATATATAAATGGGGCGGGGGAATAAGAGATTGAAATGAAATGTTAAAAAATAAGTCAATTATGAGAGAGAGAGAGAGGGGGAGAGAGAGAGAGAGAGAGAGAGGGGGAGGAGAGAGAGAGAGAGGGAGAGAGAGAGAGAGAGGAGAGAGAGAGAGAGAGAGAGAGAGAGAGAGAGAGAGAGAGAGAGAGAGAGAGAGAGAGAGGGAGGATAGGAGGAGGGGAAGAGAGGGGAGAAATAGTTGTACTGTGTGTGTGCATTCATGTTCTTGCGCACATGTGTGTGTGCGTATGTGCGTGTATGTCTGTCCGTGTGTCAGTGCTTGTGTATATTTCTGTCTTTTCAACAAACAGTCAAACAAACAGTTCAGTGCAGGGCCTAACCCAGTTCTTTCAAGTCTCTGGCTATGATTCAGACCTTCATTGTAAAATTGCTAAGCTTAGTTTGTATCAAACATCTCAGCGTAGGAGTGAATCAGTTTCGACTTTTAGATCACAATAAAAAGGTTAGATGGACTACTGCGTAGCTAGGTCTACTGTGTAGCTATGTGTACTGTGTAGCTATGGCTACTGTGTAGCTAGGTTTACTGTGTAGCTAGGTTTACTGTGTAGCTAGGTCTACTGGACTATTGTGTAGCTAGGTCTACTGGACTACTGTTTAGCTAGGTCTACTGGACTACTGTTTATCTAGGTCTACTGTGTAGCTAGGTTTACTGTGTAGCTAGGTTTACAGTGTAGCATGGTCTACTGTGTAGCTAGGTCTACTGGACTACTGTGTAGCTAGGTCTACTGGACTACTGTGTAGCATGGTCTACTGTGTAGCTAGGTTTACTGTGTAGCTAGGTTTACTGTGTAGCTAGGTCTACTGTGTAGCTAGGTTTACTGTGTAGCATGGTCTACTGTGTAGCTAGGTTTACTGTGTAGCTAGGTCTACTGGACTACTGTGTAGCATGGTCTACTGTGTAGCTAGGTTTACTGTGTAGCTAGGTCTACTGTGTAGCTAGGTCTACTGTGTAGCTAGGTTTACTGTGTAGCATGGTCTACTGTGTAGCTAGGTCTACTGTGTAGCTTGGTTTACTGTGTAGCTAGGTCTACTGTGTAGTCTAACCTAAGTTTGATATATATTTATTTTCTGACCCACTCCAAAAATAAATCTGTCTTTCTGTCTGTCTGTCCGTCTGTAGATAAGAATTTGTTCTTAACTGACTTGCCTGGTTAAATAAAAAAAATCTAGGGAAAAACATGTCCTAGATCAGCATTCCTACTCTGAGACACTTTATTAACGTGTCTGAATTTATTAACGTGTGCATCTGGTATCCAGCTATATGGGACCATCCTCATGACTGAATACTGCAAACCTCTGGAGGCGAAAACAAAACAACCTTCTGTTAGTCATCGTCAGTGTTCTTGTGACGAAGGCCTAACAACCAAAACATTTTGCTCTTGTTACATCTAAATAAATAAAATAGCATAAAATAACTTTGAAAATCTATTTTTTTTGGAGTGCGGATCTTCTACAAAAAAAGTAGCATGCTTTTCTCCAAACGTCTCTGGCATTCCTCAGAGTCTTGTATCTAGGTACTGTTTCTTAAAGATATTGAAAGAATAATTTGGAAAGAGGAAGGGCTAGGAAGTCATTTAGAAAGTATTTACACCAAGAATACCAATACCAAGAGTCACAAGGGCTATACAGCAGACTAGACCAATCTATCTCTCTTGTTCACACACACACACACAGACAAAAACACACACACACACACACACACACAATCACTCACACGCCCACGTGCACTCGCACACACACACGCACAATCACACACACACAATCACACACACGCGCACTCGCACACACAAATACACACACGCGCGCACAAACACGCACGTGCGCACACACACACACACACACACATAAAGACAGTCAGTATACACAGTTTGACACAGTGATTTAGTTGGTGAAATTGGAACAAGGAGTAGCCTGAAGACAGAGTGAAATGTGAATATGAGGACAGGGTCAGTCTGTATGGGGGTTGGGAGAGGGGGGCAGCAGGGTTTAGGGTTAGTTCCTTTACATGCTGTAGAAAGAGGAATGTGAATACATTGTGGTACTTATAATCTTTACTGTGAGCTGTAATGTATTGGGACATGTGGTACTGTATGTATCATCCTACACAATCCATATACATTGCGTCCACCTATGACAGGAGGTTTGTAAACTGAAAATAATAATATCTTCAACTTTCAACATACGAAGTTGGTCTGATCAGATGGACAGAGTTGTTGTTTATTTAAGCAAATATCATTGAACGTTCTGTAGGTAACTCACTTCTACCGCTGTGTTATAATCATAGAGAGAGAGAGAGAGAGAGAGAGGACCAGGCCATAGAGCAGACAACCAACGCTACCTACTACTGCCCCAAAGACATGGAAGCATAGACTAGGCATGAGAGACAGAGTGATAGAGAGACAGGGAGAGAAAGGGGGTAGAGATACAGGGAGAGAAAGAGGGGAAGGGAGAGATAGAGAGACAGGGAGAGAAAGGGGGCGAGAGAGGGATCCCCCAGGGTTAATTAAATCTCTGTTCTCTGTCAGTGTGGTTATCTCCTTCTCTCTCTGAGTCTCAGCTCCAGGCTGACAGGCCTTCTCTCTCTCTCTCTCTCTCTCTCTCTCTCTCTCTCTCTCTCTCTCTCTCTCTGTCTCTCTTTACCTCTCTCTCGCTCAGCAGTGCATTATGGGAAAGAGAGTTCCTAAACACAGGGGGTCACACAGAATCGCAAAATATTGCCAGCTGCCACAAACTAATACTGAAAGGCATGTTATTGCGTGGAACACTATACAGTCGACAGTGCTCCTTTTAAAGGCGTTTTCCCAGATGTTTCTGGAGATTGTATCCATGATCAACTCTGCGCATGTCAGCTCAACCATACATTACCTTTAAAGTAGAAGCTCTAATGTTCTGTTTATGACCGTCATTGATGTTTCCATCGCCATCAATACCACCATCATCATCATCACCATCACGTCATTACCATCATCATCACCATCATCGTCATTACCACCATCATCACCATCACCGTCATTACCATTGATGTTGAACACTCTTGAAACATCACAGCGTGTAGCAGTGTCAGCTCAGTGAAAAGTCCTTGTTTGAAAGGAGCCCTCAACACAAACAACATGACACTAGACACTAACAGTGGCTACATACGTCCCAAATGGCAACCTATATCCTTTATAGTACACTACTTTTGAACAGAACCCTATGGGCTGTGGTCAAAAGTAGTGCACTATGGAACAAGGTGCCATTTAGGACGCAAGCAGTGTTGATTCTGGGGTCCTCTCCTCACTCTTATTTCTTCCTTTGTGATGCAATCCCCAGAGATGTTTTCTCTTAAAGAACATCTTATTTCTTTTATTAACGAGTTTTACCTAATTAGTGAATAGGGTTGTTTTATCAATGATCCAAGAAAAGAACAGCCCAATGGAAGATTGCTGGTACAGTATGTTCCTTATGTCACTGTATTTCAAAAAAATTTAAACATTTAACTAGGCAAGTTAAGAACAAATTCTTATTTACAATGACGGCCTACCCTAGTCAAACCCTAACCCGGATGATGCTGGGCCAATTGTGCGCTGCCCTGTGGGACTCCCAATCATGGCCGGTTGTGATACAGCCTGGAATCGAGCCAGGGTCTGTAGTGACGCCTCTTGCACTGAGGTGCTTTACACCACTACACCACTCGGGAGCCCAATGGGGCTACTGTATATGTTCATGTGTTTACACATTTGTGTAGAAAAAATATAATTTGTCATGCTATCTCTCATAAACACACATGCCCCCCCCCCCCCATGCCTGACCATGTCTTTGTCTTTGTCTCTGTGACAGTGTGGACTGTGAGGTTCTCTCAGGAGCCAGCAGACCAGTCTGTTGTTCTGGGGGGGAGGGTGGTTCTTTCCTGTGTCGTCTTCAACTACAGCGGCATCGTACAGTGGACCAAGGATGGACTTGCACTGGGCATCGGAGAGGGCCTCAAGGGTGAGAGCACACATGCACGAGTGCACACATACGCTCGCAAGGATGCACGCATACCCCCCCCACACACACACACACATTACATGAATTGTGCTCCTTGGCGTTCACCTCTCTGATGGTTGCTATGCTGATGGTTCTGATGGTTGCTATGCTGCTGCTAGGTAGAGGCAGGCAGAGATGATGTAACCTAGACCAATACTTTTGTCCCCTTTGGAATCCAAATCGATGATGTCATAATTCAAGGGTGCTTGCAGACTTGTGGTCTGCCATCTAGTGTTTGGAATAATCCATGTGTGATGTTATGAGAGACTCTATGTTTCTCTATGTGTTCATTCTCTCAGATGTATAATGTGCTGCTATCTTCATAGATCTTCATTTAAATGTATTTATTTTCTATGTAAATCTGTCGTCTCAGCGTGACCCAGGTACCGTGTGCTGCAGGTGTATATGTACAGTATATATCTCTCTGTCTCCCCCTAGCCTGGCCCAGGTACTGTGTGCTGCAGGTGTACAGTATCTCTATCTCTGTCTCTCTCTGTCCTAGCCTGGCCCAGGTACCGTGTGCTGCGGGTGATAGACGTGGGCCAGTACAACCTGGAGATCTCTGCTGCTGCGCTGTCTGATGACTCCCTGTATGAGTGCCAGGCCACGGAGGCTGCCCTGCGCTCCCGGAGAGCCAAACTCACCATCCTCAGTGAGTATCTATCTGTGTGTGTCCACTGCAGTGTGTGACTGTGTGTGTCCACTGCAGTGTGTGACTGTGTGTGTCAAGAGTGAGTGTCTGTCTAGTGCGTGACTGTGTATTATCATGAGTGTGTGTATCTAGTGCAGTCTGTGAGTGTGTGTGTGTGCCAGTGTGTGTGTCCAGTGCAGTGTGTGACTGTACAGTATGTCTGTTGTAGTGTAGTGTAGAGTGTGTTTGTTGTATTGTGTATATGCAGAGTATGTGTGTTGTATTGTGTATATGCAGAGTGTGTGTTCATCGCTGTGTGTGTGTGTGTTGTAGTGTATACGCAGTGTGTGTGTATTCATCAACGTGTGTGTTTTATTGTGTTGTCCTACAGTCCCTCCTGATGACCCAGTGATCGAGGGCTTTCCAGAGATCCTGCTGAGAGCCAATGCCTCGTACAACCTGAGCTGTGTGTCCCGCGGGGCCAAGCCACTGGCCCTCATCGAGTGGCAGCGGGACGGGGTGGCCCTGGAGGGAGCCTTTAGTTCCACTGTGAGTCACACACAGATATGCACACCGATGTACGTTGCCATATTTTATGTTTTAGCACTAAATACACCTTTCGCTGGCTCCACTCTGTCCTCCCTGTTGTTGTCTCTCCCCCTCTCTCCCTCTCCCCTCCCTCATCCTCCCTTTCTATCTCCTCCCCCCCACCCAGGAGGTTCTCCCAGACAGAAAGAGAGTGACGACCCGGAGCTTCCTACCCATCATCCCAGAGGACAAAGACACGGGACGCAACTTTACCTGTGTGGCCAGCAACCGGGCTGTCCCCATGGGAAAACGCACTACCGTCACCCTCAACGTCCACCGTAAGTGTGTGTGTGTGTGTGTGTGTGTGTGTGTGTGTGTGTGTGTGTGTTGTCGGTGGGGTTGGGGGGTGTATGTACATGTGTGTATGTTAATAGTTTTAAGGTATGAGTGTGTGACTGTGTTTCAGGTTTATTTAATCCCTCCCTCTTCCTCCCTCCCTCCCCCTCCTCTCCTTCCCTCTCTCCCTCCCTCCCTCCTGCAGACCCCCCCAAGGTGAACCTATCCATGGAGCCTCAGTCTGTCCTGGAGGGAGAGAGAGTCACATTCACCTGCCAGGCCACCGCCAACCCCCCCATCATGGGCATCCGGTCAGTGGGAGTCTGGTGGATAAGTGTGTTTGGCTGGGTGGTATTCAGTAGTGTGTTTGCTTGGTGGTATTCAGTAGTGTGTTTGGCTGAGTGGTGTTCAGTAGAGTGTTTGGCTGGGTGGTATTCAGTAGAGTGTTTGGCTGGGTGGTATTCAGTAGTGTGTTTGATGGGTGGTATTCAGTAGTGTGTTTGATGGGTGGTATTCAGTAGTATGTTTGATGGGTGGTATTCAGTAGTGTGTTTGATGGGTGGTATTCAGTAGTGTGTTTGGCTGGGTGGTATTCAGTAGTGTGTTTGGCTGGGTGGTATTCAGTAGTGTGTTTGATGGGTGGTATTCAGTAGTGTGTTTGATGGGTGGTATTCAGTAGTGTGTTTGATGGGTGGTATTCAGTAGTGTGTTTGATGGGTGGTATTCAGTAGTGTGTTTGGCTGGGTGGTATTCAGTAGTGTGTTTGGCTGGGTGGTATTCAGTAGTGTGTTTGATGGGTGGTATTCAGTAGTGTGTTTGATGGGTGGTATTCAGTAGTGTGTTTGATGGGTGGTATTCAGTAGTGTGTTTGATGGGTGGTATTCAGTAGTGTGTTTGGCTGGGTGGTATTCAGTAGTGTGTTTGGCTGGGTGGTATTCAGTAGTGTGTTTGCTGGGTGGTATTCAGTAGTGTGTTTGATGGGTGGTATTCAGTAGTGTGTTTGATGGGTGGTATTCAGTAGTGTGTTTGATAGGTGGTATTCAGTAGTGTGTTTGATGGGTGGTATTCAGTAGTGTGTTTGCTGGATGGTATTCAGTAGTGTGTTTGATGGGTGGTATTCAGTAGTGTGTTTGCTGGATGGTATTCATTAGTGTTCACTGTAGCAGTAAAACATAACAAAATACGTTGCAAAAGAAAACCAAAAACAAGCATTTCCTATTGGAAAAGTTCAAGTGGTCCCTCCCCGTTTCAGTTCGTTATCTTCTATTTGGGTGTCTAGTGAATACGACCTGTGATAGTGTGTCTGTTAGTGCGTCTGTTAGTGTGTCTGATAATGTGTCTGATAGTGTGTCTGATAGTGTGTCTGTTAGTGTGTCAGATAGTGTGTCTGTTAGTGTGTCTGATAGTGTGTGTCTAGTGAATACGACCTGTGATAGTGTGTCTGTTAGTGTGTCTGTTAGTGTGTCTGTTAGTGTGTCTAGTGAATACGACCTGTGATAGTGTGTCTGATAGTGTGTCTGTTAGTGTGTCTGTTAGTGTGTCTGATAGTGTGTCAGATAGTGTGTCTGTTAGTGTGTCTGTTAGTGTGTGTCTAGTGAATACGACCTGTGATAGTGTGTCTGTTAGTGTGTCTGTTAGTGTGTCTAGTGAATACGACCTGTGATAGTGTGTCTGATAGTGTGTCTGTTAGTGTGTCTGTTAGTGTGTCTGTTAGTGTGTCTGATAGTGTGTCTGATAATGTGTCTGTTAGTGTGTCTGATAGTGTGTCTGATAGTGTGTCTGTTAGTGTGTCTGTTAGTGTGTCTGATAGTGTGTCTGTTAGTGTGTCTGTTAGTGTGTCTGATAGTGTGTCTGATAGTGTGTCTGATAGTGTGTCTGATAGTGTGTCTGATAGTGTGTCTGTTAGTGTGTCTGATAGTGTGTCTGATAGTGTGTCTGTTAGTGTGTCTATTAGTGTGTCTGATAGTGTGTGTCTATGATATGTGAACATATAAGATCAGTATGTGTTGATGAGGCTGTTACACCTGTGTCTCTCTCTCTCTCAGGTGGGCGAAGGGTGGTGTTCTCCTGGAGGGGATGAGAGACAGTGTGTTTGTGACCACAGCAGACCACTCCTTCCACACCGAGCCTGTCTCCTGCTCAGTCTTCAACGCTGTGGGACACACCAACCTCAGCATCCTGGTCAACGTACACTGTGAGTCTGAACATTAGATAGATTTGATTGTCCTCCGAAGAGGAAATTCATTTCCACAGCTCATACATTTACATATAAAGACCAACATCAACCAGACATGACATTTCTAGTTCCATACCTCTAGATAAACAGCCAGGAGACTGAGACAGCATAGTGTATTAGTCTGTCTGTTTGTCTGCTTTCTTGTCTACTGTGTCTGTCTGTATACCTGTCTGTCTGTGTCTTCCTACTACTGCATCACAGGAGGTTGGTGGCACCTTAATTGGGGAGGACTGGCTCGTGGTAATGGCTGGAGCGTGATAGGTGGAATGGTGTCAAATACATCAAATTTCCATGTGTTTGATGCCATTCCATTCACTATGTTCCAGCCATTACTATGAGCCGTTCTCCCCTCAGCAGCCTCCACTCTACAGTATAAATCATTTAACCTGCAAACAGCAGTTGTGCTGCTCCTGGCTCATCCTCAGGTGAGGCCCCCTCTTCATTAGGTGTTTCGACGATTCTCACTACACCTTCCGAAGGGTGTGATGATTGCGTTGATCAAGCCCGAACTGAGCCAGGTGGCTTAACCACTGCTCCTCCCTCTTCAGCCACAGCCAATCTGATGCTCTCTCTGCCCCCTGCCCAGCTCTGCGATCTTCTTCTTCTGTGCTCCTTTTACTCCGAGGATACTTAGTGCCCTCCACAGAAACTGACCTGGGAAACCTCTTGCCCCAACCTCCAATGGCAGGCCTTCCATTCCCTTGTCTGTACGGTGCCTGGTACATCCTCAATCCTCTCCTCCCATGGAACCGTCAGCTCGAGAATTATGATGTTCTTTATGCTCTTCAGCCAGATCAACAGATCTACGGTGCATTCAGACGGTATTCAGATCCCTTGACTTTATCCATATTTTGTTACGTAACAGCCTTACTCTAAAACGGATAAAAATAAAAAATAAATCCCCCCTCATCAATCTACACACAATACATCATAATGACAATGCATATACAGGTTTTTAGAAATGTTTGCAAATGTATAAATAACAACCCACGGAAAATAAAACATTTACATAAGTATTCAGACCTTTTACTCAGTACTTTGTTGAAGCACCTTTGCCAGTGATTACAGCCTCAAATCTTTTTGGGTATGACGCTACAAGCTTGGCACACCTGTGTTTGGGGAGTTTCTTCCATTCTTCTCTGCAGATCCTCTCAAGCTCTGTCAGGTTTTATGGGGAGCGTCGCTGCACAGCTATTTTCAGGTCTCTCCAGAGATGTTTGATCGGGTTCAAGTCCGGGCTCTGGCTGGGCCACTCAAGGACATTCAGAGACTTGTCCCGATGCCACTCCTGTGTTGTCTTTGCTGTGTGCTTAGGGTCGTTGTCCTGTTGGAAGGTGAACCTTTGCCCCGGTCTGAGGTCCTAAGTGCTCTGTAACAGGTTTTCATCAAAGATCACGCTGTACTTTGCTCCGTTCATCATTTGCTCGATCCTGACTAGTTTCCCAGTCCCTGCTGCTGAAAAACATTCCCACAGCATGATGCTGCCACCACCATGCTTCACTGTAGGAATGGTGCCAGGTTTCCTCCAGACATGATGCTTTGCATTCAGGTCAAAGAGTTCAATATTGGTTTCAGACCAGAGAATCTTGTTTCTCATGGTCTGAGATTCTTTAGGTGCCCTTTGGCAAACTTCAAGCGGGCTGTCATGTGCCTTTTACTGAGGAGTGGCTTCCATCTGGCCACTCTACCATAAAGGCCTGACTGGTGGAGTGCTGCAGAGTTGGTTGTTCTTCTGAAAGGTTCTCCCATCTCCACAGAAGAACTCTGGAGCTCTGTCAGAGTGACCATCGGGTTCTTGGTCACCTCCCTGACCAAGGCCCTTCTCCCCTGATTGCTCAGTTTTGCCGGGATGGCCAGCTCTAGAAAGAGTCTTGGTGGTTCCATACTTCTTCCGTTTAAGAATGATGGAGGCCACTGTGTTCTTGGGGACCTTCAGTGCTGCAGAAATGTTTTGGTACCCTTCCCAAGAAACAGAATGCACCTGAGCTCAATTTCGAGTATCATAGCAAAGGGTCTGAATACTTACGTAAAAAAATGTGGAAAAAGTCATGGGGTCTGAATACTTTCCCGAAAGCACTGTATCTACTATATCTGTCTGTCTGTCTGTCTACTATACCTGTCTGTCCATCTGTCTCTACTATATACATATATTGGTCTGTCTATATACCTGTCTAACTACTGTATCTTTCTCTCTGTCAGACGGTCCTTTCCTGAAGGGGGCACCCACGCCGATTACAGTGGACATTGACTCTGACGCCAAACTCAACTGCAAGTGGACCGGGAACCCTCCTCTTACACTCACTTGGACCAAGAAGGGCTCTAGCATGGTGAGAACTGACAAGTCCTCTGCTATAGATCCTGGCTTTGGGTCAATTCCTTTTCAATAAAGTCAATTCAGGAAGTAAACTGAAATTATTTTTGTCAATGCTTGTCTATGATAATCTTTTGGTGGGAATTGGAATTTCGGTATACTTCCTGAATTTACTTGAATTTAAGTGGAATTGACCCCATACCCTGCTGCTGTCCTGGACCCAGAAACCCCAAATCCTGAAGCCCTTATCCTGAAGCCCTTATCCATGCTACTAGTGCTTGAATTAGAGTGAAATAGGTGCCGGATGTAACTAATTTTGGATGCCGGTACTCATTACATTTAGGTACTGGTAATCATAATATTTTTAAGTCAATATTGCCATTACTCAGCATTGAAACTTGTCCCCCAGAACTTCATACTCTCTCCAACCCTAAGGCTACCCCCAACCCCTAATGTTGAACTCCTAACCTATTCCATAAATATTTTATTAATGCATTATAACGAATTAAGAAAAACTACAGGAACTTTAATGGAGCCTGCGGCTGAGAAAATCAACATGTTTTATGAATTAAATATCTCTCTCCCTCCCTTTACAACTCGGGTTCCATCAAACCTCCCTCCCTCTTGTGTGTGTGCGCTCCTCTCAGGTCCTCAGTAACAACGAGGAGCTGGTCCTGAAGTCAGTGAGCCAGGTGGATGCGGGTCAGTACGTGTGTAAGGCCATCGTCCCCAGGATCGGAGTGGGAGAGACTGAGGTCACTCTTACAGTCAACGGTCAGTTACAGTACAGCCGTGTACAGTACACACACACAACACACACAACACACACACACACAGCACAGTGCTACTTCTAACATGAAGGTCCTTTTGATTCTACTGTTACTACTTCTGGGCCCTGCGACCATGTGAACAGATCCTAATTTAAAAGACTAATCAGTTCTGCTATTTGTTTATTTATGTATAGGGCGCTGGCGCTGTTTTCTATGACCAGTTATTGGTCATCTTTTAGTCCTTGCTTTTACCTTTTTAACTCTGCCATTTTGAAGCCTTTTTTTCATATTGATATATTTATTGAAAATAAATCAAACCATTTTGAAGAAACAGTTTATTCTGTGGTGCAGAGGGTTGATGCTCGTTGTCTGCAGTGAGAAGCTGTCTACCGCAGGACATTGTAGTATCATGCCATAGAGATCTCATTCCACCATTTGACATGAAACAGTTAAGTGTCTAGTAATTGACTGTTTGTCTGAGTTGGTATTGGCTAAGAGGTAATTGTAGGTCTCTCCCAATTATTGAGCTAATGAGCTACACCTGTTTAAATGTTTGTGTGAGTGTACCAGGGAAGGAGAGTGGTAAGCAAGGATAGACCAGTGACGATTCTTATTTTATTATCTTCCTTGTTTATACAATTTTAACTCTTTGCCATTTTTGAAGACTTTTTTGTATTTATATATTGAAAATAAATATCAAAGTTTGGAAGAAACGGTTTCAGTTCTTTTAGTAAAAAAACTTTTTTTGTGAAGGACATTGGCCGGCCCCGTCACAGGCCCATATTCAAAAAGGATCTCAGAGTAGAAGTGCTGATCTAGGATCAGGTCACCCTTGTCAATTGATTATAATCTAAAAAGGCAACAATTATCCTAGATCAGCACTTCTACTCTGAGATGCTAAAGGGGACGATTCCGTCTTTATTCAATCTCAACCCCAAACTAATAACTGGTGAATAACATGCTATTGTCATGCTTAACTTCAATGTCAGAATACGTGGAGAGAGAAAAGTGCATAAAAAGGGAATTACGTTCCATTTCCGCGACCTTAACTCAAGTCGGAATTCCCCCCTAAATGAATACAGGCCCTGATACTACTGCTATGTTACAACTAGATGATAATTTACCGTGAATAAAAATTGTGGGACTTGCTTTAACTCTTTACATGTATTTTTATGGCAGTGGATAGGATGGCCTGAACATGTGGACGTTGGTTTGGTGTCTCTAGCTTGAATGTTTCAAGAGTTACTGTTGGTGGGTTATTTTATGCAATTGTATATAGTTGATACACGTTTTAATGAATTTGAAGTTAGGATGGCCTGAATATGTGAACGTTGGTTTGGTGTATCTAGCTTGAATGGTTCAAGAGTTACTGTTGGTTAGTTATTTAATGATAATTTATACACATTTACATAGTTATAGCTGACACAGATTTTTAAGAATTTTAAGTTAGGATAGGCTGACTGTTTTAAAGTGTGTTTTGTAGCTTAATTGTCTAAGGAGCAGGACCATTTTGAATAGTTACTTCTTTATTCCATGGTTCTCATTCAAACCCATGTTAGTTTATGCAATTTCTTCATGATTGTAGTTCAAAATGTTTATATAGTATCAAAAAATCTTTAGACAAGCAATCTAAGATCTAGTTAGGGTCAGTCTGAAGATCTCAGTGTTGGTTTGGAGTTGAACGGTGGAACGGTGAAAGAGGAGGTAGGTCTAGAATTCTTCATTTTTTACCCTTCTAGTCTATGGTCCTTTTTTCATTGAAATGCATTGGTATCCATATCAATGGCTGCGTTTGGGCTGCTCAATGATGAGAGATGAGAGAGCTGTTAGCTGGCGTTAGCTAGCTGCTTTTCGTCACTCTAAACTCTGACAAACAGTTTTTTATTGGTAGCAAATAATTCTGTTCTGACTCCAGATTTAGAAGTAGACCAAGATTGTATACCCTCTAATGCCGGATGTACACTGCACGACTTTCAAAATACTAACATTGCTGAGCCACTCACATTAATATCTACATTTTTCTTACTTTTTAAAACTCTGCGTTGTTGGTTATTTAAGGGCTCATAAGTAAGCATTTCATGGTAATGTTTACCTACAACTGTTGTATTCGGCACATGTGACAAATAAAATTTGATTTGATTTTGATTTAAAACAACCATCTTTCCTGTAGTTTGTTGTCTTGCCAACGTAGAGGTGAGCACACTAAACGATCTGGCACAGACGGGGGTCACACACTATAAGATCCTTCACTTGGTTGTGAGGATTCTCCATACCACGCTGTCTCACGAAAACAATTATGTGATTAGATTGTTATCGTAGCTAGAACAAGCTGTGGCTCAAAGCAGTCTCATAAACGTTTTCAGTCAGTAATTCACACTTGCCATACAGAGTTGAAATATCTAGCCAACATTTTGAATTTAATAAAATTTCAGATATCGTCTCTGACCCGCTCACATTAAACAAGCGTCGGTGACAGCCACACAACCCGTGTAGGCAACAACATGGAGATTTTGTCTCCGATCTCAAAGATGTGTCTGGGACAGCCAAATCGGGGGCTAAAATCGTGTAGTGCACTCCCGTTTTTTTGTCTAAAGTGCTGCAAAAAATTTACAAATTTCAGTTGTTTGAAAAATGTATGTGGTTATTAAAACAGCTGTATAATTAGATTGGTATCAGATATTTTTTTGTTACGATTTCAGATTTGAATAGCAGAGAAGCAGGGGGGAGATTTCATACCCCCGTTAACTTGTTGGGAAAGTGGTCAAAGTCGCTGATCTGTGTCAAAAGTTACATTATGTTACATTGACTAGAATGGGAGTAATGGGAGTGATGGGAGTGATGGGAGTGATGATGTCACAATGGGCCCTGTAGAATCCTGAGGAAATCCACATGAACGTGGGTGAAGGACAAAAAGCCTAATAGTTGAAAAAGTATCAAATATTTCAAAACGTTGTATTCAAACCTGAATAGTCTGAACATTTGAAAGTTTGACTTTTCTAGCTTAAACGGTGTAAAAAAGAAGTAGCGTGCTAAAGAAACATACTAATAATAAGAACCGTGACAAAGATTTTAAACGACTAATTACCACTTCCACCACTCAATTTCCACTCATTATCAGACGCTCTGTCATGACTGGAGTGTAAATAGCTGAAATGACTTCCTATCTGTCTCTTCCCCCCCAGGCCCTCCCATCATCTCCAGCGAACCAGTCCAGTACGCAGTGAGAGGGGAGAGAGGAGAGGTCAAGTGCTACATTGCCAGCACCCCTCCACCTGACAAGATTGTGAGTGAAGTGAACTCTGGGAAATATCCTGGGAAATATCTGTAACACTTTATAATAACTTTAATGTATATCCCTTTATAAATGATTCTAAATGCTTTGTATATGATATAATTGCTTATGAATTGTAAGGCTTTGTAAGTACATTCAGATCAAAGACAAGAGAGAGAGAATGAATGAGAACTGTACTGATGTCAAGGGGTTGACAGATAGTGTGAGAGGGGGGATGACATGAGGTTGACGGATAGTGTGAGAGGGGGGATGACATGAGGTTGACGGATAGTGTGAGAGGGGGGATGACATGAGGTTGACGGATAGTGTGAGAGGGGGGATGACATGAGGTTGACGGATAGTGTGAGAGGGGGATGACATGAGGTTGACGGATAGTGTGAGAGGGGGGATGACATGAGGTTGATGGATTGTGTGAGAGGGGGATGCCATGGGGTTGACGGATAGTTCGAGAGGGGGATGACATGAGGTTGACGGATAGTGTGAGAAGGGGATGACATGAGGTTGATGGATAGTGTGAGAGGGGGATGACATGAGGTTGACGGATAGTGTGAGAGGGGGGATGACATGAGGTTGATGGATAGTGTGAGAAGGGGATGACATGAGTTTGATGGATAGTGTGAGAGGGGGATGACATGAGGTTGACGGATAGTGTGAGAGGGGGGATGACATGAGGTTGATGGATAGTGTGAGAGGGGGATGACATGGGGTTGACGGATAGTGTGAGAGGGATGACATGAGGTTGACAGATAGTGTGAGAGGGGGATGACATGAGGTTGATGGATAGTGTGAGAGGGGGATGACATGAGGTTGATGGATAGTGTGAGAGGGGGATGAGGAGGAGGGGAGAGAGAAGTTAAATTCTGTACCTTTCAGCGTCAATTATCCACGACAACAGCAGAGAGACATGACACTAATCTGTGTGGTTTTTTTGGAAAGTCTCCACTCCACTTTTAGTGTCTGTGTCACAAATGGCACCCTTTTCCCTTTATAGTGCACTACTTTTGACCAGAGGTCTGATCAAAGGTTGCGCACTATAGGATGCTATTGGTACTCGGAGCGTATAATGTGATACGACGTTATGGTTTTAGCTTAACACAGAGACACAGGACCTATGAAATATGAAGTATGGCGCTGTGTGAGTGTCAGAAAGTAGACTGGGGTGGGGGGTGGGGAGGGAGGGCGGGGGTGGGGTGGGGTGGATGAGTTAAAATCTTTAGTTTATTTTTCCTCCTCCTTCTCCAGCCAATTTGCCTTTTTCTTTTTTTTCTTTTTTTAAAAGGTACATTAGCACAACATGTGGGCCGTTGCATATTTCATGTATTCATACTCCATATTTAATAGTATAACTACTTCAGCAGATTTAAAGTAGAAAAACCTGCTAGACTCTTTATTGCTCGTGTACACCTGCCTCAGCCCGGTGTGTGTGTGTGTGTCTGTGTGTATACGCCTCTGTATACAGTATAAAGATTTGTTGTTGTTGTGTTTTGGCACTTTCTTCAGACGGGAAGAAACAGTGGGAAAGGTAGACGAGGGGATTGATCTCGCTTCCAATAGGAAAGTAATATATGACAAATGCTTCAACCAGGACTCTGCACTTTTCTATTCTTCATTTGACTCCCTAATTGTGTGTGTGTGCGTGTGTCTCCCTCCAGGTGTGGGCGTGGAAGGAGAACGTGTGGGAGAAGGAGAAGGGGACTCTGCTGGAGAGGTACACGGTGGAGCAGAGTAAACCTCACTCCCAGGGAGGGGCTGTCCTCTCCACCCTCACCATCAACAACGTCATGGAGTCTGACTTCCACTCTCCGTACAACTGTACCGCCTGGAACGGCTTCGGACCCGGGACCGTGATCATCACCCTGGAGGAGAAAGGTATGTCTTAAAGGGGAAATCTTGGTACATCCATCTTTATAAATGAATGAATGATATAGCCATTGATTCTTGAAAAGGGGGAAAGGGGGGGCACGTACTTCTCTGAGACGTTTTAGATTACTGATTTCAGTATTGAATAGTATGGGAAGGTTTTGGTATAACCATGTCTCTCTGGCTCTCTTGTCTCTCTGTACAGAGATAGTACCACTAGTATGGGAAAGGTTTGGTATAACCATGTCTGTCTGTCTGTACAGAGATAGTACCACTAGTATGGGAAAGGTTTGGTATAACCATGTCTGTCTCTCTGTACAGAGATAGTACCAGTGGGGATTATAGCTGGTGGAACAGTTGGATCCTCCATCCTGCTCCTGATCTTTCTCCTGGCTCTAGCCTTCTTCCTCTACCGCCAGCGGAAAGGCAGTGAGTCGTGTACCAACCAGTTACTACTCCCTCCCTCTGCATGCAACATGTTTGTGGTCATGTTCCAAATGGCACCCTATTCCCCCCACAGGGCTCTGGGCAAAAGTCATGCACTGTACGTGCATAGGGGACAGGGATAGGGGATAGGGGACAGGGGATAGGGGACAGGGGACAGGGGACAGGGGATATGGGTGCCATTTGGGATGCATGTGGGTGTGGCTGTGTGTGGATGCATGTGGGTGTGGCTGTGTGTGGATGCATGTGGGTGTGGCTGTGTGTGGATGCATGTGGGTGTGGCTGTGTGTGGATGTATGTAGGTGTGGCTGTGTGTGGATGCATGTGGGTGTGGCTGTGTGTGGATGCATGTGGGTGTGGCTGTGTGTGGATGCATGTGGGTGTGGCTGTGTGTGGATGTATGTAGGTGTGGCTGTGTGTGGATGCATGTGGGTGTGGCTGTGTGTGGATGCATGTGGGTGTGGCTGTGTGTGGATGTATGTAGGTGTGGCTGTGTGTGGATGCATGTGGGTGTGGCTGTGTGTGGATGCATGTGGGTGTGGCTGTGTGTGGATGCATGTGGGTGTGGCTGTGTGTGGATGCATGTGGGTGTGGCTGTGTGTGGATGCATGTGGGTGTGGCTGTGTGTGACTGTCATTCATATAGTCATTCACAATGTACTGTGTAACCACAAATAGTCATGTGTTTATGCATGACCGCTTATTTAAAACGGAATAATAATGACTTGTTTTCTCTCTCCTTTGTTGTACTGTAGATCCAAACGTTGATCCAAAAGTACTGTTATTCAGATGTCTGTCCCACTTTAAATGAACAACAGCTTATAAAGGCTTCATATAGCATAAATAAAGTCTTCACAAGCACTCTGTTAGACGCTTCATGAGCCATCTGTCTTGTTCTGGTTCCAGGTCGTCGTGGGGTCACTCTGGGGAAGCCGGACATCAAGGTGGAGACAGTCAACAAGGAGACACGTAGTCTGGAGGAGGAGTCGGGCACCGTTTCCACGGCAACGCGCATGGTCAAGGCCATGTATTCCGTGAGTACCCAACACCCACCGCTATGAGTCAAATCAAACATTATTTAAAGTGCAATAGCTTTGACAAAGGTGTTAGTCTCCCAAATGCGTCAGCTGTAGACTTTTGAAGGGAACCATCCTGAACCTTCCTCTAGTGTTGCAGTTCATTTTTTAAGTGCATTTAAAATATAGCAACAGACTTCATGGTAAAACAATCAAATGAAGCATGAGGGGGGGACATCTGTTCTCTGTTGCCTTAAACTACACAGACTGAGGTTGTGTTCCAAATGGGTGCACTACATAGTGCACTACTTCTGACTGAAAGTAGTACACTATAAAGGGAATAGGGTGCTATTTGAGAAGCCCTTAGACTTCTCTCAGACGGATGAAACCCTGCACTAGGCTACACTGAGAAAGCTCTATACAAGATGTGATTAATGCCAACGGCCACGTGGGTTGTCATTTGAAATACAGCTATTATAACTGTTATTACAACATATTTACGACATAAATTGTTCTAGAAGTTATAAGGTACTGAAGCCTTCAGTTGTTGTTTGAGAGCGAATTCACCTTCATGTGCTTGGATGGTCCTGCTACATCTTCAACTGTACTCACCAAACATTTGTCAAACAACATTTTCATCAAATGAAAAACCTGATATTCTGTTTTCCTCTTCCCTCCCTCCTTCTCCCTCCTTCTCTCTCTCTCTCTCTCTCTCTCTCTCTCTCTCTCTCTCTCTCTCTCTCTCTCTCTCTCTCTCTCTCTCTCTCTCTCTCTCTCTCTCTCTCTCTCTCTCTCTCTCTCTCTCTCTCTCTCTCTCTCTCTGTGTGTTTTGTTGTTTGATGGTTTAGTTTCTACCCTCTGTCTCCCTCTCTCCCTCCACTCAGCCATTCAAAGACGATATGGATCTGAAGCAAGACCTGCGCAGTGAGCTCGATACCCGCGAGGAGTACGAACTCAAGGTGAGCAACTCTCTTTCTGCTACTCACTTCCTACCACTTACATCAAACCAACAAACTCCTCATACATACAGTACATACAACACAATACACAACAACATATCACACAAAATACTAATACTAACTACCTCACACCTCAAATTGGAACACTCTTGCATGTAAAAAGCAAAAAGATCACTATCGCCTCATCTCTAACACACAACATGACTACATCACACCTCAAACAGATCACTATCGCCTCATCTCTAACACACAACATGACTACATCACACCTCAAACAGATCACTATCGCCTCATCTCTAACACACAACATGACTACATCACACCTCAAAAATGCCCTAACAGGGTTGTGGTGAATTTGAATTGGAGGCAGTCAATTCAGGAAGTAAACTAATTCATTTTCAATGACAACACATTTTTTTTTTAAATGTAAATCCCTTTCTGAATGCACTGCCTTTAATTCGAATTGCCCCCAACCCTGGCCACACCTCAAATTTAAACCCATGTAAAAATGTTTGTCCTTAGGACCCAACGAATGGCTACTATAACGTCCGTGCGACCACCCACGACGAGGCCAGGTCGTCCTCCCGCTCCATACTGTACCAGGGAGAGTTCCGGACCTCCAATCCTCCAGGGGGAGCTACAGGTGCTACCTCCAGTGGCCCAGCAGGGGGTCCCGTAGGGGCAGTGGCTGCAGGAGGGGTCCCTGGAGTAGCAGGGTCAAGGGCAGGGTGCTATGACCCCCGACCTCCATCCAGGATGTCTCACACCAACTACCCCCAGTTCAACACCTTCACCAGGGCGGGCCCGAGCCAAGTCCCGCCCAACACCAACCACCCTCCCACCCCGCCCACCACTCCCATCCTGCCTCACAGACCAGCGACTTCCCCGGAGACTGCGGACTATTGGACAACAACACTCAGCTGACCTATGACAACTATGGCTATCCTGCCCAGTACCCTACCTATCGGATGGGCTTTGCCCCGCCCCTGGAAGGAGGGCCAGCCTATGAGGTCTACCCAATTGGACAAGGGGTGGGACCAGGACCAGTGCAAGGACCAATCCAAGGCCAAGGCCCATGTCCGGGTCCTGAAACTGTGCTGGGGAATTATGGGACCACCCGCTTCTCCTACACTTCTCCTCCTAGTACTGAGTACTCTCCTCCTGGTACTGAGTACTCTCCTCCTGGTACTGAGTACTCTCCTCCTGGTACTGAGTACTCTCCTCCTGGTACTGAGTACAACCAGAGACACACTCAGAGGATGCAGACACATGTGTGAGAGAGATGTATTCTGTAATACATAGTGATACTTGTTTTCATACACGCGTACATACATATAAACACAGACGCACACACAAACACACACACAAACACAAACACACACACTTGTTGGAGAGATACATTTATTCTCTCTATGCTTTCTGTATCGCATACATACACACACAAACAATAGCAAACAATCTGACACAGTTTCTCTCAAATGTTTCATTGTGTGCAATCTTCAGCTCCAAGAGCTGAAAAAGCGAAAGCCACAATCAAGAGAGAGAGGGGAGACATGATAAGAGAAAGAGAGGCTGGAAGTACTTTTCTTAAACTAGGAGGGGAATTCAGCAGAGTTTGATTACTTACATGCTAATAGAGAGCGTCCAGATCCATCTCTTTTCTATTGGACTCCATCCCTCTCTCTTTCCTCTCACTCCATCTCTGTATATAATCTCAGTGGGGTAGATCATTTTAACCTTAGTATAACCTTGTATAAACAAACTGTATACAGATACAGCTGCTGAACTTTTCTCCTTATTATACACCCTCTTACACTCCTTTAAATTCACAGAAACACACACACCCTCTTACACGTTGAAAGAGACAGTGTTGCGTCCCAGCTGTGCTCAGGCAAGGCGACAGCTTGTACTCCGTATGTGGCGCTCTTTTTAACATGCTTCTTCTCCATGCCGCCACAAACTGCTCAACCGGCATGGCCAAAGGGCTCCAAGAAGTGAAGGAAAGGGAAATATGGGTTGTTTCCCAAATTGCACTCTATTCCCTATGTAGTGCACTACTTTTGACTAAGGCTCATAGGGCTCTGGTCAAAACTAGTGGACTATATAGGAAATAGGGTGCCATTTGGGACACAGATAAAAGCATCGTGGTATAACAGCCATTACACCAATATGGCGATTTGACATCTGACAAGAAAGAGAAATAATGACCTTGTGCTTGACACCTAGAAGGTACAGTGAGGTAACTCTCTCCATGGTACCAGTGAGCTACCTCTCTCCATGGTAACAGTGAGGTACCTCTCTCCATGGTAACAGTGAGGTAACTCTCTCCATGGTAACAGTGAGGTACCTCTCTCCATGGTAGAGTGAGGTACCTCTCTCCATGGTAACATTGAGGTACCTCTCTCCATGGTACAAGTGAGCTACCTCTCTCCATGGTAACATTGAGGTACCTCTCTCCATGGTACAAGTGAGCTACCTCTCTCCATGGTAACAGTGAGCTACCTCTCTCCATGGTAACAGTGAGCTACCTCTCTCCATGGTAACAGTGAGGTGTATGTGTGGACTATATGGACAATGAAATATGGTTTTGCATACAGTATACCACTTACAGGATGCGGAGCAACCTATAGGGGAAGAACGGAGCTGTAGCAGGCTTCTTCTTCCTCCTCCTCTGTATTTTCTATCTCATCGCAATACATATCTACCCCACATTTCACTCATCTGAGGTCAATACGGTGTGTTTGGGAAGCGGGGGAAAGAGCTTTTGTAATAAAATGAATCTTTACAGTGTGTACAAATTCCCCCAACACCTCCCACCCTCCAATATTATTGTATTTGTCTCTGTCTCTTGCACAGTAGAGTAGATCTTTTTCCCATATTTATACCTAAATAGAAGAAAAAGAAGCAAAAAAAACAACACATTCAGAAAAGTTTTATAGTATTTTTATAAGGGGTTGCAGACCAAAGGTTCAGAGGTTTGGGTGACATTCACTTGTACAATTTGATGTTCTGAGGCTTCTGTGTCCAGGTTCATTCACTGTTGAGTTTCTATCTGGTCATGTTGTTGTTGTAGACTAGGGCTGCGTCCCAAATGGCACCCTGTCCCCTATTTAGTGCGCAACTTTTGACCAGAGCCCTATGGGCTCACTGGCTCACCATAGGGCTCTTGTCAAAAGTAGTGCACTATATAGGGAATAGGGTGCCTTTTGGGATGCAGTCATGATGGTGTAGTCTTAAAATGAGGACATAGTTTTAGACTAAAATATCAAGGGCTCTTGGGGGAGTGAAAGAAAATTGTACTCTACTTGTAGTTTAATGGTACACTTTTGAGATTGGTGCTGAGTGACCAACGCTGGTACTGTCTGCCCAGTGGCCAGTACGTATGATATAATATTTGGTACTTTGCTTTACCCCATCTGGTATTGGGCACAGTGCTCTATAGTGGTGGATGTGAAGGCCTACACACAGTGGCTCAGTAGCTGTGGGTAAACTCTGATCATGCAATTCATCCTCATTATATCACTTAGGTACGTTGACAATCATTGTTGATTTGACTTCACGTGCAGTGGTAATCTCCTCTGTGGAGAGGAGGTGTGTGGGTAGTCAAGGAAACAGGGATTCCATCCCAAACAGCATCCTATTCCCCTATTTAGTGCACTACTGGGCTCTGGTCAAAAGTAGTGAACTACATAGGGAATAGGGTTTTGTTGGAGATGCAGGCAGGAAAGGAACTCATGCTGGAGGAAGAGGTGGCGTGTTCCATCAGTAGGGCTGTGTTTCAGCACTCTACTGCGACTGTCCTAAATGGTGCCCTTATGCATAGAATGATATATAGAACCCATACATAACATATTGGATCTTTGTGCTCTATTCTCTATATATGGACTCCTGAGTGGCGCAGCGGTTTAAGGCACTGCATCTCAGTGCAAGAGGTTCGAATCCAGGCTTTATCACATCCGGCTGTGATTGGGAGTCCAAAAGGGTGGCGCACAATTAGTCCGGGTTTTGCCGGAGTCTTTACTGACCTGCCTGGTTAAATAAAGGTTCAATAAAATAATATATATATATACAGTTGAAGTGGGAAGTTTACATACATCTAAACTCAGTTTTTCACAATTCCTGACATTTAATCCTAGTAAATATTCTCTGTCTTAGGTCAGTTAGGATCACCACTTTATTTTAAGAATGTGAAATAATAGTAGAGAATTATTAATTTCAGCTTTTATTTCTTTCATCACATTCCCAGTGGGTCAGAAGTTTACATACACTCAATTAGTATTTGGTAGCATTGCCTTTAAATTGTTTAACTTGGGTCAAACGTTTCGGGTAGCCTTCCACAAGCTTCCCACAATAAGTTGGGTGAATTTTGGCCCATTCCTCCTGACAGAGCTGATGTAACTGAGTCAGGTTTGTAGGCTTCCTTGTTCGCACATGCTTTTTCAGTTCTGCCCACAAATTTTCTATAGGATTGAGGTCAGGGCTTTGTGATGGCCACTCTAATACCTTGACTATGTTGTCCTTAAACTTAGGGAGTGGTGGGGCGCTAGCGCCACTCCTGACACTCCCTGGTGAAATGCAAGGCGCCAAATTCAAAATCCCAAAGTTGAATTATTAAACATTCATCAATATACAAGTGTTGCATAGTCATCAAAAGCTCTCCTTCTTGGCAATATCACAGCGTTTATCAGATTTCAAAAAGGCTTTACGGCAAAAGCACTACATTTGATTGGTTGAGGGTAGCACCTCCAATATTTTCCATTGGCATAAATTCATAAACCATCGCGGTTCACACAAAACACATTTCACAGCAAAAACAAATCCCTTACCTTTTGAAGAACTTCTGCTGAGGGTTTCCCAAGTGTCCAACGAAGACATCCAATGGTTCTTTTGTTAGAAAAAGTCATTTATTATATCCATAAATCTCCGTTTGGTTGGCGCATTATGTTCATAAAATACAGCGTCCACTCGCCCATTGAACCGTGAAGAGAACGCGTTCAACCAATACCTATACACTTGTCCAAGAACAATCAAACATCATTGATAATGTATCCTTAGGAACACTTTTATGTATATTTAGTATAATATTTCAACCGGATTATAAACTGGGCGATAGGAAAGGAAAAAACCACAGCGCGCCCGAGCCCGTGAACGCGCATCCTCTTCTGTTTACATCCGATGACCACTTCGAAATTCTTCTTCTATTACCATCCAGAGCAACTAAACATCATCAAACACTGTCTAGAGACTGTTGACATGCAGTGGAAGCAATAGGTACTGCAATCTTACCCCCATATATGGTCATTTTCAATAGGGAGGGGTTCAAAATGAGGCAATGTGTCAAATACAATTTTTCCAGGACAGAAATTCCTCTGGTTTTCGCCTGCTATACCCTAAGAAGTTAATGACCTCAACCTAAGTGTATGTAAACTTCAGACTTCAACTGTATATTTAAGTGCACTACTTTTCATTAGAGCCCGAAGTGCCCTTGTCGAAAGTAGTCCACTATATAGGGAATAGGGTTCCATTTGGGTTGTAACTATAATGTTGCTGCCAACCACGGATCAGAGTAATCAGAACTCCCTCTTTCATCTCTGTATCTACCGGAGTCCTCTTGACTTTCTTCTATACACCTTTTCTTCCAGATCTCACCATTTATTCCAGATCTCACCTTTTCTTCCAGATCTCACCTTTTCTTCCAGATCTCACCCTTTCTTCCAGATCTCACCCTTACCCTTTCTTCCAGATGAAAACATAGGAGTAGATTAGAGATTATAGCTAGCTGTAAATAAACATGTGTTTGACAGGGTGGCCCTCTGTCCAAAAGATATAACTTCATTCATAACCTCATTCCAATCTTGTTCGTTCCTCATCCATCATTTTATCATTTCATCAAATGCCTTCCGCATATGAAGTCAGTATTATAGTCGTCATATTATATTCATTGTGTTATTATGTCACCAATGAAGGGATGGTTGGGGTTACACTAGGGTGTTTAAACTTTTATACACGTTCTGTATCGTTTACTTGTTGTCTGGGGTCACCGCCAACCTATTCCCTATATAGTGCACTGCTTTCCACCAGGGCCCATAGGAATTTGGTGAATAGTACTGCACTATGTATGGAATAGGGTGCCATTTGGGACTAGCCTCAGACATGGCCAAAATGAATGCACAATTTGGCCACACCAGACGGGATAGATGTCTATCCTACCCAGGCTTAGCCCAGGTCTCAGTGGACAGTACTAAGGTGCTCTGAGCTGTTCCCTGCTATCTCTGACCAGGACTGATTTACAGATGTTGTTTGGTAGCAGTCTCAGGCCGGGATTCAATCCAAGGAGCCTTAGAGAGCAGCGCACTAGTGTAAAGGCATTTTCCCAGACGCTCGCAGCGATTGGATTCACGATAAACGAGTATATAGTTTGAGCATATTAATTAACTATAAAGTATGCTTTGCTTCACAACACACCTTGGATTGAATCCCGGCCATGTTGTGTTTGGAATCTCTAATCTAATGGGAGTCAAAAGACAAAACAACAGAAATTAACAAAGCAGACAAACCAATGCAGCAGCCATTTGTGTGTACAGTACAACTGTGTGTATGCGTGACCTCTGACCCTGGTGTTTTGATCAGTGTGTGTGTGTGTGTGTGTGTGTGTGTGTGTGTGTGTGTGTGTGTGTGTGTGTGTGTGTGTGTGTGTGTGTGTGTGTGTGTGTGTGTGTGTGTGTGTGTGTGTGTGTGTGTAGAAAGGGGACGTTGGGCTGTGAAAACATGGGGAAAGCAAAAGATGGAGAGACCGAGAGAGAGAGAGAGCGACTGGTTGTGTCCTAAATTGTACCCTATTCCTTACCAAGTGCAATCATTCTGTCCAGAATCCTATGAGCCCTGGTCAAAACCGTTGCCCTATATAAGGAATAGGATGCCATTTGGGATGTAATCATGGAGCCATCATGTGGCCATAGGACATGAAGAATGAGCCGACTGAGTCCAGTCATTCTTCATGCCTCTGTTGAGTTAACAGAGGGCTCCAAAAATGTCCATGATTTACACAAATGGAACCCTACAGATGTAGGATCTTAATTTGAGACAGCTTCCTAGAGCAGGAAAATAATCCTGCAGCAACAGGAAATGTGAATTATAATTAATGGACATTTTTTTGTAGGGGTTGATCATTTTTTCATTGGGGCACATCAAGTCAGACATTTTAAAGTGGAAATTACAAACTTTAGTAGTCTTTTTATCCTCGAATACACTACAAGTTTGCATTTTCTGCTGTGCAGGAAAATTGTCAGCAATAAAAGAGTGATCAAATTAGATCCTACATCTGTATTCCCAATATAGTGCTGACCAGAGCCTGAGTCAAAAGAAGTGCTTGACTATAGTACTTTGGGACCTGGGGCACTGTATGTGTGTACACCAGTGGAGGTGGGTGGGAGGAGGTATCGGAGGTCAGGTTCATTGTAATGGCTGGAACCACTTATGGAAACCATGTTTGACTCCGTTCCATTAGTTCCATTCCAGACATTAGAATGAGTCTGTTCTCCGATAGCTCCCCCCACCTGTAGTGGGTGTGGGTGTGCATGTACATGTCTGAGTGAGTGTATTTCCTCCATATAATTCATTCCCAAACCTGTTATTTTCTATTCTGTCATTGTTCCAATAGGACTGTTTCCTGTATTATTGTCACTATGGACTTCTTATTCAGTAATGCTCCACCTGTATAACGGTTCTTCTTTAAGAAAAAACACAAATATATTACTGAAATGTGTTTTCATTTTTATTTTAATCAATATTTTTTCAAATTGTATGTCATTATTTTTCCACAGTATTACAAAAAAAATTAAAAGACACAGCTTTCATAAGAACAAGGATAAAACCTCCTTATTTCATTTTTACAGATTAAATATATGAAATGCTAACCAACACAGACACGAGTCCCAAATGGCGCCCTATTCCCTATGTAGTGCACAATGTTTTAACAGAACCCTATGGACCATTATTGGCACTGGTCAGATTCAAACATGTGTAAGGGTGTAAGAGGAGGAGATGATGGGGGATTGATTCACCTTGGGTGGTGTAGCAGTCTATTTGCTAAAGTCCTGTGCTTCCCCGTCCAATTTGGCAAAATTATCTTGTAGTAATTCTAAAATCGAAAGTTCCATTTTTAAATAACAAACAAACAAAAACATTTCCAGTATGTATAGTATCAGTCCAAATCTAAGTGGATCAAAGGTATGTATCTTCACTCTTGTCTGTGTCCTCAGTCTCTTGTACGCTGTGTTTCTCACCATCTCTGCTGTCGTTGTCCTCTTGTATGCTGTGTTTCTCACCAAATCTGTTGTCTTTGTCCTATTGTATGCTGTTTCTAACCATCTCTGTTGTCTTTGTCCTCAGTCTCTTGTATGCTGTATGTAACAACACACCATCTCTGTTGTCTTCATCGTGGTCACTATACAACAATAGACCATCTCTGTTGTCTTCATCGTAGTCACTATGCAACAACACACCATCTCTGTTGTCTTCATCGTAGTCACTATACAACAACACACCATCTCTGTTGTCTTCATCGTGGTCACTATGCAACAACACACCATCTCTGTTGTCTTCATCGTGGTCACTAGGCAACCACACACCATCTAGTACTCTTAGGGTGATCACTAGGCCTATCACTTTCCTTTCCATGCCTTATCACATTCTCTGTGAATGTTTCTCCATGTAGAGCCTAACAGAATCATCACAACAGAGACTCCAGTCCTTCCGGCCTGTGCACTTGTCAGCAGGCTTCCTGCATCTCCACCTGCAGAGGATTACACCAATGATGATTAGCACCGCATCTGAAGAGATCAGCTGATGATTTGGTTTGTCAGCTAACTGACACAATACAAAACAGAACATGCATACCCGGCGACAAGTAACCTGCAATCTGGGCGCCTCTTTGATACACGTAAGCGTTGTAATACTTCCTCCAATAACAAACCGTGTTCAACTACATGAAGGCTAAGAACGAAAGAGAATGGAGGAAACATTAGTTGAACAGTTACACTGAAACAAATATGAACACAGACACACAGACGTCACAGAGTATGTTGTACTCACGATATCATCCTCAGGTTTGGGCAGGCCTGGCTGAGACTGACTACACTGGCAGCACACCTCTCTGTCAAGCGGCTCACATACAGACTGATGTCCTCCAGAGAGGTTTGAGAGTGTAGCAGCGAGATCAGTGCTTCAACATGCTCATCCCACTCTGGACTGATAGAGGTCATTCATGTGACACAAACAAACATAGACAGACACAGACTCTTATCATGTTAAAGCAAATATATATGTTATATATGTTGGTGTGCAGATATGGAAGAATATATGTTATTTATTTGTCCTTTATTTAACTAGGCAAGTCAGTTAAGAACAAATTCTTATTTTACAACAACGGCCCAACCCGGCCAAACCCTAACTTGGACGACACTGGGCAAATTGTGCGCTGCTCTATGGGACTCCCAATCACGGCCGGTTGTGACACAGCCTGCCATCGAACCAGGGTCTGTAGTGACGCCTCTAGCACTGAGATGCAGTGCCTTAAACCTCTGTGACACAGCCTGGCATCGAACCAGGGTCTGTAGTGACGCCTCTACCACTGAGATGCACTGAACCGCTGCGCCACTCGGGAGCCCTGTACACTATGGCCAGGATTCAATCCAAGGTACGTTATAGAGCAGTGCACTTCTACAGGTCATTTTACGGCCATTCATTCATGAGAAACACTCAAGCGCAAATTACCTTAATGTAAAAGGTGCGTTGTCAGCCGTCTAGTCAGGTGCCCTATAACGCATCTTGGATTGAAACCCGGCTGCGTGTGTGTGCGTGCGTGTGTGTGTGTGTGCGTGTGTGTACGGGGGAGATTTTATTGAGGACAGAAGTTCTTACTGTTGCTCCAGAGTGTGAACTAGCTGAAATAACTTTCTCCAGTCGAATACAGGATCGCCGTAGAGGGTTAATTCAATCCCTCTGAGTGATATCTGGGACTGTAAACCTTCACTCACTGCGTCCCGTCCATATAAATCTTGATGTTGAAAGCTGAGCCTGAAATCCAAGGTACATTTTCTTAAATCTTGTACACATGAATGTGTACCAATGTGTGATGATTCACTGTCTGGCAACATACAGTATGTTGAGCAAAGTTCAGCATGACAAATATCAAGGGTTTGTAAATGACATGTAATGCAACTCACAAGTCAAATGTAAAGGTTCATGATAGATGTTAGGTATTTGAAATGTGCTAATATTTATGAAGTATAATCTAGACTCCCTCACCTTAACTTGTCTACAGAGTGGATGATTGTACTCAGGTCATCCACATCAGTGTCTGATAGGTCAGCCACATAGCTCACAGCCAAGCTGTCATCAGGAGCAGAGAAACATCTTTATTTAGGGGAAGGGGGTACCAAGTCAGTTGTACAACTGAATGCCTTCAACTGAAATGTTTCTTCCACATTCAACCCAACCCCTCTGAATCAGAGCGGTGCAGGGGGGCTGACTTAATCAACATCCACATTTTCGGCACCTGGGGAACAGTGGGATAACTGCCTTGCTCAGGGGCAGTATGACAGATTTTTTCCTTGTCAGCTCTGGTATTTGATCCAGCAACCATTCAGTTACTGGCCCAACGCTCTAACCACTAGGCTACCTGATTTACTTCACTAGCCTTATATTATCTGGAACATTAAACTGTTGTTTATTTGTGATATAATATTATCTAACAGTTTATTTGACACCATATAATATGTCATAACAGCTGACATAATCTGGAGGCGAAAGAAACGCACACCTGTTTTAAGCGAGGTGCTGGCTAGCGGAGTAGAACACTTGAAAAATTAAAGGAGAGCTGCAAACTGCTCAGATGCAATAATTGAATAACCTAATATCCAAGGTTTGGACAGACAAGCTGTCTTCATCAGGGTATAATGACAAACACTGCAGGGTGACTAGTTTATATAGGACACACACAGGTGTCTGTAATCATTATTGGCGCTTTGTTTTACCCACATCATTTTTAACACAAGGACAAGTTATAAGATGTTATCACGTGGTCCACTAAGGCAGTTATTTATTTTATAAGTGGTCCTTGTGGTAAAAATGATGTGGGTAAAAAAGCGCAAATTTAAAGTACGAATCTCAGAGCATTTTAGCACCATTAGGTGCAAAAACTCGACTTACCCAGTTGCGGCCCACTTTTTGGAAGCGAACCACTCGATTTCGTCCCTACGTTATATTGGCATCGAACATGTCACCCTCCCTAGGAGAGGGGGTGACCTCGACAATTTATTGTTAAAATGAGAGGCTTCCTGGATCTTTAATTTAAAGACCCCTTGCTCCCTTTGGTCTTAATGTAGACTTTGATCTGAAGCCATTATTGTGATTTTGCTATTCATTGTAAATGTTTGTAGGCCTATGTAGCCAAATTGTATATATGATCGTATGCTATCCATTCATGTTTTTTGTATGTTATTATTATATCTGAGAATTAACCAATGATATCAGGCCACACCCGGCCATGATTACAGATAACAGCTGACATAACCTGACATAACCTGACATTGTCATAACACTGTCATGACACATATATTTAGATGTCTTGTCACATATATTGCAATATTTTATGGCTGGTTATGGCTGGTTTTATGGCTGGTTATGATACTTAAATAAGAGTGTCAAAACCCACACATCCTACCACACAAGGCAAACCATTCCATTATATTTGTACATTTGTAAAATGTGCCATTTTATTACCATTGTAATTGTACACACATCGACGTCAGAAATGCTCTGTCGCTGCTGACTGGGATGAATGCAGGAGCGAGACAACAACCCTCTTTTGGACTTACGACTGACATATGGTCATGAACGTGATAGGCCTATCTGGCTTATATTATAACCCTTACAACAACAAAACATTTATTGTGATAGATTCTATAAAAAATTCCATATTTTGGAATCAAACTTTGTTTGTTCACAACATTATTATCACAGTTCTCCATGGTTTTCCTTAAATATAGATGCATGTATACTTAGCGCTACCACAAGGGGATACATTGGAACTGTTAGCTGCAGGCACACGCCTCATACATTGGAACTGTTAGCTGCAGGCACACGCCTCATACATTGGAACTGTTAGCTGCAGGCACACGCCTCATACATTGGAACTGTTAGCTGCAGGCACACGCCTCATACATTGGAAGAAGAGAAGCAGGAAGAGAAGCTCAGTGGAAAACTGTCAACTTACCAAGTCTCCTTATTCATCCTGTTTTCAGGTTTGTAACATTCATAAGCATGGTTCTTTTTTTATTCTAGAGGTAACATATCTAAACTGTGATGAGTTTTCTCGTAATTCTGATGTATAAGTGTTTTGATCGAGTGGAAAAACGTTCTCCTTCATATGAGTGTAATCCCAGCTAAGCTAACTAACTTTGCATGCAAGCCAAGGAGACAAGATGGCGTCTGGGATGACATTTATTTTAGTTATAACCATTTTGGCTTTTAAATGGTTTTAGTTATTTTTTAAACAAACGGTTGCTCATATTAAGTACATTGACATGAGTACATATGAACCACACGAATGATATCTATTTTAGAAGGTTACTTTTCATGAAATGTGTATCTAACAGTTGCATGCTAACCGTTAACATTAGCTAGCTAATTCAGCACTGTTACCCCAATAAATCATAGTTATTTTGTACACCACCGTCTTTGCTCTGCGATCAGACCAGCCGCGTCATCGCATCAATGCTGCGTAATTAATTCTGCAGTCAAACTTTTTTCAGCTTGTAATCCAACATTTGTACTGGATATGTAACAACAGTTCAACATTCACTTTTGTCTACTATTTAGAATGTACTGCAACTGCCTCTGCAACACAATGCTGCAAGGCAAACGCAGCGTTTCATTGGAAATGAATGTGCTTTTGATATACCAAAACGCAATGACGCTGTTGGTCTGATCGAGGCGTTAGTGATAGGGTTACGTAGTTAACGTTAGCTAAACAAACACTAACTACATGGTAGCTAACTATTAGCTAGCTATCGACAAGCATAGTTGAGAGCTAGCTTTAGCTACAGTATGTCATGAAAACGTTGAGAAAACGTGATTGTAATATATTTGAGAATGTGCGAAATTGTTTGCTACTGCCATAATATACCAAACATTAGGAACACCTTCCTAATATTGAGTTGCAACCCCCCCCCTCCCTTTGCCCAAGGACAGTATCAATTCGTCGGGCATGGACTCTACAGGGTGTCGAAAGCCCATATTGACTCCAAGGCTTCCCACAGTTGTGTCAAGTTGGCTGAATGTCCTGTGGGTGGTGAACCATTCTTGTTACGGGAAACTGTTAAGCATGAAAAACCCAGCAGCGCTGCAGTTCTTGACACAATCCGGTGCACCTGGAACCTACTACCATACCCCGTTCAAAGGCACTTACATGTTTTGTCTTGCCCATTCACCCTCTGAATGGCGCACATACACAATCCATGTCTCAACTGTCTCAAGGCTTTAAAATCCTTCTTTAACCCGTCTCCTCCCCTTCGTCTACACTGATTGAAGTGGATTTAACATGTGACATCAATAAGGGATCATATCTATGTTATGGAAAGAGCTTGTGTTCTTAATGTGTTATATACTCAGTGTATTTGGGATGAAGTTTTCAGTTTTCTTTAGCGGTGTTGCGTTGTAACATACTCTATTCTGATGTCTATTTTTTTACTTATATTTTTTTGAGAAAGTAATGCACCTGCTGTATCCAGGTGGGAAGGTAAAGACCTTGATGGAGGCTGCAGAAACAACAATTTTAAACGAAAGGAAACTTCTTGGCAGGGAAAAGACATTAAAGAGTAAATGATACGATTTTAAAGTTAAATCCTTTGTTGTTGTTTTAATTAATTCTTTACAGGTTAAATTTTTTTCATCGTATTTTGAATAACTTGTAGAAAATACACTTCATGACACTGTCATGAAGCATTATGTCCATCCTGTGTAGACCTGTCAATGTAATAGTCTGGTGGCCATTTGATTAATTGTTCAGCAGTCTTATGGCTTGGGGGTAGAAGCTGTTAAGGAGCCTTTTGGTCCTAGACTTGGCACTTCGGTACCTCTGGCCGTGCGGTAGCAGAGAGAACAGTCTATGACTTGGGTGACTAGAGTCTCTGACAATCTTTTGGGCTTTCCTCTGTCAATTTACTTGGATTAAGAAAATACTCTTTATTACACTGTCAAGAAGAATTATTACCATCATAATGATATAAACCAGATAGGCATATCACGTACATGCCCATTATGTCAGTCATCAGTGTTTACACTTGATGTTTACACTTTACATGTGACTTCTGCTTCCTCAGTCTGGAAGCAATCAGGCTATTGAAAGTGCATACAGTGGGCAATGTCATCAGCTCTCTGCCCACAAGTCTCCAGAAAACTTGGGACGGAGAATCACCTTCATTATAACTTTTGAGGAAATACGTTCCTAGTGTGTGGAGAATGTGTTTGCTGGCCTAAAAGTCATTTGGAAAACAAATTATGCTAATCCATTTGCAATCCCTTTAGCTTTGCTTGCTAGCTTGCTGGCTAGCTACAGAGGCTAGCTGGCTAGTTAGCTACAGTAGTTATCTACTGCCATGAAGTTGTTGTATCATATTTTGCCTATTCCGCCGTTTGCAGAATGCATACTGGCATTTGAATACAGCGCGGCAAAAGGGAATCCGGACACAATGTGGACATGGTGGACACATTTAAATGTAGACGCATGATGTGTTTTGAATTCCATGATCAGAATACAAAAACTGCATTAACTGTTAAGTCTAGACACAGACAAAGAGGGTATCTTGTCCTGCTCCTGAAATCTGCTCCTGCATCAACAACAGAGCATTGGCGTAGATACATGTCTGACATCAATGTGTGCTCAATAACAATGATAATTTAATATGGTCAATTTCAGAAAATTTTATATAACATAAACATAGTGTGGTGTAATAGAATGGTTTGCCTTATGTGATAGATTTTGTGGGTTTTGACACTCTTATGTAGGTGTCATAACCAGCCATAAAATAACACAATATACAGTATGTCACAACAGGTCTAAATATATGTGTCACGACAGTGTTATGACCATATTGTGACAAGTTATGTCAAGTTATGTCAGCTGTTATGACATATTATGACATGGTCATGACCATGTCATAACGTGTTATGATGCTAGCCTCTACGGGATCGGTGTCCCTATATCGGGACGGTTGTTGCTAACGTGCGCTAATGTGACTAGCATGACGTTGTAAGTAACAGCCAACCTTCCAGGACATAGACATGTCTTATATGTACAGAAAGCTTAAATTCTTGTTTATCTAACTGCACTGTCCAATTTACAGTAGCTATTACAGTGAAATAATACCATGCTATTAATTGAGGAGAGTGCAAAACAACAACAACAAAACATGTATCACAGCAACTGGTTTGATACATTCACCTCTGAAGGTAAATCATGAACTTGAATTCAGTAATCTTGCTCTGATTTGTCATCCTGATGGTCCCAGAGATAAAATGTAGCATAGTTTTGTTTGGTAAAATCTATTTTTATATTTAAATGTAGGAACTGGGATGTACAGTTTGAACCCCTGCTGTTGCTCTTTTCTATGGGATTGACGAGCTTCAATGCCATACAACTCTCTTTCCGTGGCCTCCAACTGCTCTTAAATGCAAGTAAAACTAAATGCATGCTCTTCAACCGATCCCTGCCTGCACCTGACGGCCCGTCCAGCATCACTACTCTGGACGGTTCTGACTTAGAATATGTGGACAACTACAAATACCTAGGTGTCTGGTTAGACTGTAAACTCTCCTTCCAGACTCACATCAAGCATCTCCAATCCAAAATTAAATCTAGAATCGGCTTCCTATTTCGCACAAAGCATCCTTCACGCCAAACATACCCTCGTAAAACTGACCATCCTACCGATCTTCGACTTTGGCGATGTCATTTATAAAACATCCTCCAACACTCTACTCATATCACAGTGCCATCCGTTTTGTCACCAAAGCCCCATATACTACCCACCACTGCAACCTGTAGGCTCTCGTTGGCTGGTCCTCGTTTCATACTCGTCGCCAAACCCACTGGCTCTAGGTCATCTACAAGTCTTTGCTAGGTAAAGCCCCGCCTTATCCCAGCTCACTGGTCACCATAGCAGCACCCACCCGTAGCACGCACTCCAGCAGGTATATCTCACTGGTCACCCCCAAAGCCAATTCCTCCTTTGGCCGCCTTTCCTTCCAGTTCTCTGCTGCCAATGACTGGAACGAACTACAAAAATCACTGAAGCTGGAGACTCATATTTCCCTCACTAGCTTTAAGCACCAGCTGTCAGTGCAGCTCACAGATCTCTGCACCTGCACATAGCCCATCTGTAAACAGCCCATCCTACTACCTCATCCCCACACTGTATTTATGTATTTATCTTGTTCCTTTGCACCCCAGTATCTCTACTTGCACATCGACCATTCCAGTGTTTAATTGCTATATTGTAATTACCTCACCACCATGGCTTATTTATTGCCCTACCTCCCTTATCTTACCTCACTTGCACTGTATATATACTTCTTTTTTTTTCTTTTTTTCCCTACTGTATTATTGACTATATGTTTGTTTATTCGATGTGTAACTCTTTGTTGTTGTATGTGTCGAACTGCTTTGCTTTATCTTGACCAGGTCGCAGTTTTAAATGAGAACTTGTTCTCAACTTGCCTACCTGGTTAAATAAAGGTAAAATAAGATAAAAATAAAAGGTTAGGGCTTTGTGATGGCCACTCCAATACCTTGACTTTGTTGTCCTTAAGCCATTTCCCACACATTTGGAAGTATGCTTGGGGTCATTGTCCATTTGGAAGAGCATTAACTTCCTGATTGATGTCTTGAGATGTTGCTTCAATATATCCACATAATTTTACTTCCTCATGATGCCATCTATTTTGTGAAGTGCACCAGTCCCTCCTGCAGCAAAGCACCCCCACAACATGATGCTGCCACACCCGGGCTTCACGGTTGGGATAGTGTTTTTCAGGTTGCAAGCCTCCCCCTTTTCCCTCCAAATTTGACGATGGTCATTATGGACAAACAGTAATATTTTTGTTTCATCAGACCAGAGGACATTTCTCCAAAAAGTACGATCTTTGTCCCCATGTGCAGTTGCAAACCGTAGTCTGGCTTTTTTATGGCGGTTTTGGAGCAGTGGCTTCTTCCTTGCTGAGCAGCCTTTCAGGTTATGTTGATATAGGACTTGTTTTACTGTGGATATAGATACTTTTGTACCTGTTTCCTCCAGCATCTTCCCAAGGTCCATTGCTGTTGTTCTGGGATTGATTTGCACTTTTCGTACCAAAGTACGTTCATCTCTAGGAGACAGAACGCGTCTCCTTCCTGAGCCGTATGACGACTGCGTGGTCCCATGGTGTTTATACTTGCGTACTAGTGTTTGTACAGATGAATGTGGTACCTTCAGACGTTTGGAAATTGCTCCCAAGGATGAACCAGACTTGTGGAGGTCTACAATTTTCTTTCTGAGGTCTTGGCTGATTTCTTTTGATTGTCCATGATGTCAGGCAAAGAGGCACTGAGTTTGAAGGTAGGCCTTGAAATACATCCACAGGTACACCTCCAAATTATGTCAATTAGCCTATCAGAAGCTTCTAAAGCCATGACATAATTTTCTGGAATTTTCCAAGCTGTTTAAAGCCACAGTCAACTTAGTGTATGTAAACTTCTGACCCACTGAAATTGTGATACAGTGAATTATAAGTGAAATAATCTGTCTGTAAACAAAAATTACTTGTGTCATGCACAAAGTAGATGTCCTAAACAACTTGCCAAAACTATAGTTTGTTAACAAGAAATTTGTGGAGTGGTTAAAAAACAACCTAAGTGTATGTAAACTTCCAACTTCAACTGTATACTCCCTCTGTCATTGTTCTTTGCTGGTCATTTTACATTTTGCTTGTTTTCCTGAGAGGAATCTCAGTACTTTATTGAGTACTTTATTATTTTGCACTTTGGGTTTCGTCCCGCTTTTATATATGGTGCTTTAATAAATTCAGTAGTTCTAAACATGAGACTGCCTCCTGCCTACTCCACTCTACACTTGTGACACACCCGGCCATCTAGATGTGTGAAGGTTAGTGTATTTTCTGTATGGAAGCTAATTATATATCATGTATGACCTTCCTGGGAGTGTGTAAGCTTACATTTTGTATTACCATATCATTTTTGTATGTACCATATAGTTATGTACCCGAAAATGTATCAACTGACCAATTCGGCACATTTGGGCAGGCTTGATTCAAAATGTTGTGCGGTAATGTAATGCTTCACTGTATCAGTCTGAAACTTTGCACACACACTTCTGCCGTCAGGTGGCCTAACTCTAAATTCTGCCTAAACTCCTATGTGATTTTATGGCCTTTCTCTTGCATTTCAAAGATGAAAATAAATAAATAGAAAACATATGTTTTTTTGGCACTAAGCATTGGGAGCCATTGCAACTCTTCAGGTCTTAGACAAGGTTACTCGTCTCTTGAGTGTGCTTCACCAAACCACCTCCATAACATGGACAATGAATTAAAGATATCCACCGTAAAATGTGTTATATGTAGTATAATAGATGATAAATTGTACTTACACTATTTCACTCAAACTGTAGCCAGATGCCCTGATACAGTCACAGATCATTTTCATTTCAGACACTTTTAACCAAAGAGAAGTTTGGAGATTCCTTCACAGACAAGAGATGGTTGAATTATTACATGAATACTTTGATCAACAAGACATATACACAAAAAAAACATTTGTACAACTGTACATCATGCAATATCAATCAAGTGCACGTTTCTACTGAGACAACGTAGAAGATGCTCACCAATTGACTCCATTTTTCTGTAGATTGGCTTCCAATGTAACCTTCTCACAACCATGAAGCCTAAAACAGTAATATATCATACTGTTATGAGTCTACTTAATTACCATTAATAATGCCATGTTTTATATTGTGTCCAATCACAGGTTGAATTCAACCCCCAAAATGGGAAACTTCTGCAGACCAGTGCCAGTGTGACTCAGCATAGACTGAAATGGTCCAGCGTGACAATGAATAACAGGGTTCCCACAATTCCCTTTTTTGTCAGTTGGGTGTAAAGATTACTAACTAGTGTACTAATGTAAAGATTACTAACTAGTCCTAAGTAACTACTGCTAACTCAAATCTTGGGTTTCCGACTCTCCAAGTCTAGTCTAAATATTTACAAGACATGGTACACTTTTGAAAATTAAGGGCTTTGTAATTAACACCAAAACTAGTGGCAGCTCAGCTGCCACCAACGCAAAGGAGATAAAACCTCCACTTTGCTGGAGTACTGAAACACATCATCCTGAGTTGTTTTGAACATGACATGGTTTGTTGTAACACCACTTAATCAAGTGTTGTGCAACACCTTGCCTGGGACTGGAAGCACTACCGTTAAAGTGGCAATCAGCAGTTGATAACAAATAACAAAGCGGACTCTGCACCCCTGGATCGGTAAGAAGCTGAGGGATGGAGCGGGAGAAATTTAACCACTCTCAAATTCATCGACAGAGCTATGGATGAAAGGACTGACCATCCATGACATACAAAATATAAAGTTTTAAGCATGTTTTGAGGCTATATAGTGTTTGTTTACATTTTCTTTGTATACAAACGTTGGAGTAAAACAATCTTCTATTTTGGGTTCTGATGGGGGACGACAGTTGAACTAAGCTCATGAGGCATGTATAAGATATATTCTTCAAGAATCAATGGGTACATATCATTAATTTAGAAGTCCAAAAGTCAATGTAGCAACTGCTGATTGCCTATTTTAAAGTTTGAACACAGTTTTGTTCAGAATTAGATCCCTTCTCTTTTGGTGTTGTGAACAGAAAAGTGAAGATTCAAACACTGTTGTGGGTTTTTAAAATTCCAATATAGCGCCAGTATAACTTGTTGAACTAAACCTTTCTTTTATCACTTAAACTATATAAAATGCCTTTGTTATTGTGTTAATCAATTATGTATTTGTCCACTTCTACATTACCTACATGTTAATTAATTAACCCTTTTTGTAACAGACATTATGTATTTACCATATATGTTCCATCTTAGTTTCCTAATTATTATTTGATGAAACATTGTGTTATATATTAGAGGTTGGTTGGAAGCTAAATGAAAAGGTACTTACCCTATGCTTTCCAAGACTCCATGTGCCTTACTGATGAGGAACATGAATTTGTCAGCTGTATTGCTGGTGATGGACTTCACTCCAATTTCAACGTTTCTGGGTTTGTGTTTAGTGAGAGCAACAAGCAAGTCCTGCACTTTCTCATCAGAGAAGTTGTTCTCTGTCAGACTGAAAAATATAGTACAATTTGGCGTGAGGCACAGAAAACACTATTTAAAACAACAACAAAAAATATGTGGTAGGCTAAAGTAATTCCCATTAATATAATGTAAATGCATTCTGAAAGTATTCAGACCCCCTCGACTTGTATGTAGACTGATGAGGGAAAAAACGATTTAATACATTTTAGAATAAGGCTGTAACGTAACAAAATGTGGAAAACGTAAAGGGGTCTGAATACTTTCCGAATCCACTGTAGCTGAGGTAGAGGTATATTTAACAGCAAGAATTTGATGGATGACAAATAAGGTATGATATTATAGTAAAGATCATGTGATTCTTACTCCAGCTCCAAACTCTTTCCCTCTCCCAGCGCTGTCAACAGATCATCTATGTCATCATCGGCTAGGCCGTCCACCTGCAACCTACAAAAACAAATTCCAAAAACAATTAAGTGACAAAAATTACAGAAATAATGAATTCAAGAGTTTAAATTAAAACAAATATCTATGTCCAAATAACCATTTTATGAGAGAAACATCATATCGAGCACCAATCAGTTATTAGTATTATTAATTCAAATAACATTTGTGGAAATATATACTGTATATATTATCTTATGTATGAAAATCAGCCTTGTTCTAGGGTGGGAATGGGAAATGCAAATATACTCACTCTAGATATTGACATTTTTCCAATGCTGGCAAAATTATTTTTATCTTCTCTGCAGTTAAATTGCACCAGTTGAGAATAAGTCTTTGGATGCACTTGCAGTTCTGAAAGCAGTACTTCAGCACCCAACAGTCTGTTTTTGTCAGGGGAATGTGAGTCAGATTAAATTCTGTGTATGTATTCATGGCTTTCTTAACAAAATCATCTACATGTAGTTCATATAGACAGTGAAACGCAAAAAGCCACATTGATGAAATGTGATAATCAATAGCGTTTCGATGCTCCTTTTCTTTTTCAATGACTTCCAGAATAAAATGTTTGAGCTGGGTCCAGATTCCTTGAGAACAAGAGATGTATTTTTTATCCTCGAGCCGTTTCCCCACTTCCTTGTTTGAGATGCCAAAGAGAAATTGAACTATGGGTAGCAGGTGACTGTTTTCTTTTCCACGTCGAACCTTACAAAGTAGCTCTCTAACTTTCTCCTGAGCTTCCTCATCACCCAGTAACACGTACGAGAGGGCTGTGAAAAACTCCTGGAAGCTGAGGTGCATGAAGCTGTACATAGTGGTCTGACTTACTCTCTTCTTTTGGAGAAACTTACACAAGAAGGGGACTTTGGAAGGATCGGACACTGTCTGTGACACACTATCATGGTCAAATAACACTTGCTGCTCTTCCATTCCCTTTTCTGCCAGCTTGCCTAGTCCTTGGAGGATGGTAAGAGCTGACTGACCCAAATCCTGACAGTGGTGCTTCAACAGTGTGGCAACAAATTCAACAAAGATGGAGGTGGTGGTCTCCAGCGATTGTATCATCTCTGTACCTTCATCAAACTGCTCCCTATAAACTGTGCAAATGATCCAGCAGATGACTGGAATGAAACATGCGGTGAAAAGGGTTTCATTTTTTCTCACAGAGTCATAGGCTTGCTGTGAGTGTTGCTCCTTCTTGAAGAATCTCTGGAAGTATTCCTCCACCCCCTCTTTAGAAAAGCCCACTATCTCAGCGTATCTCACTGGATTTTTGACCACTTCTTTTAGTTTGTCCAGCGCTGTGGACCTGGTGGTGACAAGCAGGAAGGACTCGTTTAAGATCTGCTTTCGTATCAGGCCACTTAGTGTCACTTCGGGGGAGCATTGTGTCCATGGGTCCCTGGGAAGGGAGTCTTTAGGTACATCAAGTGAGAATTTGAGCTCATCAAAGCCATCTACCAGGAAGAGAACCCTCTCAGGAGACTGGCGAAGGACCTGGTTGATCATTGATGATGAACTCTGATTGTAGTTAAGCAGATCCATCAGACTTTTCCTCCCAGTGGCCTGGTTTAGCTCTTTGCACCTCAGGTGAAAAACAAAGTCAAATCGGTCTTTGTAAAGTCTTCCAAACGCCCAGTCAGACATGATCTTCTGCGTGGTAAATGACTTGCCGGTTCCAGAGTGGCCCTGCAGTATCACTGTTCTCTGAATGTCTCCATGCTCGTCTGGATCAAACAGCCTCTCCACTTTGGTACTCTTGTAGGCCTCGCTGTCCCTCTGGTCCATGAGTAGATAAAAGTCCTGTCCTCTGGAGCGGATCTCCTCTTCTCTCTCTCTCTGGTGACGGTGTTTCTGGATGATCATGGGCTCAGTGTAGCGGTCATCTAACTTCACATGTTCTCCAGGGAGAGAGTTGTACTCCTGCACTGTGGCATATTCACCTCTGATTAATTCCTTGTACTTTAGGCTTATTGTGCTTTTGATCTCTACACATTGATACAATAACAGAAAGGCAATTCATCATTTTACAAAAGTGTTTCTGCTGTAAAATTATTTAAATCATATAACATTATAAGAAATGTAATTTAATAAAAAAAGTGAAGAAAAGAAACATGGCCTACCTTGTTCGCCTCTTTGTTTTCCACAGCATTCTATATAAGTGATTGACAGATACATATCACCAAAACCTTCTCACAAGATATCGCTAATCTTTACATCTTCATAATTTATTTAAAGTGTTATCACGCAACAGTTAGGTTGGGCACTGTTTCACTTGACACAAGATTACATGTCAGTGTGCCACAAAGAAACATCAGTACGTCAGGTATTCTTGACAGTTCGGACAATCCTTGTCATGCAAGAAACATTGTTTTAAAGTTAGGAGAGAAAAAAATCTGTAATTGATGAATACAATTACATACAGGGGAATTTTGTAAAAACATTTTCTTTTTTGTCATTTTCCAAGTATTTTAAATATTGTACATTGCTTTCTGCCAGGAAATGCCACTGTCCTGAGAAACTGATCAAAGTTTAAACACTCAAACTTCAAAAAAAAATTATATTCACTGTAAAATGATAATAAGAAGTTTCATTTAATAGCCCTCTGTGACTTTAAGGAAAATGTTTCTTAAAACACTGACTCCTAAAGAGGTCAACTGTCTTTTAATAAAAAATATTTTAATCAGGAGGTTGCTCCTTTATGTGGTGTGTAGAAAATCTGGCTAACTATGTAAGTGGACTTTGTTAGGGTTCATCTGTGTACTTCTATGTAATACCTTAATTGTTACTATGTAATAACAGCCTTGAATAGCATATTCAACAGTACCACTTCATGTAACTGTGCTTACACATGCTTACTCAGGTGTTAACATGCTGTAATATCATGCAGCATGCCGTGCTTATCTGGCCCTTTTGGCATGGTTTGTGTGCTACATGTGGTACACTCTCTCCCCATAACTTACTATGGGCCAAGATGGCTACAAGCCAGTAGTTGTATATTACACAACCAATATGGCCGACCATTGACGTCATTGTTTACATCCTAGCATGCTACTTCTAACCATTAGCCCCTCTAGCTGCTAACTGTACTGTGTATAGGGTTATGCAGCTCCCTATGCCGGTCTATAGCCTGACGGCTACTAGCCTGTAACCTAGCGTAGCGTGCTAGCCTCCAGCTATTTCCTGTTTATACTGTATGCCAACCCACAGCCTGTGGCCCACTAGCCTAGCATGCTAGCCGCTAATTGTATCATGTTTATACCTCATATGCTATCCTAGCCCCTTCATACAATATGCTTTAATCATTACTGCTATGTAGCGAGTTAGCCTACTAGTTAGCCTACTACTTTCTGTTCTGTATGCCTATTACCAGATAATACTGTAAGCACACTATATTCCTATTGTGTGCTAGCCATAGAGAATGATAGAGGCCTCTAGTGGCCAAAAGGCTGTATTAGCATTGGCAGCGCCATTGAGGGCTTCCAACATTTTAATGTAGTCAACTCGGTGGCTTAAAACTTAATTGACTGATCCTGCCTGGTGACCCTGTTGGAGTAATGCCCAACCGGGTCATCAGGAGCAGTCAGCCAATTGTGAGAAAAAATATTTACTACTTTAAAATGGAGAATGCCACTACCCATGGTGTCAGACGCTATAACGGCACAGATACAAATATGAGTCCTCGATCTATCTCTATGATGCTAGCCCATTGCTTTTCCATTGCTGCTATGCATATTTTACATAATTGCCATTCTCTTTGTATAGCCTTACATGGCTAGTACTCTGGAGTAATTGGCTGTTTCTTCTGTTCCACAGAAAACACTATCACTTCCACTAGTCCCTTCCTCTTGTTTGCTGTGTGTGTGTGTGTGTCTGTTAGTTGTGTAGTAATAAAGTGTGGATTGAATCCGTGTCTCCTACTGGTAATTTCCATCCTCTAACTGGGACCCTGGGACAGATGTACCAGTGGAGGCTGCTGAGGGGAGGACGGCTCATAATAATGTCAGGAATGGAGTGCAATGGATGGAATGGAGTGAATGGAATGGTATCAAACCCATGAAAACCATGTTGATACCAATCCATTGACTCCATTCCAGCCATTATTATGCTCCGTTCTCCCCTCAGCAGCCTCCACTGAGTTGTACCTATATCTCAACCGACACCTCTTTCGGGGGAAACACCAGATGGTGGCACTCTATAATCAACAATAGACCTTTCAAATTTGCTTAATATTAAGAAATTATTTGGCTTTCAAGAATGCCTGACCTAATCCCAGCCCATGTATCTAAATTGCCAAACATCTTCACTCACCCAAGTCCTGGACCAGATAAGGATCCTTCTCCCTCAGTATGGAGAGAAAGGTAGATTTCATTTTGTTTCCTCCAGAGTGGAGGGCTTTAAAGAGCTCCCTCATTTTGTCCTGATTAGTCCTGGCAGCAGCGATGTTGGAGTAGACCTCTTCATGGATCATGCCTTCAGCGAGCAGATTATCAGATATAGCCATCACCGTGGTGACCCTCTGAATGAGCTGGGGCATGTAGTTGTCCACGAACTGAGCACCTGTGGAGGGGACATATTGGATGACAGTCTCTCCCCTAAACCAACCACCTGCCACCTCAATAAATATACATTATATATCAACTTAATTATGATATTAATCAAGTTTGATATTATTCAGATTCATGGAAAGTGCCATCTTGGTTGACCGTCTTGCTATCTTCGTTAAATGAGTGGCTACATTGCTGTTCTGGGAATTGCGAGAACAGATCTGGGAAGGCTCTGCACTATCAGAATGCTGCTCAGTTCAAGAGCTGACCACCAGATGGAACCAAACATTTGTATATCTAAGTCACGATGGGACAGACGGGCCTTTTACAATGGGAACCACTGTTACAGAGTGGGCAGAGCCAAGCACAAGCTAGCGAGATCTTATTGGAGCTTTTCTGCACGCATATTTCCGTTAGGGAACGCCTACTCTCTCAAGTACCCCTGTGCAAGAACTTGCATTTGCACATCTTCTAAACAACGAACAAAACAAAACAAAAAAAGTTTGACAAGCCTACAAAACGTGCACTATGCTCGTAACAAATCTAGTTTAGGGAACAGAAAAGTGTATTGAGATCGGATGATGACGTCTATGAGAAAACAAGCAGAATGTCAGGCCTACTGTAGTTTCTGTATGCTCTATCGCCTCCCTCTGGCTGCCACTGGACTTGCTCTCATCTCCATTACTGGTAGTGAGTGGAAGCCTCCACTGGACGATTCCGTTTTTTACCCCATGTGACACATCTGTGTTTCCCCTTGTAATGTAAGTACTGTAGCTACTGCTTGTATTTAAATGTCACAGATAGGAGACTTGTTTGAAAAATATAAACCACACTGATTTAAATGTCTTTACATAGTAGAAACGTGGAGTGGTATAATAAACAGCCAGGGCTGAGCGATTAGTGGTGTTTGAGGATGATTCGGTTCGGTTTTAAAAGAATGATCATGGTTTTTCGGTTTTATACATTAATTGCAATATGAAATACGACCTTGAAATAATTTTACAGCTTTGTAATTGAAATTTCAAAGACAAATATTGAGAACATTCAATTGACAAAACATTGAAACCATTCCATTTTCTATAACAACACAGAATAAAGCAATTGATAAGAGCCCCATGATGGTAGTGACTGCCAATTACTGCTTATCACGTACTAACCATCATTTATTCACATTACTTTACTTAAATTAATTACATTGTCTACTTCTTGCTAGCTGTCACTCAAATGACAAGTGGCTGAATGGAATTCGGATTGCGAGGGCCTGGCCCACGTGGGGGAAAATTACGCAGCACAGCTTCCAGAATGGCATTCGCTTAGAACCTAGGGATTTGTAGATAATTAAGATAAAACAGTAATTCTGCTCATAGATTATGCATGTATGAACTACACCTTGACACATCCAGCTCAAAGCGGTCTGCAAAGTTCCGCAGCATGTCTTTAAAGTCCTCATCTGATCTCTGCTGGCAGTAGCACCCAGACAGACAGAAAACTATATTTATTTGGTCCCCAATGAGCCAAGCTCCCCTGGCTAGTGAAAAAGGTAGTTCCTGTTCATTGGGTTGCCACATTGCCCATAATGCAGAGTTGTCTGACGAAATCACTATTTTATGATTTCTTCAAAGTAGATTAGGCATACTTTCAAGACTGCTACAACTATCAGTCTGGTACTAGAGCTATCCCTCTGTGTTGTGTAAATTCCTCTCTCAATGTGGTCTATGCGGGGTGCCGGGAAGAATAGGCGCAATGGGTTCTGGTCATTGTAGTTAATTACTACGTTTTCTGCATTGAACTAGCGTGAATATTTGCTTTTTAAAACCACAACTCCCTACAGCGTCCCACAGGTTGTTCTTGATTTGATGTCTCTACTGCTTGATATGATTTATTTGTAGAGAAGCAGGGTGTTGAGCTAACAAAACAAAAACAAAATAAATGGAATTCAAGTAATTGAACCGATGTCGGTCTGAGTTGTTTAACAAAAATATTTTTACAAATTAGGTTAGACTGCAATAGATCTGACTAACTACATTACTGTAGTACATTCGAATAGTTCAGTGCATTTGGAAAATATTCAGACCCCTTGACTTTTTCCACATTTTGTTACATTACAGCCATATTCTAAAATGGATTCGAATAACGTTTTTCCTCATCAATCTACACACAATACCCCACAATGACAAAGTGAAAACAGGTTTTTGGAAATGTTTGCAAATGTATTACAAATAAAAAACATACCTTATTTACATAAGTATTCAGACCCTTTGCTATGAGACTCGAAATTAAGCTCAGGTGCATCCCGTTTCCATTGATCATTCTTGAGATGTTTCTACAACTTGATTGGAGTCCACCTGTGGTAAGTTAAATTGATTTGGAAAGCCACAAACCTGTCTATATAAGGTCCCACAGTTGGCAATGCATGTCAGAGCAAGCCATTTGGGTCGAAGGAATTGTCTGTAGAGCGCTGAGATAGGATTGTGTCGATGCACAGATCTGGGGAAGGGTACAAAAACATTTCTACAGCATTGAAGGTCCCCAAGAACTCAGTGGCCTCCATCATTCTTAAATGGAGATGTTTGGAACCACCAAGACTCTTCCTAGAGCTGGCCAACCGGCCAAACTGAGCAATCGGGGGAGAAGGGCCTTGGTCAGGGAGGTGACCAAGAACCTGATGGTTACAGCCTCAAGCGTGCAAAGCTGTCGTCAAGGCAAAGGGTGGCTACTTTGACGAATCTTAAATCTTAAATATATTTTTATTTGTTTAACACTTTTTGGTTACTACATGATTCCATATTTCACAGTTTTGATGTCATCGCTACAATGTAGAAAATAGTACAAATAAAGACAAGAAAAGAAAAACCCTTGAATGAGTAGGTGTGTCCAAACTTTGGACAGGTACTGTATGTTTTTATTTGTAATAAATTTGCAGAAATGTCTAAACCTGTTTTTCGCTTTGTCATTATGGGGTATTGTGTGTAGTTGTGGAAAAGTCAAGGGGTCTGAATACTTTCCGAATGCACCGTAAATCAGACCATATCCAGGTCTAACTTACTGTGTTCAGACGACTCCATTTTGTTAATCAGGAAAGGTCACACTTCAGCATTAAGTTGTCTGTCTCTTCACTGGTTGTCTACTAGGGAAACAATCAGTTATGCTCCACAATTATGTGCCCATATGCAATAGCTAATGTTAATGCATACAGTATATGGAGTATTCTCTATGCAACAGATATTGAGGCCACTTTTCTATAGTTTAAAATGTCTGTAGTATAATACTTTTTTCTTGGACTCTGCGGCCCACAAATAATTTATATTTTGGTTTCTACGGAAGGCACACCGAAACAGATTTGACTTCCTCTTTGTCATTGTTGATAAAAAACAGCAAGTTTCTGTTTGCGGTGTTCAAGTGGACGTATGTATACTCACCGCTCACATCCACAGCTAAAGTTAATGGATAACATCATGTCTTTCAGATCACATCAATCTAAAGGGTGTAACTTCAACATGTTAAAGGTGCGGGGTTCGCTGACTTGCTGTACGTTTGTCTCCAGTGGTTATTTAAAACTAAGACATCTTCTAGCAGAAGGACGGGGGTTTACTCTTTCCTGCTCCCTGACATACTGTAAACCACTCCCCCTTACACTTCCTGGAACTCATGCACGTGCAGCAACGTGGAAGGTGAAGGATCACAGACACACAGAGATTGGGCAAGTTCGTTTTGCATGGCCCGGTGCCCCGGGTGGACAGAGTTTACACATTCTAGACCATTCCATTGGTCCTGAAGTGAAATCTCCACAGGCCCGGGGCAGTCCCTTACACTTCCTGGAATTCATGCATGTGCAACAACATGGAACGAGGAAGTAGTCAGACACACAGAGACATGAAGTACTTGACTTGCAACATGTTTGTCTCCAGTGGTTACTTGAAACTGAGAAATGTAATTCCCCCTGGCTATAGCATTTCTACTATGGCTATACAGGTAGAAAGTGTACTACAGTATGGATTTATCCCCTCAAGAGGTACATTTTCATGACTGAACCTTCCTTCAATTATTTCTCACTGTACCACTTCAATAGCCAAGAGTCTGAAAGGAGCTGAGAAAAGATCAGAAAAGATCAGAAAATATCAGGACAGCTTTTAATGTGTGAAGTTACACTGTTAGACATACCTTACATAGGCTATTTAATTAATCTAACACAGGTTACACAGTTCAAACATAATATCAAAGATCTAACTACAAATGATGATTAGATACTGTAGTAGACTGAACTGCCCTTAGAGGTCACTGTTGTCGGTCTATTGGGAGGCAAAAGAGAAAGTACAACAGTGCCCCCTGTTTGACTCTGCAGCTAATACTGCAGACACTGGCAGTCACAGAGGTGACCGGAGAACTCACACATAACCAATAGATTTAACATGTTCTATTAACAGTATATCTATGTCTAACAAATTGCATCACCACCTCTTCCAATAACGTTCTCATTGGTTTTCCTAAGACATTTGTGGAAGTGGTGCTACTGTCATAATATACCAAACATTAGGAACACCTTCCTAATATTGAGTTGCACCTCCCACCACCTTCACGCCGCGATCAGACCGACAGCGTCATTGCATCAATGCCGCGTAATTATTTTCTGCAGTCAAACTTCTTTCAGCTTGTAATCCAAAAGTTTTTACTGGATATGTCTACGGCAACAGTTCAACATTCACTTGTCAGATTGCTCACAGAGAGGAAAGTGTGTATAAAAAGGAATTAACTTCCATTTAAATGTGCATATTTCGGGTCTGAATTCCCCCTAAGCGCATTTATAATGCCTTATGAGCTATGCGTCATGCATTACCATGCATGACATAGTTGTCAATGCTCACAGCTATGACTACATTCCTAGAGCATAATGATCAAGGCTGTATAATGTCTTATGATGCAAAGTGTTATAACGCCCTATAGGAAACCCTCAATGGGGAATAGTGCATTATATGTGCTCATCAAGGGGTATATTCTAATTCCCTGTGCATCCTGGAATGCACGTTACTCTGTCTTGCACACAAACATAAAGGTTGAACCCCTTTTGATTTCTCAATGACCATTTCATAATTAGCATTATAAACTGGGTGTTTCGAGCCCTGAATGCAGATTGGCTGACAGCCGTGGTATATCAGACCTCATACCACGGGTATGACAGAACAGTTATTTTTACTGCTCTAATTTCATTGGTAAACAATTCATAATAGCAATATTTACAATAGCAATAAGGCACCTTGGGGGGTTTGTGGTATATGGCCAATATACCACGGCTAAGAGCTGTATCCAGGCACTCTGCAACGTCGTGCTTAATTAAGATCAGCCCTTAGCCGGGGTATTAAGAAGTGCCCAGAGGCTCAACCCCAGACAGGCTCGCTGGGCACTGTTCTTCACCCGCTTCAACTTCACCGTCACCTATCTGCCCGGAAAGAAAAATGTGAAGGCTGATTCCTTACCCCGTCTATTTGACTCCCCTTCCTCTAACCCAGCTCCCGAGTCCATCACGCCTCCGTCTTGTGTCGTGGGACCCATACAGTGGGAAATCCAATCAGCCGTCGAAGAGGCCCACCGCCACGACCCAGAACCTCCCGACACCCCTGCAGGCAAGACCTACGTTCCGGCATCCGTCAGACCCCAATTAATACAGTGGTGCAATACCTCGCTGAGTTCTGGCCATCCCGGGATCACCCGGACCACAGAGCTACTGACACACAAGTTCTGGTGGTCATCCCTAACATCAGACATTCGAGATTATGTTCTTTCCTGTCCCGTCTGTGCATGGGCAAAGAGCCCTCCCCAACTTCCTACCGGTAAGCTCAAGCCTTTACCTACACCACACAGACCATGATCCCACATCGCCATGGATTTCCTCACTGATCTGCCAGACTCTTCGGGCTTCACTACTATTTTAGTTGTAGTGGACCGCTTCTCAAGATGTGCTGACTCATCCACTTCCACATCTACCTAATGCCATGGAAATGGCTGAGTGCATGTTCTAACAGGTGTTCTGTCTGTATGGGATCCCAGAAGACATCGTTTCGGATCAGGAACCCCAGTTCGTGGCGAGCCTTCTGCGACCGACTGGGGGTCTCCATCAGCCCATACCATCCCCAAACCAACAGGCAGACGGAATGCCTGAATCAGGAAACAGGGAAGTACCTTTGCCAGCACTGCACCACCACAACCACACAAGTGCATTCGCTATCTAGCCTGGGCCGAATACGCACAGGACATCCTTGACCCAGCCATGATTCTGGCTTTCCACCGTAACCGTCCTGACCGCCCAGCTCCACACCCCTGCTCAGATACCTTGGCCGTCAGGAGCCGCCCTCCTCACACTCTCAAACACAGAGATCCCCTGAACGCAGCTCACTCTCCAGATCCCAATCACCTGAATTCTGATCACCTGTTCACACACCTGCATGTCATTTACACACACTATTTGGTTCAGTTCTTTGCACCCCATCATTGTGAGGTATTGTTTGTTTTGTTACACACTTCTATTCAGAGTTCTGTTTTTCCCGTATTAGTTATCCTGTGTATGATAGTCTTGGCCTGCCTTTTGGCCTGGCCTGCCTTTTGGCCTGCCTTTTGCCTACTCCCTGCCTGTACTTTAGCCTATCGGATTTCCTGTTATCAACCTATTAGCTGATCTCCCGGACAACGTTACTAGCCTTTTCCCTGCCTGTTCTGTTGCTTTTTTGGGCCCCCTGTGTATGACCTTCTGCCTGCCCCTGGACCCAGCTACCTGCCTCCTCCTGTGGATCTTTACAAATAAACACCTGCTGCGCCCTGCACTTGAAACCAAATCTCTGTGTCCCATCATATTCATTGCAATATGGTTACTTTTCGTTAATTCTTTCCCTCTAGAAATCAGAATAGTTCTTACATTTAACTCAAACATTTACTCCACCAATAAGCATGGATAAAGCAGCTTGCTATAGAACAGGCCATATAGTTGTTTACAAATTCGATGGACGGAGAAGTGCAGGTGCGAGATGCAAATTAAATTACACAGGGGGAGAGAGCAAGGGGTGAACATGGAAGTGGATTGTCTTAAAGCGCTGAGCATCATGATGTGATGTGGGTTGGAACAGGCTAATAATGTCATCATAACTTCAATAAATTGCAGAATTATACACTGAGTGTACAACACATTAAAACAACATGCTCTTTCCACGACAGACTTAATAACATGCTCCTTCCATGACAGACTGACCAGGTGAATCCAGGTGAAAGCTAAGATTCCTTATTGATGTCACTCGTTAAATCCACTTCAATCAGTGTAGATGAAGGGGAGGTAACAGGTTAAAGGGTTTTTAAGCCTTGAGACAATTGAGACATGGATTGTGAATGTGTACCTTTCTGAGGGTAAGACAAATAATTAAATGCCGTCAAATGGGTATGTTAGTAGGTGCTAGGCGCACCGGTTTGAGTGTGTCAAGAACTACAACGTTGTTGGGTTTTTCCGTTTTTATTTTGTGATATCCAGGCCACCACCCGAAGGACACCCAGCCAACTAGACACAATTGTGGGAAGCATTGGAGTCAACATAGGCCAGCATACCTATGGAATTATTTTGAAACCTTGTACAATCCATGCACCGACAAATTGAGGCCATTCTGAGTGAAAAAGGGGGTTGCAACTCAATATTAGGAAGGTGTCCTTCATGTTTTGTACACTGAGTGTATACCAGACATGAGGAATATTTTTCAGGGAACGAAAAGGAACATTATTAACCAGTTCTCAAGATTTGAAAATAATGGTTCTGTTCCGGGAACCCTAGAGGTTACTTTCGTTCTCAGTTCTGTTTCTCTTCCTCTTTAAATTATTTTCTTTTTCGGTTTTCTGTTCCCTGAACCGGTTACAACCCCTGCTATAGACCCACCATGAACAACACCAGCACACTGAGTAATCTTGATTCTTCTAAAATGAATTTAATATTCTAATGTTTCAAAATTTTCTTTTCTTTTATTGGGTACATTTATTCCTCTCCATGCACCTCCATGGTACTGTAGCATATTAAGGTGTGTGCGTCTACTTTCAAGTTTTATTGTCACATGCAACAGTTCAGTGAAATGCCTATCTTGCAAACCCAACAATGCAATAATCAATAACAATGTATTACTAGAAAAAAGACACATGAGAAATAAGAAATGCACAATAAAGTAAGTAAGCATACTATATACAGTAAATATTTTAAAAGTTCCAATACCATATTTACATGTGCAGGGAAACTGGAGTAATGGAGGTAGATATGTATATTGGGGTAAGGAGACTAGGCAACAGGATATAAGATAAACAGAGTAGCAGCAGCTTGCATGTGAGTGGGTGTGTGGGTGTGTAGTCAGTATAAATGTATTGATAAAGGGGATACCTAGTCAGTTGTACAACTGAATGCCTTCAACTAAAATGTGTCTTCCACATTTAACCCAACCCCTCTGAATCAGAGAGGCGCGTGGGGCTGCCTTAATGGTCATCCACGTCTTCAGTGCCCAGGGAACAATGGATTAACTGCCTTGCTCAGGGACAGAACAATAGATTTTAGATGCCGCCCAAACACTTTTTGCATCAGCAGACGTCAGAAAGTGGTATACAGAAACTCCAACAAGCAAGCAATGCCAACGTAGAAGCACTGTGGCTTGGAAAAACTCCCTAGATAGGCAGGAACCTAGGAAGAAACCTAGGGAAACCAGACTCTGAGGGGTAGCTAGTCCTCTTCTGGCTGTGCTGTGTGGAGATTTTAAGAGTACATGGCCGTTAAGGTCAGATCGTTATTCAAGATGTTCACAATCTTCATAGATGACCAGCAGGGTCAAATAATAATCACAGTGGTTGTAGAGGGTGCAACAGGTCAGCACCTTAGGATGTCAGTTGGCTTTTCATAGCCGAGCATTCAGAGGTCGAGACAGCAGGTGTGGTAGAGAGGGAGTGAGGGAGAGAGAGGGTGAGTCAAAAACAGCAGGTCTAGGAAAAGGTAGCACGTCTAGTGAACAAGTCAGGGTTCCATAACCGCAGGCAGAACAGCAGAAACAGGATCAGCAGCACGACCAGGACTGGGGACAGCCAGGAGTCATCAGGCCAAGTAGTTCTGAGGCATGGTCCTAGGGCTCAGGTCCAGGTGGATATTACACTTAAGTTCACACAGGACAGCAGATAAGACAGGAGAATTACACCAGATAGGACAGACTGACCCTAGCCTCCAGCACATAGACTACTGCAGTATAGATACTGGACGCTGAGACAGGGGTCGTCGGGGAACACTGTGGCCTTGTCAGACGATACCCCCAGACAGGGCAAACCAGGCAGGATATACCCCATCCACTTTGCCAAAGCACAGCCCCCACACCACTAGAGGGATATCAACAGACTACCCTGAGACAAGGCTGAGTATAGTCCCAGAAGATCTCCTCTACCGCATGAGCACGAGGGGGCGCAAAACCGGACAGGATGATCACATCAGGGACTCAACCCACTCAAGTCGAGTATAGCGGAAAAAATCCTGGGCTGATGCTAGGCACCCCTCCTAGGGACGGCATGGGAGAGCATTAGTAAGCCAGTGACTCAGTCCCCGTAATAGGGTCAGAGGCAGAGAAACCCAGTGGAGAGAGGGGAGCCGGCCAGGCAGAGTCAGAGTCAGTAAGGGTGGTTCTTTGCTCCTGTGCCTTGCCGTTCACCTTCGCACCCCTGGGCCAGACTACACTCAATCATAGGTCCTACTGAAGAGATGAGTCTTCAGTAAAGACTTAAAGATCGAGACCGAGTCTGCGTCTCTCACATGAATAGGCAGACCATTCCATAAAAATTGAGCTCTATAGGAGAAAGCCATGCCTCCAGCTGTTTGCTTAGAAATTCTAGGGACAATAAGGAGGCCTGCGTCTTGTAACCGTAGCGCACGTGTAGGTATGTACGGCAGGACCAAATCAGAGAGATAGGTAGGAGAACGCCCATGTAATGCTTTGTAGGTAAACAGTAAAACCTTGAAATCATCCCTGGCCTTAAAAGGAAGCCTTGAGTCAAATCTGTAACTTGGCCACTCAGGAATATTCATTGTCTTCTTGGTAAGCAACTCCAGTGTAGATTTGACGTTGTGTTTTCGGTTATTGTCCTGCTGAAAGGTGAATTCATATCCCAGTGTCTGGTGGAAATCAGACTGAACCAGGTTCTCCTCTAGGATTTTGCCTGTGCCATAAATACCTAAACCTTGATAATCATTTGCTGATATTTACCTGTTTCTTTATTTACTATAATGGCCAATGTCCCCTAGTGACTCACCGGTAATGTAGTCAAACCAATCAAATATTTTCCAGCTCACATTAGATACATGTTTAGTATTCAATGTATCTTTCAAGTTGTGAACTACAGGTTTCATGTTGTGACATTACTGTAAGAAAATATCATTTAAATGTTAGTGTAAGTGGTTCCAGGATGCCAGTGAGGCAGCGCATAACAGCAGAAGGAAATGTTTAACCTGTTTGGGCTAGGGGGCAGTATTTTGAAGTTCGAATGAAAAACATGCCCAAAGTAAACTGCCTGTTACTCAGGCCCAGAAGCTAGGATATGCATATAACTAGTAGCTGTGGATAGAAAACACTCAGACATTTCTAAAACTGTTAAAATAATGTCTGTGAGTATAACAGAACTGATATGGCAGGCGAAAACCTGAGCAAAATCCAAGGGAGTGGAATTTTTTTGAGGTGACCAGTTTTCATTTGAAGGCCTATTTGTTTATATAGGGGAATAGCTCCCAGATTGCAGTTCCACTAGATGTCAACAGTCTTTGGAAAAAGGTTTGAAGCTTTTATCATGAAAAAACAGGGAGAAAGACAACTTCTTCCTGAGTTCATGTCAAGTGTCCTGTTGTAGATTTTGCGCGTAACAGGGAGTGTGCGCTTAGCTCTTTTTCTCTTCTATTCAGCAGGTTATATTCCGTCTGAAATATCATCGTTGATATTTGTTTTATTGTATCTGGGTATTGATTAAAAACGCTGTTTGACCTTTTTCGACAAACTTTACCGGTACTTTTGGGATATTGTTTGTCTGCATGGATGTACTCCATTGGGAAGGTGGATTACTGAACAAAATGCGCCAACCAAACAGAGCTTTATGTATATAAAGAGGGACTTTAAACACTTTTTCCAGGACAGAAATTTCTCGGGTTTTCGCCTGCTATATCCATTCTGTTATACTCACAGACAATATTTTAACACTCTTAGAAACTTCAGAGTGTTTCCTATCCAATAGTACTAATTACAGTGAGGGAAAAAAGTATTTGATCCCCTGCTGATTTTGTAAGTTTGCCCACTGACAAAGAAATTATCAGTCTATACTTTTAATGGTAGGTTTATTTGAACAGTGAGAGACAGAATAACAACAAAAAAAATCCTGAAAAACACGTAAAAATGTTAGAAATTGATTTGCATTTTAATGAGGGAAATAAGTATTTGACCCCTCTGCAAAACATTACTTAGTACTTGGTGGCAAAACCCTTGTTGGCAATCACAGAGGTCAGACATTTCTTGTAGTTGGCCACCAGGTTTGCACACATCTCAGGGGGGATTTTGTCACACTCCTCTTTGCAGATCTTCTTCAAGTCATTAAGGTTTCGAGGCTGACGTTTGGCAACTCTAACCTTCAGCTCCCTCCACAGATTTTCTATGGGATTAAGGTCTGGAGAGTGGGTAGGCCACTCCAGGACCTTAATGTGCTTCTTCTTGAGCCACTCCTTTGTTGCCTTGGCCGTGTGTTTTGGGTCATTGTCATGCTGGAATACCCATCCACGACCCATTTTCAATGCCCTGGCTGAGGGAAGGAGGTTCTCACCCAAGATTTGACGGTACATTGCCCCGTCCATCGTCCCTTTGATGCGGGGAAGTTGTCCTATCCCCTTAGCAGAAAAACACCCCCAAAGCATAATGTTTCCACCTCCATGTTTGACGGTGGGGATGGTGTTCTTGAGGTCATAGGCAGCATTCCTCCTCCTCCAAACATGGCGAGTTGAGTTGATGACAAAGAGCTCCATTTTGGTCTCATCTGACCAGTTGTCCTCTGAATCATTCAGATGTTCATTGGCAAACTTCAGACGAGTATGTATATGTGCTTTCTTGAGCAGGGGGACCTTGCGGGCGTTGCAGGATTTCAGTCCTTCACGGCGTAGTGTGTTACCAATTGTTTTCTTGGTGACTATGGCCCCAGCTGCCTTAAGATCATTGACAAGATCCTCCCGTGTAGTTCTGGGCTGATTCCTCACCGTTCTTATGATCATTGCAACTCCACGAGGTGAGATCTTCCATGGAGCCCCAGGGTGAGGGAGATTGACAGTTCTTTTTGTGTTTCTTCCATTTGCGAATAATCGCACCAACTGTTGTCACCTTCTCACCAAGCTGCTTGGTGATGGTCTTGTAGCCCATTCCAGCCTTGTGTAGGTCTACAATCTTGTCCCTGACATCCTTGGAGAGCTCTTTGGTCTTGGCCATGGTGGAGAGTTTGGAATCTGATTGATTGATTGCTTCTGTGGACAGGTGTCTTTTATACAGGTAACAAACTGAGATTAGGAGCACTCCCTTTAAGAGTGTGCTCCTAATCTCAGCTCGTTACCTGTATAAAAGACACCTGGGAGCCAGAAATCTTTCTGATTGAGAGGGGGTCAAATACTTATTTCCCTCATTAAAATGCAAATCAATTTATAACATTTTTCACATGCGTTTTTCTGGATTTTTTTGTTGTTATTCTGTCTCTCACTGTTCAAATAAACATACCATTAAAATGATAGACTGATCATTTCATTGTCAGTGGACAAACGTACAAAATCAGCAGGGGATCAAATACTTTTTTCCCTCACTGTATGTGCATATCCTATTTTCTGGGCCTGAGTGGGAGGCATTTTACTTTGGGCACGCCAGACTCTCCAAAACCGTCATCTCGGGAGCCACTCCCCTAAGAAGTTAACAAGGCTCTAAGCTTTTGAATGGTGTGCAACACTTGTATTTTCTTGAATGTTTACAATGAGTTGTATTTTGAATTTGGCGCTCTGCATTTCATGTTGGCAAAATTGATCCCGTTCACGGGTTTGGATCCATAAGAGGTTAATTTCTGAAGATGGAAGTGGTGGAGAAGCCATCGAGCCATGCAGTCCAGTCACCTGATACTGTTAGTTGTTGAACTAGGTACTGGAGCTGGTTACTGGATTGAGAGTGAAAGACCGCAGCTTCTCCTAATTCCATTAGAGAGTATGGCACATTGAGTGTAGGGTGAAGTTTCACTTAAGTACAGATCTAGGATCAGCTTTCCCTCCCACAATCATACCCTTAACCATTAGTGGAGGAAATTCAAAACTGACCCAACATCAGCACCTATGGGCAACTACCCCCTAACGGCCCCTTGTGAGGAGGGAGGGGTGTCACACACCTTGTGATGCACTGTGGACCCTTTGACCCAATAATCCATAAATCAACTGTTATTCTTTAGTCACTATATGTTTTTTTTCAATAATACTTAGATGAACACAAAAGACAAAATCTATAGTTTTATATTGTTTCATCTTATTTAAAACAGAAATGTCATGTGAAGGAATTGGATTTCTCTGTTGGGGAGATGCACATAAATACAGGCAAAATTTTTGTTAAAACTTGTCTTTACTTAAAAGACACACAATTAATCATCATGAACCTGTTATAGATTTTATGGTTAATGACTAAATGTTTGTACGACTTAAGAATATTCCATTCTGAAAATGTATGCAATAGAGATAGGGTTATAAGACAGATGGTAGTCCAATTGATGTGTGTGTGTCTAGATATTAACTTTGGGTGTAGAAGTGGAACAGGCTGGTACGACTTCATCTAGGGAGTTTCTGGGAGAAGAAAGAGTTCTTTGATTCTACCAGACACATGCTAGAGGCCCCTGTCCTTGAAGACAGGAGGGATTGTTAAAGAGCTGCCCAAGTTTGACTTATGTTGCAAAGATTGTGATAAGGAATGAATGGGTACTGTGGGAAGACACTATTTCCTGGAAAGGGTGGGGAAAATGGTGGAGCCTTTGTATTGTTTTGTATTTCAACATTGTACCATATAAGAGACTGTGTACACCTTTTAGAGCTCAGAGCTCTCCCGTGAATAAATAATCTACATTTGACCATTATAGATTGGGCCTCTGTTTGTCTCATTTCAACCAGTGACTTACAAATACTGGGTAACAGACAGAGTTTGTTTAATTGAAGTTCAGTTTATGAACATTGAGATCAAAATTTCTATAACAATTTGGTCCTTTCGAGCCGGATCTCAATATCTGTCTGTCGTCCAAAGATAAAACGCAGAATACCGTGCACGGGCGGATGATCGCATCCGTAAGATCAAAGACCTGCCCCCTGACATTGGGGAACTGTTGCAGGCCGGTGTATATCTAAGAACGACAGAGACGGTGACGAGATCCAACCGACATTGCTTTTCCCAGTCTACAAGACAGGTCAGTGGAGTCTTTATTCACGGATTCATTTTGAAGGGAATGGTTTGAGATATCTTAATTGAGGTTCTAAAAAGTTTGGAATTTAGCAAAAATAGGAGCTCAATCATTCTTAACAGATGTACTAATATCTACTTTGTAAGTAGTAGGAAGTTAACTTAAACGATGTATAAACGATCTAGGAAGGAGGCAGGTCCGAAACGACCTGAGGTAAGGCGCTGTCATAAATAAACATAGCTTAATAGATCCAGACTCTGTAGCAGTCCACACGGGTCATTAACGCAGGGGATATTAAATAGGTGGGTGCTCTGTGAAAAGATGGTGATTTTGTGAATATGATAACTTAAATGGTAAATTAGCCATGGTTGATGATTCAAAAGACATATTTTGTGAGATAGACGGTAATCCTATATGAACGAGATAACACCATCAATTCTACAGACTGGTCACTGAAATTAAGTCCAAAAATAGGAGGAGGAGAGGGAAACCTAAGTTAGCGGTGTGAGATATGAAATATTAACTTCAACAGTCCTAAGAAACAACAGAAAAATAGGCGATTAACTAGGGCTTTATGACCCCTGGAAAATAGCTTATAGTTGTATACGGGTCAGATCTAATGTCCGATTGAAAGTCATCTCTATAGATAAAGTTTCCGGAACACCTAATATAGCGGAGTGAGATAGAAGATATTGGCTTCAATAGTCCCAAGAAACAACAGAAAAATAGGCAGTTAACTAGGGCTTTACGACCCCTGGAAAATAGCTTATAGTTGTATACGGGTGAGATCTAATGTCCAATCAAAAGTCGCCTCTATAGATAAAGTTTCCAGACCGGAGAATCCCACATAGTAGATTACATATCACATAGGGTGTGGGAATACACATAATTAGAGTAATTTGATAACGTTAGGAACCACACACACAGATCATGGAGACCTAATACACATTTATTGGGAACATAGAGGGTAACATAGATGGTCAGCCTAGCACATACATAGGGAGTAGTGACATACACATTACGTGTGAAACACATAGAGAGGTTTTTATTAACAATAACATAATCTTCAAAACAAGTTCCCGAATTTACGGGAGATGAGCGCTATATTGAGTTAAAAGATAAAATAAACATATATTTTGGTCCAAAATGTATCTAGAAATATGGATTTGATAGACATCTAGATGTAGAAAAGCTAGAATTAAGTTTAAAAGAAAAGGTATGGATAGTTCTCTCTGCGCTCCCGAGAGAATTCCAGGAACAAAGGTTCCACCGGTGTAGGTGAGAAAGGAAGAAAAGGAGAATTTAAATGTCGCAATTGCAAGAAGAAAGGAAAAGGGAAAGAATGACCAACACAGCCCAGAAAGAGAAGCAGGGAATTATTATGAATATCACAGTATAATGATGTGTTTTGGTAATAGTTTGTGTAAAACCATGGAGTTGCTAAAAGAAGTGCACGTAAATTCTACCAATTCGTCGCGAATAAATAACAAGTGAGGAGCCTAACTGGCTTTGCGAGGTGAGTAGGTTGAAGATGTATTTTCTTGTATCTAGAAATAACGTTCGCTAAATGAGTTAGCCACGATTAGCTTAGATGTTTGACCGCCGTATGGGAAAAATAGTACGAATTTGGATTTAGAAAGTTTGAATTAACTAGTTCATCACTGGATATTAAGTTTAAAATGGATATTAACGTTGTATTTCGCCACATTCGAACCATTGCCAAAAGTTTAGATTTGACGTTCAATGTTGATAAAATATTATGCTATGTGGTAGAGCAGAAACACGAGGAGTTAAGGCTTTGGTAAAGTACTAAGAACCATGCTACTCAAGAAAAACTTCAGTCTCTGTTTTTCTAATTCGAAATAAATGCATAAGAATTGAGACATGGGGAGGAGGATATAATAAGTAATTAAAGTGGCATCCCTGTAAAAAGCAGAAATAGGTTTGTTTTAACTATATTTAACAAATAATTTTTTTTAACTGGTAACAAACGTTAGCAAAAAGAGAGGTGGTTGGAAACAAGTAATTAGTGGGATGTTTAAAAGTAAAGGTATGAATAAAACATTACTATTGTTCGACAATCAAGCTGATGAGGCAGCACCAACTTTTTGAAGGTCCAACAGTTGTTAACTAGTGTTGCATTTGACTAAACTAATGCAAAGGTTAAACCGATAGGATGACTGGAAAGGGCCTCTGGGATTGGTTAGTTTAAAGTAAGGTCAATTCCACTTAATGGAAACTATTATATGAGGTTTGAATATAGTGCGTGCTTTCAGGAAAAATGGAAGTCAAATACGTGTGTATGTATGTTAATTAAGGGAGACAATAGATAATGGTTAACAGAAATAATCTACTGTATAATAGCTATCAAATTGGTCTATTGGAAATTGGGATAACAAAGTGTTTGTACATGATTATGGCAGTGAGAGACCAACCTTAAAATACCGTGTGTGTGTGTGATGTGAATGGGGTGTAGGAACAATCAATGCGATTGCGGAGGTCTCACTGAAGTGTGAGACCTCTTTAATTTGTATAGAACTGTTTTGAAAATTCCTGAATAGTTGAACGATTCCTGGTGAAAACTGATAACTTTCACTAGAAATTGGGGGAATAACAAAACCCAGGAGAATTTCATTTATAACAGAACCACACCTATCCCACTGGTGTTATTGCCGTCAGTGTGGGTTGAGCCAGAAAATAGCAGTTGCTCAACAGGAAACAGACACAAGCAAACATTTAACTTGTTAATCTGTCTGTCCATCTACCTATCTATTATATTCTTTGGAGAACCATCTCAACACCATGTCTCTCCTTTTAGGTTTTGGATTATTGACCTGCATAGCATCATCAGGTAGGCTTTTTATTTCTCTCAGTTTCTATTGTGTAGTTCTCATAAAGAGCAGCAATGCAATGGTAAATAACGACTGCTTATTGAAATGCTTCTGATTCATCCATCTTGTAAATATTATTGTCTGAGAGGAATTCTGGCATTTTTACAATGAAATAAAAACGTATTTGTTGAAAATGATTTGAGGTGTCTATTAGAATATATCTAATGCTGTAGTTAAAGCTAAGGCACCATTCTTTGACAATTAGGATGGTCTCTTTAAAGACTACAGTCACAGTTCTGAACATCTGCAGGATGTTATACATAGTATAACGTTACTGTAAGACAAAAACACCCCCTCATTTCTTAGGAGATTTTAGGATTGTGTGAATGGTCGCATTTTTCTCTCATGTGGCTAAAACTGAATGAAGTAAAAGTGAAAGTCACCCAGTAAAATACTACTTGACTAAAAGTCTAAAAGTATTTGGTTTTAAATATACTTAAGTTTCAAAAGTAAATGTACAAGAATAAAATAATTTCACATTCCTTATATTAAGCAAACCAGACGGCACAATTGTTTTTTATTGTTAAGTGAGTCCGCCAGACCAGAGGCAGTAGGGATGACCAGGGATTTCCTCAAGATAAATGTGTGAAGTGGACCATTTCTGTCCTGCTAAGCATTCGAAATGTAACGAAAACCTTTGGGTGTCAGGGAAAATGTATGGAGTAAAAAGTACATTGTTTTCTTCAGTAATGTGGTGAAGCAAAAGTTGTCAAAAATATAAATAGTAAAGTACAGATACCCAACACAACTACAGACATATCTAGATCTTCCTGACTTATACAGTGTTGATTCAAAGTAGCCTACAGACATATCTAGACCTTCCTGTCACGATCAGCTAGGAGTGGTGGGTGTGGAGTCAGACGCAGAGAGCACGGTGTAGGGAAAACGCTCCTCTTTAATTCGGCGTGTGAATACAATGCCCAATACACGGCAGGCGCACAAACAAACAGGCGCTCAAAACAGAAACACGGGCACAAAATGACGACATACACGTCCACCAAAACAGAGAAACAAGCCCGCACAAAAGGAGGCGGGCTTGACCGGCTTAAATAGCCCTAGAATCAAAACACAAAACAGGTGCAAACAATAGAACAATCAACAGAAAGGAAACGAGGATCGGTGGCAGCTAATAGGCCGGTGACGACGACCGCCGAACGCCGCCCGAACAGGCAGAGGAGCCACCGTCGGTGGAAGTCGTGACAGTACCCCCCTCCTGACGCGCGTCTTCCGCAGCGCGCTGACAGCGGCCTCGAGGACGACCCGGAGGGAGAGGCGCAGGGCGATCCGGGTGAAGGCGGTGAAACTAGTAGTGACGGATCCAAGTAGTGACGGATCCAAGATGTCCGTCACCGGTACCCAGCACCTATCCTCCGGACCGTACTCCTCCCAGTCCACGAGGTACTGCAGGCCCCTCACCCGGCGCCTAGAGTCCAGAATGGAGCGGACTGTGTACGCCGGGGACCCCTCGATGTCCAAGGGGGGGGGCCTCCGGCACCTCACCTTCCTGCAGGGGACCAGCTACCACCGGCCTGAGGAGAGACACATGAAACGAGGGGTTAATGCGGTAGTAAGATGGAAGCTGTAGCCTATAACACACCTTGTTTATCCTCCTCAGGACTTTTAATGGCCCCACATACTGCGGCCCCAGCTTCCGGCAGGGCAAGCGGAGGGGCAGGTTCCGGGTCGAGAGCCAGACCCGGTCCCCCGGTGCGAACACGGGGGCCTTACTGCGGTGACGGTCAGCGCTCCTCTTCTGTAGCCCACCAGCCTGTTTTAATGATTCCTGGACGGCTCTCCAGGTCTCCTTTGAGCGCTGCACCCACTCCTCCACCGCAGGAGCTTCAGTCTGGCTCTGATGGAATGGTGCCAGGACCGGCTGGTAGCCCAACACGCACTGGAATGGTGACATGTTGGTAGAGGAGTGACGGAGTGAGTTCTGCGCCACCTTCGCCCATGGGACGTACCTCGCCCACTCCCCGGGCCGGTCCTGGCAATACGACCGCAGAATCCTACCAACCTCCTGGTTCACTCTCTCCACCTGCCCATTACTCTCAGGGTGGAAACCTGAGGTCAGGCTGATCAAGACCCCCAGACGCTCCATAAACGCCCTCCACACTCGGGACGTGAACTGGGGGCTCCGATCAGAAACGATGTGCTCAGGCACCCCATAGTGCCAGAAGACGTGGGTAAACAGGGCCTCCGCAGTCTGTAGGGCCGTAGGGAGACCGGGCAACGGGATGAGACGACAGGACTTAGAGAACCAATCCACAACGACCAGGATCGTGGTGTTCCCCTGGGACGGAGGAAGATCCGTGAGGAAATCCACCGACAGATGAGACCATGGCCGTTGTGGAACAGGGAGGGGCTGTAACTTCTCTCTAGGCAGGTGTCTAGGAGCCTTACTCTGAGCGCACACCGAACAGGAGGAGACATAAAACCTCACGTCCATAGCCAACGTGGGCCACCAGTATTTCCCCCTAAGACCCCGCACTGTCCTCTCAATACCAGGATGACCCGAAGAGGGTAGCACATGAGCCCATCGAATCAATTTGTCACGAACACCGAGCGGCACGTACTGGCGACCTGTAGGACACTGAGGAGGCGCAGGTTCCAACCGCCGTGCCCGCACGATGTCCGCGTCCACCTCCCATACCACCGGTGCCACCAGACACGAAGCAGGAAGTATGGGAGTAGGCTCGATGGACCGCTCCTCGGTGTCATAGAGACGGGACAGCGCGTCGGCCTTAGTATTCTGGGAACCTGGCCTATAGGAGATCTTGAACTGAAAGCGGGTAAAAAACATGGCCCACCTAGCCTGACGCGGATTCAGTCTCCTCGCTGCCCGGGTATATACTCCAGATTACGGTGGTCAGTCCAGATGAGGAAAGGGTGCTTAGCCCCCCTCAAGCCAATGTCTCCACACCTTCAGAGCTCTGACCACAGCTAACAACTCCCGGTACCCCACGTCATAGTTACGCTCCGCCGGGCCGAGCTTCCTTGAAAAGAAAGCACAGGGACGGAGTTTCGGTGGCGTGCACGAGTGCTGTGATAGCACGGCTCCAACACCAGCCTCAGACGCGTCCACCTCCACTATGAACGCCAAAGAGGGGTCCGGATGAGCCAGCAAGGGCGCGTTAGTAAACAGCTCCTTCAACCTACTGAAAGCTCTGTCCGCCTCCACCGACCAACGCAACCGAGCCGGCCCCCCCCCTTCAGCAGTGAGGTAATGGGAGCAGCCACCTGACCAAAACCCTGGATAAACCTCCGGTAGTAATTGTCAAACCCTAAAAACCGCTGCACCTCCTTTACCGTGGTCGGAGTCGGCCAATTACGCACGGCTGTAATGCGGTCACACTCCATCACCACCCCAGAAGTGGAAATGCGATATCCCAGAAAGGAAACTGCTCGTTTGGAAAACACACATTTCTCCGCTTTGACGTACAGGTCATGCTCCAGCAGTCGCTCAAGTACTTTGCGCACCAGAGACACATGCGCGGCGTGTGTGGCGGAATAGATCAATATATCATCTATATACACCACCACACCCTGCCCGTGCAGGTCCCTGAGAATCTCGTCCACGAAAGATTGAAAGACGGCGGGAGCATTCTTCAACCCATACGGCATAACGAGGTACTCATAATGACCAGATGTAGTACTAAACGCTGTCATCCACTCATCTCCCTCCCGGATACGCACCAGATTATAAGCACTCCTGAGGTCCAGTTTTGTGAAAAAACGCGCCCCGTGAAATGATTCAACCGCCGTAGCAATGAGAGGTAGCGGGTAACTAAATCCCACTGTGATGGCATTTAGACCTCTGTAATCAATGCACGGCGCAGACCACCCTCTTTTTCTTCACAAAAAAGAAACTCGAGGAGACGGGTGATACGGAGGGCCGAATGTACCCCTGTCGCAGAGATTCAGTGATATAGGTCTCCATAGCCACTGTCTCCTCCTGTGACAACGGGTACACGTGACTCCTGGGAAGTGTTGCGTTTACCTGGAGGTTTATCGAGCAATCCCCTCGTCGATGAGGTGGTAATTTGGTCGCCCTCTTTTTACAGAAGGCGATTGCCAAATCGGCATATTCAGAGGGAATGCGCACAGTGGAAACCTGGTCTGGACTCTCCACCGTTGTGGCACCGATGGAAACTCTGTCACACCTACCTGAACACTCCTCTGACCACCCCTGGAGAGCCCCCTGTTTCCACGAAATCATAGGGTTGTGCTTAGCCAGCCAGGGAATTCCCAGCACCACTGGAAACGCAGGCGCATCAATGAGGTATAGACTAATCCGCTCCCTGTGTTACAGCGGAACCGTGGCCTCCCTGACCAGCCCTGACCCTAACGGTCTGCTATCTAGGGAGTGAACGGGGATGGGTTGATCTATCGATACTAGTGGAATACCTAGTCTCGAGGCGAGTCCGCGATCAATAAAGTTCCCAGCTGCGCCTGAATCGACTAGCGCCTTATGCTGGAGAGAGGGAAAAAACTCAGGGAAAGAGATTAATACAAACATGTGACCAACAGGGAGCTCTGAGTGAGTCTGGTGCCGACTCACCTGGGGTGACCGAGCAGTGCTCCGCCTGCCCTCTCGATTCCCAGAGGGACTCCCCCAGCACCCGATCGGCAGTGTGTCCTCTCCGACCACAACTGGTGCAGGAGGAGCCTCCTCCTCCGGTTCCCCTCGATGCTGCCCCCTTAACTCCATAGGGATAGGAGCGGAAGGTTCGGAAGGTGGAACAAACAGGGCCCTTCCCGACCGTCCGCGAGCCGCCAGCAGGTTGTCCAGTCGTATGGACATGTCGATCAGCTCATCGAGGGAGAGGGTAGCGTCTCGACACGCCAACTCCCTGCGGACATCCTCCCGGAGACTACAACGGTAGTGGTCGATAAGGGCCCGGTCGTTCCACCCCGCTCCAGCAGCCAGGGTCCGAATCTCTAGAGCAAAGTCCTGCACACTCCTCGTCTCCTGTCTAAGGTGAAACAGCCGTTCACCCGCCGCTCGGCCCTCTGGTGGGTGGTCGAACACGGCCCAGAAACGGCGGGCGAACTCCGGGTAGTTGTCCCTGGCGGAGTCTGGGCCATCCCATACTGCGTTGGCCCATTCCAGGGCTCTACCCGTCAGACAGGAGACAAGGGCGCTCACGCAGGAGACGAGGGCGCTCCCCAGAGGGCGTCGGGCGGACGGTGGCCAGGTACAACTCCAACTGGAGGGAAGGAGACCACCCCTCTCCCATCGGTCCATTCTCTCCATCATCTGGTCCATTGCCGACCCGATCCGGTGGAGGACGGTGGTGTGGTGGAGGACACGCTCCTCCATAGATGGGAGAGGGGGAGTCGCTGCTCCTGCTGACTCCATGAAGATGGTGCGGGCTTCTGTCACGATCAGCTAGGAGTGGTGGGTGTGGAGTCAGACGCAGAGAGCACGGTGTAGGGAAAAATGCTCCTCTTTAATTCGGCGTGTGAATACAATGCCCAATACACGGCAGGCGCACAAACAAACAGGCGCTCAAAACAGAAACACGGGCACAAAATGACGACATACACGAACGTCCACCAAAACAGAGAAACAAGCCCGCACAAAAGGAGGCGGGCTTGACCGGCTTAAATAGCCCTAGAATCAAAACACAAAACAGGTGCAAACAATAGAACAATCAACAGAAAGGAAACGAGGATCGGTGGCAGCTAATAGGCGGTGGACGACGATCACGAACGCCGCCCGAACAGGCAGAGGAGCCACCGTCGGTGGAAGTCGTGACACTTCCTGAGTTATACAGTGTTGATTCAAAGTAGCCTACAGACATATCTAGATCTTCCTGAGTTTTACAGTGTTGATTCAAAGTAGCCTACAGACATTCATTCAGCTTTGATCTAACTTTATTAATGCTAGTATAATGTGATTTAGGACCATCTGTTGTGTGACATGCCTAGATTTTAGCCTTTATTTAAAGCTTTTTCATCAAACTGTCCTCTTTTATTTTTATGTCTGATCTAGCACCGTCCTCAGACAATTGCTTTCATTTTTGGTGTAGTTATCCTTTCTGGATAAGTCTTTAAATACAGGATAAAAGCCTGCTATGTCACATGATTGTGTAAAACACAGAGCCCTAAATAATACTTCTGGAATTATGGATTCCATCCTAATTATTTAATCCTCATCACTTCATCCCCATCGTCCTCATCGTTTCATCCTCATCACATGAAGTCTTCTGTGTGTTTATTTCACAGTGTCCAGCTCTGTGTTTGTGCTGAAGGGACAGGATGTTCGTCTGGATGTCCAGGAAAATGTTAAAATGAAAGAGTTGGAGGTTTTTAAGTGGATCTTCAGATCAGCCAATATTGTAAGATGTACTGACACATTGTCAGTGAGAGTGTCTCCTGAGTACAACAACAGGGTTGAGTTTAGTGAGGGAAACTTCTCTCTGCTACTGAAGAACATACAGCAAAATGACAGTGGACCTTATACTGCAGTAGTGAGTGGTGACAAAGAAGAAACAATTATTGCATACCTGTTAATTGTCCAAGGTATGTTTGACTAGTTTTTCTATTTTCTTCCACAGTGACACAGTTACAGTATCAATCAAACAAGTTACAAAGGGTGTCCAGGTTAAATGCATATTCATTAGTAGTCTAGCTCCTGTACTCAGGTTAATATATTAACAATAATGAGGTTATATTTGTTTTCAGAGAGAGTTGAGCCTCCAGTCCTGACAGTGAACTCTGACTCCACCATCAATGCCACCTGTAACGTGACTGTGACCTGCAGAGGTCAGAACACCTCTGTCACCTCCAGCTGTAACAGCAGCACCTGCTCTCAGGTGGGAGGAGAGAGTAGAGGGGCTGAGACCTCCACTGTCCCCCTGCTCTCTGTCTATGTGGCAGGGGGTTCCATCATCTGTAACCACAGCAACCAAGTCAGCTGGGCCAACGACACCAAGGAGATAGTGGAACTCTGTCCAATGAAATCTGGTAAGGCACACAAGCACACACACACACACACACTGCACACAAATACACATCTCAAATACTATATGTCAGTTAAAAACTGAGTATACAAAACATTAAGAACTATACTAACTATATATATATATATGTATGAACTAACATACACAAAACATTAAGAACACCTCCATACATTGAGATGCACCCAAACTTTTACACTTAGAACAGCCGCAATTTGTCGGGGTATAGACTCTACAAAATGTAAAATGTTTCCCAAAGGGATGCTGGCTCATGTTGACTCCAATACTTCCCACAGTTGTGCCAAGTTGTCTGGATGTCCAAGCTCAACAATAAAGCATTGAGCTTGAAAAACCAAGCAGCATTGCAGTTCTTGACAAAAACCATTTCGCCTGGCACCAACTAGCATCCCCAGACTAATTGCACAGAGGAGGAAGTGTCTAATCTGTGAGAGGAACTGTAACATATTGTCTGTTTGTTGTAAACCAGTGTCTCCCCCTGCTGGTAGTATGTCTGTGTACATGCTGAAGATCCTCTTGGTGTCTGTGGGGCTGGTCATCATGATCTCTGCTGTCATCACTGTCTACATCAGGCACAGATTCCACTTTGGATAGAATCATGTGTATTTTATTTTATTCTACCTTAGACGAAGTGATTCCTACTCTGTGTCACAGTAAGATTAGGTCATTAAAGTAATTTTAAAAAATTATGTTTCTACATAACATAACTTAACATAACTTAACATAATGCAATATAGCATAACATAGCAGAGCAAATAGTATCACCTGTTATATCACCTATTATGTTTCTACATAACATAACTTAACATAACTTAACATAATGCAATATAGCATGACATAGCATAACATACAGTATCACATGTTTTTGGGCCATTTGTTTCTGTTTAAGACCCAGTATGATGAAATCAAACAAAATAAAATTTGATTTGTCTCACGTTTGGTAAACAACAGATGTAGACTAACAGTGAAATGTTTACTGACGGGTTCTTTTCAACAACGCAGTTAAAGATAAAGACAAAAAAACAGAAAATAGAAATCGTGACAAGCTTTAAATATCGGAACAGAACAACATTGTACATCTCACTGTAATATCCTCACTAGGATGAGGTTTTGACATACGTCCACTCAGTTTTTTTTTCTTGCAGTTTCTGTCCAAATCATCCTAAAGTATCTCAAAATTGATTTTATAAGTCAGAAGTTACTTATTGATGATTTGGACATGATTTGGAAAATGCTAATATAGGTACCATTGACTTGCATTGATTTCCCTGGGGGCATTTTGCCCCAAACACACTGACTTACATGTTACAACTTATTAAAAACGGATCTAACCAAGTGGTAGACTGGTATATACACTGAGAGTACAAAACATTAAGAACACCTGCTCGATCCATGACAGACTGACCAAGTGAATCCAGGTAAAAGCTATTATTCCTTATTGATGTCACTTAAATCCGTGTAGATGAAGGGGAAGAAACAGGTTAAAGAAGAATTCTTAGACAACTGAGACATGGATTTTGAATGTGTTCTATTCAGAGTGTGAATGGGCAAGAGGTTGTTTATGTTACTTATTTATTTGTTATTCGTGTCAGATATTTCCATTTTGGGATAGTTGTTCACTGAATTGCTTGCACCAGTTGTTCACACTGCTAAAGTGTCTACAAACGTGTCGCGCTCACTGGAATGTGAATGTGTTATCACATGATGCTGCCTACAAATCCCATCCCAAATCGCAGTAACTTATAGAATAGTGAAAATTCACTTTGTCTGAAGATGACAGAGAATTAGTGTAGAGGTCTATGACCATACTATGATATACCATCTGATTCCATTATCATGTGAATGCTACAGGCCCATATCCCCAGTTGGTATAGCCAATGTAGCAAGCCATGCTTCATTCCTCGGAATACTGTAAGATGCACGTGTCTAGGTTTACCGTTTGGCTATCATTAAGAGGTTACCTATGGACAAGGAGCTAAAATCTTGCAATCAATGTCCCATCATTAAACAATTGAGTTAAGCTTAGCTCAGAAATGCACAGTTAGAGACCAAGCAAATATGGTATGTGTATTTACCATTAGACATTTCACTAAATAATAATTCAAGGAATTTTACTCAGAAATGTGAGGAATACAGTTTGTATCCATTTAAAAGTAATCTGATTTATTACAGTTACACATTAAGAATGCAGTTAGCAAATGGTACATACCAGAAATCTTTACATTAAAAATAATTCAAAATATCCTGAATCTTAACAGTAACATTTAAACCCAGCTTTAATTCATCCAAGAGCGCTCCATCCCAGTATCTCTCATTATCTAATTAACATGACTTTGCATGGCCCAAAACATTACAACTAAAGGCATAAAACTTCACACACATTCTCTAATCTAATCACCACACCCACTGTATGATAAGAAACCCCAGTGTCGTTGCTCTTTGAACTATCAACCATCGGATGAACAGAATAACACAGTTTCTCTGAAACAGTGAATACATATCACTTAAAGTACAATGAAACATATCAAAATGCATAGCTCTTTATGAACTCTTGAAACAATTCAAACATAACAAATGATTTCACACAATAACATGAATTTAGTCGATTCTAGTTTCATCAGTCTTCAAACCTCTCCTGGTGACCCCATGACTTCCGTGAGAACGTCTCCTCCTGGAGATTGCCGCGTTGAAGGTGTGACTGCTGTGAGATGTAAATGTACAGCCATCCATCCGGACAATGCCATATTGAATCAACATGCCAGGCTGGCGTCAGCAAGTTGCTAGACACATCTTCATCCTTGGCCTTCATCATCGTTCACCTTTGTTCACTCTCTCTCTATTCCTCCAATACAACCTACTGGAAAAGTGTTACATACTAAGATAGGTGCCTTTGGAAGTAGGTAGGGAGCAGGCAGCTAGCTGCCTTTGGATTGGTTAAAAGTAGGCTACATCAACGTTAGTTTCCATTCATACAAAGTGTCAAAACGATTGCCCAGCACTGGGAGCGAACTAGTTATGCTTGAAGCTGAGGCAAGTCGTGAGAATACTTGATGGTATGAGGTAAGTTGGTTTGCAGAGCCTTCCCCAAACCATAGCCCCCTCGGTACGGTACTGCATTGTATAGCCTACAAACACAGCTTCCAGCTGCCCACTATTCATTGAAAGCCTCCTGCGGCACGATTATTTTCCTCCTGTGACAAAATGGGTCATATTAAGATTGAACATCTGTACAACACCAAGGATGTTGAAACAATTTGTGTATTTAATTCTGGGAAAGTCTGGTAAGACAAACAAGCATGTTTACACAAACACACACACACACAGGCAAGCACACATGCAGACACACAGACAAAGTAACACTCAGGGTATAGTGGTTTTGATAATTGCTGACTTTTTTTCCAGACCTGCTGTCGGCGGCTTTGCCATTATCATAATTGTCATAATTGTGCTAAATTGGTGAAAGCTAAATAAAGTATGCTGACTGCTCCTTCTGCAGGATTACCCTTATTACAGTAACTTACAGTAATTTCATATTAAGTAAACTACGTGAAAACTGTTGACATCAGGATGATTTCACATTATTTATACAGTGCCTTCAGAAAGTATTCAGACCCCTTGACTTTTTCCACATTTTTGTATGGTACAGCCTTGTTCTAAAATTGATTAAATTAAAACATGTCCTCATCAATCTACACACAATAACCCATAATGAAAAAGCGAAACAGGTTTTTAGATTTTTTTTGCAAATGCAGGAGTGGCTTCGGGACAAGTCTGATGTCATAACTGGACTTTCTGGTTGCATGACTGTTATAGTTTTTATGGTGATGACTAAATGTTTGTACATCTAAGAATATTCTATTCTGAAAATGTATGAGATAGAGATAGGGTTATAAGACAAAATGGTAGTCCAATTAATGTGTGTGTCTAGAAATGAATATTGTGGGGAATGGAACAGGTTGAAATGACTTCATTTAGGGAGTATCTGGGAGAACAAAGAATTATTTGATTCTACTAGACACATGCGAAAGGCTCCTGCCCTTGAAGACAGGAGGGATAGTTAAAGGATCGCCCAAGTTTGACTTATGTTGCAAAGATTGTGATAAGGAATGAATGGGTACTGTGGGAAGACACTATTTTCTTGGAGAGGGTGGGGGAAGTGGTGGGAATTTTGTATCTTTGTATTTCAACATTGTACCATATAAAAGACTGTGTACACCTTTTAGAGCTCAGAGCTCTCCCGTAAATACATAATCTACATTTGACAATTATAGATTGGCCTCTGTTTGTCTCATTTCAACCAGCATCTTACAAATACTGGGTAACAGACAGAGTTTGTTTAATGGAAGTTCAGTTTATGAACATTGAGAACAAAATTTATATAACAATGACATCAGCCCAGATGTTCTGTTTATGTCAAAGACCTGGATGAATAATTTGATTTGATTTCATAATTAATAAACGTTGTTAATAAAATAAATGTAAAGCAGAAAATCCGGTATTTCTATCCATAACCATGTGTGTGAGGTGTATACTTTTGTTTCAAATTAGACTTGTTTAAGACTACCAAGAAACACTCTGTGTGACCCTGATTTAGCCCACTGCAGTAAAAGGTTAAGAATATCTGTCTTAAATTCAGTTTATAACGAAAGCCAATCGGATTAATGTAAAAAAAAAACTTGTTACTGATTGATGTTGTCATGACTACCCGTCCCCATAAATATTTTGGCTAGTGGTGTTTTGCAAATGATATCAGTGGCCACTGCTCTACAGTATTGCTTGCATTAGAGATACCAAATTGAAAAACTCTGTATAATTGTGAAGAGAAATGTAAAAACTAAATTGCCCCAAGCTTTCCTTCATGATCTACATTTTGTAGAGCTTTTTTCTACTGCCTGCATACCAGACCCTGTTCTGGCACTTGAATGTTTCTCATCCATTTTTATGTCTCTGGCTGATAATCATGCCCTTTTCAAGCAACGCAGTCAAAACAAGAATGAATCCATGTTACTTTTCTTTACTCTCAGACCTCCTCTTGATAAGAAATCAAGCCTGGGTCAAGGCTAGACAAATTGGCTCGTTACCTGATTGGCAGCTATTTAGGCAATTGAGAAATAGGTGCACTTCCTTGGTTAAACAGGCCAAATCAAACTACTTCCTTAGCACTATGACAGACTCTGTTAGTGATCCCTCTAAATTCTGGGAAACCGTTCATTCACTGAATTGGGGTAATTCCTCTACTTCCCTGCCTAAGCAAGTAGTTTTAGAGTCCTGCGTCATTACTGAAAATGTAAATTTGTGATGATTTTAATCAGCATTTTGTCTCCGCTGTTTTCCTATTTGAAAGAAATGGTGGCCGTCTTGGCCAGTCAGTTGACTGCTCTTCCCACATAAAGCCTCCAGTTGCCTGGATAGATGATCAATCAGTCAACCTCACCTGACTTGGGAGATGGTAGTCAGGGCTTTTCTTTTTGGCAACTCACAGAAACACAAGTTCTTGCTGCCTTATTAGCTAATGACACCAAGAAGTCTTTAGGAGCTGACAATTTGGACCCGTCTTTGCATAAATATGCAGCATCCCTCATTGGTGGCTCAGTAACACACTTTTTTAAAATGTAACTTTAGTATCAGGAAATATTCAAAAAGTGTGGAAATCAGCTTTTGTGCTACCACTCCATAAGGGCGGAGAAAGTGGTGATCTCGATAATTATCGACAAATTTCCAGGATCCCTTGTCTTGCGAAGATACTAGATCATTGGTCAACAAACAGCTATGTTATTATCTGTCTGTAAATGGTATTATTAAGCAATAAGGCCCGAGGGGGTGTGGTATATGGCCAATACACCACTGCTAAGAGCTGTTCTTAGATACAGCCCTTGGTATATTGGCCATATAGCACAATCCCATGAGGTACCTTATTGCTATTATAAACTGGTTACAAATGTAAATGGAACAGTAAAAATACATGTTTTGTCATACCTGTGGTATATGGTCTCATATACCACAGCTTTCAGCCAATCAGCATTCAGGGCTTGAACCACCCAGTTAATAATTAATGGTAATCAATCCGGATTCAGACCTAAACATAGCACCACTATGGCTACCATGCTTGTTGTAAATGATATTGCAAATGCCTTCAATGATAGAAAGAATTGTGCTGACATTTCTGTAGACTTGTCAAAGCTTTTTATACTGTAAACCATGTTCTGTTGAATAAAATTTCCTCTTGTAGGGTTGGGTACGGATGCTTGCCGATGCTTTCATAATTATCTCAATGACAGAACTCAGCCTATCAAGGTAGATGGGGTCAAATATGAGTTCCTTGAGTTACATAAAGGGGTGCCCCAAGGTTCAATACTCGACCCACTACTGTTTACAATCTACACTGAACAGAAATATAAACACAACATGTAACAATTGTATGGCCTTACAACGAGACAACATTTGGAGACCAAGGCAGGGCCGGTTCCAGGCATAAGCGACATACAGTAAGCGGTTGCTTAGCCCCCAAATGTAATCTCATTATAATGCCATACAATTTAAATTATGCACAAAGCCACATCATTTTATACTTCACTGTGGGAAAAGGGAATAAATACCTGTCATGTTGATGTGCTTTTCAGTTTGCTGCCATATGACTGGTTTCACATTTGTTTTCAGGTAAAATAGATCTTAAACAATTGTCAATCCCCTTATCAAATGTATTACTAATTTACCTACTGTATCTCTTATAAATTAAGCAGCTGTTTTTCAAACTGACAGGTTGCTCTACCTTTTTCATGGTTTCCTCGCCAGTAAAACTGGTGGAATTAAGAACAGGGGCAGATTAAGTGTTTCAATCGGCGACCTCACCGATTGAAACGCTATTACCGCGCACCCCGCTACCTAGCTAGCCATTTCACATCGGTTACATATCCACAGCTCATAAGGCATTATAAATGCACTCAGGGGGGGAATTCAGACCCGAAATATGCACATGTAAATGGAACTTAATTGCTTTTGTGGAGTGATGGGTAACAATGCTTCGTGGGAGGCAGTTGTTGATTTGTACAGAGGGTCCCTGGTTCGAGCCCAGATAGGGGCGAGGAGAGGGACGGAAGCTATACAGTTACACATATTGCATTACGATGCATGAAATAGTTGTCAATGCTCACATCCATTACTACATTCCTAGAGCATTATGATCAAGGCTGTATAATGTATTATGAAGCAAAGTGTTATAATGCCCTATAGGAAACACTCAATAGGGAATAGTGCATTATATGTGCTCATCAAGGGGTATATTCTAATTCCCCTGTGCATCCTGGAATGCACGTTACTCTGTCTTGTGCACCAAACATGAAGGTGGAACCCCTCTTGATTTCTCATTGAGCATTTCATATATGGCATTATAAACTGGGTGGTTTATAACTGAATGCTGATTATCAGACTGTATACCACTGTATACCACCGTATGACAAAACAGTTATTTTTACTGTTCTAATTACATTGGTAAACAATTTATGATAGCAATATTTATAATAGCAATAAGGAACCTCGGGTGGTTTGTGATATATGGCCAATATACCACGGCTAAGAGCTGTATCCAGGCACTCTGCGAAGTCATGCTTAAGAACAGCCCTTAGCCGTGGTATATTGGCCATATACCACAACTCCTCGGGGCTTACTGCTTAATTATAACATTTTGACTCATACGACATTATGCTGCCTGCTCTTATGCAGTCTTTTCATTTAAATGTAATTAAAATAAAGTTGTATGATATATTATCTATTAATAAGCCTTTATTATAGCTAACAATGAGGTTATTAAGGATTGTCCAGTAATACATGACTTATAATGTGTCAATAAGAAAACATTTAATTAAGGCCAAATACATGGCTAATGAGACGTAATAACGGCCTCATAAGCAACTTATATACACACTTATAAAACTACAAATGATTGGCTAATACGCGCACCTTCAAATAAAAAGTGACCATCATCTCATCTGGTAAATGATTAGAAAGGAACCTGACCGTAATGTGAGAGAACCATCTGCCTCATTTGAAAATAGAGTGAAGTTCACAACCTTTAGTCATGGTTTTATTGCAAAACGTTCATATAACCTCCAGCACTATGTGGAGTGTGGTCATGTGTGGAATGACCACAGTACAGTACACTATGGGACCAGATTTATCCCCTTAAGGGGTTTATAGGCATGATCAAACTCTCCTTTGTTTATTCCTCACTGTACTACTTCAATAGCAAGCAGTCATAATGGACCCGAGTTTCCTGAACTGGAAGTTTCAGGCATTTCAGCATGTAGAAAACGGTTGACCTACAGGACCTTATTGGGACTTTGACTAAAGAGTATTTAGATACGGGTCATAAACAGGCCTACTAATGTAATGTCCGCTTTCCAAAGACAAAATGAAGATGTTCTAACTGGGGCTGTGGCGGTCATGACGTTTTCATTATGATTCTAACTTCTAATGTTGATATGGACATTTGAAAATATATGTTTTTTTCCCATAATGGATTAATCAAACCCGGGTTACACACTTCGATCACACAATCACACACAACAAACAAATTAAACATTTGCTGTTTACATTAGTCATTTTTAAAGCATAACACTTAGCAATAGAACTCCTTCTAACAAATTGCAACAACACCACTGTCTATAGCTTTCTCTTTGGTGGTCCCAATAAATGTTATTGAAAAATAGCAATCTATGGAAAGTCAGAGGTATCATATTCTTTGTGCTTCTGGGGAAACATTCTGTATACCTTAAACCTGTACTGTCTACATTATGTAAAAGGTATACAATGTAATGTGATAATAATGTAAGATTCTACTTAAAGGCTGAAGTAAAGATTTTACTTAAAGGCATTTTATATTAAGGTATCTTTACTTTTACTCAAGTATGACAATTGGGTACTTTTTCCACCACTGTTGTAGAGAAATGCATGGTCGGGTGTGGAGAAATGCTTGTGGCCATGTTGGATCAGACATGGAAGTTATATAGCCAAATATAGGAGAGATAGTGAGCTTCAGACAACTGCCCTTGAAATGCACTTTGTATATTTTATTAATTAATTAATGTCAGTCAGACGTGGCCACACATAGTTTGTAGTTGGCTTTTTCTTAGATAGTGTATCGGTCATTCAGCCTTATAGCCGGAGGCCTCCGTCTATTTAAGCCGGTCAAGCCCGCCTCCTTTCGTGCGGGCTTGTTTCTCTGTTTGTGTGGTGGACGTTCGGCTGACGTGTTGTTGGCGTGTTTTCTCGTCCCTGTTTTGGGCCGCTTTGCATTTTGTGTGCGCCTGTTGTGTTTGGGGCGCTTGTTTTACGCGCTGCATTAAAAAAGGAATATTTTCCCTCACCCTGCTCTCTGCGCCTGACCAACACCCACCACTCCTAGCTGTCGTGACAAGACGGGGAATCGACCCATGGTTATACTTTATTACGTCCCCATTGGCTCTTCTTGCTGACCAGGTTGCTGGCATTTCACATGATGGTTCCATCGCTCCTGGTAACCACCATGACCAGGTGGGGCTTGTGGAGAACCACCTGTGTGTAAGAACGACGACCAGAATGGAAATACCTTGTTAGACTGTATTGTGTTTTTAATGCTTAATTATTTATAGTGTAATGATAATATACGCTAAGTATTTCTAATCGTTCCATTCTGAGCAGAACCCCTATTTATTTCGTTTGGTTTCGTTCCAGTGTTCTGACCAGCATAATAATATACTGATCCGGTTCAAACCAACATCTTTTAAGTGTTCATATAGTTCCTTTTCGTTAATTGTTTACCTCTTGAAATCAGCATAGTTCTTACATATATATTAATAATTTACTCCACCAATAAGCATGGATAAAGCAGCTTGCTATGGAACGGGTCAGATAGTTGTTTACATGTTTAAAGGATGGATAAATACAGGCGAGATGTGATTGATATTCCAGGGGTAGAGAGAGAGTGAAAGGTGGACATAGAGAGGGCTTGGCCTAAATCACTGAGCATCATGATGTGATGTGGGCTGGAACAGGCTAATAATATCATCATAACGTCAATAAATTGCAGAATTATAGTGTAAAACACATTAAAACAACATGCTCTTTCCACGACAGACTGAGTAGGTGAATCGGAGTGAAAGCTATGATTCCTTATTGATGTCAACTTCAATCAGTGTAGATGAAGGGGAGGTAACAGGTTAAAGTGTTTTTAAGCTTTGAGACAATTGAGACATGGATTGTGTATGTGTACCATTCAGAGGCTGAATGGGCAAGACAAAATAATGAAGTGATGTTGAATGGGTATGTAAGTAGGTGCTAGGTGCACCGGTTTGAGTCAATAACTACAACGCTGCTGGGTTTTTCAGTTATTATTTTGTGATATCCAGACTACCACCCGAAGGACATCCAGCCAACTTGACACAACTGTGGGAAGCATTGGAGTCAACATGGGCCTTTTTTTTTTATTTTGAAACCTTGTACAATCCATGCACTGACGAATTGAGGCTATTCTGAGGATAATTGGGGGTTGGAACTCTATATTAGGAAGGTGTCCTTCATGTTTTTTACACTGAGTGCATACCAGACATTAGGAATATGTTGGGGGGAACGAAAAATACCATTATTAACCAGTTCTCAAGATTTGAAAATAACTGTTACTGTTCCGGGAACCCTAGAGATTACTTTCGTTCTCAGTTCTGTTTCTCTTCCTCTTTAAATGTTTTTCTTTTTCGGTTTTCTGTTCCCTGAACTGGTTACAACTCTTGCTATAGACCCACCATGAACAACACCAGCACACTGAGTAATCTTGATTCTTCCTAAAATGGATTTAATATTCTACTGTTTCAAATTTTTATTTTCTTTTATTGGGTACATTTATTCCTCTCCATGCACCTCCATGGTACTGTAGCATATTAAGGTGTGTGCGTCTACTTTCAAGTTTTAATGTCACATGCAAAAGTACAGTGAAATGCCTATCTTGCAAACCCAACAATGCAATAATCAATAACAATGTATTACTAGAAAAAAGACACATGAGAAATAAGAAATGCACAATAAAGTAAGTAAGCATACTATATACAGTAAATATTTTAAAAGTCAGTTCCAATACCATATTTACATGTGCAGGGAAACTGGAGTAATGGAGGTAGATATGTATTGGGGTAAGGAGACTAGGCAACAGGATATAAGATAAACAGAGTAGCAGCAGCTTGCATGTGAGTGGGTGTGTGGGTGTATAGTCAGTATAAATGTATTGATAAAGGGGATACCTAGTCAGTTGTACAACTGAATGCCTTCAACTAAAATGTGTCTTCCACATTTAACCCAACCCCTCTGAATCAGAGAGGCGCGGGGGGCTGCCTTAATGGACATCCACGTCTTCAGTGCCCAGGGAACAATGGATTAACTGCCTTGCTCAGGGACAGAACAATAGATTTTAGATGCCGCCCAAACCCTTTTTGCATCAGCAGACGTCACAAAGTGCTATACAGAAACTCCAACAAGCAAGCAATGCCAATGTAGAAGCACTGTGGCTTGGAAAAACTCCCTAGATAGGCAGGAACCTAGGAAGAAACCTAGAGGAACCAGACTCTGAGGGGTAGCCAGTCCTCTTCTGGCTGTGCTGTGTGGAGATTTTAAGAGTACATGGCCGTTGAGGTCAGATCATTATTCAAGTAGTTCTTCTCAGACATGGTCCTAAGGCTCAGGTCCAGGTGGAGAGAGAGAGAGAGATGGGAGAATTAGGGGGATTACACTTAAGTTCAAATCAAATCAAATCAAATCAAATTTTATTTGTCACATACACATGGTTAGCAGATGTTAATGCGAGTGTAGCGAAATGCTTGTGCTTCTAGTTCCGACCATGCAGTAGTATCTAACAAGTAATCTAACAAATTCACAACAACTACCCTATACACACAAGAGTAAAGGAATGAATACGAGTATGTACATATAAATATATGGATGAGCGATGGCTGACCGGCATAGGCAAGATGCAGTAGATGGTATGGAGTACAGTATATACACACATATATATATATATATATATATATATATATATATATATATGAGATGAGTAATGTAGGATATGTAAACATTATATAAATGGCATTGTTTAAAGTGGCTAGTGATACATTATTTCATCCAGTTATAATTATTAAAGTGGCTAGAGATTTGGGTCGATGGCCGAACGGCATAGGCAAGATACAGTAGATGGTTTAGAGTACAGTGTATACATTTGATATGAGTATGTTGGATACGTAAATCTTATATACAAAATTGTTTAAAGTGGCTAGTGATACATTTGTTACATCCAATTCCTATGTTTAAAGTGGCTAGAGATTTAAGTCAGTATGTTGGCAGCAGCCACTCAATGTTAGTGATGGCTGTTTAACAGTCTGATGGCCTTGAGGTAGAAGCTGTTTTTTCAGTCTCTCGGTCCCAGCTTTGATGCACCTGTACTGACCTCGCCTTCTGGATGATAACGGGGTGAACAGGCAGTGGCTCGGGTGGTTGTTGTCCTTGATGATCTTTTTGGCCTTTCTGTGACATCGGGTGGTGTATGTGTCCTGGAGGGCAGGTAGGTTTCCCCCCCGGTGATGCGCTGTGCAGTCCTCACTACCCTCTGCAGAGCCTTACGGTTGTGGGCGGAGCAGTTGCCGTACCAGTCGGTGATACAGCCCGACAGGATGCTCTCGATTGTGCGTCTGTAAAAGTTTGTGAGTGATTTTGGTGACAAGCCGAATTTCTTCAGCCTCCTGAGGTTGAAGAGGCGCTGTTGCGCCTTCTTCACCACGCTGTCTGTGTGGGTGGACCAATTCAGTTTGTCCGTGATGTGTACACCGAGGAACTTAAAACTTTCCACCCTCTCCACTACTGTCCCCTCGATGTGGATAGGGGGGTGCTCCCTCTCCTGTTTCCTGAAGTTTCCTGAAGTTCACACAGGACAGCAGATAAGACAGGAGAATTACACCAGTTAGGACAGGCTGACCCTAGCCTCCAGCACATAGACTACTGCAGTATAGATACTGGAGACTGAGACAGGGGTCGTCGGGGAACGCTGTGGCCTTGTCGGACGATACCCCCCAGACAGGGCAAACCAGGCAGGATATATCCCATCCACTTTGCCAAAGCACAGCCCCCACACCACTAGAAGGATATCAACAGACTACCCTGAGACAAGGCTGAGTATAGTCCCAGAAGATCTCCTCTACCGCACGAGCCCGAGGGGGCGCAAAACCGGACAGGATGATCACATCAGTGACTCAACCCACTCAAGTCGAGTATAGCGGAAAAAAGCCTGGGCTGATGCAAGGCACCCCTCCTAGGGACGGCATGGGAGAGCATTAGTAAGCCAGTGACTCAGTCCCCGTAATAGGGTCAGAGGCAGAGAAACCCAGTGGAGAGAGGGGGGAGCCGGCCAGGCAGAGTCAGAGTCAGTAAGGGTGGTTCTTTGCTCCTGTGCCTTGTCGTTCACCTTCGCACCCCTGGGCCAGACTACACTCAATCATAGGTCCTACTGAAGAGATGAGTCTTCAGTAAAGACTTAAAGATCGAGACCGAGTCTGCGTCTCTCACATGAATAGGCAGACCATTCCATACAAATTGAGCTCTATAGGAGAAAGCCATGCCTCCAGCTGTTTGTTTAGAAATTCTAGGGACAATAAGGACCATAGTGCACGTGTAGGTATGTACAGCAGGACCAAATCAGAGAGATAGGTAGGAGAAAGCCCATGTAATGCTTTGTAGGTAAACAGTAAAACCTTGAAATCCTCCCTGGCCTTAACAGGAAGCCTTAAGTCAAAACTGAAAACTTGGCCACTCAGGAATATTCATTGTTTTCTTGGTAAGCGACTCCAGTGTAGATTTGACGTTGTGTTTTCGGTTATTGTCCTGCTGAAAGGTGAATTCATATCCCAGTGTCTGGTGGAAATCAGACTGAACCAGGTTCCCTAGGATTTTGCCTGTGCCATAAATACCTAAACCTTGATAACTAGTCAGGGAGTGGTGGTGCGCTAGCGCCCCACTCCCGACACTACCAGGTGAAATGCAAGGCAAAATCCCAAAATTGAATTATTAATTATTAAAAATGCACCAATATACAAGTGTTTCATACTCATCAAAAGCTCTGCTTCTTGGCATTATCACAGCGGATTTCAAAAAGGCTTTACGGCGAAAGCACTACATTTGATTGTTTGAGGGTAGCACCTTCAATATTTTCCATAACCATGAAATCTTTAGCCAGCACGGTCGATAGAAAATGCATTTCACAGGGAAAACCTGTGCCTTACCTTTTGTAGAACTTCTGCAGAGGGCTTCCTAAGTGTCCAACGAAGACAATCCATGGGTATTTGGTTAGAAAAAGAAATGTATTATATCCTTAAATCTCCGTTTGGTTGGCACCTTGTGTTCAGAAAATCCAATGTGACGAGAATGCGTTCAACTATACCTATAAACTTTCCCTCAACAAAACAAAAACCAATTAAAATGCTTCCTTAGCTTATCTTTTATGAATAAAAGTGATAATCTTTCACTTGGATGGTCACCTAAACGTTATATAAGTCAAATAAAGTGGACCGCTTCAGCCAAACGTGCGCCCAAAAACGTGCAACTGAAAAATAGCTCCCCTGACTAAAACTTCTCCCAATTGAACACATTGGTTCCGATTTCCATGAAACTTTACCTATACACTGCTGACATCCAGTGGAAGCAATAGGTACTACATTCAGTGTCCTGGTATAAAGACTTTTCTAAAGGCACTGTCTCAAAGTGAGCCATAAGCCACAAGGAATGAGATTTCCGGATGGAATTTTTTCTCTGCCAAATGACTTCTGTTACACTCACAGACAAAATGATAACACTTTTGGAAACCTCAGAGTGTTTCCTATCCAATAGTATTATGTGCATATCCTATTTTCCATATCCTACTTGGCTGAGTGGCAAGCATTTTACTTTGGGCACGCACAACTCTCCAAAACCGACCCCTCAGCTGCCGCTCCCTAACAAGCCTTGATAATCATTTGCTGATATTTACCTGTTTCTTTATTTATGGTCAATGTCCCCTAGTGACTCACCTGACATGTAGTCAAACCAATCAAATATTTTCCAGCTCACATTAGATACATGTTTAGTATTCAATGTATCATTCAAGTTGTGAACTACAGGTTTCATGTTGTGACATTACTGTAAGAAAATATCATTTAAATGTTAGTGTACGTGGTTCCAGGATGAAAGCCAGTGAGGCAGCGCATAACAGCAGAAGGAAATGTTTAACCTGTTTGGGCTAGGGGGCAGTATTTTGAAGTTCGGATGAAAAACATGCCCAAAGTAAACTGCCTGTTACTCAGGCCCAGAAGCTAGGATATGCATATAACTAGTAGCTGTGGATAGAAAACACTCGGACATTTCTAAAACTGTTAAGATAATGTCTGTGAGTATAACAGAACTGATATGGCAGGCAAGAACCTGAGCAAAATCCATCAAGGGAGTGAGATCTTTTGAGGTGACCAGTTTTCATTTGAAGGCCTATTTGTTTATATAGGGGAATAGCTCCCAGATTGCAGTTCCACTAGATGTCAACAGTCTTTGGAAAAAGGTTTGAAGCTTTTATCATGAAAAACCAGGGAGAAAGACAACTTCTTCCTAAGTTCACGTCAAGTGTCCTGTTGTGGATTTTGCGCGTAACAGGGAGTGCGCGATTAGCTCTTTTTCTCTTCTATTCAGCAGGTTATATTCCGTCTGAAATATCATCGTTAATATTCGTTTTATTGTATCTGAGTATTGATTAAAACGCTGTTTGACTTTTTTCGACAAACTTTACCAGTCATTTTTGGGATATTGTTTGTCTGCAGGTATGTACTCCAATGGGAAGGTGGATTACTGAACAAAACGCGCCAACCAAACAGAGCTTTATGTATATATAGGGACTTTATCGAACAAAAGGACCTTTTATTGTGTTACCGGGACGCTTGGGTATGCATCATATGAAGATCTTCAAAGGTAAGCGATTTATTTTATGCTATTTTTGAGATTTGTGACACCTCTGCTGGTTATGTTATTATGCTAATTGAAAATATTTTAGCGGAGCGCTGTCCTCAGACAATCAAATGTTCTGCCTTTGCCGTAAAGCCTTTTTGAAATCTGACAATGCTGTGGGATTAACAAGACTCTAAGCTTTTGAATGGTGTGCAACACTTGTATTTTCTGGAATGTTTAAAATGAGTCTATTTGTATTTTGAATTTGGCGCTCTGCATTTCACCGGATGTTGACAAAATTGATCCCGTTCACGGGTTTGGATCCATAAGAGGTTAATTTCTGAAGATGGAAGTGGTGGAGAAGCCATCGAGCCATGCAGTCCAGTCATCTGATACTGTTAGTTGTTGAACTAGGTACTGGAGCTGGTTACTGGATTGAGAGTGAAAGAACGCAGCTTCTCCTAATACCATTAGAGAGCATGGCCCATTGAGTGTAGGGTGAAGTTTCACTTAGGGACAGATCTAGGATCAGCTTTCCCTCCCACAATCATACCCTTAACCATTAGTTGAGGAAATTCAAAACTGACCCAACATCAGCACCTATGGGCAACTTCCCCCTAACGGCCCCTTGAGAGGAGGGAGGGGTGTCACACACCTTGTGATGCACTGTGGACCCTTTGACCCAATAATCCATAAATCAACTGTTATTCTTTATTCACTATATTTTTTTGTTCAATAATACTTAGATGAACACAAAAGACGAAATCTATAGTTTTATATTGTTTCATGTTATTTAATACAGAAATGTCATGTGAAGGAATTGGATTTCTCTGTTGGGGAGATGCACATAAATACAGGCAAAATTTTTGTTAAAACTTGTCTTTACTTGAAAGACACACAATGAATCATCATGGGGATTTTAATAAGGCTAATTTGAAAACAAGGCTTCCGAAATTTTACCAGCATATCGAATGTGCCACCCGGGCTGGTAAAATCCTGGATCATTGTTATTCCAACTTCCGTGATGCATACAAGGCTATTCTCCGCCCTCCTTTCGGCAAGTCTGACCATGACTCCATTTTGTTGCTCCCAGCCTACAAACAGAAACTAAAACAGGAAACGCCCGTTCTCAGGTCTGTTCAACGCTGGTCCGACCAATCTGATTCCATGCTGCAAGATTGCTTCGAGCACGTGGACTGGGATATGTTCCAGACAGCATCTGACAACAACATTGATGTATACGCTGATTCGGTGAACGAGTTTATTAGCAAGTGCATTGGTGATGTTGTACCCATAGCAAATATTAAAACCTTCCCCAACCAGAAACCGTGGATTGATGGCAGCATTCGCGCAAAACTGAAAGCGCGAACCACTGCTTTTAACCAGGGTAAGGCTACCGGAAACATGACTGAATACAAACAGTGTAGCTATTCCCTCCGCAAGGCAATCAAACAAGCTAAGCGTCAATATAGAGACAAAGTAGAGTCACAATTCAACGGCTCAGACACAAGAGGAATGTGGCAGGGTCTACAGTCAATCACGGACTACAAAAAGAAAACCAGCCCCGTTGCGGACCATGACGTCCTGCTCCCAGACAAACTAAACAACTTCTTTGCTCGCTTTGAGGACAATACAGTGCCACCGACACGGCCTGCTACCAAAACCTGCGGGCTCTCCTTCACCGCAGCCAATGTGAGAAAAACATTTAAATGTGTTAACCCTCGCAAGGCTGCCGGCCCAGATGGCTTCCCTGGCCGTGTCCTCAGAGCATGCGCAGACCAGCTGGCTGGTGTGTTTACGGACATATTCAATCAGTCCCTATCCCAGGCTGCTGGTCCCACATGCTTCAAGAGGGCCACCATTGTTCCTGTTCCCAAGAAAGCTAAGGTAACTGAGCTAAATGACTATCGCCCCGTAGCACTCACTTCCGTCATCATGAAGTGCTTTGAGAGATTAGTCAAGGATCATATCACCTCCATCCTGCCAGACACCCTGGACCCACTCCAATTTGCTTACCGTCCCAATAGGTCCACAGGCTAGCGCAATCGCAATCACACTGCATACTGCCCTAACCCACCTGGACAAGAGGAATACTTATGTAAGAATGCTGTTCATCGACTACAGCTCAGCATTTAACACCATAGTTCCCTCCAAGCTCGTCATTAAGCTCGAGACCCTGGGTCTCGACCCAGCCCTGTGCAACTGGGTCCTGGACTTCCTGACGGGCCGGCCCCAGGTGTTGAGGGTAGGAAACAACATCTCCACCCCGCTGATCCTCAACACTGGGGCCCCACAAGGGTGCGTTCTCAGCCCTCTCCTGTACTCCCTGTTTACCCATGACTGCGTGGCCAAGCACGCATCCAACTCAATCATCAAGTTTGCTGGCGACACTACAGTGGTAGGCTTGATTACCAACAACGACGAGGCGGCCTACAGGGAGGAGGTGAGGGCCCTCGGAGTGTGGTGTCAGGAAAATAACCTCTCACTCAATGTCAACAAAACAAAGGAGATGATCGTGGACTTCAGGAAACAGGAGAGGGAGCACCCCCCTATCCACATCGAGGGGACAGTAGTGGAGAAGGTGGAAAGTTTTAAGTTCCTCGGCGTACACATCACGGACAAACTGAATTGGTCCACCCACACAGACAGCGTGGTGAAGAAGGCGCAACAGCGCCTCTTCAACCTCAGGAGGCTGAAGAAATTCGGTTTGTCACCAAAATCACTCACAAACTTCTACAGATGCACAATCGAGAGCATCCTGTCGGGCTGTATCACCGCCTGGTACGGCAATTGCTCCGCCCACAACCGTAAGGTGCTCCAGAGGGTAGTGAGGACTGCACAACGCATCACCGAGGGTAAACTACCTGACCTTCAGGACACCTACACCACCCGATGTCACAGGAAGGCCAAAAAGATCATCAAGGACAACAACCACCCGAGCCACTGCCTGTTCACCCCGCTATCATCCAGAAGGCGAGGTCAGTACAGCTTCGATTGAAAAACAGCTTCTACCTCAAGGCCATCAGACTGTTAAACAGCCATCACTAACATTGAGTGGCTGCTGCCAACATACTGACTTAAATCTCTAGCCACTTTAAACATAGGAATTGGATGTAACAATGTATCACTAGCCACTTTAAACAATTTTGTATATAATGTTTACGTATCCAACATACTCATATCAAATGTATACACTGTACTCTAAATCATCTACTGAATCTTGCCTATGCCGTTCGGCCATCGACCCAAATCTCTAGCCACTTTAATAATTATAATTGGATGAAATAATGTATCACTAGCCACTTTAAACAATGCCATTTATATAATGTTTACATATCCTACATTACTCATCTCATATATATATGTGTATATACTGTACTCCATACCATCTGCTGCATCTTGCCTATGCCGGTCAGCCATCGCTCATCCATACATTTATATGTACATACTCGTATTCATTCCTTTACTCTTGTGTGTATAAGGTAGTTGTTGTGAATTTGTTAGATTACTTGTTAGATACTACTGCATGGTCGGAACAAGAAGCACAAGCATTTCGCTACACTCGCATTAACATCAGCTAACCATGTGTATGTGACAAATACCATTTGATTTGATTTGATTTGAATCACACTTATCCCACTGGTGTTATTGCTGTCAGTGTGGGTTGAGCCAGAAAATAGCAGTTGCTCAACAGGAAACAGACACAAGCAAACATTTCACACAGTAATCTGTCTGTCCATCTACCTATCTATCATGTTCATTGGAGAACCATCTCAACACCATGTCTCTCCTTTTAGGTTTTGGATTATTGACCTGCATAGCATCATCAGGTAGGATTTTTATTTCTCTCGGTTTCTATTGTGTATTTCTCATAAAGAGCAGCAATGCAATGAGAAATAACGACTGCTTATTGAAATGCTTCTGATTCATCCATCTTGTAATTATTATCGTCTGAGAGGAATTCTGGCATTTTTACAACGAAATAAAAACGTATTTGTTGAAAAAGATTTGTGGTGTCTATTAGAATATATCTAATGCTGTAGTTAAAGCTAAGGCACCATTCTTTGACAATTAGGATGGTCTCTTTAAAGACTACAGTCACAGTTCTGAACATCTGCAGGATGTTATACATAGTATAACGTTACTGTAAGACAAAAACACCTCCTCATTTCTTAGGAGATTTTAGGATTGTGTGAATGGTCTCTCATGTGGCCAAAACTCAACAGGGCGTCACTAGGAAAATACATGCTTTGATTGAAGCTAAACACAACAGTGGTGAAAAAGTCCCCAAATGTCATACTTGAGTAAAAGGAAAGATACTTTCACTTCATTCATGTTATATTAAGGTGAAAGTCACCCAGTAAAATACTACTTGACTAAAAGTCTAAAAGTATTTGGTTTTAAATATACTTAAGTTTCAAAAGTAAATGTACAAGAATAAATAATTTCACATTCCTTATATTAAGCAAACCAGACGGCACAATTGTTTTTTATTGTTAAGTAAGTCCGCCAGACCAGAGGCAGTAGGGATGACCAGGGATTTCCTCAAGATAAATGTGTGAAGTGGACCATTTCTGTCCTGCTAAGCATTCGAAATGTAACGAAAACCTTTGGGTGTCAGGGAAAATGTATGGAGTAAAAAGTACATTGTTTTCTTCAGTAATGTGGTGAAGCAAAAGTTGTCAAAAATATAAATAGTAAAGTACAGATACCCAACACAACTACAGACATATCTAGATCTTCCTGACTTATACAGTGTTGATTCAAAGTAGCCTACAGACATATCTAGACCTTCCTGTCACGATCAGCTAGGAGTGGTGGGTGTGGAGTCAGACGCAGAGAGCACGGTGTAGGGAAAAACGCTCCTCTTTAATTCGGCGTGTGAATACAATGCCCAATACACGGCAGGCGCACAAACAAACAGGCGCTCAAAACAGAAACACGGGCACAAAATGACGACATACACGAACGTCCACCAAAACAGAGAAACAAGCCCGCACAAAAGGAGGCGGGCTTGACCGGCTTAAATAGCCCTAGAATCAAAACACAAAACAGGTGCAAACAATAGAACAATCAGTCTCCTCGCTGCCCGGATATACTCCAGATTACGGTGGTCAGTCCAGATGAGGAAAGGGTGCTTAGCCCCCTCAAGCCAATGTCTCCACACCTTCAGAGCTCTGACCACAGCTAACAACTCCCGGTCCCCCACGTCATAGTTACGCTCCGCCGGGCCGAGCTTCTTGAAAAGAAAGCACAGGGACGGAGTTTCGGTGGCATGCCCGAGCGCTGTGATAGCACGGCTCCAACACCAGCCTCAGACGCGTCCACCTCCACTATGAACGCCAAAGAGGGGTCCGGATGAGCCAGCAAGGGAGCGTTAGTAAACAGCTCCTTCAACCTACTGAAAGCTCTGTCCGCCTCCACCGACCAACGCAACCGAGCCGGCCCCCCCTTCAGCAGTGAGGTAATGGGAGCAGCCACCTGACCAAAACCCCGGATAAACCTCCGGTAGTAATTGGCAAACCCTAAAAACCGCTGCACCTCCTTTACCGTGGTCGGAGTCGGCCAATTACGCATGGCTGTAATGCGGTCACACTCCATCACCACCCCAGAAGTGGAAATGCGATATCCCAGGAAGGAAACGGCTCGTTTGGAAAACACACATTTCTCCGCTTTGACGTACAGGTCATGCTCCAGCAGTCGCTCAAGTACTTTGCGCACCAGAGACACATGCGCGGCGTGTGTGGTGGAATAGATCAATATATCATCTATATACACCACCACACCCTGCCCGTGCAGGTCCCTGAGAATCTCGTCCACGAAAGATTGAAAGACGGCTGGAGCATTCTTCAACCCATACGGCATAACAAGGTACTCATAATGACCAGATGTAGTACTAAACGCTGTCATCCACTCATCTCCCTCCCGGATACGCACCAGATTATAAGCACTCCTGAGGTCCAGTTTTGTGAAAAAACGCGCCCCGTGAAATGTTTCAACCGCCGTAGCAATGAGAGGTAGCGGGTAACTAAATCCCACTGTGATGGCATTTAGACCTCTGTAATCAATGCACGGGTGCAGACCACCCTCCTTTTTCTTCACAAAAAAGAAACTCGAGGAGACGGGTGATACGGAGGGCCGAATGTACCCCTGTCGCAGAGATTCAGTGATATAGGTCTCCATAGCCACTGTCTCCTCCTGTGACAACGGGTACACGTGACTCCTGAGAAGTGTTGCGTTTACCTGGAGGTTTATTGCGCAATCCCCTCGTCGATGAGGTGGTAATTTGGTCGCCCTCTTCTTACAGAAGGCGATAGCCAAATCGGCATATTCAGAAGGAATGCGCACAGTGGAAACCTGGTCTGGACTCTCCACCGTTGTGGCACCGATGGAAACTCTGTCACACCTACCTGAACACTCCTCTGACCACCCCTGGAGAGCCCCCTGTTTCCACGAAATCATAGGGTTGTGCTTAGCCAGCCAGGGAATCCCCAGCACCACTGGAAACGCAGGTGCATCAATGAGGTATAGATTAATCCGCTCCCCATGACCCCCCTGTGTTACCATGTCCAGCGGAACCGTGGCCTCCCTGACCAGCCCTGACCCTAACGGTCTGCTATCTAAGGAGTGAACGGGGATGGGTTGATCTATCGATACTAGCGGAATACCTAGTCTCGAGGCGAGTCCGCGATCAATAAAGTTCCCAGCTGCGCCTGAATCGACTAGCGCCTTATGCTGGAGAGAGGGAAAAAACTCAGGGAAAGAGATTAATACAAACATGTGACCAACAGGGAGCTCTGAGTGAATCTGGTGCCGACTCACCTGGGGTGACCGAGCAGTGCTCCGCCTGCCCTCTCGATTCCCAGAGGGACTCCCCCAGCACCGATCGGCAGTGTGTCCTCTCCGACCACAACTGGTGCAGGAGGAGCCTCCTCCTCCGGTTCCCCTCGATGCTGCCCCCCCTAACTCCATAGGGATAGGAGCGGAAGGTTCGGAAGGTGGAACAAACAGGGCCCTTCCCGACCGTCCGCGAGCCGCCAGCCGGTTGTCCAGTCGTATGGACATGTCGATCAGCTCATCGAGGGTGAGGGTAGCGTCTCGACACGCCAACTCCCTGCGGACATCCTCCCGGAGACTACAACGGTAGTGGTCGATAAGGGCCCGGTCGTTCCACCCCGCTCCAGCAGCCAGGGTCCGAAACTCTAGAGCAAAGTCCTGCGCACTCCTCGTCTCCTGTCTAAGGTGAAACAGCCGTTCACCCGCCGCTCGGCCCTCTGGTGGGTGGTCGAACACGGCCCGGAAACGGCGGGCGAACTCCAGGTAGTTGTCCCTGGCGGAGTCTGGGCCATCCCATACTGCGTTGGCCCATTCCAGGGCTCTACCCGTCAGACAGGAGACGAGGGTGCTCACGCTCTCTTCCCCAGAGGGCGTCGGGCGGACGGTGGCCAGGTACAACTCCAACTGGAGCAGGAACCCCTTACATCCATCCGCCGTCCCATCGTACTCCCTAGGGGGGTGAGACGGAGCGTGCTGGATCCGGACGCCGCCGAAGGAGTCTGTTGAGGCGGGGAAGGTTGAGTGGGCGAGGGAAGGAGACCACCCCTCTCCCATCGGTCCATTCTCTCCATCATCTGGTCCATTGCCGACCCGATCCGTTGGAGGACGGTGGTGTGGTGGAGGACACGCTCCTCCATAGATGGGAGAGGGGGAGTCGCTGCTCCTGCTGACTCCATGAAGATGGTACGGGCTTCTGTCACGATCAGCTAGGAGTGGTGGGTGTGGAGTCAGACGCAGAGAGCACGGTGTAGGGAAAAACGCTCCTCTTTAATTCGGCGTGTGAATACAATGCCCAATACACGGCAGGCGCACAAAAAAACAGGCGCTCAAAACAGAAACACGGGCACAAAATGACGACATACACGAACGTCCACCAAAACAGAGAAACAAGCCCGCACAAAAGGAGGCGGGCTTGACCGGCTTAAATAGCCCTAGAATCAAAACACAAAACAGGTGCAAACAATAGAACAATCAACAGAAAGGAAACGAGGATCGGTGGCAGCTAATAGGCCGGTGATGACGACCGCCGAACGCCGCCCGAACAGGCAGAGGAGCCACCGTCGGTGGAAGTCGTGACACTTCCTGAGTTATACAGTGTTGATTCAAAGTAGCCTACAGACATATCTAGATCTTCCTGAGTTTTACAGTGTTGATTCAAAGTAGCCTACAGACATTCATTCAGCTTTGATCTAACTTTATTAATGCTAGTATAATGTGATTTAGGACCATCTGTTATGTGACATGCCTAGATTTTAGCCTTTATTTAAAGCTTTTTCATCAAACTGTCCTCTTTTATTTTTATGTCTGATCTAGCACCGTCCTCAGACAATTGCTTTCATTTTTGGTGTAGTTATACTTTCTGGATAAGTCTTTAAATACAGGATAAAAGCCTGCTATGTCACATGATTGTGTAAAACACAGAGCCCTAAATAATACTTCTGGAATTATGGATTCCATCCTAATTATTTAATCCTAATCACTTCATCCCCATCGTCCTCATCGTTTCATCCTCATCACATGAAGTCTTCTGTGTGTTTATTTCACAGTGTCCAGCTCTGTGTTTGTGCTGAAGGGACAGGATGTTCGTCTGGATGTCCAGGAAAATGTTAAAATGAAAGAGTTGGAGGTTTTTAAGTGGACCTTCAGATCAGCCAATATTCTAAGATGTACTGACACATTGTCAGTGAAAGTGTCTCCTGAGTACAACAACAGGGTTGAGTTTAGTGAGGGAAACTTCTCTCTGCTACTGAAGAACATACAGCAAAATGACAGTGGACCTTATACTGCAGTAGTGAGTGGTGACAAAGAAAAAACTATTATTGAATACCTGTTAATTGTCCAAGGTATGTTTGACTAGTTTTTCTATTTTATTCTACAGTGACACAGTTACAGTATCAATCAAACAAGTTACAAATGGTGTCCAGGTTAAATGCATATTCATTAGTAGTCTAGCTCCTGTACTCAGGTTAATATATTAACAATAATGAGGTTATATTTGTTTTCAGAGAGAGTTGAGCCTCCAGTCCTGACAGTGGACTCTAACTCCACCATCAATGACACCTGTAACGTGACTGTGACCTGCAGAGGTCAGAACACCTCTGTCACCTCCAGCTGTAACAGCAGCACCTGCTCTCAGGTGGGAGGAGAGAGTAGAGGGGCTGAGACCTCCACTGTCCCCCTGCTCTCTGTCTATGTGGCAGGGGGTTCCATCATCTGTAACCACAGCAACCAAGTCAGCTGGGCCAACCACACCAAGGACATAGTGGAACTCTGTCCAATGAAATCTGGTAAGGCACACAAGCACACACACACACACTGCACACAAATACACATCTCAAATACTATATGTCAGTTAAAAACTGAGTATACAAAACATTAAGAACTATACTTACTATATATATATATATTAATATATATATATATATATATATATATATATATATATATATATACATATATTTATATGTATATATATATATATATATATATATATATATATATATATATATATATATATATGTATGAACTAACATACACAAAACATTAAGAACACCTCCATACATTGAGATGCACCCAAACTTTTACACTTAGAACAGCCGCAATTTGTCGGGGTATAGACTCTACAAAATGTAAATGTTTCCCAAAGGGATGCTGGCTCATGTTGACTCCAATACTTCCCACAGTTGTGCCAAGTTGTCTGGATGTCCAAGCTCAACAATAAAGCATTGAGCTTGAAAACCAAGCAGCATTGCAGTTCTTGACAAAAACCATTTCGCCTGGCACCAACTAGCATCCCCAGACTAATTGCACAGAGGAGGAAGTGTCTAATCTGTGAGAGGAACTGTAACATATTGTCTGTTTGTTGTAAACCAGTGTCTCCCCTGCTGGTAGTATGTCTGTGTACATGCTGAAGATCCTCTTGGTGTCTGTGGGGCTGGTCATCATGATCTCTGCTGTCATCACTGTCTACATCAGGCACAGATTCCACTTTGGATAGAATCATGTGTATTTTATTTTATTCTACCTTAGACGAAGTGATTCCTACTCTGTGTCACAGTAAGATTATTAAAGTCATTAAAGTAATTTAAAAAAATTATGTTTCTACATAACATAACTTAACATAACTTAACATAATGCAATATAGCATAACATAGCAGAGCAAATAGTATCACCTGTTATATCACCTATTATGTTTCTACATAACATAACTTAACATAACTTAACATAATGCAATATAGCATGACATAGCATAACATACAGTATCACATGTTTTTGGGCCTTTTGTTTCTGTTTAAGACCCAGTATGATGAAATCAAACAAAATAAAATTTGATTTGTCTCACGCTTGGTAAACAACAGATGTAGACTAACAGTGAAATGTTTACTGACGGGTTCTTTTCAACAACGCAGTTAAAGATAAAGACAAAAACAGAAAATAGAAATCGTGACAAGCTTTAAATATCGGAACAGAAGCGACATTGTACATCTCACTGTAATATCCTCACTAGGATGAGGTTTTGACATACGTCCACTCAGTATTTTTTTCTTGCAGTTTCTGTCCAAATCATCCTAAAGTATCTCAAAATTGATTTTATAAGTCAGAAGTTACTTATTGATGATTTGGACATGATTTGGAAAATGCTAATATAGGTACCATTGACTTGCATTGATTTCCCTGGGGGCATTTTGCCCCAAACACACTGACTTACATGTTAAAACTTATTAAAAACGGATCTAACCAAGTGGTAGACTGGTATATACACTGAGAGTACAAAACATTAAGAACACCTGCTCGATCCATGACTTAGACTGACCAAGTGAATCCAGGTAAAAGCTATTATTCCTTATTGATGTCACTTGTTTAATCCGTGTAGATGAAGGGGAAGAAACAGGTTAAAGAAGAATTCTTAGACAACTGAGACATGGATTTTGTATGTGTTCTATTCAGAGTGTGAATGGGCAAGAGGTTGTTTATGTTACTTATTTACTTGTTATTCGTGTCAGATATTTCCATTTTGGGATAGTTGTTCACTGATTTTCTAGCACCAGTTGTTCACACTGCTAAAGTGTCTACAAACGTGTCGCGCTCACTGGAATGTGAATGTGTAATCACATGATGCTGCCTACAAATCCCATCCCAAATCGCAGTAACTTATAGAATAGTGAAAATTCACTTTGTCTGAAGATGACAGAGAATTAGTGTAGAGGTCTATGACCATACTATGATATACCATCTGATTCCATTATCATGTGAATGCTACAGGCCCATATACCCAGCAAGCCTTGCTTAATTTCTCTGAATACTGTAAGATGCACGTGTCTAGGTTTACTGTTATGCTATCATTAAGAGGTTACTAATGGACAAGGAGCTAAAATCTTGCAATCGATGTCCCATCATTAAACAATTGAGTTAAGCTTAGCTCAGAAATGCACAGTTAGAGACCAAGCAAATATGGTATGTGTATTTACCATTAGACATTTCACTAAATAATAATTCAAGGAATTTTACTCAGAAATGTGAGGAATACAGTTTGTATCCATTTAAAAGTAATCTGATTTATTACAGTTACACATTAAGAATGCAGTTAGCAAATGGTACATACCAGAAATCTTTACATAAAAAATAATACAGCAACATTTAAACCCAGCTTTAATTCTTCCAAGAGCGCCCCATCCCAGTATCTCCCATTATCTAATTAACATGACTTTGCATGGCCCAAAACATTAAAACTAAAGGCATAAAACTTCACACACATTCTCTATTCTAATCACCACACCCACTGTATGATAAGAAACCCCAGTGTCGTTGCTCTTTGAACTATCCACCATCGGATGAACAGAATAACACAGTTTCTCTGAAACAGTGAATACATATCACTTAAAGTACAATGAAACATATCAAAATGCATAGCTCTTTATGAACTCTTGAAACAATTCAAACATAACAAATGATTTCACACAATAACATGAATTTAGTTGATTCTAGTTTCATCAGTCTTCAAACCTCTCCTGGTGACCCCATGACTTCCGTGAGAACGTCTCCTCCTGGAGATTGCCGCGTCGAAGGTGTGACTGTTGTGAGATGTAAATGTACAGCCATCCATCCGGACAATGCCATATTGAATCAACATGCCAGGCTGGCGTCAGCAAGTTGCTAGACACATCTTCATCCTTGGCCTTCATCATCGTTCACCTTTGTTCACTCTCTCTCTGTTCCTCCAATACAACCTACTGGAAAAGTGTTACATACTAAGGTAGGTGCCTTTGGAAGTAGGTAGGGAGCAGGCAGCTAGCTGCCTTTGGATTGGTTAAAAGTAGGCTACATCAACGTTAGTTTCCATTCATACAAAGTGTCAAAACGATTGCCCAGCACTGGGAGCGAACCCGTGATGCTTGAAGCTGAGGCAAGCCGTGAGAATACTTGATGGTATGAGGTAAGTTGGTTTTCAGAGCCTTCCCCAAGCCATAGCCCCCTCGGTATGGTACTGCATTGTATAGCCTACAAACACAGCTTCCAGCTGCCCACTATTCATTCAAAGCCTCCTGCGGCACGATTATTTTCCTCCTGTGACAAAATGGGTCATATTAAGATTGAACATCTGTACAACACCAAGGATGTTGAAACAATTTGTGTATTTAATTCTGGGAAAGTCTGGTAAGACAAACAAGCATGTTTACATAATCACACACACACACACACACACACAGGCAAGCACACATGCAGACACACAGACAAAGTAACACTCAGGGTGTAGTGGTTTTGATAATTGCAGACTTTTTTTTTCCAGACCTGCTGTCGGCGGCTTTGCCATTATCATAATTGTCATAGTTGTGCTAAATTGGTGAAAGCTAAATAAAGTATGCTGACTGCTCCTTCTGCAGGATTACCCTTATTACAGTAACTTACAGTAATTTCATATTAAGTAAACTACGTGAAAACTGTTGACATCAGGATGATTTCACATTATTTATACAGTGCCTTCAGAAAGTATTCAGACCCCTTGACTTTTTCCACATTTTGGTATGGTACAGCCTTATTCTAAAATGTATTACATTTTTTTTCCAACTGCTTACACACAAATCTTCTCATGTCACACGATTTTTGAAACCTCTCACTCAAACCATAAAAACCATAATCTATTTCTCAGCCTTTGACTCAGTTGTCAATTGCATAAAACACTTTTTTCAAAACACTACACACAATTCTCTACCTAAAACACAAAAATCTAACAGGAAGTGACTTGCTTTCCTTTTCCAAACACAACCAATCAAAATGCTACACTTATTCTCCAGGTCACTCACACACTCCTGACACTAATAGCTTAACTGATCACTAACCAATCACTGCTTTACTTTAGTATAGGCCTATAAATAGGTCGAAGGTCAGATTACCTGTTTTGAACAATGGATGCCAACAATGGACAGAGAGCAAGAGGAGTCGGAGGGAGAGGAAGAGGAAGAAGAGGACGAGGGCAAAGAAGAGAAGGAAGGAGAGCCATCTCTGATGAGATTAGGGCAACACTTGTTGATCATGTGATCAACCACGGTTTGACCATGAGAGAGGCTGGACTGAGAGTCCAGCCCAACTTGAGTCGATTTACAGTGGCGTCCATAATTTGAACCTTCAGAAAAGAGAACAGGTATGCAACTATCTAATGACTATTTTAGCATTACAGTAATGTACTGTAAAATACGTATGACTGCATACAGTGGGGCAAAAAAAGTATTTAGTCAGCCACCAATTGTGCAAGTTCTCCAGCTTAAAAAGATGAGAGAGGCCTGTAATTTTCATCATAGGTACACTTCAACTATGACAGACGAAATGAGAAAAAGAAATCCAAAAAATCACATTGTAGGATTTTTAATTTATTTATTTGCAAATTATGGTGGAAAATAAGTATTTGGTCAATAACAAAAGTTTATCTCAATACTTTGTTATATACCCTTTGTTGGCAATGACAGAGGTCAAACGTTTTCTGTAAGTCTTCACAAGGTTTTCACACACTGTTGCTGGTATTTTGGCCCATTCCTCCATGCAGATCTCCTCTAGAGCAGTGATGTTTTGGGGCTGTCGCTGGGCAACACGGACTTTCAACTCCCTCCAAAGATTTTCTATGGGGTTGAGATCTGGAGACTGGCTAGGCCACTCCAGGACCTTGAAATGCTTCTTCTGAAGCCACTCCTTCGTTCGGCGGTGTGTTTGGGATCATTGTCATGCTGAAAGACCCAGCCACGTTTCATCTTCAATGCCCTTGCTGATGGAAGGAGGTTTTCACTCAAAATCTCACGATACATGGCCCCATTCATTCTTTCCTTTACACGGATGAGTCAGTCCTGGTCCCTTTGCAGAAAAACAGCCCCAAAGCATGATGTTTCCACCCCCATGCTTCACAGTAGGTATGGTGTTCTTTGCATGCAACTCAGCATTCTTTGTCCTCCAAACACGACGAGTTGAGTTTTTACCAAAAAGTTCTATTTTGGTTTCATCTGACCATATGACATTCTCCCAATCCTCATCTGGATCATCCAAATGCTCTCTAGCAAACTTCAGACGGACATGAACATGAACTGGCTTAAGCAGGAGGACACGTCTGGCACTGCAGGATTTGAGTCCCTGGCGGCGTAGTGTGTTACTGATGGTAGGCTTTGTTACTTTGGTCCCAGCTCTCTGCAGGTCATTCACTAGGTCCCCCCGTGTGGTTCTGGGATTTTTGCTCACCGTTCTTGTGATCATTTTGACCCCACGGGTGAGATCTTGCGTGGAGCCCCAGATCGAGGAAGATTATCAGTGGTCTTGTATGTCTTCCATTTCCTAATAATTGCTCCCACAGTTGATTTCTTCAAACCAAGCTGCTTACAGATTCAGTCTTCCCAACCTGGTGCAGGTCTACAATTTTGTTTCTGGTGTCCTTTGACAGCTCTTTGGTCTTGGCCATAGTGGAGTTTGGAGTGTGACTGTTTGAGGTTGTGGACAGGTGTCTTTTATACTGATAACAAGTTAAAACAGGTGCCATTAATACAGGTAACGAGTGGAGGACAGAGGAGCCTCTTAAAGAAGAAGTTACAGGTCTGTGAGAGCCAGAAATCTTGCTTGTTTGTATGTGACCAAATACTTATTTTCCACCATAATTTGCAAATAAATTCATTAAAAATCCTACAATGTGATTTTCTGGATTTTTTCCCTCATTTTGTCTGTCATAGTTGAAGTGTACCTATGATGAAAATTACAGGCCTCTCTCATCTTTTTAAGTGAGAGAACTTGCACAATTGGTGGCTGACTAAATACTTTTTGCCCCACTGTAGTATTGCATAAACATTTGTAACTCTAAGCCATCCATTTACTGCACTGCATTGAATGAATAAGGTTGGTTATCATGCTGTACTACATTTTTTGTACATTGGTTACAGTTCCTATGCTGAACACATACTGTGTTTGAATTCTGCACAGAGTGGAAAGGCAAAGACATCATGGAGGACGAGGACGCTTGTTTACATACCGCAATTTTAAATATGGTTTTGGCCAACAATGCAATTAGGATTCGAGAGATAGAGCATATCTTGAATAATGACACCATATTTAACAACATCAATGCTGTAAGCCTGTCGACCATACAACGCATCCTCCAACGGCACCGAGTGACGATGAAACAATTTTACAAGGTGCCATTTGAGAGAAACTCTGACAGAGTCAAGAATATGCGACCTGACTTTGTAGAGGTATGTATGCAAAACTACTTCCAGTACTTCAGACATACCATATTTACTCATCTGTATATCCTTTTGTCTGTTACAGAGAGTATTGGAGCTGGATGCCCACGTAATTCGCCATGAATTTATTTATGTGGATTAGGTTGGCTTCAACCTCACCAAAACCAGGCGCCATGAAGAAATGTAATAGGACAGAGGGCAATTACCAATGTCCCTGGACAGCGTGGGGGTAATATAACTATGTGTGCTGCCATCACTCAAAACGGGGTCCTCCATCACAATGCCACACTGGGTCCGTACAACACCGGCCATATGCTCACTTTTCTGGATTCAATTTACACAATGCTTGTCCCTGATCCAGATCAGGAGCCTGCTAGATTTGTGGTTTTATGGGACAATGTTAGTTTTCACCGGGCTGTCCTGGTCCAAAACTGGTTTGCCACCCATCCACAATTTGTAGTTTTGTACTTACCCCCATATTCACCTTTTCTAAATCCCATAGAGGAATTCTTCTCAGCCTGGCGCTGGAAAGTGTATGATCGCCAACCCTATGCCCGCATGCCGCTTCTCCAGGCAATGGAGGACGCATGTGGGGACATTGTTATAGATTTTATGTTTTGATGACTAAATGTTTGTACTTAATACTAAGAACATTCTATTCTGAAAGTGTATGCAATGGAGATGGGGTTGCAAGACAAATGGCAGTCCAATTAATATGTGTGTGTGTGTCTAGATATTAACTTGGTGTGCAGAAGTATGACTTCATTTAGGGGGTGTCTGTGAACAAAGGATTCTTTGATTCTACCAGACACATGCGAGAGGCCCGTCCTTGAGAAGAACCTCCCAACACCTCCCAAGTTTGACTTATTTGCAAAGATTGTGATAAGGCTGTGGGAAGAGACTATGTTCTTGGAGAGGGTGGGGGGAGAGGTGGGAATTTTGCATCTTTGTGTTTCAACATTGTACCATATAAAAGACTGTGTACACCTTTTAGAGCTGAGAGCTCTCCTGAATTAAACCATTTACTAATTGACCATTGTATTCTGGGCTTCTGTCTGTCTTATTTCAACCAGTATCTTACAACTACTGGGTAACAGACAGAGTTTGTTTAATTGATGTTCAGTTTGTGAACATTGAGAACAACATTTCTATAACAGACATAGAGGTTGCCTCTGTCCAAGGTTGGATACGCCATGCTAGGAGATTCCCTTGATGTTTGGCAAGAGAAAACGTATCTTGTGATGTGGACAAAGTATTGTGGCCAGACCCAGCCCGGAGAAGAGATGAAGCGTAGCTTAGCACTGGTGACTGCCCCCCCTACCAATTCCTGGACTGACCCCCCCGGGACCCCACACACACAATTGTGTTCTTTACTGTATTCTAAAGAATATACTTTTGGTTTACATATGTTTATGGTTTTGTTGTATGCTACTGTATACAACAGTAATGTTTGGCCTAATAAATATTTTCTGTTTCTACATTGCATTGGTGTTTACAGTGTACTTGTTACCCCTCTCAGCAGATTACTTTCACTGTAGAACATTGTATTGAAATGTAGATATAAGCCTATGAAAGACCAAAGAGCTTTAGATTTAAAACAACAGTGTTTACATGGTATATCCAAAAATGTACTATTATGAAAGCAGTGATTGCCATTTGATGCAAATGCTTAATTCTGACATGTGTTTATGGCATTTTGAATGCAGTGTTACATTTTGAAGGAGATGTGAGGCATTTTGCATTTTGTGTGTGCAGTTTTGGAAATTGTGTGTAGAGTTTTGAAAAAGGAGACCGTTTTGAAAACGTGTGTAAGCAGTTGGAAAAAACTGTAAATAAAAACAAATCATCAGCAATCTATACCCAATAATCCATAATGACATCACAATAACCCATAATGACATCAATATAACCCATAATGACAAAGCGAAACAGGTTTTTAATTTTTGTTTGCAAACAAAATAGGGACCTCAGACTGGGGCAAAGGTTCACCTTCCAACAGGACCACGACCCTAAGCATACAACCAAGACAACGCAGGAGTGGCTTCTGGGACAAGTCTGATGTCATAACTGGACTTTCTGATTGTATGGCAACAGCCCAGATGTTCTGTTCATGTCAAAGACCTGGATGAATAATTTGATTTGATTTCATAATTAATAAATGTTGTAAAGAAAATACATGTAAAGCAGAAAATCCGGTATTTCTATCTCAAACAGTTTTGTTATATTTCAGTCTTCTGTGATGTAGATAAATGTATTATTGGGATGTTATCTCAAAATGTTATACATGTCAACTCTATTTCTGAAATGGTACAGGTGTATTCTGTTATTTAAGACCATAACCATGTGTGTGAGGGAGTAAACTTAGATTTGTTTAAGACTACCAAGAAACACTCTGAGTGACCCTGATTTAGCCCACTGTAATAAAAGGTTAAGAATATCTGTTTTAAATTCAGCTCATAACGAAAGCCACTTGGATTAATATAAAAAAAAAAAAACTCTTTACTGATTGATGTTGTCATGACTACCCGTCCCCAAATATTTTGGCTAGTGGTGTTTTGCAAATGATATCAGTGACCACTGCTCTACAGTATTGCTTGCATTAGAGATACCAAATTGAAAAACTCTGTATAATTGTGAAGAGAAATGTAAAAACTAAATGGCCCCAGGCTTTCCTTCATGATCTCCATTTTGTAGAGCTTTTTCTACTGCCTGCATACCAGACCCTGTTCTGGCACTTGAATGTTTCTCATCCATTTTTACGTCTCTGGCTGATAATCATGCCCTTTTCAAGCAACGCAGTCAAAACAAAAATGAATCCATGTTACTCTTCTTTACTCTCAGACCTCCTCTTGATAAGAAATCAAGCCTGGGTCAAGGCTAGACAAATTGGCTCGTTACCTGATTGGCAGCTATTTAGGCAATTGAGAAATAGGTGCACTTCCTTGGTTAAACAGGCCAAATCAAACTACTTCCTTAGCGCTATGACAGACTCTGTTAGTGATCCCTCTAAATTCTAGGAAACCATTCATTCACTGAATTGGGGTAATTCCTCTACATCCCTGCCTAAGCAAGTAGTTTTAGAGTCCCAAGCGTCATTACTGAAAATGTAAATTTGTGATGATTTTAACCAGCATTTTGTCTCCTCTGTTTTCCTATTTGAAAGAAATGGTGGCCGTCTTGGCCAGTCTGTTGACTGCTCTTTCCACATAAAGCCTCCAGTTGCCTGGATAGATGATCAATCAGTCAACCTCACCTGACTTGGGAGATGGTAGTCAGGGCTTTTCTTTTTGGCAACTCACAGAAACACCAAGTTCTTGCTGCCTTATTAGCTAATGACACCAAGAAGTCTTTAGGAGCTGACAATTTGGACCCGTCTTTGCATAAATATGCAGCATCCCTCATTGGTGGCTCAGTAACACACTTTTTTAAAATGTAACTTTAGTATCAGGAAATATTCAAAAAGTGTGGAAATCAGCTTTTGTGCTACCACTCCATAAGGGCGGGGAAAGTGGTGATCTCGATAATTATCGACCAATTTCCAGGATTCCTTGTCTTGCGAAGATACTAGATCATTGGTCAACAAACAGCTATGTTATTATCTGTCTGTAAATGGTATTATTACTGGTATGAAGCAAAGTGTTATAATGCCCTGTAGGAAACACTCAATAGGGAATAGTGCATTATATGTGCTCATCAAGGGGTATATTCTAATTCCTGTGCATCCTGGAATGCACGTTACTCTGTCTTGTGCACCAAACATGAAGGTGGAACCCTCTTGATTTCTCAATGAGCATTTCATATATGGCATTATAAACTGGGTGGTTTATAACTGAATGTTGATTATCAGACTGTATACCACTGGTATGACAAAGCAGTTATTTTTACTGTTCTAATTACATTGGTAAACAATTTATGATAGCAATATTTATAATAGCAATAAGGCACCTCGGGGGGTTTGTGATATATGGCCAATATACCACGGCTAAGAGCTGTATCCAGGCACTCTGCGAAGTCATGCTTAAGAACAGCCCTTAGCCGTGGTATTTTGGCCATATACCACAACTCCTCGGGGCTTACTGCTTAATTATAACACTTTGACTCATAAGACATTATGCTGCCTGCTCATATGCAGTCTTTTCATTTAAATGTAATTAAAATAAAGTTGTATGATATATTATCTATTAATAAGCCTTTATTATAGCTAACAATGAGGTTATTAAGGATTGTCCAGTAATACATGACTTATTATGTGTCAATAAGAAAACATTGAATTAAGGCCAAATACATGGCTAATGAGACGTATTAACAGCCTCATAAGCAACTTATATACACACTTATAAAACTACAAATGATTGGCTAATACGTGCACCTTCAAATAAAAAGTGACCATCATCTCATCTGGTAAATGATTAGAAAGGAACCTGACCGTAATGTGAGAGAACCATCTGCCTCATTTGAAAATAGAGTGAAGTTCACAACCTTAAGTCATGGTTTGTACAACATGTTTTATTGCAAAACGTTCATATAACCTCCAGTACTATGTGGAGTGTGGTCATGTGTGGAATGACCACAGTACAGTACACTATGGGTCCAGATTTATCCCCTTAAGGGGTTTATAGGCATGATCAAACTCTCCTTTGTTTATTCCTCACTGTACCACTTCAATAGCAAGCAGTCATAATGGACCCGAGTTTCCTGAACTGGAAGTTTCAGGCATGTCAGCATGTAGAAAACGGTTGACCTACAGGACCTTATTGGGACTTTGACTAAAGAGTATTTAGATACCGGTCATAAACAGGCCTACTAATGTAATGTCCGCTTTCCAAAGACAAAATGAAGATGTTCTGACTAGGGCTGTGGCGGTCATGACGTTTTCATTATGATTCTAACTTCTAAAGTTGATATGGACATTTGAAAATATATATTTTTTTTCCCATAATAGATTAATCAAACCCGGGTTACACACTTCGATCACACAATCACACACAAAAAAACAAATTAAACATTTGCTGTTTAGATTTGTCATTTTTAAAGCATAATACTTAGCAACAGGACTCCTTCTAACAAATTGCAACAACACTACTGTCTATAGCTTTCTCTTTGGTGGTCCCAATAAATGTTATTGAAAAATAGCAAATGCTTGTGCGGGTATGGAGAAATGCTTGTGTCCATGTTGGATCAGACATGGACGTTATATAGCCAAATATAGGAGAGAGAGTGAGCTTCAGACAACTGCCCTTGAAATTCACTTTGTATATTTTATTAATTAATTAATGTCAGTCAGACGTGGCCACACATAGTTTGTAGTTGGCTTTTTCTTAGATAGTGTATCGGTCATTCAGCCTTATAGCCGGAGGGACCCGTCTGATTCTTTCTAGTCTAAACCAGCACCTCGCTTGGAGACCACGACCAACAGGTGGGGCCCTTGTTCAGAGACGGGAATCGACCCATGGTTATACTTTAACACGTCCCCATTTGCTCTTCTTGCTGACCAGGTTGCTGGCATTTCACATGATGGTTCCATCGCTCCTGGTAACCACCATGACCAGGTGGGGCTTGTGGAGAACCACCTGTGTGTAAGAACGATGACCAGAATGGAAATACCTTGTTAGACTGTATTGTGTTTTTAATGCTTAATTATTTATAGTGTAATGATAATATACGCTAAGTATTTCTAATCGTTCCATTCTGAGCAGAACCCTATTTATTTAGTTTGGTTCCGTTCTCGCTCCAGTGTTCTGACCAGCATAATAATATTCTGATCCGGTTCAAACCAACATCTTTTAAGTGTTCATATAGTTCCTTTTCGTTAATTGTTTACCTCTTGAAATCAGCATAGTTCTTACATATATATTAATAATTTACTCCACCAATAAGCATGGATAAAGCAGCTTGCTATGGAACGGGTCAGATAGTTGTTTACATGTTTAAAGGATGGATAAATACAGGCGAGATGTGATTGATATTCCAGGGGTAGAGAGAGAGTGAAAGGTGGACATAGAGAGGGCTTGGCCTAAATCACTGAGCATCATGATGTGATGTGGGCTGGAACAGGCTAATAATATCATCATAACGTCAATAAATTGCAGAATTATAGTGTAAAACACATTAAAACAACATGCTCTTTCCACGACAGACTGAGTAGGTGAATCGGAGTGAAAGCTATGATTCCTTATTGATGTCAACTTCAATCAGTGTAGATGAAGGGGAGGTAACAGGTTAAAGTGTTTTTAAGCTTTGAGACAATTGAGACATGGATTGTGTATGTGTACCATTCAGAGGCTGAATGGGCAAGACAAAATAATGAAGTGATGTTGAATGGGTATGTAAGTAGGTGCTAGGTGCACCGGTTTGAGTCAATAACTACAACGCTGCTGGGCTTTTTCAGTTATTATTTTGTGATATCCAGACCACCACCGAAGGACATCCAGCCAACTTGACACAACTGTGGGAAGCATTGAGTCAACATGGGCCTTTTTCTTTCTTTTGAAACCTTGTACAATCCATGCACTGACGAATTGAGGCTATTCTGAGGATAAATGGGGGTTGGAACTCTATATTAGGAAGGTGTCCTTCATGTTTTTACACTGAGTGCATACCAGACATTAGGAATATGTTGGGGGGAACGAAAAATACCATTATTAACCAGTTCTCAAGTTTGAAAATAATGGTTCTGTTCCGGGAACCCTAGAGATTACTTTCGTTCTCAGTTCTGTTTCTCTTCCTCTTTAAATGTTTTTCTTTTCGGTTTTCTGTTCCCTGAACCGGTTACAACCCCTGCTATAGACCCACCATGAACAACACCAGCACACTGAGTAATCTTGATTCATTCTAAAATGAATTTAATATTCTAATGTTTCAAATTTTTATTTTCTTTTATTGGGTACATTTATTCCTCTCCATGCACCTCCATGGTACTGTAGCATATTAAGGTGTGTGCGTCTACTTTCAAGTTTTATTGTCACATGCAACAATACAGTGAAATGCCTATCTTGCAAACCCAACAATGCAATAATCAATAACAATGTATTACTAGAAAAAAGACACATGAGAAATAAGAAATGCACAATAAAGTAAGTAAGCATACTATATACAGTGAATATTTTAAAAGTCAGTTCCAATACCATAGTTACATGTGCAGGGAAACTGGAGTAATGGAGGTAGATATGTATTGGGGTAAGGAGACTAGGCAACAGGATATAAGATAAACAGAGTAGCAGCAGCTTGCATGTGAGTGGGTGTGTGGGTGTGTAGTCAGTATAAATGTATTGATAAAGGGGATACCTAGTCAGTTGTACAACTGAATGCCTTCAACTAAAATGTGTCTTCCACATTTAACCCAACCCCTCTGAATCAGAGAGGCGCGGGGGGCTGCCTTAATGGACATCCACGTCTTCAGTGCCCAGGGAACAATGGATTAACTGCCTTGCTCAGGGACAGAACAATAGATTTTAGATGCCGCCCAAACCCTTTTTGCATCAGCAGACGTCACAAAGTGGTATACAGAAACTCCAACAAGCAAGCAATGCCAATGTAGAAGCACTGTGGCTTGGAAAAACTCCCTAGATAGGCAGGAACCTAGGAAGAAACCTAGGGAAACCAGACTCTGAGGGGGTAGACAGTCCTCTTCTGGTTGTGCTGTGTGGAGATTTTAAGAGTACATGGCCGTTAAGGTCAGATCGTTATTCAAGATATTCAAAATCTTCATAGATGACCAGCAGGGTCAAATAATAATCACAGTGGTTGTAGAGGGTGCAACAGGTCAGCACCTTAGGATGTCAGTTGGCTTTTCATAGCCGAGCATTCAGAGGTCGAGACAGCAGGTCTGGGAAAAGGTAGCACGTCTGGTGAACAAGTCAGGGTTCCATAACCGCAGGCAGAACATCAGAAACAGGATCAGCAGCACGACCAGGACTGGGGACAGCCAGGAGTCATCAGGCCAAGTAGTTCTGAGGCATGGTCCTAGGGCTCAGGTCCAGGTGGAGAGAGAGAGAGATGGGAGAATTAGGGGGATTACACTTAAGTTCACAAAGGACAGCAGATAAGACAGGAGAATTACACCAGATAGGACAGGCTGACCCTAGCCTCCAGCACATAGACTACTGCAGTATAGATACTGGAGGCTGAGACAGGGGTCGTCGGGGAACGCTGTGGCCTTGTCGGACGATGCCCCCAGACAGGGCAAACCAGGCTGGATATATCCCATCCACTTTGCCAAAGCACAGCCCCCACACCACTAGAGGGATATCAACAGACTACCCTGAGACAAGGCTGAGTATAGTCCCAGAAGATCTCCTCTACCGCACGAGCCCGAGGGGGCGCAAAACCGGACAGGATGATCACATCAGTGACTCAACCCACTCAAGTCGAGTATAGCGGAAAAAAGCCTGGGCTGATGCGAGGCACCCCTCCTAGGGACGGCATGGGAGAGCATTAGTAAGCCAGTGACTCAGTCCCCGTAATAGGGTCAGAGGCAGAGAAACCCAGTGGAGAGAGGGGAGCCGGCCAGGCAGAGTCAGAGTCAGAGGGTGGTTCTTTGCTACTGAGCCTTGCCGTTCACCTTCGCACCCCTGGGCCAGACTACACTCAATCATAGGACCTACTGAAGAGATGAGTCTTCAGTAAAGACTTAAAGGTCGAGACCGAGTCTGCGTCTCTCACATGAATAGGCAGACCATTCCATAAAAATTGAGCTCTATAGGAGAAAGCCATGCCTCCAGCTGTTTGCTTAGAAATTCTAGGGACAATAAGGACCGGCGCACGATGTAGGTATGTACAGCAGGACCAAATCAGAGAGATAGGTAGGAGAAAGCCCATGTATTGCTTTGTAGGCAAACAGTAAAACCTTGAAATCATCCCTGGCCTTAAAAGGAAGCCTTGAGTCAAAACTGTAACTTGGCCACTCAGGAATATTCATTGTCTTCTTGGTAAACAACTCCAGTGTAGATTTGACGTTGTGTTTTAGGTTATTGTCCTGCTGAAAGGTGAATTCATATCCCAGTGTCTGGTGTAAATCAGACTGAACCAGGTTCCCTAGGATTTTGCCTGTGCCATAAATACCTAAACCTTGATAATCATTTGCTGATATTTACCTGTTTCTTTATTTATGGTCAATGTCCCCTAGTGACTCACCTGACATGTAGTCAAACCAATCAAATATTTTCCAGCTCACATTAGATACATGTTTAGTATTCAATGTATCTTTCAAGTTGTGAACTACAGGTTTCATGTTGTGACATTACTGTAAGAAAATATCATTTAAATGTTAGTGTACGTGGTTCCAGGATGAAAGCCAGTGAGGCAGCGCATAACAGCAGAAGGAAATGTTTAACCTGTTTGGGCTAGGGGGCAGTATTTTGAAGTTCGGATGAAAAACATGCCCAAAGTAAACTGCCTGTTACTCAGGCCCAGAGGCTAGGATATGCATATAACTAGTAGCTGTGGATAGAAAACCCTCGGACATTTCTAAAACTGTTAAGATAATGTCTGTGAGTATAACAGAACTGATATGGCAGGCAAGAACCTGAGCAAAATCCATCAAGGGAGTGAGATTTTTTGAGGTGACCAGTTTTCATTTGAAGGCCTATTTGTTTATATAGGGGAATAGCTCCCAGATTGCAGTTCCACTAGATGTCAACAGTCTTTGGAAAAAGGTTTGAAGCTTTTATCATGAAAAACCAGGGAGAAAGACAACTTCTTCCTGAGTTCACGTCAAGTGTCCTGTTGTAGATTTTGCGGCAGAACAGGAGTGCGCGATTAGCTCTTTTTCTCTTCTATTCAGCAGGTTATATTCCGTCTGAAATATCATCGTTAATATTCGTTTTATTGTATCTGAGTATTGATTAAAACGCTGTTTGACCTTTTTCGACAAACTTTACCAGTCATTTTTGGGAAATTGTTTGTCTGCAGGTATGTACTCCATTGGGAAGGTGGATTACTGAACAAAACGCGCCAACCAAACGGACTTTATCGAACAAAAGGACCTTTTATTGTGTTTCCCGGGACGCTTGTGTATGCATCATATGAAGATCTTCAAAGGTAAGCGATTTATTTTATGCTATTTTTGAGATTTGTGACACCTCTGCTGGTTATGTTATTATGCTAATTGAATATTTTAGCAGAGCGCTGTCCTCAGACAATCAAATGTTCTGCTTTCGCCGTGAAGCCTTTTTGAAATCTGACAATGCTGTGGGATTAACAAGACTCTAAGCTTTTGAATGGTGTGCAACACTTGTATTTTCTGGAATGTTTAAAATGAGTCTATTTGTATTTTGAATTTGGCGCTCTGCATTTCACCGGATGTTGGCAAAATTGATCCTGCTCACGGGTTTGGATCCATAAGAGGTTAATTTCTGAAGATGGAAGTGGTGGAGAAGCCATCGAGCCATGCAGTCCAGTCATCTGATACTGTTAGTTGTTGAACTAGGTACTGGAGCTGGTTACTGGATTGAGAGTGAAAGACCGCAGCTTCTCCTAATACCATTAGAGAATATGGCCCATTGAGTGTAGGGTGAAGTTTCACTTAAGTACAGATCTAGGACCAGCTTTCCCTCCCACAATCATACCCTTAACCATTAGTGGAGGAAATTAAAAACTGACCCAACATCAGCACCTATGGGCAACTTCCCTAACGGCCCCTTGAGAGGAGGGAGGGGTGTCACACACCTTGTGATGCACTGTGGACCCTTTGACCCAATAATCCATAAATCAACTGTTATTCTTTAGTCACTGTATTTTTTTGTTCAATAATACTTAGATGAACACAAAAGACAAAATCTATAGTTTTATATTGTTTCATGTTATTTAATACAGAAATGTCATGTGAAGGAATTGGATTTCTCAGTTGGGGAGATGCATATAAATACAGGCAACATTTTTGTTAAAACACAATGAATCATCATGAATCCCACTTATCCCACTGGTGTTATTGCTGTCAGTGTGGGTTGAGCCAGAAAATAGCAGTTGCTCAACAGGAATCAGACACAAGCAAACATTTCACATGTTAATCTGTCTGTCCATCTACCTATCTATTATATTCATTGGAGCACCATCTCAACACCATGTCTCTCCTTTTAGGGTTAGGATTGCTGACCTGCATAGCATCATCAGGTAGGCTTTTTATTTCTCTCAGTTTCTATTGTGTAGTTCTCATAAAGAGCAGCAATGCAATGAGAAATAACGACTGCTTATTGAACTGCTTCTGATTCATCCATCTTGTAAATATTATTGTCTGAGAGGAATTCTGGCATTTTTACAATGAAATAAAAACGTATTTGTTGAAAAGATTTGAGGTGTCTATTAGAATATATCTAATGCTGTAGTTAAAGCTAAGGCACCATTCTTTGACAATTAGGATGGTCTCTTTAAAGACTACAGTCACAGTTCTGAACATCTGCAGGATGTTATACATAGTATAACGTTACTGTAAGACAAAAACACCCCTAATTTCTTAGGAGATTTTAGGATTGTGTGAATGGTAACATTTTTCTGTCATGTGGCCAAAACTCAACAGCGCCTCACTAGGAAAATATGTGCTTTAATTGAAACTAAACACAGCAGTGGTGGAAACAGTACCCAATTGTCATGATTGAGTAAAAGAAAAGATACTTTAATAGAAAATGAGTCAAGTAAAAGTGAAAGTCACCCAGTAAAATACTACTTGACTAAAAGTCTAAAAGTATTTGGTTTTAAATATACTTTAAGTTTCAAAAGTAAATGTACAAGAATAAATAATTTCACATTCCTTATATTAAGCAAACCAGACGGCACAATTGTTTTTTATTGTTAAGTGAGTCCGCCAGATCAGAGGCAGTAGGGATGACCAGGGATTTCCTCTTGGTAAATGTGTGAACTGGACCATTTTCCTGTCCTGCTAAGCATTTGAAATGTAACGAAAACCTTTGGGTGTCAGGGAAAATGTATGGAGTAAAAAGTACATTGTTTTCTTCAGTAATGAGGTGAAGCAAAGTAAAAGTTGTCAAAAATATAAATAGTAAAGTACAGATACCCAACACAACTACAGACATATCTAGATCTTCCTGACTTATACAGTGTTGATTCAAAGTAGCCTACAGACATATCTAGACCTTCCTGACTTATACAGTGTTCATTCAAAGTAGCCTACAGACATATCTAGACCTTCCTGACTTATACAGTGTTCATTCAAAGTAGCCTACATACATATCTAGACCTTCCTGAGTTATACAGTGTTCATTCAAAGTAGCCTACAGACATATCTAGACCTTCCTGACTTATACAGTGTTCATTCAAAGTAGCCTACAGACATATCTAGACCTTCCTGAGTTATACAGTGTTGATTCAAAGTAGCCTACAGACATATCTAGACCTTCCTGAGTTGTACAGTGTTGATTCAAAGTAGCCAACAGACATTCATTCAGCTTTGATCTAACTTTATTAATGAAGCATTATTCTCCAGAGTAGCCTGTTCTCTGCTAGTATAATGTGATTTAGGACCATCTGTTATGTGACATGCCTGGATTTTAGCCTTTATTTTAAGCTTTTTCATCAAACTGTCCTCTTTTATTTTTATGTCAGATCTAGCACCGTCCTCAGACAATTGCTTTCATTTTTGGTGTAGTTATCCTTTCTGGATAAGTCTTTAAATACAGGATAAAAGCCTGCTATGTCACATGATTGTGTAAAAAAACACAGAGCCTTAAATAATACTCCTGGAATTATGGATTCCATCCTAATTATTTAATCCTCATCACTTCATCCCCATCGTCCTCATCGTTTCATCCTCATCACATGAAGTCTTCTGTGTGTTTATTTCACAGAGTCCAGCTCTGTGTTTGTGCTGAAGGGACAGGATGTTCGTCTGGATGTCCAGGAAAATGTTAAACTGAAAGAGTTGGAGGTTTTTAAGTGGACCTTCAGATCAACCAATATTGTAAGATGCACTGACACATTGTCAGTGAGAGTGTCTCCTGAGTACAACAACAGGGTTGAGTTTAGTGAGGAAACTTCTCTTTGCTACTGAAGAACCTACAGCAAAATGACAGTGGATCTTATACTGCAGTAGTGAGTGGTGACAAAGAAAAAACAATTATTGAATACCTGTTAATTGTCCAAGGTATATTTGACTAGTTTTTCTATTTTCTTCTACAGTGACACAGTTACAGTATCAATCAAACAAGTTACAAATGGTGTCCAGGTTAAATGCATATTCATTAGTAGTCTAGCTCCTGTACTCAGGTTAATATATTAACAATAATGAGGTTCTATTTGTTTTCAGAGAGAGTTGAGCCTCCAGTCCTGACAGTGGACTCTGTCTCCTCCATCAATGACACCTGTAACGTGACTGTGACCTGCAGAGACCAGAACACCTCTGTCACCTCCAGCTGTAACAGCAGCACCTGCTCTCAGGTGGGAGGAGAGAGTAGAGGGGCTGAGACCTCCACTGTCCCCCTGCTCTCTGTCTATGTGGCAGGGGGTTCCATCATCTGTAACCACAGCAACCAAGTCAGCTGGGCCATTGCCACCAAGGAGATCGTGGAACTCTGTCCAATGAAATCTGGTAAGGCACACAAGCACACACACACACACTGCACACAAATACACATCTCAAATACTATATGTCAGTTAAAAACTGAGTATACAAAACATTAAGAACTATACTTACTATATATATATATTAATATATATATATATATATATATATATATATATACATATATTTATATGTATATATATATATATATATATATATATATATATATATATATATATATATATATATATATGTATGAACTAACATACACAAAACATTAAGAACACCTCCATACATTGAGATGCACCCAAACTTTTACACTTAGAACAGCCGCAATTTGTCGGGGTATAGACTCTACAAAATGTAAAATGTTTCCCAAAGGGATGCTGGCTCATGTTGACTCCAATACTTCCCACAGTTGTGCCAAGTTGTCTGGATGTCCAAGCTCAACAATAAAGCATTGAGCTTGAAAACCAAGCAGCATTGCAGTTCTTGACAAAAACCATTTCGCCTGGCACCAACTAGCATCCCCAGACTAATTGCACAGAGGAGGAAGTGTCTAATCTGTGAGAGGAACTGTAACATATTGTCTGTTTGTTGTAAACCAGTGTCTCCCCCTGCTGGTAGTATGTCTGTGTACATGCTGAAGATCCTCTTGGTGTCTGTGGGGCTGGTCATCATGATCTCTGCTGTCATCACTGTCTACATCAGGCACAGATTCCACTTTGGATAGAATCATGTGTATTTTATTTTATTCTACCTTAGACGAAGTGATTCCTACTCTGTGTCACAGTAAGATTATTAAAGTCATTAAAGTAATTTTAAAAAATTATGTTTCTACATAACATAACTTAACATAACTTAACATAATGCAATATAGCATAACATAGCAGAGCAAATAGTATCACCTGTTATATCACCTATTATGTTTCTACATAACATAACTTAACATAACTTAACATAATGCAATATAGCATGACATAGCATAACATACAGTATCACATGTTTTTGGGCCTTTTGTTTCTGTTTAAGACCCAGTATGATGAAATCAAACAAAATAAAATTTGATTTGTCTCACGCTTGGTAAACAACAGATGTAGACTAACAGTGAAATGTTTACTGACGGGTTCTTTTCAACAACGCAGTTAAAGATAAAGACAAAAACAGAAAATAGAAATCGTGACAAGCTTTAAATATCGGAACAGAACGACATTGTACATCTCACTGTAATATCCTCACTAGGATGAGGTTTTGACATACGTCCACTCAGTATTTTTTTCTTGCAGTTTCTGTCCAAATCATCCTAAAGTATCTCAAAATTGATTTTATAAGTCAGAAGTTACTTATTGATGATTTGGACATGATTTGGAAAATGCTAATATAGGTACCATTGACTTGCATTGATTTCCCTGGGGGCATTTTGCCCCAAACACACTGACTTACATTATTCGTGTCAGATATTTCCATTTTGGGATAGTTGTTCACTGATTTTCTAGCACCAGTTGTTCACACTGCTAAAGTGTCTACAAACGTGTCGCGCTCACTGGAATGTGAATGTGTAATCACATGATGCTGCCTACAAATCCCATCCCAAATCGCAGTAACTTATAGAATAGTGAAAATTCACTTTGTCTGAAGATGACAGAGAATTAGTGTAGAGGTCTATGACCATACTATGATATACCATCTGATTCCATTATCATGTGAATGCTACAGGCCCATATACCCAGCAAGCCTTGCTTAATTTCTCTGAATACTGTAAGATGCACGTGTCTAGGTTTACTGTTATGCTATCATTAAGAGGTTACTAATGGACAAGGAGCTAAAATCTTGCAATCGATGTCCCATCATTAAACAATTGAGTTAAGCTTAGCTCAGAAATGCACAGTTAGAGACCAAGCAAATATGGTATGTGTATTTACCATTAGACATTTCACTAAATAATAATTCAAGGAATTTTACTCAGAAATGTGAGGAATACAGTTTGTATCCATTTAAAAGTAATCTGATTTATTACAGTTACACATTAAGAATGCAGTTAGCAAATGGTACATACCAGAAATCTTTACATAAAAATAATACAGCAACATTTAAACCCAGCTTTAATTCTTCCAAGAGCCCCATCCCAGTATCTCCCATTATCTAATTAACATGACTTTGCATGGCCCAAAACATTAAAACTAAAGGCATAAAACTTCACACACATTCTCTATTCTAATCACCACACCCACTGTATGATAAGAAACCCCAGTGTCGTTGTTCTTTGAACTATCCACCATCGGATGAACAGAATAACACAGTTTCTCTGAAACAGTGAATACATATCACTTAAAGTACAATGAAACATATCAAAATGCATAGCTCTTTATGAACTCTTGAAACAATTCAAACATAACAAATGATTTCACACAATAACATGAATTTAGTTGATTCTAGTTTCATCAGTCTTCAAACCTCTCCTGGTGACCCCATGACTTCCGTGAGAACGTCTCCTCCTGGAGATTGCCGCGTCGAAGGTGTGACTGTTGTGAAATGTAAATGTACAGCCATCCATCCGGACAATGCCATATTGAATCAACATGCCAGGCTGGCGTCAGCAAGTTGCTAGACACATCTTCATCCTTGGCCTTCATCATCGTTCACCTTTGTTCACTCTCTCTCTCTGTTCCTCCAATACAACCTACTGGAAAAGTGTTACATACTAAGGTAGGTGCCTTTGGAAGTAGGTAGGGAGCAGGCAGCTAGCTGCCTTTGTATTGGTTAAAAGTAGGCTACATCAACGTTAGTTTCCATTCATACAAAGTGTCAAAACGATTGCCCAGCACTGGGAGCGAACCCGTGATGCTTGAAGCTGAGGCAAGTCGTGAGAATACTTGATGGTATGAGGTAAGTTGGTTTTCAGAGCCTTCCCAAGCCATAGCCCCCTCGATGCAGTACTGCATTGTATAGCCTACAAACACAGCTTCCAGCTTCCCACTATTCATTCAAAGCCTCCTGCGTGCACGATTATTTTCCTCCTGTGACAAAATGGGTCATATTAAGATTGAACATCTGTACAACACCAAGGATGTTGAAACAATTTGTGTATTTAATTCTGGGAAAGTCTGGTAAGACAAACAAGCATGTTTACATAATCACACACACACACACACACAGGCAAGCACACATGCAGACACACAGACAAAGTAACACTCAGGGTGTAGTGGTTTTGATAATTGCAGACTTTTTCCAGACCTGCTGTCGGTGGCTTTGCCATTATCATAATTGTCATAATTGTGCTAAATTGGTGAAAGCTAAATAAAGTATGCTGACCGCTCCTTCTGCAGGATTACCCTTATTACAGTAACTTACAGTAATTTCATATTAAGTAAACTACGTGAAAACTGTTGACATCAGGATGATTTCACATTATTTATACAGTGCCTTCAGAAAGTATTCAGACCCCTTGACTTTTTCCACATTTTGGTATGGTACAGCCTTATTCTAAAATGTATTACATTTTTTTCCAACTGCTTACACACAAATCTTCTCATGTCACACGATTTTTGAAACCTCTCACTCAAACCATAAAAACCATAATCTATTTCTCAGCCTTTGACTCAGTTGTCAATTGCATAAAACACTTTTTCAAAACACTACACACAATTCTCTACCTAAAACACAAAAATCTAACAGGAAGTGACTTGCTTTCCTTTTCCAAACACAACCAATCAAAATGCTACACTTATTCTCCAGGTCACTCACACACTCCTGACACTAATAAGCTTAACTGATCACTAACCAATCACTGCTTTACTTTAGTATAGGCCTATAAATAGGTCGAAGGTCAGATTACCTGTTTTGAACAATGGATGCCAACAATGGACAGAGAGCAAGAGGAGTCGGAGGGAGAGGAAGAGGAAGAAGAGGACGAGGGCAAAGAAGAGAAGGAAGGAGAGCCATCTCTGATGAGATTAGGGCAACACTTGTTGATCATGTGATCAACCACGGTTTGACCATGAGAGAGGCTGGACTGAGAGTCCAGCCCAACTTGAGTCGATTTACAGTGGCGTCCATAATTTGAACCTTCAGAAAAGAGAACAGGTATGCAACTATCTAATGACTATTTTAGCATTACAGTAATGTACTGTAAAATACGTATGACTGCATACAGTGGGGCAAAAAGTATTTAGTCAGCCACCAATTGTGCAAGTTCTCCAGCTTAAAAGATGAGAGAGGCCTGTAATTTTCATCATAGGTACACTTCAACTATGACAGACGAAATGAGAAAGAAATCCAAAAATCACATTGTAGGATTTTTAATTTATTTATTTGCAAATTATGGTGGAAAATAAGTATTTGGTCAATAACAAAAGTTTATCTCAATACTTTGTTATATACCCTTTGTTGGCAATGACAGAGGTCAAACGTTTTCTGTAAGTCTTCACAAGGTTTTCACACACTGTTGCTGGTATTTTGGCCCATTCCTCCATGCAGATCTCCTCTAGAGCAGTGATGTTTTGGGGCTGTCGCTGGGCAACACGGACTTTCAACTCCCTCCAAAGATTTTCTATGGGGTTGAGATCTGGAGACTGGCTAGGCCACTCCAGGACCTTGAAATGCTTCTTACGGCCACTCCTTCGTTGCCCGGGCGGTGTGTTTGGGATCATTGTCATGCTGAAAGACTCCAGCCACGTTTCATCTTCAATGCCCTTGCTGATGGAAGGAGGTTTTCACTCAAAATCTCACGATACATGGCCCCATTCATTCTTTCCTTTACACGGATGAGTCGTCCTGGTCCCTTTGCAGAAAAACAGCCCCAAAGCATGATGTTTCCACCCCATGCTTCACAGTAGGTATGGTGTTCTTTGCATGCAACTCAGCATTCTTTGTCCTCCAAACACGACGAGTTGAGTTTTTACCAAAAAGTTCTATTTTGGTTTCATCTGACCATATGACATTCTCCCAATCCTCATCTGGATCATCCAAATGCTCTCTAGCAAACTTCAGACGGACATGAACATGAACTGGCTTAAGCAGGAGGACACGTCTGGCACTGCAGGATTTGAGTCCCTGGCGGCGTAGTGTGTTACTGATGGTAGGCTTTGTTACTTTGGTCCCAGCTCTCTGCAGGTCATTCACTAGGTCCCCCCGTGTGGTTCTGGGATTTTTGCTCACCGTTCTTGTGATCATTTTGACCCCACGGGGTGAGATCTTGCGTGGAGCCCCAGATCGAGGAAGATTATCAGTGGTCTTGTATGTCTTCCATTTCCTAATAATTGCTCCCACAGTTGATTTCTTCAAACCAAGCTGCTTACAGATTCAGTCTTCCCAACCTGGTGCAGGTCTACAATTTTGTTTCTGGTGTCCTTTGACAGCTCTTTGGTCTTGGCCATAGTGGAGTTTGGAGTGTGACTGTTTGAGGTTGTGGACAGGTGTCTTTTATACTGATAACAAGTTAAAACAGGTGCCATTAATACAGGTAACGAGTGGAGGACAGAGGAGCCTCTTAAAGAAGAAGTTACAGGTCTGTGAGAGCCAGAAATCTTGCTTGTTTGTATGTGACCAAATACTTATTTTCCACCATAATTTGCAAATAAATTCATTAAAAATCCTACAATGTGATTTTCTGGATTTTTTCCCTCATTTTGTCTGTCATAGTTGAAGTGTACCTATGATGAAAATTACAGGCCTCTCTCATCTTTTTAAGTGAGAGAACTTGCACAATTGGTGGCTGACTAAATACTTTTTGCCCCACTGTAGTATTGCATAAACATTTGTAACTCTAAGCCATCCATTTACTGCACTGCATTGAATGAATAAGGTTGGTTATCATGCTGTACTACATTTTTGTACATTGGTTACAGTTCCTATGCTGAACACATACTGTGTTTGAATTCTGCACAGAGTGGAAAGGCAAAGACATCATGGAGGACGAGGACGCTTGTTTACATACCGCAATTTTAAATATGGTTTTGGCCAACAATGCAATTAGGATTCGAGAGATAGAGCATATCTTGAATAATGACACCATATTTAACAACATCAATGCTGTAAGCCTGTCGACCATACAACGCATCCTCCAACGGCACCGAGTGACGATGAAACAATTTTACAAGGTGCCATTTGAGAGAAACTCTGACAGAGTCAAGAATATGCGACCTGACTTTGTAGAGGTATGTATGCAAAACTACTTCCAGTACTTCAGACATACCATATTTACTCATCTGTATATCCTTTTGTCTGTTACAGAGAGTATTGGAGCTGGATGCCCACGTAATTCGCCATGAATTTATTTATGTGGATTAGGTTGGCTTCAACCTCACCAAAACCAGGCGCCGCGGAAGAAATGTAATAGGACAGAGGGCAATTACCAATGTCCCTGGACAGCGTGGGGGTAATATAACTATGTGTGCTGCCATCACTCAAAACGGGTCCTCCATCACAATGCCACACTGGGTCCGTACAACACCGGCCATATGCTCACTTTTCTGGATTCAATTTACACAATGCTTGTCCCTGATCCAGATCAGGAGCCTGCTAGATTTGTGGTTTTATGGGACAATGTTAGTTTTCACCGGGCTGTCCTGGTCCAAAACTGGTTTGCCACCCATCCACAATTTGTAGTTTTGTACTTACCCCCATATTCACCTTTTCTAAATCCCATAGAGGAATTCTTCTCAGCCTGGCGCTGGAAAGTGTATGATCGCCAACCCTATGCCCGCATGCCGCTTCTCCAGGCAATGGAGGACGATGTGGGGACATTGTTATAGATTTTATGTTTTGATGACTAAATGTTTGTACTTAATACTAAGAACATTCTATTCTGAAAGTGTATGCAATGGAGATGGGGTTGCAAGACAAATGGCAGTCCAATTAATATGTGTGTGTGTGTCTAGATATTAACTTGGTGTGCAGAAGTATGACTTCATTTAGGGTGTCTGTGAACAAAGGATTCTTTGATTCTACCAGACACATGCGAGAGGCCCGTCCTTGAGAAGAACCTCCCAACACCTCCCAAGTTTGACTTATTTGCAAAGATTGTGATAAGGCTGTGGGAAGAGACTATGTTCTTGGAGAGGGTGGGGAGAGGTGGGAATTTTGCATCTTTGTGTTTCAACATTGTACCATATAAAAGACTGTGTACACCTTTTAGAGCTGAGAGCTCTCCTGAATTAAACCATTTACTAATTGACCATTGTATTCTGGGCTTCTGTCTGTCTTATTTCAACCAGTATCTTACAACTACTGGGTAACAGACAGAGTTTGTTTAATTGATGTTCAGTTTGTGAACATTGAGAACAACATTTCTATAACAGACATAGAGGTTGCCTCTGTCCAAGGTTGGATACGCCATGCTAGGAGATTCCCTTGATGTTTGGCAAGAGAAAACGTATCTTGTGATGTGGACAAAGTATTGTGGCCAGACCCAGCCCGGAGAAGAGATGAAGCGTAGCTTAGCACTGGTGACTGCCCCCTACCAATTCCTGGACTGACCCCGGGACCCCACACACACAATTGTGTTCTTTACTGTATTCTAAAGAATATACTTTTGGTTTACATATGTTTATGGTTTTGTTGTATGCTACTGTATACAACAGTAATGTTTGGCCTAATAAATATTTTCTGTTTCTACATTGCATTGGTGTTTACAGTGTACTTGTTACCCCTCTCAGCAGATTACTTTCACTGTAGAACATTGTATTGAAATGTAGATATAAGCCTATGAAAGACCAAAGAGCTTTAGATTTAAAACAACAGTGTTTACATGGTATATCCAAAATGTACTATTATGAAAGCAGTGATTGCCATTTGATGCAAATGCTTAATTCTGACATGTGTTTATGGCATTTTGAATGCAGTGTTACATTTTGAAGGAGATGTGAGGCATTTTGCATTTTGTGTGTGCAGTTTTGGAAATTGTGTGTAGAGTTTTGAAAAAGGAGACCGTTTTGAAAACGTGTGTAAGCAGTTGGAAAAAACTGTAAATAAAAACAAATCATCAGCAATCTATACCCAATAATCCATAATGACATCACAATAACCCATAATGACATCAATATAACCCATAATGACAAAGCGAAACAGGTTTTTAATTTTTGTTTGCAAACAAAATAGGGACCTCAGACTGGGGCAAAGGTTCACCTTCCAACAGGACCACGACCCTAAGCATACAACCAAGACAACGCAGGAGTGGCTTGGGACAAGTCTGATGTCATAACTGGACTTTCTGATTGTATGGCAACAGCCCAGATGTTCTGTTCATGTCAAAGACCTGGATGAATAATTTGATTTGATTTCATAATTAATAAATGTTGTAAAGAAAATACATGTAAAGCAGAAAATCCGGTATTTCTATCTCAAACAGTTTTGTTATATTTCAGTCTTCTGTGATGTAGATAAATGTATTATTGGGATGTTATCTCAAAATGTTATACATGTCAACTCTATTTCTGAAATGGTACAGGTGTATTCTGTTATTTAAGACCATAACCATGTGTGTGAGGGAGTAAACTTAGATTTGTTTAAGACTACCAAGAAACACTCTGAGTGACCCTGATTTAGCCCACTGTAATAAAAGGTTAAGAATATCTGTTTTAAATTCAGCTCATAACGAAAGCCACTTGGATTAATATAAAAAAAAAAAAACTCTTTACTGATTGATGTTGTCATGACTACCCGTCCCCAAATATTTTGGCTAGTGGTGTTTTGCAAATGATATCAGTGACCACTGCTCTACAGTATTGCTTGCATTAGAGATACCAAATTGAAAAACTCTGTATAATTGTGAAGAGAAATGTAAAAACTAAATGGCCCCAGGCTTTCCTTCATGATCTCCATTTTGTAGAGCTTTTTTCTACTGCCTGCATACCAGACCCTGTTCTGGCACTTGAATGTTTCTCATCCATTTTTACGTCTCTGGCTGATAATCATGCCCTTTTCAAGCAACGCAGTCAAAACAAAAATGAATCCATGTTACTCTTCTTTACTCTCAGACCTCCTCTTGATAAGAAATCAAGCCTGGGTCAAGGCTAGACAAATTGGCTCGTTACCTGATTGGCAGCTATTTAGGCAATTGAGAAATAGGTGCACTTCCTTGGTTAAACAGGCCAAATCAAACTACTTCCTTAGCGCTATGACAGACTCTGTTAGTGATCCCTCTAAATTCTAGGAAACCATTCATTCACTGAATTGGGGTAATTCCTCTACATCCCTGCCTAAGCAAGTAGTTTTAGAGTCCTGCGTCATTACTGAAAATGTAAATTTGTGATGATTTTAACCAGCATTTTGTCTCCTCTGTTTTCCTATTTGAAAGAAATGGTGGCCGTCTTGGCCAGTCTGTTGACTGCTCTTTCCACATAAAGCCTCCAGTTGCCTGGATAGATGATCAATCAGTCAACCTCACCTGACTTGGGAGATGGTAGTCAGGGCTTTTCTTTTTGGCAACTCACAGAAACACCAAGTTCTTGCTGCCTTATTAGCTAATGACACCAAGAAGTCTTTAGGAGCTGACAATTTGGACCCGTCTTTGCATAAATATGCAGCATCCCTCATTGGTGGCTCAGTAACACACTTTTTTAAAATGTAACTTTAGTATCAGGAAATATTCAAAAAGTGTGGAAATCAGCTTTTGTGCTACCACTCCATAAGGGCGGGGAAAGTGGTGATCTCGATAATTATCGACCAATTTCCAGGATTCCTTGTCTTGCGAAGATACTAGATCATTGGTCAACAAACAGCTATGTTATTATCTGTCTGTAAATGGTATTATTACTGGTATGAAGCAAAGTGTTATAATGCCCTGTAGGAAACACTCAATAGGGAATAGTGCATTATATGTGCTCATCAAGGGGTATATTCTAATTCCCTGTGCATCCTGGAATGCACGTTACTCTGTCTTGTGCACCAAACATGAAGGTGGAACCCCTCTTGATTTCTCAATGAGCATTTCATATATGGCATTATAAACTGGGTGGTTTATAACTGAATGTTGATTATCAGACTGTATACCACTGGTATGACAAAGCAGTTATTTTTACTGTTCTAATTACATTTGGTAAACAATTTATGATAGCAATATTTATAATAGCAATAAGGCACCTCGGGGGGTTTGTGATATATGGCCAATATACCACGGCTAAGAGCTGTATCCAGGCACTCTGCGAAGTCATGCTTAAGAACAGCCCTTAGCCGTGGTATTTGGCCATATACCACAACTCCTCGGCTTACTGCTTAATTATAACACTTTGACTCATAAGACATTATGCTGCCTGCTCATATGCAGTCTTTTCATTTAAATGTAATTAAAATAAAGTTGTATGATATATTATCTATTAATAAGCCTTTATTATAGCTAACAATGAGGTTATTAAGGATTGTCCAGTAATACATGACTTATTATGTGTCAATAAGAAAACATTGAATTAAGGCCAAATACATGGCTAATGAGACGTATTAACAGCCTCATAAGCAACTTATATACACACTTATAAAACTACAAATGATTGGCTAATACGTGCACCTTCAAATAAAAAGTGACCATCATCTCATCTGGTAAATGATTAGAAAGGAACCTGACCGTAATGTGAGAGAACGATAAGAATGTGGCCACACATAGTTTGTAGTTGGCTTTTTCTTAGATAGTGTATCGGTCATTCAGCCTTATAGCCGGAGGGACCCGTCTGATTCTTTCTAGTCTAAACCAGCACCTCGCTTGGAGACCACGACCAACAGGTGGGGCCCTTGTTCAGAGACGGGGAATCGACCCATGGTTATACTTTAACACGTCCCCATTTGCTCTTCTTGCTGACCAGGTTGCTGGCATTTCACATGATGGTTCCATCGCTCCTGGTAACCACCATGACCAGGTGGGGCTTGTGGAGAACCACCTGTGTGTAAGAACGATGACCAGAATGGAAATACCTTGTTAGACTGTATTGTGTTTTTAATGCTTAATTATTTATAGTGTAATGATAATATACGCTAAGTATTTCTAATCGTTCCATTCTGAGCAGAACCCCTATTTATTTAGTTTGGTTCCGTTCCGTTCCAGTGTTCTGACCAGCATAATAATATTCTGATCCGGTTCAAACCAACATCTTTTAAGTGTTCATATAGTTCCTTTTCGTTAATTGTTTACCTCTTGAAATCAGCATAGTTCTTACATATATATTAATAATTTACTCCACCAATAAGCATGGATAAAGCAGCTTGCTATGGAACGGGTCAGATAGTTGTTTACATGTTTAAAGGATGGATAAATACAGGCGAGATGTGATTGATATTCCAGGGGTAGAGAGAGAGTGAAAGGTGGACATAGAGAGGGCTTGGCCTAAATCACTGAGCATCATGATGTGATGTGGGCTGGAACAGGCTAATAATATCATCATAACGTCAATAAATTGCAGAATTATAGTGTAAAACACATTAAAACAACATGCTCTTTCCACGACAGACTGAGTAGGTGAATCGGAGTGAAAGCTATGATTCCTTATTGATGTCAACTTCAATCAGTGTAGATGAAGGGGAGGTAACAGGTTAAAGTGTTTTTAAGCTTTGAGACAATTGAGACATGGATTGTGTATGTGTACCATTCAGAGGCTGAATGGGCAAGACAAAATAATGAAGTGATGTTGAATGGGTATGTAAGTAGGTGCTAGGTGCACCGGTTTGAGTCAATAACTACAACGCTGCTGGGCTTTTTCAGTTATTATTTTGTGATATCCAGACCACCACCCGAAGGACATCCAGCCAACTTGACACAACTGTGGGAAGCATTGGAGTCAACATGGGCCTTTTTCTTTCTTTTGAAACCTTGTACAATCCATGCACTGACGAATTGAGGCTATTCTGAGGATAAATGGGGTTGGAACTCTATATTAGGAAGGTGTCCTTCATGTTTTTACACTGAGTGCATACCAGACATTAGGAATATGTTGGGGGGAACGAAAAATACCATTATTAACCAGTTCTCAAGTTTGAAAATAATGGTTCTGTTCCGGGAACCCTAGAGATTACTTTCGTTCTCAGTTCTGTTTCTCTTCCTCTTTAAATGTTTTTCTTTTTTCGGTTTTCTGTTCCCTGAACCGGTTACAACCCCTGCTATAGACCCACCATGAACAACACCAGCACACTGAGTAATCTTGATTCATTCTAAAATGAATTTAATATTCTAATGTTTCAAATTTTTATTTTCTTTTATTGGGTACATTTATTCCTCTCCATGCACCTCCATGGTACTGTAGCATATTAAGGTGTGTGCGTCTACTTTCAAGTTTTATTGTCACATGCAACAATACAGTGAAATGCCTATCTTGCAAACCCAACAATGCAATAATCAATAACAATGTATTACTAGAAAAAGACACATGAGAAATAAGAAATGCACAATAAAGTAAGTAAGCATACTATATACAGTGAATATTTTAAAAGTCAGTTCCAATACCATAGTTACATGTGCAGGGAAACTGGAGTAATGGAGGTAGATATGTATTGGGGTAAGGAGACTAGGCAACAGGATATAAGATAAACAGAGTAGCAGCAGCTTGCATGTGAGTGGGTGTGTGGGTGTGTAGTCAGTATAAATGTATTGATAAAGGGGATACCTAGTCAGTTGTACAACTGAATGCCTTCAACTAAAATGTGTCTTCCACATTTAACCCAACCCCTCTGAATCAGAGAGGCGCGGGGGGCTGCCTTAATGGACATCCACGTCTTCAGTGCCCAGGAACAATGGATTAACTGCCTTGCTCAGGGACAGAACAATAGATTTTAGATGCCGCCCAAACCCTTTTTGCATCAGCAGACGTCACAAAGTGGTATACAGAAACTCCAACAAGCAAGCAATGCCAATGTAGAAGCACTGTGGCTTGGAAAAACTCCTAGATAGGCAGGAACCTAGGAAGAAACCTAGGGAAACCAGACTCTGAGGGTAGACAGTCCTCTTCTGGTTGTGCTGTGTGGAGATTTTAAGAGTACATGGCCGTTAAGGTCAGATCGTTATTCAAGATGTTCAAAATCTTCATAGATGACCAGCAGGGTCAAATAATAATCACAGTGGTTGTAGAGGGTGCAACAGGTCAGCACCTTAGGATGTCAGTTGGCTTTTCATAGCCGAGCATTCAGAGGTCGAGACAGCAGGTCTGGGAAAAGGTAGCACGTCTGGTGAACAAGTCAGGGTTCCATAACCGCAGGCAGAACATCAGAAACAGGATCAGCAGCACGACCAGGACTGGGGACAGCCAGGAGTCATCAGGCCAAGTAGTTCTGAGGCATGGTCCTAGGGCTCAGGTCCAGGTGGAGAGAGAGAGAGAGATGGGAGAATTAGGGGGATTACACTTAAGTTCACAAAGGACAGCAGATAAGACAGGAGAATTACACCAGATAGGACAGGCTGACCCTAGCCTCCAGCACATAGACTACTGCAGTATAGATACTGGAGGCTGAGACAGGGGTCGTCGGGAACAGCTGTGGCCTTGTCGGACGATGCCCCCAGACAGGGCAAACCAGGCTGGATATATCCCATCCACTTTGCCAAAGCACAGCCCCACACCACTAGAGGGATATCAACAGACTACCCTGAGACAAGGCTGAGTATAGTCCCAGAAGATCTCCTCTACCGCACGAGCCCGAGGGGGCGCAAAACCGGACAGGATGATCACATCAGTGACTCAACCCACTCAAGTCGAGTATAGCGGAAAAAAGCCTGGGCTGATGCGAGGCACCCCTCCTAGGGACGGCATGGGAGAGCATTAGTAAGCCAGTGACTCAGTCCCCGTAATAGGGTCAGAGGCAGAGAAACCCAGTGGAGAGAGGGGAGCCGGCCAGGCAGAGTCAGAGTCAGTAAGGGTGGTTCTTTGCTACTGAGCCTTGCCGTTCACCTTCGCACCCCTGGGCCAGACTACACTCAATCATAGGACCTACTGAAGAGATGAGTCTTCAGTAAAGACTTAAAGGTCGAGACCGAGTCTGCGTCTCTCACATGAATAGGCAGACCATTCCATAAAAATTGAGCTCTATAGGAGAAAGCCATGCCTCCAGCTGTTTGCTTAGAAATTCTAGGGACAATAAGGACCGAAGCGCACGTGTAGGTATGTACAGCAGGACCAAATCAGAGAGATAGGTAGGAGAAAGCCCATGTATTGCTTTGTAGGCAAACAGTAAAACCTTGAAATCATCCCTGGCCTTAAAAGGAAGCCTTGAGTCAAAACTGTAACTTGGCCACTCAGGAATATTCATTGTCTTCTTGGTAAACAACTCCAGTGTAGATTTGACGTTGTGTTTTAGGTTATTGTCCTGCTGAAAGGTGAATTCATATCCCAGTGTCTGGTGGAAATCAGACTGAACCAGGTTCCCTAGGATTTTGCCTGTGCCATAAATACCTAAACCTTGATAATCATTTGCTGATATTTACCTGTTTCTTTATTTATGGTCAATGTCCCCTAGTGACTCACCTGACATGTAGTCAAACCAATCAAATATTTTCCAGCTCACATTAGATACATGTTTAGTATTCAATGTATCTTTCAAGTTGTGAACTACAGGTTTCATGTTGTGACATTACTGTAAGAAAATATCATTTAAATGTTAGTGTACGTGGTTCCAGGATGAAAGCCAGTGAGGCAGCGCATAACAGCAGAAGGAAATGTTTAACCTGTTTGGGCTAGGGGGCAGTATTTTGAAGTTCGGATGAAAAACATGCCCAAAGTAAACTGCCTGTTACTCAGGCCCAGAGGCTAGGATATGCATATAACTAGTAGCTGTGGATAGAAAACCCTCGGACATTTCTAAAACTGTTAAGATAATGTCTGTGAGTATAACAGAACTGATATGGCAGGCAAGAACCTGAGCAAAATCCATCAAGGGAGTGAGATTTTTTGAGGTGACCAGTTTTCATTTGAAGGCCTATTTGTTTATATAGGGGGAATAGCTCCCAGATTGCAGTTCCACTAGATGTCAACAGTCTTTGGAAAAAGGTTTGAAGCTTTTATCATGAAAAACCAGGGAGAAAGACAACTTCTTCCTGAGTTCACGTCAAGTGTCCTGTTGTAGATTTTGCGCGTAACAGGGGAGTGCGCGATTAGCTCTTTTTCTCTTCTATTCAGCAGGTTATATTCCGTCTGAAATATCATCGTTAATATTCGTTTTATTGTATCTGAGTATTGATTAAAACGCTGTTTGACCTTTTTCGACAAACTTTACCAGTCATTTTTGGGAAATTGTTTGTCTGCAGGTATGTACTCCATTGGGAAGGTGGATTACTGAACAAAGCGCCAACCAAACGGACTTTATCGAACAAAAGGACCTTTTATTGTGTTTCCCGGGCGCTTGTGTATGCATCATATGAAGATCTTCAAAGGTAAGCGATTTATTTTATGCTATTTTTGAGATTTGTGACACCTCTGCTGGTTATGTTATTATGCTAATTGAATATTTTAGCAGAGCGCTGTCCTCAGACAATCAAATGTTCTGCTTTCGCCGTGAAGCCTTTTTGAAATCTGACAATGCTGTGGGATTAACAAGACTCTAAGCTTTTGAATGGTGTGCAACACTTGTATTTTCTGGAATGTTTAAAATGAGTCTATTTGTATTTTGAATTTGGCGCTCTGCATTTCACCGGATGTTGGCAAAATTGATCCCGTTCACGGGTTTGGATCCATAAGAGGTTAATTTCTGAAGATGGAAGTGGTGGAGAAGCCATCGAGCCATGCAGTCCAGTCATCTGATACTGTTAGTTGTTGAACTAGGTACTGGAGCTGGTTACTGGATTGAGAGTGAAAGACCGCAGCTTCTCCTAATACCATTAGAGAATATGGCCCATTGAGTGTAGGGTGAAGTTTCACTTAAGTACAGATCTAGGACCAGCTTTCCCTCCCACAATCATACCCTTAACCATTAGTGGAGGAAATTAAAAACTGACCCAACATCAGCACCTATGGGCAACTTCCCCCTAACGGCCCCTTGAGAGGAGGGAGGGGTGTCACACACCTTGTGATGCACTGTGGACCCTTTGACCCAATAATCCATAAATCAACTGTTATTCTTTAGTCACTGTATTTTTTGTTCAATAATACTTAGATGAACACAAAAGACAAAATCTATAGTTTTATATTGTTTCATGTTATTTAATACAGAAATGTCATGTGAAGGAATTGGATTTCTCAGTTGGGGAGATGCATATAAATACAGGCAACATTTTTGTTAAAACACAATGAATCATCATGAATCCCACTTATCCCACTGGTGTTATTGCTGTCAGTGTGGGTTGAGCCAGAAAATAGCAGTTGCTCAACAGGAATCAGACACAAGCAAACATTTCACATGTTAATCTGTCTGTCCATCTACCTATCTATTATATTCATTGGAGCACCATCTCAACACCATGTCTCTCCTTTTAGGGTTAGGATTGCTGACCTGCATAGCATCATCAGGTAGGCTTTTTATTTCTCTCAGTTTCTATTGTGTAGTTCTCATAAAGAGCAGCAATGCAATGAGAAATAACGACTGCTTATTGAACTGCTTCTGATTCATCCATCTTGTAAATATTATTGTCTGAGAGGAATTCTGGCATTTTTACAATGAAATAAAAACGTATTTGTTGAAAAAGATTTGAGGTGTCTATTAGAATATATCTAATGCTGTAGTTAAAGCTAAGGCACCATTCTTTGACAATTAGGATGGTCTCTTTAAAGACTACAGTCACAGTTCTGAACATCTGCAGGATGTTATACATAGTATAACGTTACTGTAAGACAAAAACACCCCCTAATTTCTTAGGAGATTTTAGGATTGTGTGAATGGTAACATTTTTCTGTCATGTGGCCAAAACTCAACAGCGCCTCACTAGGAAAATATGTGCTTTAATTGAAACTAAACACAGCAGTGGTGGAAACAGTACCCAATTGTCATGATTGAGTAAAAGAAAAGATACTTTAATAGAAAATGAGTCAAGTAAAAGTGAAAGTCACCCAGTAAAATACTACTTGACTAAAAGTCTAAAAGTATTTGGTTTTAAATATACTTTAAGTTTCAAAAGTAAATGTACAAGAATAAATAGTTTCACATTCCTTATATTAAGCAAACCAGACGGCACAATTGTTTTTTATTGTTAAGTGAGTCCGCCAGATCAGAGGCAGTAGGGATGACCAGGATTTCCTCTTGGTAAATGTGTGAACTGGACCATTTTCCTGTCCTGCTAAGCATTTGAAATGTAACGAAAACCTTTGGGTGTCAGGGAAAATGTATGGAGTAAAAAGTACATTGTTTTCTTCAGTAATGAGGTGAAGCAAAGTAAAAGTTGTCAAAAATATAAATAGTAAAGTACAGATACCCAACACAACTACAGACATATCTAGATCTTCCTGACTTATACAGTGTTGATTCAAAGTAGCCTACAGACATATCTAGACCTTCCTGACTTATACAGTGTTCATTCAAAGTAGCCTACAGACATATCTAGACCTTCCTGACTTATACAGTGTTCATTCAAAGTAGCCTACATACATATCTAGACCTTCCTGAGTTATACAGTGTTCATTCAAAGTAGCCTACAGACATATCTAGACCTTCCTGACTTATACAGTGTTCATTCAAAGTAGCCTACAGACATATCTAGACCTTCCTGAGTTATACAGTGTTGATTCAAAGTAGCCTACAGACATATCTAGACCTTCCTGAGTTGTACAGTGTTGATTCAAAGTAGCCAACAGACATTCATTCAGCTTTGATCTAACTTTATTAATGAAGCATTATTCTCCAGAGTAGCCTGTTCTCTGCTAGTATAATGTGATTTAGGACCATCTGTTATGTGACATGCCTGGATTTTAGCCTTTATTTTAAGCTTTTTCATCAAACTGTCCTCTTTTATTTTTATGTCAGATCTAGCACCGTCCTCAGACAATTGCTTTCATTTTTGGTGTAGTTATCCTTTCTGGATAAGTCTTTAAATACAGGATAAAAGCCTGCTATGTCACATGATTGTGTAAAAAAACACAGAGCCTTAAATAATACTCCTGGAATTATGGATTCCATCCTAATTATTTAATCCTCATCACTTCATCCCCATCGTCCTCATCGTTTCATCCTCATCACATGAAGTCTTCTGTGTGTTTATTTCACAGAGTCCAGCTCTGTGTTTGTGCTGAAGGGACAGGATGTTCGTCTGGATGTCCAGGAAAATGTTAAACTGAAAGAGTTGGAGGTTTTTAAGTGGACCTTCAGATCAACCAATATTGTAAGATGCACTGACACATTGTCAGTGAGAGTGTCTCCTGAGTACAACAACAGGGTTGAGTTTAGTGAGGGAAACTTCTCTTTGCTACTGAAGAACCTACAGCAAAATGACAGTGGATCTTATACTGCAGTAGTGAGTGGTGACAAAGAAAAAACAATTATTGAATACCTGTTAATTGTCCAAGGTATATTTGACTAGTTTTTCTATTTTCTTCTACAGTGACACAGTTACAGTATCAATCAAACAAGTTACAAATGGTGTCCAGGTTAAATGCATATTCATTAGTAGTCTAGCTCCTGTACTCAGGTTAATATATTAACAATAATGAGGTTCTATTTGTTTTCAGAGAGAGTTGAGCCTCCAGTCCTGACAGTGGACTCTGTCTCCTCCATCAATGACACCTGTAACGTGACTGTGACCTGCAGAGACCAGAACACCTCTGTCACCTCCAGCTGTAACAGCAGCACCTGCTCTCAGGTGGGAGGAGAGAGTAGAGGGGCTGAGACCTCCACTGTCCCCCTGCTCTCTGTCTATGTGGCAGGGGTTCCATCATCTGTAACCACAGCAACCAAGTCAGCTGGGCCATTGCCACCAAGGAGATCGTGGAACTCTGTCCAATGAAATCTGGTAAGGCACACAAGCACACACACACACACTGCACACAAATACACATCTCAAATACTATATGTCAGTTAAAAACTGAGTATACAAAACATTAAGAACTATACTTACTATATATATATATATTAATATATATATATATATATATATATATATATATATATATATATATATATATACATATATTTATATGTATATATATATATATATATATATATATATATATATATATATATATATATGTATGAACTAACATACACAAAACATTAAGAACACCTCCATACATTGAGATGCACCCAAACTTTTACACTTAGAACAGCCGCAATTTGTCAGGTATAGACTCTACAAAATGTAAAATGTTTCCCAAAGGGATGCTGGCTCATGTTGACTCCAATACTTCCCACAGTTGTGCCAAGTTGTCTGGATGTCCAAGCTCAACAATAAAGCATTGAGCTTGAAAACCAAGCAGCATTGCAGTTCTTGACAAAAACCATTTCGCCTGGCACCAACTAGCATCCCCAGACTAATTGCACAGAGGAGGAAGTGTCTAATCTGTGAGAGGAACTGTAACATATTGTCTGTTTGTTGTAAACCAGTGTCTCCCCTGCTGGTAGTATGTCTGTGTACATGCTGAAGATCCTCTTGGTGTCTGTGGGGCTGGTCATCATGATCTCTGCTGTCATCACTGTCTACATCAGGCACAGATTCCACTTTGGATAGAATCATGTGTATTTTATTTTATTCTACCTTAGACGAAGTGATTCCTACTCTGTGTCACAGTAAGATTATTAAAGTCATTAAAGTAATTTTAAAAAATTATGTTTCTACATAACATAACTTAACATAACTTAACATAATGCAATATAGCATAACATAGCAGAGCAAATAGTATCACCTGTTATATCACCTATTATGTTTCTACATAACATAACTTAACATAACTTAACATAATGCAATATAGCATGACATAGCATAACATACAGTATCACATGTTTTTGGGCCTTTTGTTTCTGTTTAAGACCCAGTATGATGAAATCAAACAAAATAAAATTTGATTTGTCTCACGCTTGGTAAACAACAGATGTAGACTAACAGTGAAATGTTTACTGACGGGTTCTTTTCAACAACGCAGTTAAAGATAAAGACAAAAAAACAGAAAATAGAAATCGTGACAAGCTTTAAATATCGGAACAGAACGACATTGTACATCTCACTGTAATATCCTCACTAGGATGAGGTTTTGACATACGTCCACTCAGTATTTTTTTCTTGCAGTTTCTGTCCAAATCATCCTAAAGTATCTCAAAATTGATTTTATAAGTCAGAAGTTACTTATTGATGATTTGGACATGATTTGGAAAATGCTAATATAGGTACCATTGACTTGCATTGATTTCCCTGGGGGCATTTTGCCCCAAACACACTGACTTACATTATTCGTGTCAGATATTTCCATTTTGGGATAGTTGTTCACTGATTTTCTAGCACCAGTTGTTCACACTGCTAAAGTGTCTACAAACGTGTCAGCTCACTGGAATGTGAATGTGTAATCACATGATGCTGCCTACAAATCCCATCCCAAATCGCAGTAACTTATAGAATAGTGAAAATTCACTTTGTCTGAAGATGACAGAGAATTAGTGTAGAGGTCTATGACCATACTATGATATACCATCTGATCTCCATTATCATGTGAATGCTACAGGCCCATATACCCAGCAAGCCTTGCTTAATTTCTCTGAATACTGTAAGATGCACGTGTCTAGGTTTACTGTTATGCTATCATTAAGAGGTTACTAATGGACAAGGAGCTAAAATCTTGCAATCGATGTCCCATCATTAAACAATTGAGTTAAGCTTAGCTCAGAAATGCACAGTTAGAGACCAAGCAAATATGGTATGTGTATTTACCATTAGACATTTCACTAAATAATAATTCAAGGAATTTTACTCAGAAATGTGAGGAATACAGTTTGTATCCATTTAAAAGTAATCTGATTTATTACAGTTACACATTAAGAATGCAGTTAGCAAATGGTACATACCAGAAATCTTTACATAAAAATAATACAGCAACATTTAAACCCAGCTTTAATTCTTCCAAGAGCGCCCCATCCCAGTATCTCCCATTATCTAATTAACATGACTTTGCATGGCCCAAAACATTAAAACTAAAGGCATAAAACTTCACACACATTCTCTATTCTAATCACCACACCCACTGTATGATAAGAAACCCCAGTGTCGTTGTTCTTTGAACTATCCACCATCGGATGAACAGAATAACACAGTTTCTCTGAAACAGTGAATACATATCACTTAAAGTACAATGAAACATATCAAAATGCATAGCTCTTTATGAACTCTTGAAACAATTCAAACATAACAAATGATTTCACACAATAACATGAATTTAGTTGATTCTAGTTTCATCAGTCTTCAAACCTCTCCTGGTGACCCCATGACTTCCGTGAGAACGTCTCCTCCTGGAGATTGCCGCGTCGAAGGTGTGACTGTTGTGAGATGTAAATGTACAGCCATCCATCCGGACAATGCCATATTGAATCAACATGCCAGGCTGGCGTCAGCAAGTTGCTAGACACATCTTCATCCTTGGCCTTCATCATCGTTCACCTTTGTTCACTCTCTCTCTGTTCCTCCAATACAACCTACTGGAAAAGTGTTACATACTAAGGTAGGTGCCTTTGGAAGTAGGTAGGAGCAGGCAGCTAGCTGCCTTTGTATTGGTTAAAAGTAGGCTACATCAACGTTAGTTTCCATTCATACAAAGTGTCAAAACGATTGCCCAGCACTGGGAGCGAACCCGTGATGCTTGAAGCTGAGGCAAGTCGTGAGAATACTTGATGGTATGAGGTAAGTTGGTTTTCAGAGCCTTCCCCAAGCCATAGCCCCTCGGTACGGTACTGCATTGTATAGCCTACAAACACAGCTTCCAGCTTCCCACTATTCATTCAAAGCCTCCTGCGGCACGATTATTTTCCTCCTGTGACAAAATGGGTCATATTAAGATTGAACATCTGTACAACACCAAGGATGTTGAAACAATTTGTGTATTTAATTCTGGGAAAGTCTGGTAAGACAAACAAGCATGTTTACATAATCACACACACACACACACACAGGCAAGCACACATGCAGACACACAGACAAAGTAACACTCAGGGTGTAGTGGTTTTGATAATTGCAGACTTTTTCCAGACCTGCTGTCGGTGGCTTTGCCATTATCATAATTGTCATAATTGTGCTAAATTGGTGAAAGCTAAATAAAGTATGCTGACCGCTCCTTCTGCAGGATTACCCTTATTACAGTAACTTACAGTAATTTCATATTAAGTAAACTACGTGAAAACTGTTGACATCAGGATGATTTCACATTATTTATACAGTGCCTTCAGAAAGTATTCAGACCCCTTGACTTTTTCCACATTTTGGTATGGTACAGCCTTATTCTAAAATGTATTACATTTTTTTCCAACTGCTTACACACAAATCTTCTCATGTCACACGATTTTTGAAACCTCTCACTCAAACCATAAAAACCATAATCTATTTCTCAGCCTTTGACTCAGTTGTCAATTGCATAAAACACTTTTTCAAAACACTACACACAATTCTCTACCTAAAACACAAAAATCTAACAGGAAGTGACTTGCTTTCCTTTTCCAAACACAACCAATCAAAATGCTACACTTATTCTCCAGGTCACTCACACACTCCTGACACTAATAGCTTAACTGATCACTAACCAATCACTGCTTTACTTTAGTATAGGCCTATAAATAGGTCGAAGGTCAGATTACCTGTTTTGAACAATGGATGCCAACAATGGACAGAGAGCAAGAGGAGTCGGAGGGAGAGGAAGAGGAAGAAGAGGACGAGGGCAAAGAAGAGAAGGAAGGAGAGCCATCTCTGATGAGATTAGGGCAACACTTGTTGATCATGTGATCAACCACGGTTTGACCATGAGAGAGGCTGGACTGAGAGTCCAGCCCAACTTGAGTCGATTTACAGTGGCGTCCATAATTTGAACCTTCAGAAAAGAGAACAGGTATGCAACTATCTAATGACTATTTTAGCATTACAGTAATGTACTGTAAAATACGTATGACTGCATACAGTGGGGCAAAAGTATTTAGTCAGCCACCAATTGTGCAAGTTCTCCAGCTTAAAAAGATGAGAGAGGCCTGTGATTTTCATCATAGGTACACTTCAACTATGACAGACGAAATGAGAAAAGAAATCCAAAAATCACATTGTAGGATTTTTAATTTATTTATTTGCAAATTATGGTGGAAAATAAGTATTTGGTCAATAACAAAAGTTTATCTCAATACTTTGTTATATACCCTTTGTTGGCAATGACAGAGGTCAAACGTTTTCTGTAAGTCTTCACAAGGTTTTCACACACTGTTGCTGGTATTTTGGCCCATTCCTCCATGCAGATCTCCTCTAGAGCAGTGATGTTTTGGGGCTGTCGCTGGGCAACACGGACTTTCAACTCCCTCCAAAGATTTTCTATGGGGTTGAGATCTGGAGACTGGCTAGGCCACTCCAGGACCTTGAAATGCTTCTTACGAAGCCACTCCTTCGTTGCCCGGGCGGTGTGTTTGGGATCATTGTCATGCTGAAAGACCCAGCCACGTTTCATCTTCAATGCCCTTGCTGATGGAAGGAGGTTTTCACTCAAAATCTCACGATACATGGCCCCATTCATTCTTTCCTTTACACGGATGAGTCGTCCTGGTCCCTTTGCAGAAAAACAGCCCCAAAGCATGATGTTTCCACCCCCATGCTTCACAGTAGGTATGGTGTTCTTTGCATGCAACTCAGCATTCTTTGTCCTCCAAACACGACGAGTTGAGTTTTTACCAAAAGTTCTATTTTGGTTTCATCTGACCATATGACATTCTCCCAATCCTCATCTGGATCATCCAAATGCTCTCTAGCAAACTTCAGACGGACATGAACATGAACTGGCTTAAGCAGGAGGACACGTCTGGCACTGCAGGATTTGAGTCCCTGGCGGCGTAGTGTGTTACTGATGGTAGGCTTTGTTACTTTGGTCCCAGCTCTCTGCAGGTCATTCACTAGGTCCCCCCGTGTGGTTCTGGGATTTTTGCTCACCGTTCTTGTGATCATTTTGACCCCACGGGGTGAGATCTTGCGTGGAGCCCCAGATCGAGGAAGATTATCAGTGGTCTTGTATGTCTTCCATTTCCTAATAATTGCTCCCACAGTTGATTTCTTCAAACCAAGCTGCTTACAGATTCAGTCTTCCCAACCTGGTGCAGGTCTACAATTTTGTTTCTGGTGTCCTTTGACAGCTCTTTGGTCTTGGCCATAGTGGAGTTTGGAGTGTGACTGTTTGAGGTTGTGGACAGGTGTCTTTTATACTGATAACAAGTTAAAACAGGTGCCATTAATACAGGTAACGAGTGGAGGACAGAGGAGCCTCTTAAAGAAGAAGTTACAGGTCTGTGAGAGCCAGAAATCTTGCTTGTTTGTATGTGACCAAATACTTATTTTCCACCATAATTTGCAAATAAATTCATTAAAAATCCTACAATGTGATTTTCTGGATTTTTTTCCCTCATTTTGTCTGTCATAGTTGAAGTGTACCTATGATGAAAATTACAGGCCTCTCTCATCTTTTTAAGTGAGAGAACTTGCACAATTGGTGGCTGACTAAATACTTTTTTGCCCCACTGTAGTATTGCATAAACATTTGTAACTCTAAGCCATCCATTTACTGCACTGCATTGAATGAATAAGGTTGGTTATCATGCTGTACTACATTTTTTTGTACATTGGTTACAGTTCCTATGCTGAACACATACTGTGTTTGAATTCTGCACAGAGTGGAAAGGCAAAGACATCATGGAGGACGAGGACGCTTGTTTACATACCGCAATTTTAAATATGGTTTTGGCCAACAATGCAATTAGGATTCGAGAGATAGAGCATATCTTGAATAATGACACCATATTTAACAACATCAATGCTGTAAGCCTGTCGACCATACAACGCATCCTCCAACGGCACCGAAAGTGACGATGAAACAATTTTACAAGGTGCCATTTGAGAGAAACTCTGACAGAGTCAAGAATATGCGACCTGACTTTGTAGAGGTATGTATGCAAAACTACTTCCAGTACTTCAGACATACCATATTTACTCATCTGTATATCCTTTTGTCTGTTACAGAGAGTATTGGAGCTGGATGCCCACGTAATTCGCCATGAATTTATTTATGTGGATTAGGTTGGCTTCAACCTCACCAAAACCAGGCGCCAGGAAGAAATGTAATAGGACAGAGGGCAATTACCAATGTCCCTGGACAGCGTGGGGTAATATAACTATGTGTGCTGCCATCACTCAAAACGGGGTCCTCCATCACAATGCCACACTGGGTCCGTACAACACCGGCCATATGCTCACTTTTCTGGATTCAATTTACACAATGCTTGTCCCTGATCCAGATCAGGAGCCTGCTAGATTTGTGGTTTTATGGGACAATGTTAGTTTTCACCGGGCTGTCCTGGTCCAAAACTGGTTTGCCACCCATCCACAATTTGTAGTTTTGTACTTACCCCCATATTCACCTTTTCTAAATCCCATAGAGGAATTCTTCTCAGCCTGGCGCTGGAAAGTGTATGATCGCCAACCCTATGCCCGCATGCCGCTTCTCCAGGCAATGGAGGACGCATGTGGGGACATTGTTATAGATTTTATGTTTTGATGACTAAATGTTTGTACTTAATACTAAGAACATTCTATTCTGAAAGTGTATGCAATGGAGATGGGGTTGCAAGACAAATGGCAGTCCAATTAATATGTGTGTGTGTGTCTAGATATTAACTTGGTGTGCAGAAGTATGACTTCATTTAGGGGGTGTCTGTGAACAAAGGATTCTTTGATTCTACCAGACACATGCGAGAGGCCCGTCCTTGAGAAGAACCTCCCAACACCTCCCAAGTTTGACTTATTTGCAAAGATTGTGATAAGGCTGTGGGAAGAGACTATGTTCTTGGAGAGGGTGGGGGGAGAGGTGGGAATTTTGCATCTTTGTGTTTCAACATTGTACCATATAAAAGACTGTGTACACCTTTTAGAGCTGAGAGCTCTCCTGAATTAAACCATTTACTAATTGACCATTGTATTCTGGGCTTCTGTCTGTCTTATTTCAACCAGTATCTTACAACTACTGGGTAACAGACAGAGTTTGTTTAATTGATGTTCAGTTTGTGAACATTGAGAACAACATTTCTATAACAGACATAGAGGTTGCCTCTGTCCAAGGTTGGATACGCCATGCTAGGAGATTCCCTTGATGTTTGGCAAGAGAAAACGTATCTTGTGATGTGGACAAAGTATTGTGGCCAGACCCAGCCCGGAGAAGAGATGAAGCGTAGCTTAGCACTGGTGACTGCCCCCCCCCTACCAATTCCTGGACTGACCCCCCCCCGGGACCCCACACACACAATTGTGTTCTTTACTGTATTCTAAAGAATATACTTTTGGTTTACATATGTTTATGGTTTTGTTGTATGCTACTGTATACAACAGTAATGTTTGGCCTAATAAATATTTTCTGTTTCTACATTGCATTGGTGTTTACAGTGTACTTGTTACCCCTCTCAGCAGATTACTTTCACTGTAGAACATTGTATTGAAATGTAGATATAAGCCTATGAAAGACCAAAGAGCTTTAGATTTAAAACAACAGTGTTTACATGGTATATCCAAAAATGTACTATTATGAAAGCAGTGATTGCCATTTGATGCAAATGCTTAATTCTGACATGTGTTTATGGCATTTTGAATGCAGTGTTACATTTTGAAGGAGATGTGAGGCATTTTGCATTTTGTGTGTGCAGTTTTGGAAATTGTGTGTAGAGTTTTGAAAAAAGGAGACCGTTTTGAAAACGTGTGTAAGCAGTTGGAAAAAACTGTAAATAAAAACAAATCATCAGCAATCTATACCCAATAATCCATAATGACATCACAATAACCCATAATGACATCAATATAACCCATAATGACAAAGCGAAACAGGTTTTTAATTTTTGTTTGCAAACAAAATAGGGACCTCAGACTGGGGCAAAGGTTCACCTTCCAACAGGACCACGACCCTAAGCATACAACCAAGACAACGCAGGAGTGGCTTCGGGACAAGTCTGATGTCATAACTGGACTTTCTGATTGTATGGCAACAGCCCAGATGTTCTGTTCATGTCAAAGACCTGGATGAATAATTTGATTTGATTTCATAATTAATAAATGTTGTAAAGAAAATACATGTAAAGCAGAAAATCCGGTATTTCTATCTCAAACAGTTTTGTTATATTTCAGTCTTCTGTGATGTAGATAAATGTATTATTGGGATGTTATCTCAAAATGTTATACATGTCAACTCTATTTCTGAAATGGTACAGGTGTATTCTGTTATTTAAGACCATAACCATGTGTGTGAGGGAGTAAACTTAGATTTGTTTAAGACTACCAAGAAACACTCTGAGTGACCCTGATTTAGCCCACTGTAATAAAAGGTTAAGAATATCTGTTTTAAATTCAGCTCATAACGAAAGCCACTTGGATTAATATAAAAAAAAAACTCTTTACTGATTGATGTTGTCATGACTACCCGTCCCCAAATATTTTGGCTAGTGGTGTTTTGCAAATGATATCAGTGACCACTGCTCTACAGTATTGCTTGCATTAGAGATACCAAATTGAAAAACTCTGTATAATTGTGAAGAGAAATGTAAAAACTAAATGGCCCCAGGCTTTCCTTCATGATCTCCATTTTGTAGAGCTTTTTCTACTGCCTGCATACCAGACCCTGTTCTGGCACTTGAATGTTTCTCATCCATTTTTACGTCTCTGGCTGATAATCATGCCCTTTTCAAGCAACGCAGTCAAAACAAAAATGAATCCATGTTACTCTTCTTTACTCTCAGACCTCCTCTTGATAAGAAATCAAGCCTGGGTCAAGGCTAGACAAATTGGCTCGTTACCTGATTGGCAGCTATTTAGGCAATTGAGAAATAGGTGCACTTCCTTGGTTAAACAGGCCAAATCAAACTACTTCCTTAGCGCTATGACAGACTCTGTTAGTGATCCCTCTAAATTCTAGGAAACCATTCATTCACTGAATTGGGGTAATTCCTCTACATCCCTGCCTAAGCAAGTAGTTTTAGAGTCCGCGTCATTACTGAAAATGTAAATTTGTGATGATTTTAACCAGCATTTTGTCTCCTCTGTTTTCCTATTTGAAAGAAATGGTGGCCGTCTTGGCCAGTCTGTTGACTGCTCTTTCCACATAAAGCCTCCAGTTGCCTGGATAGATGATCAATCAGTCAACCTCACCTGACTTGGGAGATGGTAGTCAGGGCTTTTCTTTTTGGCAACTCACAGAAACACCAAGTTCTTGCTGCCTTATTAGCTAATGACACCAAGAAGTCTTTAGGAGCTGACAATTTGGACCCGTCTTTGCATAAATATGCAGCATCCCTCATTGGTGGCTCAGTAACACACTTTTTTAAAATGTAACTTTAGTATCAGGAAATATTCAAAAAGTGTGGAAATCAGCTTTTGTGCTACCACTCCATAAGGGCGGGGAAAGTGGTGATCTCGATAATTATCGACCAATTTCCAGGATTCCTTGTCTTGCGAAGATACTAGATCATTGGTCAACAAACAGCTATGTTATTATCTGTCTGTAAATGGTATTATTACTGGTATGAAGCAAAGTGTTATAATGCCCTGTAGGAAACACTCAATAGGGAATAGTGCATTATATGTGCTCATCAAGGGGTATATTCTAATTCCCCTGTGCATCCTGGAATGCACGTTACTCTGTCTTGTGCACCAAACATGAAGGTGGAACCCCTCTTGATTTCTCAATGAGCATTTCATATATGGCATTATAAACTGGGTGGTTTATAACTGAATGTTGATTATCAGACTGTATACCACTGGTATGACAAAGCAGTTATTTTTACTGTTCTAATTACATTGGTAAACAATTTATGATAGCAATATTTATAATAGCAATAAGGCACCTCGAGGGGTTTGTGATATATGGCCAATATACCACGGCTAAGAGCTGTATCCAGGCACTCTGCGAAGTCATGCTTAAGAACAGCCCTTAGCCGTGGTATTTTGGCCATATACCACAACTCCTCGGGGCTTACTGCTTAATTATAACACTTTGACTCATAAGACATTATGCTGCCTGCTCATATGCAGTCTTTTCATTTAAATGTAATTAAAATAAAGTTGTATGATATATTATCTATTAATAAGCCTTTATTATAGCTAACAATGAGGTTATTAAGGATTGTCCAGTAATACATGACTTATTATGTGTCAATAAGAAAACATTGAATTAAGGCCAAATACATGGCTAATGAGACGTATTAACAGCCTCATAAGCAACTTATATACACACTTATAAAACTACAAATGATTGGCTAATACGCACCTTCAAATAAAAAGTGACCATCATCTCATCTGGTAAATGATTAGAAAGGAACCTGACCGTAATGTGAGAGAACGATAAGAATGTGGCCACACATAGTTTGTAGTTGGCTTTTTCTTAGATAGTGTATCGGTCATTCAGCCTTATAGCCGGAGGGACCCGTCTGATTCTTTCTAGTCTAAACCAGCACCTCGCTTGGAGACCACGACCAACAGGTGGGGCCCTTGTTCAGAGACGGGGAATCGACCCATGGTTATACTTTAACACGTCCCCATTTGCTCTTCTTGCTGACCAGGTTGCTGGCATTTCACATGATGGTTCCATCGCTCCTGGTAACCACCATGACCAGGTGGGGCTTGTGGAGAACCACCTGTGTGTAAGAACGATGACCAGAATGGAAATACCTTGTTAGACTGTATTGTGTTTTTAATGCTTAATTATTTATAGTGTAATGATAATATACGCTAAGTATTTCTAATCGTTCCATTCTGAGCAGAACCCCTATTTATTTAGTTTGGTTCCGTTCCTGCTCCAGTGTTCTGACCAGCATAATAATATTCTGATCCGGTTCAAACCAACATCTTTTAAGTGTTCATATAGTTCCTTTTCGTTAATTGTTTACCTCTTGAAATCAGCATAGTTCTTACATATATATTAATAATTTACTCCACCAATAAGCATGGATAAAGCAGCTTGCTATGGAACGGGTCAGATAGTTGTTTACATGTTTAAAGGATGGATAAATACAGGCGAGATGTGATTGATATTCCAGGGGTAGAGAGAGAGTGAAAGGTGGACATAGAGAGGGCTTGGCCTAAATCACTGAGCATCATGATGTGATGTGGGCTGGAACAGGCTAATAATATCATCATAACGTCAATAAATTGCAGAATTATAGTGTAAAACACATTAAAACAACATGCTCTTTCCACGACAGACTGAGTAGGTGAATCGGAGTGAAAGCTATGATTCCTTATTGATGTCAACTTCAATCAGTGTAGATGAAGGGAGGTAACAGGTTAAAGTGTTTTTAAGCTTTGAGACAATTGAGACATGGATTGTGTATGTGTACCATTCAGAGGCTGAATGGGCAAGACAAAATAATGAAGTGATGTTGAATGGGTATGTAAGTAGGTGCTAGGTGCACCGGTTTGAGTCAATAACTACAACGCTGCTGGGCTTTTTCAGTTATTATTTTGTGATATCCAGACCACCACCCGAAGGACATCCAGCCAACTTGACACAACTGTGGGAAGCATTGGAGTCAACATGGGCCTTTTTCTTTCTTTTGAAACCTTGTACAATCCATGCACTGACGAATTGAGGCTATTCTGAGGATAAATGGGGGTTGGAACTCTATATTAGGAAGGTGTCCTTCATGTTTTTACACTGAGTGCATACCAGACATTAGGAATATGTTGGGGGGAACGAAAAATACCATTATTAACCAGTTCTCAAGTTTGAAAATAATGGTTCTGTTCCGGGAACCCTAGAGATTACTTTCGTTCTCAGTTCTGTTTCTCTTCCTCTTTAAATGTTTTTCTTTTTCGGTTTTCTGTTCCCTGAACCGGTTACAACCCCTGCTATAGACCCACCATGAACAACACCAGCACACTGAGTAATCTTGATTCATTCTAAAATGAATTTAATATTCTAATGTTTCAAATTTTTATTTTCTTTTATTGGGTACATTTATTCCTCTCCATGCACCTCCATGGTACTGTAGCATATTAAGGTGTGTGCGTCTACTTTCAAGTTTTATTGTCACATGCAACAATACAGTGAAATGCCTATCTTGCAAACCCAACAATGCAATAATCAATAACAATGTATTACTAGAAAAAAGACACATGAGAAATAAGAAATGCACAATAAAGTAAGTAAGCATACTATATACAGTGAATATTTTAAAAGTCAGTTCCAATACCATAGTTACATGTGCAGGGAAACTGGAGTAATGGAGGTAGATATGTATTGGGGTAAGGAGACTAGGCAACAGGATATAAGATAAACAGAGTAGCAGCAGCTTGCATGTGAGTGGGTGTGTGGGTGTGTAGTCAGTATAAATGTATTGATAAAGGGGATACCTAGTCAGTTGTACAACTGAATGCCTTCAACTAAAATGTGTCTTCCACATTTAACCCAACCCCTCTGAATCAGAGAGGCGCGGGGCTGCCTTAATGGACATCCACGTCTTCAGTGCCCAGGAACAATGGATTAACTGCCTTGCTCAGGGACAGAACAATAGATTTTAGATGCCGCCCAAACCCTTTTTGCATCAGCAGACGTCACAAAGTGGTATACAGAAACTCCAACAAGCAAGCAATGCCAATGTAGAAGCACTGTGGCTTGGAAAAACTCCCTAGATAGGCAGGAACCTAGGAAGAAACCTAGGGAAACCAGACTCTGAGGGGTAGACAGTCCTCTTCTGGTTGTGCTGTGTGGAGATTTTAAGAGTACATGGCCGTTAAGGTCAGATCGTTATTCAAGATGTTCAAAATCTTCATAGATGACCAGCAGGGTCAAATAATAATCACAGTGGTTGTAGAGGGTGCAACAGGTCAGCACCTTAGGATGTCAGTTGGCTTTTCATAGCCGAGCATTCAGAGGTCGAGACAGCAGGTCTGGGAAAAGGTAGCACGTCTGGTGAACAAGTCAGGGTTCCATAACCGCAGGCAGAACATCAGAAACAGGATCAGCAGCACGACCAGGACTGGGGACAGCCAGGAGTCATCAGGCCAAGTAGTTCTGAGGCATGGTCCTAGGGCTCAGGTCCAGGTGGAGAGAGAGAGAGAGATGGGAGAATTAGGGGGATTACACTTAAGTTCACAAAGGACAGCAGATAAGACAGGAGAATTACACCAGATAGGACAGGCTGACCCTAGCCTCCAGCACATAGACTACTGCAGTATAGATACTGGAGGCTGAGACAGGGGTCGCCGGGAACGCTGTGGCCTTGTCGGACGATGCCCCAGACAGGGCAAACCAGGCTGGATATATCCCATCCACTTTGCCAAAGCACAGCCCCCACACCACTAGAGGGATATCAACAGACTACCCTGAGACAAGGCTGAGTATAGTCCCAGAAGATCTCCTCTACCGCACGAGCCCGAGGGGGCGCAAAACCGGACAGGATGATCACATCAGTGACTCAACCCACTCAAGTCGAGTATAGCGGAAAAAAGCCTGGGCTGATGCGAGGCACCCCTCCTAGGGACGGCATGGGAGAGCATTAGTAAGCCAGTGACTCAGTCCCCGTAATAGGGTCAGAGGCAGAGAAACCCAGTGGAGAGAGGGGAGCCGGCCAGGCAGAGTCAGAGTCAGTAAGGGTGGTTCTTTGCTACTGAGCCTTGCCGTTCACCTTCGCACCCCTGGGCCAGACTACACTCAATCATAGGACCTACTGAAGAGATGAGTCTTCAGTAAAGACTTAAAGGTCGAGACCGAGTCTGCGTCTCTCACATGAATAGGCAGACCATTCCATAAAAATTGAGCTCTATAGGAGAAAGCCATGCCTCCAGCTGTTTGCTTAGAAATTCTAGGGACAATAAGGACCAAGCACGTGTAGGTATGTACAGCAGGACCAAATCAGAGAGATAGGTAGGAGAAAGCCCATGTATTGCTTTGTAGGCAAACAGTAAAACCTTGAAATCATCCCTGGCCTTAAAAGGAAGCCTTGAGTCAAAACTGTAACTTGGCCACTCAGGAATATTCATTGTCTTCTTGGTAAACAACTCCAGTGTAGATTTGACGTTGTGTTTTAGGTTATTGTCCTGCTGAAAGGTGAATTCATATCCCAGTGTCTGGTGGAAATCAGACTGAACCAGGTTCCTAGGATTTTGCCTGTGCCATAAATACCTAAACCTTGATAATCATTTGCTGATATTTACCTGTTTCTTTATTTATGGTCAATGTCCCCTAGTGACTCACCTGACATGTAGTCAAACCAATCAAATATTTTCCAGCTCACATTAGATACATGTTTAGTATTCAATGTATCTTTCAAGTTGTGAACTACAGGTTTCATGTTGTGACATTACTGTAAGAAAATATCATTTAAATGTTAGTGTACGTGGTTCCAGGATGAAAGCCAGTGAGGCAGCGCATAACAGCAGAAGGAAATGTTTAACCTGTTTGGGCTAGGGGGCAGTATTTTGAAGTTCGGATGAAAAACATGCCCAAAGTAAACTGCCTGTTACTCAGGCCCAGAGGCTAGGATATGCATATAACTAGTAGCTGTGGATAGAAAACCCTCGGACATTTCTAAAACTGTTAAGATAATGTCTGTGAGTATAACAGAACTGATATGGCAGGCAAGAACCTGAGCAAAATCCATCAAGGGAGTGAGATTTTTTTGAGGTGACCAGTTTTCATTTGAAGGCCTATTTGTTTATATAGGGGGAATAGCTCCCAGATTGCAGTTCCACTAGATGTCAACAGTCTTTGGAAAAAGGTTTGAAGCTTTTATCATGAAAAACCAGGGAGAAAGACAACTTCTTCCTGAGTTCACGTCAAGTGTCCTGTTGTAGATTTTGCGCGTAACAGGGAGTGCGCGATTAGCTCTTTTTCTCTTCTATTCAGCAGGTTATATTCCGTCTGAAATATCATCGTTAATATTCGTTTTATTGTATCTGAGTATTGATTAAAACGCTGTTTGACCTTTTTCGACAAACTTTACCAGTCATTTTTGGGAAATTGTTTGTCTGCAGGTATGTACTCCATTGGGAAGGTGGATTACTGAACAAAACGCGCCAACCAAACGGACTTTATCGAACAAAAGGACCTTTTATTGTGTTTCCCGGGACGCTTGTGTATGCATCATATGAAGATCTTCAAAGGTAAGCGATTTATTTTATGCTATTTTTGAGATTTGTGACACCTCTGCTGGTTATGTTATTATGCTAATTGAATATTTTAGCAGAGCGCTGTCCTCAGACAATCAAATGTTCTGCTTTCGCCGTGAAGCCTTTTTGAAATCTGACAATGCTGTGGGATTAACAAGACTCTAAGCTTTTGAATGGTGTGCAACACTTGTATTTTCTGGAATGTTTAAAATGAGTCTATTTGTATTTTGAATTTGGCGCTCTGCATTTCCCGGATGTTGGCAAAATTGATCCCGTTCACGGGTTTGGATCCATAAGAGGTTAATTTCTGAAGATGGAAGTGGTGGAGAAGCCATCGAGCCATGCAGTCCAGTCATCTGATACTGTTAGTTGTTGAACTAGGTACTGGAGCTGGTTACTGGATTGAGAGTGAAAGACCGCAGCTTCTCCTAATACCATTAGAGAATATGGCCCATTGAGTGTAGGGTGAAGTTTCACTTAAGTACAGATCTAGGACCAGCTTTCCCTCCCACAATCATACCCTTAACCATTAGTGGAGGAAATTAAAAACTGACCCAACATCAGCACCTATGGGCAACTTCCCCCCTAACGGCCCCTTGAGAGGAGGGAGGGGTGTCACACACCTTGTGATGCACTGTGGACCCTTTGACCCAATAATCCATAAATCAACTGTTATTCTTTAGTCACTGTATTTTTTTGTTCAATAATACTTAGATGAACACAAAAGACAAAATCTATAGTTTTATATTGTTTCATGTTATTTAATACAGAAATGTCATGTGAAGGAATTGGATTTCTCAGTTGGGGAGATGCATATAAATACAGGCAACATTTTTGTTAAAACACAATGAATCATCATGAATCCCACTTATCCCACTGGTGTTATTGCTGTCAGTGTGGGTTGAGCCAGAAAATAGCAGTTGCTCAACAGGAATCAGACACAAGCAAACATTTCACATGTTAATCTGTCTGTCCATCTACCTATCTATTATATTCATTGGAGCACCATCTCAACACCATGTCTCTCCTTTTAGGGTTAGGATTGCTGACCTGCATAGCATCATCAGGTAGGCTTTTATTTCTCTCAGTTTCTATTGTGTAGTTCTCATAAAGAGCAGCAATGCAATGAGAAATAACGACTGCTTATTGAACTGCTTCTGATTCATCCATCTTGTAAATATTATTGTCTGAGAGGAATTCTGGCATTTTTACAATGAAATAAAAACGTATTTGTTGAAAAAGATTTGAGGTGTCTATTAGAATATATCTAATGCTGTAGTTAAAGCTAAGGCACCATTCTTTGACAATTAGGATGGTCTCTTTAAAGACTACAGTCACAGTTCTGAACATCTGCAGGATGTTATACATAGTATAACGTTACTGTAAGACAAAAACACCCCCTAATTTCTTAGGAGATTTTAGGATTGTGTGAATGGTAACATTTTTCTGTCATGTGGCCAAAACTCAACAGCGCCTCACTAGGAAAATATGTGCTTTAATTGAAACTAAACACAGCAGTGGTGGAAACAGTACCCAATTGTCATGATTGAGTAAAAGAAAAGATACTTTAATAGAAAATGAGTCAAGTAAAAGTGAAAGTCACCCAGTAAAATACTACTTGACTAAAAGTCTAAAAGTATTTGGTTTTAAATATACTTTAAGTTTCAAAAGTAAATGTACAAGAATAAATAGTTTCACATTCCTTATATTAAGCAAACCAGACGGCACAATTGTTTTTTATTGTTAAGTGAGTCCGCCAGATCAGAGGCAGTAGGGATGACCAGGATTTCCTCTTGGTAAATGTGTGAACTGGACCATTTTCCTGTCCTGCTAAGCATTTGAAATGTAACGAAAACCTTTGGGTGTCAGGGAAAATGTATGGAGTAAAAAGTACATTGTTTTCTTCAGTAATGAGGTGAAGCAAAGTAAAAAGTTGTCAAAAATATAAATAGTAAAGTACAGATACCCAACACAACTACAGACATATCTAGATCTTCCTGACTTATACAGTGTTGATTCAAAGTAGCCTACAGACATATCTAGACCTTCCTGACTTATACAGTGTTCATTCAAAGTAGCCTACAGACATATCTAGACCTTCCTGACTTATACAGTGTTCATTCAAAGTAGCCTACATACATATCTAGACCTTCCTGAGTTATACAGTGTTCATTCAAAGTAGCCTACAGACATATCTAGACCTTCCTGACTTATACAGTGTTCATTCAAAGTAGCCTACAGACATATCTAGACCTTCCTGAGTTATACAGTGTTGATTCAAAGTAGCCTACAGACATATCTAGACCTTCCTGAGTTGTACAGTGTTGATTCAAAGTAGCCAACAGACATTCATTCAGCTTTGATCTAACTTTATTAATGAAGCATTATTCTCCAGAGTAGCCTGTTCTCTGCTAGTATAATGTGATTTAGGACCATCTGTTATGTGACATGCCTGGATTTTAGCCTTTATTTTAAGCTTTTTCATCAAACTGTCCTCTTTTATTTTTATGTCAGATCTAGCACCGTCCTCAGACAATTGCTTTCATTTTTGGTGTAGTTATCCTTTCTGGATAAGTCTTTAAATACAGGATAAAAGCCTGCTATGTCACATGATTGTGTAAAAAAACACAGAGCCTTAAATAATACTCCTGGAATTATGGATTCCATCCTAATTATTTAATCCTCATCACTTCATCCCCATCGTCCTCATCGTTTCATCCTCATCACATGAAGTCTTCTGTGTGTTTATTTCACAGAGTCCAGCTCTGTGTTTGTGCTGAAGGGACAGGATGTTCGTCTGGATGTCCAGGAAAATGTTAAACTGAAAGAGTTGGAGGTTTTTAAGTGGACCTTCAGATCAACCAATATTGTAAGATGCACTGACACATTGTCAGTGAGAGTGTCTCCTGAGTACAACAACAGGGTTGAGTTTAGTGAGGGAAACTTCTCTTTGCTACTGAAGAACCTACAGCAAAATGACAGTGGATCTTATACTGCAGTAGTGAGTGGTGACAAAGAAAAACAATTATTGAATACCTGTTAATTGTCCAAGGTATATTTGACTAGTTTTTCTATTTTCTTCTACAGTGACACAGTTACAGTATCAATCAAACAAGTTACAAATGGTGTCCAGGTTAAATGCATATTCATTAGTAGTCTAGCTCCTGTACTCAGGTTAATATATTAACAATAATGAGGTTCTATTTGTTTTCAGAGAGAGTTGAGCCTCCAGTCCTGACAGTGGACTCTGTCTCCTCCATCAATGACACCTGTAACGTGACTGTGACCTGCAGAGACCAGAACACCTCTGTCACCTCCAGCTGTAACAGCAGCACCTGCTCTCAGGTGGGAGGAGAGAGTAGAGGGGCTGAGACCTCCACTGTCCCCCTGCTCTCTGTCTATGTGGCAGGGGTTCCATCATCTGTAACCACAGCAACCAAGTCAGCTGGGCCATTGCCACCAAGGAGATCGTGGAACTCTGTCCAATGAAATCTGGTAAGGCACACAAGCACACACACACACACTGCACACAAATACACATCTCAAATACTATATGTCAGTTAAAAACTGAGTATACAAAACATTAAGAACTATACTTACTATATATATATATATTAATATATATATATATATATATATATATATATATATATATATATATATATATACATATATTTATATGTATATATATATATATATATATATATATATATATATATATATATATATGTATGAACTAACATACACAAAACATTAAGAACACCTCCATACATTGAGATGCACCCAAACTTTTACACTTAGAACAGCCGCAATTTGTCGGGGTATAGACTCTACAAAATGTAAAATGTTTCCCAAAGGGATGCTGGCTCATGTTGACTCCAATACTTCCCACAGTTGTGCCAAGTTGTCTGGATGTCCAAGCTCAACAATAAAGCATTGAGCTTGAAAACCAAGCAGCATTGCAGTTCTTGACAAAAACCATTTCGCCTGGCACCAACTAGCATCCCCAGACTAATTGCACAGAGGAGGAAGTGTCTAATCTGTGAGAGGAACTGTAACATATTGTCTGTTTGTTGTAAACCAGTGTCTCCCCTGCTGGTAGTATGTCTGTGTACATGCTGAAGATCCTCTTGGTGTCTGTGGGGCTGGTCATCATGATCTCTGCTGTCATCACTGTCTACATCAGGCACAGATTCCACTTTGGATAGAATCATGTGTATTTTATTTTATTCTACCTTAGACGAAGTGATTCCTACTCTGTGTCACAGTAAGATTATTAAAGTCATTAAAGTAATTTTAAAAAATTATGTTTCTACATAACATAACTTAACATAACTTAACATAATGCAATATAGCATAACATAGCAGAGCAAATAGTATCACCTGTTATATCACCTATTATGTTTCTACATAACATAACTTAACATAACTTAACATAATGCAATATAGCATGACATAGCATAACATACAGTATCACATGTTTTTGGGCCTTTGTTTCTGTTTAAGACCCAGTATGATGAAATCAAACAAAATAAAATTTGATTTGTCTCACGCTTGGTAAACAACAGATGTAGACTAACAGTGAAATGTTTACTGACGGGTTCTTTTCAACAACGCAGTTAAAGATAAAGACAAAAAAACAGAAAATAGAAATCGTGACAAGCTTTAAATATCGGAACAGAACGACATTGTACATCTCACTGTAATATCCTCACTAGGATGAGGTTTTGACATACGTCCACTCAGTATTTTTTTCTTGCAGTTTCTGTCCAAATCATCCTAAAGTATCTCAAAATTGATTTTATAAGTCAGAAGTTACTTATTGATGATTTGGACATGATTTGGAAAATGCTAATATAGGTACCATTGACTTGCATTGATTTCCCTGGGGGCATTTTGCCCCAAACACACTGACTTACATTATTCGTGTCAGATATTTCCATTTTGGGATAGTTGTTCACTGATTTTCTAGCACCAGTTGTTCACACTGCTAAAGTGTCTACAAACGTGTCGCGCTCACTGGAATGTGAATGTGTAATCACATGATGCTGCCTACAAATCCCATCCCAAATCGCAGTAACTTATAGAATAGTGAAAATTCACTTTGTCTGAAGATGACAGAGAATTAGTGTAGAGGTCTATGACCATACTATGATATACCATCTGATTCCATTATCATGTGAATGCTACAGGCCCATATACCCAGCAAGCCTTGCTTAATTTCTCTGAATACTGTAAGATGCACGTGTCTAGGTTTACTGTTATGCTATCATTAAGAGGTTACTAATGGACAAGGAGCTAAAATCTTGCAATCGATGTCCCATCATTAAACAATTGAGTTAAGCTTAGCTCAGAAATGCACAGTTAGAGACCAAGCAAATATGGTATGTGTATTTACCATTAGACATTTCACTAAATAATAATTCAAGGAATTTTACTCAGAAATGTGAGGAATACAGTTTGTATCCATTTAAAAGTAATCTGATTTATTACAGTTACACATTAAGAATGCAGTTAGCAAATGGTACATACCAGAAATCTTTACATAAAAATAATACAGCAACATTTAAACCCAGCTTTAATTCTTCCAAGAGCGCCCCATCCCAGTATCTCCCATTATCTAATTAACATGACTTTGCATGGCCCAAAACATTAAAACTAAAGGCATAAAACTTCACACACATTCTCTATTCTAATCACCACACCCACTGTATGATAAGAAACCCCAGTGTCGTTGTTCTTTGAACTATCCACCATCGGATGAACAGAATAACACAGTTTCTCTGAAACAGTGAATACATATCACTTAAAGTACAATGAAACATATCAAAATGCATAGCTCTTTATGAACTCTTGAAACAATTCAAACATAACAAATGATTTCACACAATAACATGAATTTAGTTGATTCTAGTTTCATCAGTCTTCAAACCTCTCCTGGTGACCCCATGACTTCCGTGAGAACGTCTCCTCCTGGAGATTGCCAAGTCGAAGGTGTGACTGTTGTGAGATGTAAATGTACAGCCATCCATCCGGACAATGCCATATTGAATCAACATGCCAGGCTGGCGTCAGCAAGTTGCTAGACACATCTTCATCCTTGGCCTTCATCATCGTTCACCTTTGTTCACTCTCTCTCTCTGTTCCTCCAATACAACCTACTGGAAAAGTGTTACATACTAAGGTAGGTGCCTTTGGAAGTAGGTAGGGAGCAGGCAGCTAGCTGCCTTTGTATTGGTTAAAAGTAGGCTACATCAACGTTAGTTTCCATTCATACAAAGTGTCAAAACGATTGCCCAGCACTGGGAGCGAACCCGTGATGCTTGAAGCTGAGGCAAGTCGTGAGAATACTTGATGGTATGAGGTAAGTTGGTTTTCAGAGCCTTCCCCAAGCCATAGCCCCCTCGGTACGGTACTGCATTGTATAGCCTACAAACACAGCTTCCAGCTTCCCACTATTCATTCAAAGCCTCCTGCGGCACGATTATTTTCCTCCTGTGACAAAATGGGTCATATTAAGATTGAACATCTGTACAACACCAAGGATGTTGAAACAATTTGTGTATTTAATTCTGGGAAAGTCTGGTAAGACAAACAAGCATGTTTACATAATCACACACACACACACACACAGGCAAGCACACATGCAGACACACAGACAAAGTAACACTCAGGGTGTAGTGGTTTTGATAATTGCAGACTTTTTTTCCAGACCTGCTGTCGGTGGCTTTGCCATTATCATAATTGTCATAATTGTGCTAAATTGGTGAAAGCTAAATAAAGTATGCTGACCGCTCCTTCTGCAGGATTACCCTTATTACAGTAACTTACAGTAATTTCATATTAAGTAAACTACGTGAAAACTGTTGACATCAGGATGATTTCACATTATTTATACAGTGCCTTCAGAAAGTATTCAGACCCCTTGACTTTTTCCACATTTTGGTATGGTACAGCCTTATTCTAAAATGTATTACATTTTTTTCCAACTGCTTACACACAAATCTTCTCATGTCACACGATTTTTGAAACCTCTCACTCAAACCATAAAAACCATAATCTATTTCTCAGCCTTTGACTCAGTTGTCAATTGCATAAAACACTTTTTTCAAAACACTACACACAATTCTCTACCTAAAACACAAAAATCTAACAGGAAGTGACTTGCTTTCCTTTTCCAAACACAACCAATCAAAATGCTACACTTATTCTCCAGGTCACTCACACACTCCTGACACTAATAGCTTAACTGATCACTAACCAATCACTGCTTTACTTTAGTATAGGCCTATAAATAGGTCGAAGGTCAGATTACCTGTTTTGAACAATGGATGCCAACAATGGACAGAGAGCAAGAGGAGTCGGAGGGAGAGGAAGAGGAAGAAGAGGACGAGGGCAAAGAAGAGAAGGAAGGAGAGCCATCTCTGATGAGATTAGGGCAACACTTGTTGATCATGTGATCAACCACGGTTTGACCATGAGAGAGGCTGGACTGAGAGTCCAGCCCAACTTGAGTCGATTTACAGTGGCGTCCATAATTTGAACCTTCAGAAAAGAGAACAGGTATGCAACTATCTAATGACTATTTTAGCATTACAGTAATGTACTGTAAAATACGTATGACTGCATACAGTGGGGCAAAAAAGTATTTAGTCAGCCACCAATTGTGCAAGTTCTCCAGCTTAAAAAGATGAGAGAGGCCTGTGATTTTCATCATAGGTACACTTCAACTATGACAGACGAAATGAGAAAAAGAAATCCAAAAAATCACATTGTAGGATTTTTAATTTATTTATTTGCAAATTATGGTGGAAAATAAGTATTTGGTCAATAACAAAAGTTTATCTCAATACTTTGTTATATACCCTTTGTTGGCAATGACAGAGGTCAAACGTTTTCTGTAAGTCTTCACAAGGTTTTCACACACTGTTGCTGGTATTTTGGCCCATTCCTCCATGCAGATCTCCTCTAGAGCAGTGATGTTTTGGGGCTGTCGCTGGGCAACACGGACTTTCAACTCCTCCAAAGATTTTCTATGGGGTTGAGATCTGGAGACTGGCTAGGCCACTCCAGGACCTTGAAATGCTTCTACGAAGCCACTCCTTCGTTGCCCGGGCGGTGTGTTTGGGATCATTGTCATGCTGGAAAGACCCAGCCACGTTTCATCTTCAATGCCCTTGCTGATGGAAGGAGGTTTTCACTCAAAATCTCACGATACATGGCCCCATTCATTCTTTCCTTTACACGGATGAGTCGTCCTGGTCCCTTTGCAGAAAAACAGCCCCAAAGCATGATGTTTCCACCCCCATGCTTCACAGTAGGTATGGTGTTCTTTGCATGCAACTCAGCATTCTTTGTCCTCCAAACACGACGAGTTGAGTTTTTACCAAAAAGTTCTATTTTGGTTTCATCTGACCATATGACATTCTCCCAATCCTCATCTGGATCATCCAAATGCTCTCTAGCAAACTTCAGACGGACATGAACATGAACTGGCTTAAGCAGGAGGACACGTCTGGCACTGCAGGATTTGAGTCCCTGGCGGCGTAGTGTGTTACTGATGGTAGGCTTTGTTACTTTGGTCCCAGCTCTCTGCAGGTCATTCACTAGGTCCCCGTGTGGTTCTGGGATTTTTGCTCACCGTTCTTGTGATCATTTTGACCCCACGGGTGAGATCTTGCGTGGAGCCCCAGATCGAGGAAGATTATCAGTGGTCTTGTATGTCTTCCATTTCCTAATAATTGCTCCCACAGTTGATTTCTTCAAACCAAGCTGCTTACAGATTCAGTCTTCCCAACCTGGTGCAGGTCTACAATTTTGTTTCTGGTGTCCTTTGACAGCTCTTTGGTCTTGGCCATAGTGGAGTTTGGAGTGTGACTGTTTGAGGTTGTGGACAGGTGTCTTTATACTGATAACAAGTTAAAACAGGTGCCATTAATACAGGTAACGAGTGGAGGACAGAGGAGCCTCTTAAAGAAGAAGTTACAGGTCTGTGAGAGCCAGAAATCTTGCTTGTTTGTATGTGACCAAATACTTATTTTCCACCATAATTTGCAAATAAATTCATTAAAAATCCTACAATGTGATTTTCTGGATTTTTTCCTCATTTTGTCTGTCATAGTTGAAGTGTACCTATGATGAAAATTACAGGCCTCTCTCATCTTTTTAAGTGAGAGAACTTGCACAATTGGTGGCTGACTAAATACTTTTTGCCCCACTGTAGTATTGCATAAACATTTGTAACTCTAAGCCATCCATTTACTGCACTGCATTGAATGAATAAGGTTGGTTATCATGCTGTACTACATTTTTTTGTACATTGGTTACAGTTCCTATGCTGAACACATACTGTGTTTGAATTCTGCACAGAGTGGAAAGGCAAAGACATCATGGAGGACGAGGACGCTTGTTTACATACCGCAATTTTAAATATGGTTTTGGCCAACAATGCAATTAGGATTCGAGAGATAGAGCATATCTTGAATAATGACACCATATTTAACAACATCAATGCTGTAAGCCTGTCGACCATACAACGCATCCTCCAACGGCACCGAGTGACGATGAAACAATTTTACAAGGTGCCATTTGAGAGAAACTCTGACAGAGTCAAGAATATGCGACCTGACTTTGTAGAGGTATGTATGCAAAACTACTTCCAGTACTTCAGACATACCATATTTACTCATCTGTATATCCTTTTGTCTGTTACAGAGAGTATTGGAGCTGGATGCCCACGTAATTCGCCATGAATTTATTTATGTGGATTAGGTTGGCTTCAACCTCACCAAAACCAGGCGCCGCGGAAGAAATGTAATAGGACAGAGGGCAATTACCAATGTCCCTGGACAGCGTGGGGGTAATATAACTATGTGTGCTGCCATCACTCAAAACGGGGTCCTCCATCACAATGCCACACTGGGTCCGTACAACACCGGCCATATGCTCACTTTTCTGGATTCAATTTACACAATGCTTGTCCCTGATCCAGATCAGGAGCCTGCTAGATTTGTGGTTTTATGGGACAATGTTAGTTTTCACCGGGCTGTCCTGGTCCAAAACTGGTTTGCCACCCATCCACAATTTGTAGTTTTGTACTTACCCCCATATTCACCTTTTCTAAATCCCATAGAGGAATTCTTCTCAGCCTGGCGCTGGAAAGTGTATGATCGCCAACCCTATGCCCGCATGCCGCTTCTCCAGGCAATGGAGGACGCATGTGGGGACATTGTTATAGATTTTATGTTTTGATGACTAAATGTTTGTACTTAATACTAAGAACATTCTATTCTGAAAGTGTATGCAATGGAGATGGGGTTGCAAGACAAATGGCAGTCCAATTAATATGTGTGTGTGTGTCTAGATATTAACTTGGTGTGCAGAAGTATGACTTCATTTAGGGGGTGTCTGTGAACAAAGGATTCTTTGATTCTACCAGACACATGCGAGAGGCCCGTCCTTGAGAAGAACCTCCCAACACCTCCCAAGTTTGACTTATTTGCAAAGATTGTGATAAGGCTGTGGGAAGAGACTATGTTCTTGGAGAGGGTGGGGAGAGGTGGGAATTTTGCATCTTTGTGTTTCAACATTGTACCATATAAAAGACTGTGTACACCTTTTAGAGCTGAGAGCTCTCCTGAATTAAACCATTTACTAATTGACCATTGTATTCTGGGCTTCTGTCTGTCTTATTTCAACCAGTATCTTACAACTACTGGGTAACAGACAGAGTTTGTTTAATTGATGTTCAGTTTGTGAACATTGAGAACAACATTTCTATAACAGACATAGAGGTTGCCTCTGTCCAAGGTTGGATACGCCATGCTAGGAGATTCCCTTGATGTTTGGCAAGAGAAAACGTATCTTGTGATGTGGACAAAGTATTGTGGCCAGACCCAGCCCGGAGAAGAGATGAAGCGTAGCTTAGCACTGGTGACTGCCCCCTACCAATTCCTGGACTGACCCCGGGACCCCACACACACAATTGTGTTCTTTACTGTATTCTAAAGAATATACTTTTGGTTTACATATGTTTATGGTTTTGTTGTATGCTACTGTATACAACAGTAATGTTTGGCCTAATAAATATTTTCTGTTTCTACATTGCATTGGTGTTTACAGTGTACTTGTTACCCCTCTCAGCAGATTACTTTCACTGTAGAACATTGTATTGAAATGTAGATATAAGCCTATGAAAGACCAAAGAGCTTTAGATTTAAAACAACAGTGTTTACATGGTATATCCAAAATGTACTATTATGAAAGCAGTGATTGCCATTTGATGCAAATGCTTAATTCTGACATGTGTTTATGGCATTTTGAATGCAGTGTTACATTTTGAAGGAGATGTGAGGCATTTTGCATTTTGTGTGTGCAGTTTTGGAAATTGTGTGTAGAGTTTTGAAAAAGGAGACCGTTTTGAAAACGTGTGTAAGCAGTTGGAAAAACTGTAAATAAAAACAAATCATCAGCAATCTATACCCAATAATCCATAATGACATCACAATAACCCATAATGACATCAATATAACCCATAATGACAAAGCGAAACAGGTTTTTAATTTTTGTTTGCAAACAAAATAGGGACCTCAGACTGGGGCAAAGGTTCACCTTCCAACAGGACCACGACCCTAAGCATACAACCAAGACAACGCAGGAGTGGCTTCGGGACAAGTCTGATGTCATAACTGGACTTTCTGATTGTATGGCAACAGCCCAGATGTTCTGTTCATGTCAAAGACCTGGATGAATAATTTGATTTGATTTCATAATTAATAAATGTTGTAAAGAAAATACATGTAAAGCAGAAAATCCGGTATTTCTATCTCAAACAGTTTTGTTATATTTCAGTCTTCTGTGATGTAGATAAATGTATTATTGGGATGTTATCTCAAAATGTTATACATGTCAACTCTATTTCTGAAATGGTACAGGTGTATTCTGTTATTTAAGACCATAACCATGTGTGTGAGGGAGTAAACTTAGATTTGTTTAAGACTACCAAGAAACACTCTGAGTGACCCTGATTTAGCCCACTGTAATAAAAGGTTAAAAATATCTGTTTTAAATTCAGCTCATAACGAAAGCCACTTGGATTAATATAAAAAAAAAAAAACTCTTTACTGATTGATGTTGTCATGACTACCCGTCCCCAAATATTTTGGCTAGTGGTGTTTTGCAAATGATATCAGTGACCACTGCTCTACAGTATTGCTTGCATTAGAGATACCAAATTGAAAAACTCTGTATAATTGTGAAGAGAAATGTAAAACTAAATGGCCCCAGGCTTTCCTTCATGATCTCCATTTTGTAGAGCTTTTTCTACTGCCTGCATACCAGACCCTGTTCTGGCACTTGAATGTTTCTCATCCATTTTTACGTCTCTGGCTGATAATCATGCCCTTTTCAAGCAACGCAGTCAAAACAAGAATGAATCCATGTTACTCTTCTTTACTCTCAGACCTCCTCTTGATAAGAAATCAAGCCTGGGTCAAGGCTAGACAAATTGGCTCGTTACCTGATTGGCAGCTATTTAGGCAATTGAGAAATAGGTGCACTTCCTTGGTTAAACAGGCCAAATCAAACTACTTCCTTAGCGCTATGGCAGACTCTGTTAGTGATCCCTCTAAATTCTAGGAAACCATTCATTCACTGAATTGGGGTAATTCCTCTACATCCCTGCCTAAGCAAGTAGTTTTAGAGTCCTGCGTCATTACTGAAAATGTAAATTTGTGATGATTTTAACCAGCATTTTGTCTCCTCTGTTTTCCTATTTGAAAGAAATGGTGGCCGTCTTGGCCAGTCTGTTGACTGCTCTTTCCACATAAAGCCTCCAGTTGCCTGGATAGATGATCAATCAGTCAACCTCACCTGACTTGGGAGATGGTAGTCAGGGCTTTTCTTTTTGGCAATTCACAGAAACACCAAGTTCTTGCTGCCTTATTAGCTAATGACACCAAGAAGTCTTTAGGAGCTGACAATTTGGACCCGTCTTTGCATAAATATGCAGCATCCCTCATTGGTGGCTCAGTAACACACTTTTTTAAAATGTAACTCTAGTATCAGGAAATATTCAAAAAGTGTGGAAATCAGCTTTTGTGCTACCACTCCATAAGGGCGGGGAAAGTGGTGATCTCGATAATTATCGACCAATTTCCAGGATTCCTTGTCTTGCGAAGATACTAGATCATTGGTCAACAAACAGCTATGTTATTATCTGTCTGTAAATGGTATTATTACTGGTATGAAGCAAAGTGTTATAATGCCCTGTAGGAAACACTCAATAGGGAATAGTGCATTATATGTGCTCATCAAGGGGTATATTCTAATTCCCTGTGCATCCTGGAATGCACGTTACTCTGTCTTGTGCACCAAACATGAAGGTGGAACCCCTCTTGATTTCTCAATGAGCATTTCATATATGGCATTATAAACTGGGTGGTTTATAACTGAATGTTGATTATCAGACTGTATACCACTGGTATGACAAAGCAGTTATTTTTACTGTTCTAATTACATTGGTAAACAATTTATGATAGCAATATTTATAATAGCAATAAGGCACCTCGGGGGGTTTGTGATATATGGCCAATATACCACGGCTAAGAGCTGTATCCAGGCACTCTGCGAAGTCATGCTTAAGAACAGCCCTTAGCCGTGGTATTTTGGCCATATACCACAACTCCTCGGGCTTACTGCTTAATTATAACACTTTGACTCATAAGACATTATGCTGCCTGCTCATATGCAGTCTTTTTCATTTAAAATGTAATTAAAATAAAGTTGTATGATATATTATCTATTAATAAGCCTTTATTATAGCTAACAATGAGGTTATTAAGGATTGTCCAGTAATACATGACTTATTATGTGTCAATAAGAAAACATTGAATTAAGGCCAAATACATGGCTAATGAGACGTATTAACAGCCTCATAAGCAACTTATATACACACTTATAAAACTACAAATGATTGGCTAATACGTGCACCTTCAAATAAAAAGTGACCATCATCTCATCTGGTAAATGATTAGAAAGGAACCTGACCGTAATGTGAGAGAACCATCTGCCTCATTTGAAAATAGAGTGAAGTTCACAACCTTAAGTCATGGTTTGTACAACATGTTTTATTGCAAAACGTTCATATAACCTCCAGTACTATGTGGAGTGTGGTCATGTGTGGAATGACCACAGTACAGTACACTATGGGTCCAGATTTATCCCCTTAAGGGGTTTATAGGCATGATCAAACTCTCCTTTGTTTATTCCTCACTGTACCACTTCAATAGCAAGCAGTCATAATGGACCCCGAGTTTCCTGAACTGGAAGTTTCAGGCATGTCAGCATGTAGAAAACGGTTGACCTACAGGACCTTATTGGGACTTTGACTAAAGAGTATTTAGATACCGGTCATAAACAGGCCTACTAATGTAATGTCCGCTTTCCAAAGACAAAATGAAGATGTTCTGACTAGGGCTGTGGCGGTCATGACGTTTTCATTATGATTCTAACTTCTAAAGTTTTTTTTTTTTTGTAACAATATTTTTTTATTGGAATTTCACAATATACACCCATATTAAGAGATACAATAACAAGGACAAAGCAAAAACAGCACTCCCTTACACATACCTGTATGCATATATATATACGCACACATACATATATATGTACATATACATACACACACACACAACCACCATTTTCCTCTCCCCGCTCTTCTCACCCCATCCCCATCACTGCGTCCCTCAATACATGCATTTTAAGCAAACATACAAACAGAAATAAAATTTTAAAAAAATAATAATATTTAAACTTAAGAAAAAAAGCTCAGTTTAAACCAAGAAGTTAGGTTCCACACCTGGAACATACAGAGTAACTGAAATAAATAGATCACCACCATTTTAAGAGAATCCTTGCAGCATAATAGCTGATATCTCAGGTTCTAGATAGTTTAGATACGGTTCCCACACTTTGTAGAACTGATCTGTTTTAGAGTGCAATGTACATGTCAGATATTCCAGTGGCACCCATTCAAATAGTATCTTATGCCAATCTTTAATAGAAGGGACCTTATCATTAATCCACTGCAAGAGGATGTTTTTCCTCGCTGCGAAGGTAAGGATGTTGTAAAGCCTCCTCCTACCCACCGAGGTAACATGCCTACTAGGGAGACCTAACAGCAAAGAAACTGGATCTAATTCTAGATCCACCCCTAGGATCTTTTCAATTTCTTGCAGAACACCAGACCAGTATCTTTGTATTTTGGAACATGACCATAAGCAATGTGTTAGGGTGCCTGTGTCCGTTTTACATTTAAGACACTGAGGAGAGGAGGAAGTTGGACTGAAAGCATGTCTGCGGTTTGGGGATATATGCAACCTGTGTATTATTCTTAACTGGATTGCTCTAGTACGATTACATATAGATATTGTTTTTGCATATCTCCAAATGTCTTCCCACATCTCTTCGTCAATAGCAACAGACAGTTCTTTCTCCCACACTTGTTTCACCCTCTGTGTGTCGACACCAGCAAAGGACCTTAAAGCATCATAAAACAGACTTACAGACATTTTCCTTTGTGGGGAAAAAGCATTCTTTCAATGACAGACACCTCAGGGTTGCCAATTAAGGTGGTGCTCTTCAAAATATAGTGTCTTACTTGTAGAAAGCGGAAAAAGTCCTGCTTTGGGAGTTGATATTTTTCAACCATCTGCTCAAATGACAATAAAATCTTATCAGTAAATAAATCATTTAGTCTGCGTATGCCCTTATTAAGCCAAAGATTAAAGCCAGCGTCCAGCAATCCCGGACCAAAGTCTGGGTTGTTAAGGATTGGGGTAAGAGCAGAGGTAAGTTTGGACCTTCCCAAAAACGTTGAACTGACCTCCATACTTTGAGTGTATTAAGTGTAATGGGATTACTGCATTTATCTTTTACAGACTTGAAACTTCTGAAAAATAAGAGATCCTGTAAGGGGTATTCTGAAAAAGAAGTCTCAATGTCTAACCAAATAGAGTCATCATCATTTGTGATCCAGTCATAAATATAACACAGGTGGGCACACCACTGATAAAGTCTAATATTGGGCAGATCCAAGCCGCCCATAGAGCTTGGCAACTGTAATATTGCCATCTTTAGTCTTGGCTTATGCGTTTACTCCATATAAAGGAACTTAGCCATCCATTTACGTCCTTTATTACCTTATTGGAGAGTAAGACTGGGATCATTTGGATTGGGTAAAGTAGTCTAGGTAAGATGTTCATTTTCAAGAGGGATATTCTACCCAACCATGAAATGGGAAGAGAGTTCCAGCGCTCCAGATCGTGTCTTACTGTATCAAACAAGGGGACAAAATTGGCTTTATACATTTGCTGGAATTTAGGAGTTACAAATATACCCAGGTATGTAAAACCTGAGGGAGACCATTTAAAAGGAAAGGGGGGAGAAGTATTAGGTACCGAGTGAAGGTTACCAAGTGGCATAGCCTCTGATTTAGTTAAGTTAATTTTGTAGCCTGAGAATTCGCTGAATAATTCAATAATATTAACAAGAGATGTAATTGAAGTCTCTGGGCTAGAGAGGAATATCAGGACATCGTCAGCATACAAGCTTATTTTATGGTGAACGTCACCAATGAGCAGCCCTTGTATAGCAGGCGTTACTCTGATGGCCTCGGCCAGTGGTTCCATAGCGAGTGCAAATAGGAGAGGGGACAAAGGACAGCCCTGCCTGGTACCTCTGTGTATAGAGAAGCTATTTGACCTTATCCCATTAGTAAGGACAGCAGCCTGAGGATCATCATATAACATTTTCACCCATTTTATAAAGTTGTCCCCTAGACCAAATTTAGTCAGAGCAAAGAATAAGTAAGACCACTCCACACGATCAAATGCTTTCTCAGCATCTAAGGAGAGCACAAGACCATCCATAGCACTTCTTTGGTAGGCTTGAATTACATTAAGGAGCCGCCTGACATTGTTACATGATTTCCGGCCCTTGATGAAGCCAGTTTGGTCTCCTTTCACAATTAGTGGTAGTGAGTCTTCTAATCTTGTGGCTAGAATTTTAGATAGCAATTTTCTGTCCACATTCAGAAGGGAAATGGGTCTATACGAGGAACAAGACTCTGGGCATTTTCCTTTTTGAGAATAAGTGATATGTTGGCATCCTCAGTGTTTGAGGGAGCTGGCCATTTAAAAATGAATGGTTAAACATATCACGCAATGGCTCAAGGATCAGGCCATGGAACTCCTTATAGAACTCACTGCCAAACCCGTCTGGTCCCGGGCCTTACCATTTTGCATATTCTTAATTGCGAACCTTATCTCTTCTTCGGTAATAGGGGCATTAAGGAGAGATCTCTGCTCTTCGTCGATAGTGGGAAGCTTGATCTTAGAAAAGAAGTCCTCCATTAATTTGGGTGCATCATTTGTCAGTTCTGAGGTATAAAGATTCGTATAAAATTTCTTAAATGAGTCACTTATCAATTTATTTTCATATAAATTATTGCCATCAGAATCTGTAATCATAGCAATTGACTGTGAGTCAGCTCTCTTTTTAGCTAGGTATGCCAAGTACTTTCCTGGTTTATCTCCATGTTCATATAGCTTTTGCCTAACGAATCTCATTTTCTTTTCAGCGTCCTGAGTTAGGAGAGAGTCCAGCGTTGATCTAAGGACTAATATTTCCTTTAATAGGGCAGGAGTGGGAGTTTTAATGTAGTCTTTCTCTTTAGTTCCTAATTCACCCTCCAACGTTTTTTTGCTTTTCACGCTTTTTCCGCCTCTTAGTGGCTGTGTATGACATAATCAGGCCCCTGGCGACGCTTTACAGGTTTCCCAAAGGAGCGAGGGGTTGTCTGTTGATTGAGAGTTAATAGAGAAAAATGCTTTAAACTCTGCAATAAAATATGATGTAAAGGTATGGTCTTGAAGAATGGTTGTATTCAACCTCCAATGTCTTGACAGATTGGATGCTCCGTTGATTTTTATGTCCAGTATCACCTCCGCATGGTCCGATACGACTATGCTTCCTATCTTAGCGGATAAGACAGACTGCAAAGACGTCCTGGGCATAAAAAGTAATCTATTCTAGTCTGACATCCATGAGGCGCAGAGAAAAAGTGAACTCTCTGCTGGAGGGATGAAGGGTTCTCCAAACATCAGAATACCCCAGATCATCACAAATAGCTTTAAGTGACTTAGCTTGAGAAGAGAGTGAAGCTATACCGCTGGGAAACTTGTCCATAAAGGGGTTTAACAAACAGTTAAAATCTCCTCCAACCACTGCAGTGTCTGAGTTTAATTCTGAAAAGTCCAGAAATACCTTAGTGAGGAAATCTGGGGGTGGGCAGGGGGAAGTAAATATTCATTATGGAAATGTTCTGCCCTTGCAAGGTACCATTAATTATAACAAAACGACCAAGTTTATCTTTCACACAATTCAACACCTTAAATGGTAGGTTCTTTTTCACAATAATTGCTACCCCTCTGCTTCTGGATGTAAATGATGAGAAAAACACCTGACCAAACCCCCCTTGTTGCAATTTCAAATGTTCCTTATCATCCAAATGAGTTTCTTGCAGCAGAGCAATATCAATATTCTCTTTTTTCAAAAAAGATAATACCTTCTTCCTTTTAATGGGGTTGTGGCTCCCTCTAATGTTCCATGTACACACACGTAGTCTGTTACCTGCCATTGCACTTTGACCAACCAATATCCAGACTGAATCCTACTGTAAAAATGGGGTGGTACCTTTTCTCATGTGTTAAACTTTCCTCAATTTCACCGAGCATAAACAAACGATATAAACCCTGAACCTGAACTATAATAAACCCAAAAATTAAACATGTAACAGCCCAAAAAGGGGTTTTCCCACTAGCTAACATGCAGGATTTCAACTCTCCAGTGTAGACTCTTAAGTCCGCATAGCCACTCCATAGCCTCATCTTCTATATATATGGAAATGAAAATCAATAGAAGGAGATTGAGGCTCTTCCACCTAAAACCAAGCCTGGGCACCAATATAGATTCACACATATCTCTGGCTGAACTATAGCGGCAGTTATTTTAGCAAGAAAAATAATAAAATATATGAATATTAAAGATATCAATATTACCGAACAGGACCACATGAGAACTCACACCACTGTTTCATCTTTTTTTTTTAAGTTATCAAATTCTGCGGAGGTGCTTGTAGTTATTTACCCGAGAGAGTCCATAAACGCAGCAGCCTCTTTAGGTGTGTAGAGTTTTTTAGGCGATCCGTTGACCATAACCTTCAATGTGGCTGGGTACAGCAGTGCATAGTCCATCTTCATTCTCTTGAGTCGAGCCTTCACCTCGTCAAACGCCTTACGTCTCCGTACAACCACTGTGGAGTAATCATTGAAGAATGAGACCCTTGGACCTTGACGTTGATTACCGTCAGAGCCGATTTTCCTAGCCACATCCATGACGCGTTGCTTGTCGCTGAAGTTGTGGAACTTTATGACCACTGGCCGTGGGCGCTGGTTGGGACCGGGCATCGGTGCCTGAGCGCGATGGGCTCTGTCCAGCTTCACACGACCAGCCTTAGTGTCCATTTGTAGGTAGTCCGGGATCCATTCCTCAAAATATTTTACTGAATGTGTCCCTTCCGAGTTTTCCGGGAGTCCCACCACACGGATATTGCATCTGCGTCCTCGATTATCCAAGTCATCAATGTGCTCCGCCATTTCGCGCACCTGTTTCTCAAGTGCCTTTATTTTAGTGTCCATTGATGTAGTTGAAGTTTCCACAGTAGCAATTCTTTCTTCCGCCTCATCCACACGTTTGACAACTCTCTGTAGTTCAGCTGAATGGCCTGCTATTGCTTCCAAGACCGTTCCTATCTTAACATCGATCACTTTAGTAATGTTATCTGTCATCCTTTGTATCAGCAGGTCCATTGTGCCTGGATCCGCAGTGGCGCCAGCTTCGCTAACGCTAGCTAGCTCCTCCTGCACATCTACAGGGATTTTGGTTTTGGTCGACTTCTTAGTAGTTTTGCTGGGCATGTTGTCGGAAGTTTTTGAGAAATAGCCGTCAAGACTCATTGTAGGATAACTTATTTAGCACATTTTACCACTTTTTCAAGCTAGAGGATTAATGTAAAAAGATAAATTTACGAATGCCACGGGAGCTCGCTGAAACACAGTGTTCTCTCTAAGGCGCCATTTTCTTCCCCCCCTAACTTCTAAAGTTGATATGGACATTTGAAAATATATATTTTTTTCCCATAATAGATTAATCAAACCCGGGTTACACACTTCGATCACACAATCACACACAAAAAACAAATTAAACATTTGCTGTTTAGATTTGTCATTTTTAAAGCATAATACTTAGCAACAGGACTCCTTCTAACAAATTGCAACAACACTACTGTCTATAGCTTTCTCTTTGGTGGTCCCAATAAATGTTATTGAAAAATAGCAAATGCTTGTGCGGGTATGGAGAAATGCTTGTGTCCATGTTGGATCAGACATGGAAGTTATATAGCCAAATATAGGAGAGAGAGTGAGCTTCAGACAACTGCCCTTGAAATTCACTTTGTATATTTTATTAATTAATTAATGTCAGTCAGACGTGGCCACACATAGTTTGTAGTTGGCTTTTTCTTAGATAGTGTATCGGTCATTCAGCCTTATAGCCGGAGGGACCCGTCTGATTCTTTCTAGTCTAAACCAGCACCTCGCTTGGAGACCACGACCAACAGGTGGGGCCCTTGTTCAGAGACGGGGAATCGACCCATGGTTATACTTTAACACGTCCCCATTTGCTCTTCTTGCTGACCAGGTTGCTGGCATTTCACATGATGGTTCCATCGCTCCTGGTAACCACCATGACCAGGTGGGGCTTGTGGAGAACCACCTGTGTGTAAGAACGATGACCAGAATGGAAATACCTTGTTAGACTGTATTGTGTTTTTAATGCTTAATTATTTATAGTGTAATGATAATATACGCTAAGTATTTCTAATCGTTCCATTCTGAGCAGAACCCCTATTTATTTAGTTTGGTTCCGTTCCGTTCCAGTGTTCTGACCAGCATAATAATATTCTGATCCGGTTCAAACCAACATCTTTTAAGTGTTCATATAGTTCCTTTTCGTTAATTGTTTACCTCTTGAAATCAGCATAGTTCTTACATATATATTAATAATTTACTCCACCAATAAGCATGAATAAAGCAGCTTGCTATGGAACGGGTCAGATAGTTGTTTACATGTTTAAAGGATGGATAAATACAGGCGAGATGTGATTGATATTCCAGGGGTAGAGAGAGAGTGAAAGGTGGACATAGAGAGGGCTTGGCCTAAATCACTGAGCATCATGATGTGATGTGGGCTGGAACAGGCTAATAATATCATCATAACGTCAATAAATTGCAGAATTATAGTGTAAAACACATTAAAACAACATGCTCTTTCCACGACAGACTGAGTAGGTGAATCGGAGGAAAGCTATGATTCCTTATTGATGTCAACTTCAATCAGTGTAGATGAAGGGAGGTAACAGGTTAAAGTGTTTTTAAGCTTTGAGACAATTGAGACATGGATTGTGTATGTGTACCATTCAGAGGCTGAATGGGCAAGACAAAATAATGAAGTGATGTTGAATGGGTATGTAAGTAGGTGCTAGGTGCACGGTTTGAGTCAATAACTACAACGCTGCTGGGCTTTTTCAGTTATTATTTTGTGATATCCAGACCACCACCCGAAGGACATCCAGCCAACTTGACACAACTGTGGGAAGCATTGGAGTCAACATGGGCCTTTTTCTTTCTTTTGAAACCTTGTACAATCCATGCACTGACGAATTGAGGCTATTCTGAGGATAAATGGGGTTGGAACTCTATATTAGGAAGGTGTCCTTCATGTTTTTACACTGAGTGCATACCAGACATTAGGAATATGTTGGGGAACGAAAAATACCATTATTAACCAGTTCTCAAGTTTGAAAATAATGGTTCTGTTCCGGGAACCCTAGAGATTACTTTCGTTCTCAGTTCTGTTTCTCTTCCTCTTTAAATGTTTTTCTTTTCGGTTTTCTGTTCCCTGAACCGGTTACAACCCCTGCTATAGACCCACCATGAACAACACCAGCACACTGAGTAATCTTGATTCATTCTAAAATGAATTTAATATTCTAATGTTTCAAATTTTTATTTTCTTTTATTGGGTACATTTATTCCTCTCCATGCACCTCCATGGTACTGTAGCATATTAAGGTGTGTGCGTCTACTTTCAAGTTTTATTGTCACATGCAACAATACAGTGAAATGCCTATCTTGCAAACCCAACAATGCAATAATCAATAACAATGTATTACTAGAAAAAGACACATGAGAAATAAGAAATGCACAATAAAGTAAGTAAGCATACTATATACAGTGAATATTTTAAAAGTCAGTTCCAATACCATAGTTACATGTGCAGGGAAACTGGAGTAATGGAGGTAGATATGTATTGGGGTAAGGAGACTAGGCAACAGGATATAAGATAAACAGAGTAGCAGCAGCTTGCATGTGAGTGGGTGTGTGGGTGTGTAGTCAGTATAAATGTATTGATAAAGGGGATACCTAGTCAGTTGTACAACTGAATGCCTTCAACTAAAATGTGTCTTCCACATTTAACCCAACCCCTCTGAATCAGAGAGGCGCGGGGGGCTGCCTTAATGGACATCCACGTCTTCAGTGCCCAGGGAACAATGGATTAACTGCCTTGCTCAGGGACAGAACAATAGATTTTAGATGCCGCCCAAACCCTTTTTGCATCAGCAGACGTCACAAAGTGGTATACAGAAACTCCAACAAGCAAGCAATGCCAATGTAGAAGCACTGTGGCTTGGAAAAACTCCTAGATAGGCAGGAACCTAGGAAGAAACCTAGGGAAACCAGACTCTGAGGGGTAGACAGTCCTCTTCTGGTTGTGCTGTGTGGAGATTTTAAGAGTACATGGCCGTTAAGGTCAGATCGTTATTCAAGATGTTCAAAATCTTCATAGATGACCAGCAGGGTCAAATAATAATCACAGTGGTTGTAGAGGGTGCAACAGGTCAGCACCTTAGGATGTCAGTTGGCTTTTCATAGCCGAGCATTCAGAGGTCGAGACAGCAGGTCTGGGAAAAGGTAGCACGTCTGGTGAACAAGTCAGGGTTCCATAACCGCAGGCAGAACATCAGAAACAGGATCAGCAGCACGACCAGGACTGGGGACAGCCAGGAGTCATCAGGCCAAGTAGTTCTGAGGCATGGTCCTAGGGCTCAGGTCCAGGTGGAGAGAGAGAGAGAGATGGGAGAATTAGGGGGATTACACTTAAGTTCACAAAGGACAGCAGATAAGACAGGAGAATTACACCAGATAGGACAGGCTGACCCTAGCCTCCAGCACATAGACTACTGCAGTATAGATACTGGAGGCTGAGACAGGGGTCGTCGGGGAACGCTGTGGCCTTGTCGGACGATGCCCCCAGACAGGGCAAACCAGGCTGGATATATCCCATCCACTTTGCCAAAGCACAGCCCCCACACCACTAGAGGGATATCAACAGACTACCCTGAGACTAGGCTGAGTATAGTCCCAGAAGATCTCCTCTACCGCACGAGCCCGAGGGGGCGCAAAACCGGACAGGATGATCACATCAGGGACTCAACCCACTCAAGTCGAGTATAGCGGAAAAAGCCTGGGCTGATGCAAGGCACCTCCTAGGGACGGCATGGGGAGAGCATTAGTAAGCCAGTGACTCAGTCCCCGTAATAGGGTCAGAGGCAGAGAAACCCAGTGGAGAGAGGGGAGCCGGCCAGGCAGAGTCAGAGTCAGTAAGAGTGGTTCTTTGCTACTGAGCCTTGCCGTTCACCTTCGCACTCCTGGGCCAGACTACACCCAATCATAGGACCTACTGAAGAGATGAGTCTTCAGTAAAGACTTAAAGGTCGAGACCGAGTCTGCATCTCTCACATGAATAGGCAGACCATTCCATAAAAATTGAGCTCTATAGGAGAAAGCCATGCCTCCAGCTGTTTGCTTAGAAATTCTAGGGACAATAAGGACCGAAGCGCACGTGTAGGTATGTACAGCAGGACCAAATCAGAGAGATAGGTAGGAGAAAGCCCATGTATTGCTTTGTAGGCAAACAGTAAAACCTTGAAATCATCCCTGGCCTTAAAAGGAAGCCTTGAGTCAAAACTGTAACTTGGCCACTCAGGAATATTCATTGTCTTCTTGGTAAACAACTCCAGTGTAGATTTGACGTTGTGTTTTAGGTTATTGTCCTGCTGAAAGGTGAATTCATATCCCAGTGTCTGGTGGAAATCAGACTGAACCAGGTTCCCTAGGATTTTGCCTGTGCCATAAATACCTAAACCTTGATAATCATTTGCTGATATTTACCTGTTTCTTTATTTATGGTCAATGTCCCCTAGTGACTCACCTGACATGTAGTCAAACCAATCAAATATTTTCCAGCTCACATTAGATACATGTTTAGTATTCAATGTATCTTTCAAGTTGTGAACTACAGGTTTCATGTTGTGACATTACTGTAAGAAAATATCATTTAAATGTTAGTGTACGTGGTTCCAGGATGAAAGCCAGTGAGGCAGCGCATAACAGCAGAAGGAAATGTTTAACCTGTTTGGGCTAGGGGCAGTATTTTGAAGTTCGGATGAAAAACATGCCCAAAGTAAACTGCCTGTTACTCAGGCCCAGAGGCTAGGATATGCATATAACTAGTAGCTGTGGATAGAAAACCCTCGGACATTTCTAAAACTGTTAAGATAATGTCTGTGAGTATAACAGAACTGATATGGCAGGCAAGAACCTGAGCAAAATCCATCAAGGGAGTGAGATTTTTTGAGGTGACCAGTTTTCATTTGAAGGCCTATTTGTTTATATAGGGGAATAGCTCCCAGATTGCAGTTCCACTAGATGTCAACAGTCTTTGGAAAAAGGTTTGAAGCTTTTATCATGAAAAACCAGGGAGAAAGACAACTTCTTCCTGAGTTCACGTCAAGTGTCCTGTTGTAGATTTTGCGCGTAACAGGGAGTGCGCGATTAGCTCTTTTTCTCTTCTATTCAGCAGGTTATATTCCGTCTGAAATATCATCGTTAATATTCGTTTTATTGTATCTGAGTATTGATTAAAACGCTGTTTGACCTTTTTCGACAAACTTTACCAGTCATTTTTGGGAAATTGTTTGTCTGCAGGTATGTACTCCATTGGGAAGGTGGGTTACTGAACAAAACGCGCCAACCAGACTTTATCGAACAAAAGGACCTTTTATTGTGTTTCCCGGGACGCTTGTGTATGCATCATATGAAGATCTTCAAAGGTAAGCGATTTATTTTATGCTATTTTTGAGATTTGTGACACCTCTGCTGGTTATGTTATTATGCTAATTGAATATTTTAGCGGGCGCTGTCCTCAGACAATCAAATGTTCTGCTTTCGCCGTGAAGCCTTTTTGAAATCTGACAATGCTGTGGGATTAACAAGACTCTAAGCTTTTGAATGGTGTGCAACACTTGTATTTTCTGGAATGTTTAAAATGAGTCTATTTGTATTTTGAATTTGGCGCTCTGCATTTCACCGGATGTTGGCAAAATTGATCCCGTTCACGGGTTTGGATCCATAAGAGGTTAATTTCTGAAGATGGAAGTGGTGGAGAAGCCATCGAGCCATGCAGTCCAGTCATCTGATACTGTTAGTTGTTGAACTAGGTACTGGAGCTGGTTACTGGATTGAGAGTGAAAGACCGCAGCTTCTCCTAATACCATTAGAGAATATGGCCCATTGAGTGTAGGGTGAAGTTTCACTTAAGTACAGATCTAGGACCAGCTTTCCTCCCACAATCATACCCTTAACCATTAGTGGAGGAAATTAAAAACTGACCCAACATCAGCACCTATGGGCAACTTCCCCTAACGGCCCCTTGAGAGGAGGGAGGGTGTCACACACCTTGTGATGCACTGTGGACCCTTTGACCCAATAATCCATAAATCAACTGTTATTCTTTAGTCACTGTATTTTTTGTTCAATAATACTTAGATGAACACAAAGACAAAATCTATAGTTTTATATTGTTTCATGTTATTTAATACAGAAATGTCATGTGAAGGAATTGGATTTCTCAGTTGGGGAGATGCATATAAATACAGGCAACATTTTTGTTAAAACACAATGAATCATCATGAATCCCACTTATCCCACTGGTGTTATTGCTGTCAGTGTGGGTTGAGCCAGAAAATAGCAGTTGCTCAACAGGAATCAGACACAAGCAAACATTTCACATGTTAATCTGTCTGTCCATCTACCTATCTATTATATTCATTGGAGCACCATCTCAACACCATGTCTCTCCTTTTAGGGTTAGGATTGCTGACCTGCATAGCATCATCAGGTAGGCTTTTTATTTCTCTCAGTTTCTATTGTGTAGTTCTCATAAAGAGCAGCAATGCAATGAGAAATAACGACTGCTTATTGAACTGCTTCTGATTCATCCATCTTGTAAATATTATTGTCTGAGAGGAATTCTGGCATTTTTACAATGAAATAAAAACGTATTTGTTGAAAAGATTTGAGGTGTCTATTAGAATATATCTAATGCTGTAGTTAAAGCTAAGGCACCATTCTTTGACAATTAGGATGGTCTCTTTAAAGACTACAGTCACAGTTCTGAACATCTGCAGGATGTTATACATAGTATAACGTTACTGTAAGACAAAAACACCCCCTAATTTCTGAGGAGATTTTAGGATTGTGTGAATGGTAACATTTTTCTGTCATGTGGCCAAAACTCAACAGCGCCTCACTAGGAAAATATGTGCTTTAATTGAAACTAAACACAGCAGTGGTGGAAACAGTACCCAATTGTCATGATTGAGTAAAAGAAAAGATACTTTAATAGAAAATGAGTCAAGTAAAAGTGAAAGTCACCCAGTAAAATACTACTTGACTAAAAGTCTAAAAGTATTTGGTTTTAAATATACTTTAAGTTTCAAAAGTAAATGTACAAGAATAAATAATTTCACATTCCTTATATTAAGCAAACCAGACGGCACAATTGTTTTTTATTGTTAAGTGAGTCCGCCAGATCAGAGGCAGTAGGGATGACCAGGGATTTCCTCTTGGTAAATGTGTGAACTGGACCATTTTCCTGTCCTGCTAAGCATTTGAAATGTAACGAAAACCTTTGGGTGTCAGGGAAAATGTATGGAGTAAAAAGTACATTGTTTTCTTCAGTAATGAGGTGAAGCAAAGTAAAAGTTGTCAAAAATATAAATAGTAAAGTACAGATACCCAACACAACTACAGACATATCTAGATCTTCCTGACTTATACAGTGTTGATTCAAAGTAGCCTACAGACATATCTAGACCTTCCTGACTTATACAGTGTTCATTCAAAGTAGCCTACATACATATCTAGACCTTCCTGAGTTATACAGTGTTCATTCAAAGTAGCCTACAGACATATCTAGACCTTCCTGACTTATACAGTGTTCATTCAAAGTAGCCTACAGACATATCTAGACCTTCCTGAGTTATACAGTGTTGATTCAAAGTAGCCTACAGACATATCTAGACCTTCCTGAGTTGTACAGTGTTGATTCAAAGTAGCCAACAGACATTCATTCAGCTTTGATCTAACTTTATTAATGAAGCATTATTCTCCAGAGTAGCCTGTTCTCTGCTAGTATAATGTGATTTAGGACCATCTGTTATGTGACATGCCTGGATTTTAGCCTTTATTTTAAGCTTTTTCATCAAACTGTCCTCTTTTATTTTTATGTCAGATCTAGCACCGTCCTCAGACAATTGCTTTCATTTTTGGTGTAGTTATCCTTTCTGGATAAGTCTTTAAATACAGGATAAAAGCCTGCTATGTCACATGATTGTGTAAAAAAACACAGAGCCTTAAATAATACTTCTGGAATTATGGATTCCATCCTAATTATTTAATCCTCATCACTTCATCCCCATCGTCCTCATCGTTTCATCCTCATCACATGAAGTCTTCTGTGTGTTTATTTCACAGAGTCCAGCTCTGTGTTTGTGCTGAAGGGACAGGATGTTCGTCTGGATGTCCAGGAAAATGTTGAAGTGAAAGAGTTGGAGGTTTTTAAGTGGACCTTCAGATCAACCAATATTGTAAGATGCACTGACACATTGTCAGTGAGAGTGTCTCCTGAGTACAACAACAAGGTTGAGTTTAGTGAGGGAAACTTCTCTCTGCTACTGAAGAACATACAGCAAAATGACAGTGGACCTTATACTGCAGTAGTGAGTGGTGACAAAGAAAAAACTATTATTGAATACCTGTTAATTGTCCAAGGTATGTTTGACTAGTTTTTCTATTTTATTCTACAGTGACAGTTACAGTATCAATCAAACAAGTTACAAATGGTGTCCAGGTTAAATGCATATTCATTAGTAGTCTAGCTCCTGTACTCAGGTTAATATATTAACAATAATGAGGTTATATTTGTTTTCAGAGAGAGTTGAGCCTCCAGTCCTGACAGTGGACTCTGTCTCCTCCATCAATGCCACCTGTAACGTGACTGTGACCTGCAGAGACCAGAACACCTCTGTCACCTCCAGCTGTAACAGCAGCACCTGCTCTCAGGTGGGAGGAGAGAGTAGAGGGGCTGAGACCTCCACTGTCCCCCTGCTCTCTGTCTATGTGGCAGGGGGTTCCATCATCTGTAACCACAGTAACCAAGTCAGCTGGGCCAACGACACCAAGGAGATAGTGGAACTCTGTCCAATGAAATCTGGTAAGGCACACAAGCACACACACACACACAAGCACAAATACACATCTCAAATACTATATGTCAGTTAAACACTGAATACACAAAACATTAAGAACACCTCCATACATTGAGATGCACCCAAACTTTTACACTTAGAACAGCCGCAATTTGTCGGGGAATAGACTCTACAAAATGTAAAATGTGTCCCACAGAGATGCTGGCTCATGTTGACTCCAATACTTTCCACAGCTGTGCCAATTTGTCTGGATGTCCAAGCTCAACAATAAATCGTTGAGCTTGAAAAACTAAGCAGCATTGCAGTTCTTGACAAAAAACATTTCGCCTGGCACCAACTAGCATCCACAGACTAATTGCAAAGAGGAGGAAGTGTCTAATCTGTGAGAGGAACTGTAACGTATTGTCTGTTTGTTGTAAACCAGTGTCTCCCCCTGCTGGTAGTATGTCTGTGTACATGCTGAAGATCCTCTTGGTGTCTGTGGGGCTGGTCATCATGATCTCTGCTGTCATCACTGTCTACATCAGGCACAGATTCCACTATGGATAGAATCATGTGTATTGTATTTTATTCTACCTTAGACAAAGTGATTCCTACTCTGTGTCACAGTAAGATTAGGTCATAAAAGTAATTTAAAAAAATTATGTTTCTACATAACATAACTTAACATAACTTAACATAACGCAATATAGAATGACATAGCAGAGCAAATAGTATCACCTGTTATATCACCTATTATGTTTCTACATAACATAACTTAACATAACGCAATATAGCATGACATAGCAGAGCAAATAGTATCACATGTTTTTGGGCCATTTGTTTCTGTTTAAAACCCAGTATGATGAAATCAAATAAAATCACATTTGATTTGTCTCATGCTGGGTAAACAACTGATGTAGACTAACAGTGAAATGTTTACTGACGGGTTCTTTTCAACAACACAGTTAAAGACTGACCAAGTGAATCCAGGTAAAAGCTATTATTCCTTATTGATGTCACTTGTTAAATCCGTGTAGATGAAGGGGAAGAAACAAGTTAAAGAAGAATTCTTAGACAACTGAGACATGGATTTTGAATGTGTTCTATTCAGAGTGTGAATGGGCAAGAGGTTGTTTATGTTACTTATTTACTTGTTATTCGTGTCAGATATTTCCATTTTGGGATAGTTGTTCACTGATTTTCTAGCACCAGTTGTTCACACTGCTAAAGTGTCTACAAACGTGTCGAGCTCACTGGAATGTGAATGTGTAATCACATGATGCTGCCTACAAATCCCATCCCAAATCGCAGTAACTTATAGAATAGTGAAAAATCACTTTGTCTGAAGATGACAGAGAATTAGTGTAGAGGTCTATGACCATACTATGATATACCATCTGATTCCATTATCATGTGAATGCTACAGGCCCATATCCCCAGTTGGTATAGCCAATGTAGCAAGCCATGCTTCATTCCTCGGAATACTGTAAGATGCACGTGTCTAGGTTTACCGTTTGGCTATCATTAAGAGGTTACCTATGGACAAGGAGCTCAAATCTTGCAATCAATGTCCCATCATTAAACAATTGAGTTAAGCTTAGCTCAGAAATGCACAGTTAGAGACCAAGCAAATATGGTATGTGTATTTACCATTAGACATTTCACTAAATAATAATTCAAGGAATTTTACTCAGAAATGTGAGGAATACAGTTTGTATCCATTTAAAAGTAATCTGATTTATTACAGTTACACATTAAGAATGCAGTTAGCAAATGGTACATACCAGAAATCTTTACATAAAAAATAATTCAAAATATCCTGAATCTTAACAGCAACATTTAAACCCAGCTTTAATTCTTCCAAGAGCGCTCCATCCCAGTATCTCTCATTATCTAATTAACATGACTTCGCATGGCCCAAAACATTACAACTAAAGGCATAAAACTTCACACACATTCTCTAATCTAATCACCACACCCACTGTATGATAAGAAACCCCAGTGTCGTTGCTCTTTGAACTATCAACCATCGGATGAACAGAATAACACAGTTTCTCTGAAACAGTGAATACATATCACTTAAAGTACAATGAAACATATCAAAATGCATAGCTCTTTATGAACTCTTGAAACAATTCAAACATAACAAATGATTTCACACAATAACATGAATTTAGTCGATTCTAGTTTCATCAGTCTTCAAACCTCTCCTGGTGACCCCATGACTTCCGTGAGAACGTCTCCTCCTGGAGATTGCCGTGTCGAAGGTGTGACTGCTGTGAGATGTAAATGTACAGCCATCCATCCAGACAATGCCATATTGAATCAACATGCCAGGCTGGCGTCAGCAAGTTGCTAGACACATCTTAATCCTTGGTCTTCATCATCGTTCACCTTTGTTCACTCTCTCTCTGTTCCTCCAATACAACCTACTGGAAAAGTGTTACATACTAAGGTAGGTGCCTTTGGATGTAGGTAGGGAGCAGGCAGCTAGCTGCCTTTGGATTGGTTAAAAGTAGGCTACGTCAACGTTAGTTTCCATTCATACAAAGTGTCAAAACGATTGCCCAGCACTGGGAGCGAACTAGTTATGCTTGAAGCTGAGGCAAGTCGTGAGAATACTTGATGGTATGAGGTAAGTTGGTTTTCAGAGCCTTCCCCAAACCATAGCCCCCTCGGTACGGTACTGCATTGTATAGCCTACAAACACAGCTTCCAGCTGCCCACTATTCATTCAAAGCCTCCTGCGGCACGATTATTTTCCTCCTGTGACAAAATGGGTCATATTAAGATTGAACATCTGTACAACACCAAGGATGTTGAAACAATTTGTGTATTTAATTCTGGGAAAGTCTGGTAAGACAAACAAGCATGTTTACACGAACACACACACACAGGCAAGCATGCATGCAGACACACAGACAAAGTAACACTCAGGGTGTAGTGGTTTTGATAATTGCTGACTTTTTTTCCAGACCTGCTGTCGGCGGCTTTGCCATTATCATAATTATCATAATTGTGCTAAATTGGTGAAAGCTAAATAAAGTATGCTAACTGCTCCTTCTGCAGGATTACCCTTATTACAGTAACTTACAGTAATTTCATATTAAGTAAACTACGTGAAAACTGTTGACATCAGGATGATTTCACATTTTTCGGAAAGTATTCAGACCCCTTGACTTTTTCCACATTTTGGTATGGTACAGCCTTATTCTAAAATTGATTAAATTAAAACATGTCCTCATCAATCTACACACAATAACCCATAATGAAATAGCGAAACAGGTTTTTAGATTTTTTTTGCAAATGTAGAAATAAAAAAAAATAGGGACCTCAGACTGGGGCAAAGGTTCACCTTCCAACTGGACCAGGACTCTAAGCACACAACCAAGACAACGCAGGAGTGGCTTCGGGACAAGTCTGATGTCATAACTGGACTTTCTGGTTGCATGACATCAGCCCAGATGTTCTGTTTATGTCAAAGACCTGGATGAATAATTTGATTTGATTTCATAATTAATAAACGTTGTTAATAAAATATAATAAATCCGAAATTTCTATCTCAAACAGTTTTGTTATATTTCAGTCTTCTGCGATGTAGATAAGTGTATTATTGGGATGTTATCTCAAAATGTTATACATTTCAACTCTATTTCTGAAACGGTACAGGTGTATTCTGTTATTTAAGACCATAACCATATGTGTGAGGTGTAAACTTTTGTTTCAAATTAGATTTGTTTAAGACTACCAAGAAACACTCTGCGTGACCCTGATTTAAGAACGACGACCAGAATGGAAATACCTTGTTAGACTGTATTGTGTTTTTAATGCTTAATTATTTATAGTGTAATGATAATATACGCTAAGTATTTCCAATCGTTCCATTCTGAGCAGAACCCCTATTTATTTAGTTTGGTTTCGTTCCAGTGTTCTGACCAGCATAATAATATTCTGATCCGGTTCAAACCAACATCTTTTAAGTGTTCATATAGTTCCTTTTCGTTAATTGTTTACCTCTTGAAATCAGCATAGTTCTTACATTTATCTCAATAATTTACTCCACCAATAAGCATGGATAAAGCAGCTTGCTATGGAACGGGTCAGATAGTTGTTTACATGTTTAAAGGATGGATAAATACAGGCGAGATGTGATTGATATTCCAGGGGTAGAGAGAGAGTGAGAGAGTGACCATCATGATGTGATGTGGGCTGGAACAGGCTAATAATATCATCATAACGTCAATAAAATGCAGAATTATACACTGAGTGTACAACACATTAAAACAACATGCTCTTTCCACGACAGACTGAGTAGGTGAATCGGAGTGAAAGCTATGATTCCTTATTGATGTCAACTTCAATCAGTGTAGATGAAGGGGAGGTAACAGGTTAAAGTGTTTTTAAGCTTTGAGACAATTGAGACATGGATTGTGTATGTGTACCATTCAGAGGCTGAATGGGCAAGACAAAATAATGAAGTGATGTTGAATGGGTATGTAAGTAGGTGCTAGGTGCACCGGTTTGAGTGTGTCAATAACTACAACGCTGCTGGGTTTTTCAGTTATTATTTTGTGATATCCAGACTACCACCCGAAGGACATCCAGCCAACTTGACACAACTGTGGGAAGCATTGGAGTCAACATGGGCCTTTTTTTTCTCATTTGAAACCTTGTACAATCCAATGCCCTGACGAATTGAGGCTATTCTGAGGGCATAAGGGTGTTGGAACTCTATAATAGGAAGGTGCCCTTCATGTTTTGTGCACTGAGACATTAGGAATATGTTGGGGGGAATTATTAACCAGTTCTCAAGATTTGAAAGTAATGGTTCTGTTCCGGGAACCCAAGAGATTACTTTCGTTCTCGGTTCTGTTTCTCTGAAAATGTTTTTCATTTTCGTTTTTTTGTTCTGTTCCCTGAACCGGTTACAACCTCTGCTATAGACTCACCATGAACAACACCAGCACACTGAGTAATCTTGATTATTTCTAAAATGTAATGGATTTAATAAACCAATGTTTCAAATTTATTTTCATTTTTTAAGTGCATTTATTCCTCTCCATGCACCTCCATGGTACTGTAGCATATTAAGGTGTGTGCGTCTACTTTCAAGTTTCAATGTCACATGCAACAGTTCAGTGAAATGCCTATCTTGCAAACCCAACAATGCAATAATCAATAACAATGATTTACTAGAAAAAAAACACAAGAACTAAGAATAAGAAATACACAATGAAGTAAGTAAGCATACTATAAACAGGAAATATTTTAAAAGTCTGTTCCAATAGCATATTTACATGTGCAGGTAAACTGGAGTAATGGAGGTAGATTTTTACTGGGGTAAGGAGACTAGGCAACAGGATATAAAAAAACAGAGTAGCAGCAGCTTGCATGTGAGTGGGTGTGCAGTCAGTATCAAATCAAATGTATTTATAAAGTCCTTTTACATCACAAAGTGCTATACAGAAACTCAGCCTTAAACCCCAAACAGCAAGCAATGCAGATGTAGAAGCACATGGCAAGGAAAAACTCACTAGATAGGCAGGAACCGGCCCTGTCCGACAATACCCCCAGACAGGGCCAACCAGACAGGATATAACCCCACCCACTTTGGCAAAGCACAGCACCCACACCACTCAACAGACCACCAACTTACTACCCTGAGATAAGGCTGAGTATAGCCCACAAAGATCTTCTCCCCCACACAAGCCCGAGGGGGTGCAAAACCGGACAGGAAGATCACGTCAGTGTCTCAACCCACTCAAGTCTCAATCCACTTAGGTTACAGCCTAAGCAAATGTATCAATCTATACACAAGTATCAATCTATACACAATACCCTATAATGACAAAGAAAAAACATTTTTTAGAAATACAAAAATGTAATGGAAATATCACATTTACATAAGTATTCAGACCCTTTACTCAGTACTTTGTTTAAGCACCTTTGGCAGCAACTACAGCCTCAAGTCTTCTTTGGTATGACACTACAAGCTTGACACATCTGTATATGAGGAGTTTCTCCCATTCTTCTCTGCAGATACTCTCAAACTCTGTCAGGTTGGATGGGGACCATTGCCGCAGAGCTATTTTCAGGTCTCTCCAGAAATATTAGATCGGGATCATGTCCGGGCTCTGGCTGGACCATTCAAGGACATTCAGAGGCTTGTCTCCAAGCCACTCTGGCGTTGTTTTGGCTGTGTGCTTAGGGTTGTTGTCCTGTTGGATGGTGAACATTCGCCACAGTCTGAGATCTTGGTTTTCGTCAAGGATCTCAATGTAATATGCTCTGTTCACCTTTCCCTCGGTCCTGACTAGTCTCCCAGTCCCCACAGTATGATGCTGCCACCACCATGCTTCACCATGCCAGGTTTCCTCCAGGCTTGACACTTGGCATTCAGGCCAAAGAGTTCAATCTTGGTTTCATCAGACCAGAGAATCTTGTTTCCCATGAGTCTTTAGGTGCCTTTTGTCAAACTCCAAGCGGGTTATCATGTGCCTTTACTGAGGAGTGGCTTCCGTCTGGCCACTACCATAAAGGCCTGATTGGTGGAGTGCTGCAGAGATGGTTGTCCTTCTGGATGGTTCTCCCATCTCCACATCTCTGACCAATGCCCATCTCCCTTGATTGCTGAGTTTGACAGGGCGGCCAGCTCTAGAGAGAGTCTTGGTGGTTCCAAACCGTTTTAATTTAAGAATGAATGATGGAGGCCACTGAGTTCTTGGCGACCTTCAATACTGCAGAAATGTTTTTGTACCCTTCCCCAGGTCTGTGTCTCTACACAATCTTATCTCAGAGCTCTCCTATCTCAGGCAATTCCTTTAACCTCTGCTTGTTTTTTGCTCTGACATGCACTGTCAACTGTGGGACCTTATATAGACAGGTAGGTGCCTTTCCAAATCATGTCAAATCAATTGAATTTACCACAGGTGGACTCCAATCAAGTTGTGGAAACCTCTCAATGATTATCAATGGAAACAGGATGCACCTGAGTTCAATTTCGAGGCACATAGCAAAGTGTTTGAATACTAAATAAGGCATTTCTCTTTTTTATTATTTATAAATTTGCTAACATTTCTAAAAACCTGTTTTCGCTTTGTGATTATGGGGTATTGTGTGGAGATTTCGGAGATCATTATTTTATTCAATACATTTTAGAATAAGGCTGTAACATAACAAAATGTTGAAAAAGTCAAGGGGTCAGAATACTTTCAGAAGGCACTGTACATGGGTATTTTTGAGGAAATGCTATTTCTATCTCAAGGGTATTTTCTGTTCGGTGCTACACCACAAACGCTGCTAATGGTGACACGTGACTCGTCCACTTCCCATAAGCCATCTATCACTGTTGCGCCGTACACACTCAAGTTGTACAACTGATCTACAACGCCTTTGGTGAACAATGACACAAGCTTAGTGGAAAGTCGACATAGGAAAATGGTTGTGCCAATAATTTTGAGCAAAAAACTCTGTTGTCTGTGTCTAAAAATTAACTGTTGTTACAAACATTGTGTCAAGTGTGTTGTACATCAGTTGTACAACATGAGTCTGTGCAGGTCTGTCCTGCCTGTATGCCTGCCGAGTCTTTGGGGCATCTCTCCACCTCTCTCTCTGGCATCACTCCCCCTTCAGAGTTACAGTACATAGGGTGACATAAGAGTCCCTCCCCGTCAGAGTTACAGTACATACTGGTGGGTTATATAAGAGTCCCTCCCCATCAGTGTTACAGTACATAGGGTGACATAAATGTCAATGGTATGTTATGCAAAGCAACTCGTCCCAAATTAACATACTATGATCAGGACGGTGTGTGCAGGCCAGGCAGGTTTTCTGAGATCCATGACTTCATCCCAAATAGCCCTCTATTCCCTATATAGTGCACTACCTTTGACCAGGGCCCATGCATCTCGGGTGGCTGGTGGGAGGAGATAAAGGAGGACGGACTCCTAATAAGAATGTAATACATGCCATTCAGCACTACCAACTGAGCCACAGAGGACCACAATACATGGGAAGGTATCAAACACATCAAATACATGTGTTACATCTGCTCCTGCCATGCCCTCTACTGCTCACCCTGTGTCTCCTTGACCGGCCGACACTCCCTCAGTGCTCTCTCCCTCTCCCTCTCTCTCTGTGTGTGATTGTGTGGACAGAGACAGGTTTGCTGGAGTCAGAGCAGGTCCCCACCAGCTGCAACATGTTCCATAATCAAGACCTCTACAAATACTCGGTCCTGCCACTTCCACACTGCCAGTTGTAATCTTTTCTCAGTCAGTCTATGTTTCTAGCCGTTTGTGACTATTTAGATCCTGTTGTGCCTGTTTTCCTTGCCTGACATGGTTTCCCTCTCCGCTACAGTTCTGCCCGATCTGACTCTGGTCCCTGTCTCCAGTCCCACGTCTGTTATGAGCCAGCTCGGGTCCCCGATGTATGTGTGTGTCCCAGATGCGGACCACTCCACTACTGGAGGAGGTTGAGCCCAAGTGCAGAGGAATTAGAAAACAATGAGATCTCCAAAGTCTGAGTTTTATCTTTGGCTCTTTACTTCAGAGAAAAAAAGCAAAACATAGCAACAGTCTTAGGCAACACTTTAAATGAATGTGTCCCAGGTTAACTCAAACAACTCCTCTTGGGAGGCAATACAAAAAGGTAATCCAAAACAGAAGAGAAATCCTTAAACATCCAGAAACATATTTCCAAGAGTCCACAAAAAGGAAACAAAAAAAAACATAGAGTCCAAGTTCAAAATTAGAAGGCAGAAAAATCTCAGACCCAAAGAATCCTTGAGAATGACAACACCTAGACCAACATCAGGACTGAACAAGAACAGAAAGGCAGTGGGGCCTTAAATAGGGTTTGTCATTAGAAGTAATTCAACACAGGTGAGGGCATTACTTACAACAATTAACACAGGAGAATATATCTGGGTTGAAATAACGTCATCTAGTGGTAAAGTCAAGGGACTTCAGACAAAACATTACAACGTCTCCTCATCCTGCAACTCTGCCCTGGATTCCCCACTCTACTGCTCCCTTGGATTCCCCACTCTACTGCTCCCCTGGATTCCCCACTCTACTGCTCCCTTGGATTCCCCACTCTACTGCTCCCCTGGATTCCCCACTCTACTGCTCCCTTGGATTCCCCACTCTACTGCTCCCCTGGATTCCCCACTCTACTGCTCCCTTGGATTCCCCTCCGGACCTGCTTAACCTGTCCCAACCCCTCTCTCTCCAGCCTCAGCCTCCGAACCTGGTTTCCTGCAACCCGCCCGAGCTTCCTCTGGCCTGCACCTCACCATCTGCTCTTGGGTTTCTCTGTTCAACTCCGCATAACAACATGATTGGTTTCCATGTTGTTGATACCGTTCCATTTATTCCAGCCATTACAATGAGCCCGCCCTGTGATATTTTCTAACACACGTTGGAGGCTGATGGACACACTGGGCTCCTCTGTTAATTGATTTGACCATAAAGGAATAGCTAGATAAGTTGTTAATTTGTGTTATAATCAATATCAATTCACACCAGAACCATCACCTACTACCAAATTAAAATGGCACCATGTTCTATCTTTCATCCCGATACTTTCATCTCAGCGTATTTCATGACACCTGTGCAACACTTTACACTGACAGACAAATCACTAAACAAAAACCCCGAAACACTGAACATAAAGAGTGCTGCAGACGAACGCAGATTAGAGGGATTGGTGGGACGCTAGCGGTCCACATGCGACAAGATCCGGTGAAATGCAGAGCACCAAATTCAAATTACAAAAATAGTAATATTAAACATTCATAGAAATACAAGTGTTGTACACCATTCAAAAGCTTAGAATCTTGGTAAATCGAACCACGATATCTGATTTACAATTGGCTTTAAGGCGAAGCAGAACATTCGATTGTCTGAGGACAGCGCCCCGCTTCCAACATATTATTCAAACCAGCACAGGTGTTACAAAATTAAAAATAGTGATAAAATAAATTGCTTACCTTTGAAGATCTTCCTCTGTTTGAAATCCCAAGGGTCCCAGGAACACAAAGAATGGTCATTTGTTCGATAAAGTCCTTCTTCATATCCCAAAAAGTCAGTTTAGTTGGCGCCATGGAGTTCTGTAATCCAGTCGTTCAACATGCAGACAAAGAAATCCAAAAAGTTACGGGTAAAATTTGTCCAAACAAGTCAAACAATGTTTCTAATTAATCCTTGGGGTGTCAAATATCTAAATAAACGATAATATTTCAGACGGAGAATAGTCTGTTCAATAGGGAAGAAAAAAACAAGCCTGAAACCATGTCTAAAGACTGTTGACATCTAGTGGAAGCCATGGAAACTGCAATCTGGGCGCTATTGTCATGTAAAGTCAATAGGGAGTCAATGGAAAGACTGTGACCTAAAAAAAAAAAGATTCCGGATGGATTTTTCTCAGGTTTTCGCCTGTCATATCAGTACTGTTATACTTACAGACATTATTTTAACAGTTTTAGAAACTTCAGAGTGTTTTCTATCAAATACTACCAGAAGCTAGGATATATGCATATCCTAGCTTCTGGGCCTGAGTAACAGGCAGTTTACTTTGGGCACGTCAGAATCTCTGTACTTCCGAACACTGCCCCCTAGCCCTAAGAAGTTAGAAGATCATCAAGACACAAGATCAACAAGTAAAATCCACATTAGTTTAATAATACACAGACATTAAACGGAGTGCATAATGTTACCAAAGTGATAGAACCCAACTGTTTTCAAATAATACTTTAGAAAAGGAACTTAAGTTACTTTCAATCAAACAATCAATCAATCAAATGTATTTGTAAAGCCTGTTTAACATCAGCAGATGTCACAACGTGCTATACAGCAACCAAGTATAAAACCCCAAACAGCAAGCAATGCAGATGTAGAAGCACGGTGGCTAGGAAAAACTCCCTAGAAAGGCAGGAACTTAGGAAGAGAGAGAGAGAGAGAGAGAGAGAGAGAGAGAGAGAGAGAGAGAGAGAGAGAGAGCGAGAGAGAGATGGGAGAATTAGGGGGAGCATACTTAAGTTCACAAAGGACAGCACATAAGGAGAATTACACCAGACAGGACAGACTGACAATAGCCTCCAGCACATAGATTTTTGCAGTAGAGATACTGGAGGCTGAGACAGGGGGGGTCGGGAACACTGTGGCCCTGTCCGACGAAACCCCCCGACAGGACAAACCAGGCAGGATATAACTCCACCCACTTTGCCAAAGCACAGCCCCCACACCACTAGAGGGATATCAACAGCCTACCCTGAGACAAGGCTGATAATAGTCCCCAAAGATCTCCTCTACCGAACGAGCCTGAGGGGGCGCAAAACCGGTTCTAGGGCGGTTCTTCGCTCCTGTGCCTTGCCGTTCACCTTCGCACTCCTGGGCCAGACTACACTCAATCATAAGACCTACTGAAGAGATGAGTCTACCCGGAGAAATGTAAGGCGCCAAATACAAAATGCAAAAGTTGAATTATAAAACATGAATCAATATACAAGTGTTGCATAGTCATCAAAAGCTTAGAGTCTTGGCAATATCACAGCGTTGTCAGATTTCAAAAAGGCTTCACGGTCGAAAGCACAACATTTTACTGTTTGAGGATAGCACCTCACATATTTTATGCATTAGCATAAATCCATAACCAGCGCGGGTCTCACAAAACACATATAAGAGCTTAAAATAAATCGCTTACTTTTGATGATTTTCTGCTGAGGGCAATCCGAAGTGTCCAAGCAAGACAATTCATGTTTCTTTAAAAAAAAAATCTCTGTTTGGTTGGCGCATCATGTTCAGAAAATCCACAGTCTACTCGCCCATTGAACAGCAAAGAGAAGGCGTTCAAATTATACCTATCAACTTTGCCCAAACAAATCAAACATCATTTATAATGTATCCTTAGGTATACTTTTATGTATATTAACGATTATATTTCACACGGATAGTATCCTAAACGATAGAAAAGAAAAATACAGAGGAGCGCGCTCACGGTCTCGCGCACAAAAAACTCAAATGACTTCCTCCATCCTTTTACATATTCTTCTTCTATTCGGCTCTCTTCCATGATAAACGCATGAAACCTTGTCTAAAGACTGTCGACATCTAGTGGAAGCCATAGGTACTGCAACCTGGGTCCTATTTTACAGAGAATCCCATAGGCAGCCATTGAAAGTGAGGGCATGTCACAACCAAAAACAATTGGAGTGTTTCCCATCCAATAGTACTAATTATGTGCATATCCTAGTTTCTGGGCCTGAGTGGCAGGCATTTTACTTTGGGCATGCCAGACTCTCCAAACTTCCGAATACTGCCCCGGTGCCTGTAGAGGTTAAGTCAAAACTGTAACTTGGCCACTCTTGGTAAGCAACTCCAGTGTAGATTTGACGTTGTGTTTTAGGTTATTGTTCTGCTGAAAGGTGAATTCATATCCCAGTTCCTGGTGGAAAGCAGACTGAACCAGGTTCTCCTCTAGGATTTTGCCTGTGCCATAAATACCTAAACTTTGATAATCATGTGCTGATATTTACCTGTTTCTTTATTTAATATAATGGCCAATGTCCCCTAGTGACTCACCTGACATGTAGTCACACCAATCAAATATTTTCTAGCTCACATTAGATATATGTTTAGTATTCAATGTATTCAATCTTTCAAGTTGTGAACTACAGGTTTCATGTTGTAACATTACTGTAAGACAATATCATTTAAATGTTAGTGTTTGTGGTACCAGGATGAAAGCCAGTGAGGCAGAACAGAACAGTAGAAGGAAATGTTTAATTTCTGAAGATGGAAGTGGTGGAGACGCCATCGGGCCATGCAGGCCAGTCAACTAATACTGTTAGTTGTTGAACTAGGAACTGGAGCTGGTTACTGGATTGAGAATGAAAGACACAGTAGCTTCTTCTCCTAGTGCCAATGCAGATTATGGCCCATTGAGTGTTGGGTAAAGTTTCACTTTGGTACAGATCTAGGATCAGCTTCCCCTCCCACAATTTTTACCTTAACCATTAGTGGGGGAAATGCAAAACTGACCGAACATCAGCACTTATGGGCAACTTCCCCCTAACGGCCCCTTGAGAGGAAGGAGGGGTGTCACACACCTTGTGATGCACTGTGGACCCTTTGACCCGATAATCCATAAGAACAACTGTTATTCTTTATCCACTGTATTTTTTTTGTTCAGTATTACTTAGACAAACACTTTCGAAAAAAGTCTGAACATACATTAATCAAATGTTCTCTGAATCTATAATTCTATATTGTTTCATGTTATTTAATACAGAAATGTTGTGTGAAGGAATTGGATTTCTCTGTTGGGGAGATGCACATAAACACAGGCTCAATTTTAGTTAAAAGTTGTCTTTATTTGCAAGACACACAATTAATCATCATGAACCACACCTATCCTGCTGGTGTTGCTGCTGTCAGTGTGGGTTGAGCCAGAAAATAGCGGTTGCTCAAAAGGAAACAGACACAAGCAAACATTTCACACAGTAATCTCTCCGTCCGTCTATCTATCTATTATATTCATTGGAGCACCATCTCAACACCATGTCTCTCCTTTTAGGGTTTGGATTGCTGACCTGCATAGCATCGTCAGGTAGGCTTTTGTATATCTCTCAAGGTTCTGTTGTGTGGGCCTCATAAAGAGAAGCAATGCAATGGTAAATGAAGACATACTGATGGGCAAATATTGGACTGCTTCTGATTCATCCATCTTGTAATTCTTATTACCTGAGAGGAATTCTGTCATTTTTATGAAATTAAGAACACATTTAAGTATATTGGTTTAAAAAGATAATGGATGTCGTATTATAATATAACTAATACTGTAGTTAAAGCCAAGGCAATATTATTTGACAATTAGGATGGTCTCTTTAAAGACTGCAGTCACAGTTCCGAAGCTTCTGTGCATGTGCAGGATTCTCTACTTTGTACACAGTCTCTCCTCTACTCGTACAGAACAGGCTACTCAGGCAAATTTTAATAAAGTGAGATCAAAGCTGATTCAATGTCTGCAAGATCACATAAACAAACAAACATAATAACATAGTATAATCTTACTGGAAGACAAAAACAGCACCTAATTTCTGAGGAGATTTTATGATTGTGTGAATGGTTGCATTTTTCTCTCATGTGGCCAAAACTCAACAGCACGTCACTAGGCAAAATATGTGCTTTAATTGAAACTAAACACAGCAGTCGTGGAAAAAGTACCCAATTGTCATACTTGATAGAACACGAATGAAGTAAAAGCGAAAGTCACAGAGTAAAATACTACTTGACTAAAAGTCTAATAGAAGTATTAAAAGTCTAGAAGTATCAAAAGTAAAAGTGCAAGTATAAATCATTTCAACTTCCTTATATTAAGCAATCAAGACAGGAATAATTTTTTATATTTACGGATAGCCAGGGGCACACTCCAACACTCAGACATAATTTCTAAACGAAGCACTTGTGTTAAGTGAGTCTGCCAGATCAGAGGCAGTAGGGACCACCAAGCATATTCTCTTGATAAATGTGTGAAGTGGACCATTTTCCTGTCCTGCTAAGCATTCAAAACGTAACGAATACTTTTGGGTGTCAGGGAAAATTTATGGAGTAAAAGGGACATCATTTTCTTTAGCAATGTAGTGAAGTAAAAGTAAACGTTGTCAAAAATATGAATAGTAAAATAAAGTACAGATACCCAATAAAACTACTTAAATAGTACTCAAAGGTATTTTTACTTAAGTACTTTACACCACTGAAACACAGGTAGGCGATTCTACAGTTCAACAACACCATCTGCTCTAAAATATGCTCACCGTACATAATTCAAAACAACACTGTAGGTTATTAACTCAAGAAGACATAAATGAAGTTATAACTGCATATCTAGATCTTCCTGGTGTATACAGTGTTGATTCAAAGTAGCCTACAGACATATCTAGATCTTCCTGACGTATACAGTGTTGATTCAAAGTAGCCTACAGACATATCTATATCTTCCTGAGTTTTACAGTTTTGATTCAAAGTAGACTACAGACATTCATTCAACTTTGATCTAACTTTATTAAAGAAGCTTGATTTTCCAGAGTAGCCTGTTCTCTGCTAGTATAATGTGATTTTGGGCCATGTGTTTTGTGAGATGCAATTGCTTTCATTTATTCATGATTTAAGTAAAGGATAAAGCTTGCTATGTCACGTGATTTTGCAAAACACTGAGCCCTAATTAATGCTTGTGGAATTATGAATTCCATTCTCATAATTTCCTCCTCTTCATTTCCTCCTCATCATTTCCTCCTCATTTTATCCTCATCATTTCCTGCTCATCATTTCCTCCTCATCATTTTATCCTCATCATTTCCTCCTCAATTTCTTCCTCATCATTTCCTTCTCATCATTTCCTCATCATTTCCTCCTCATCATTTCATCTTCATCACATTAACTTTTCTGTGTGTTTATTTTAAACCATCTTAAACCATAAACTTAATGGTTTATGAAACTGAATAGTTAAAATTGTGTGTATGGTATCCTTGTTCTTTATTGTAAAAATACGTGTTTATCACTTATGGCAAGGGCTTTGACTATGGCCCTGTACACACTCAAGTTGTACAACGGAGAGTTTTTCTGCACAAAAATAATTAGTGCTGTGGAGACAGCCAAATGGTTGTGTACAGTACATTTTTTGTGCAGTCAAACTGTCCATTGTATCACCAAAATAAGGGTTGCATCACATTAAATGTGTCAGATTTGCCTCTGATGCTGTAAAGACAGCAGATATTTCTATAGGTTAATCTTTAAACCATCTTGCAAATATGGTGTATAGAGAAATTCATATTTTCTACTGCTCTATTTGTCATATTGCCTAATATTGCATAATCTTTTTCACATAAAGTCTTTATTTTCTGTGTGTTTATTTCATAGAGTTCAGCTCTGTGTTTGTGCTGAAGGGACAGGACGTTCGTCTGGATGTCCAGGAAAATGTTAAACTGAAAGAGTTGGAGTTTTTTAAGTGGAGATTCAGATCAGCCAATATCCTAAGATGCACTGACACATTGTCAGTGAGAGTTTCTCCTGAGTACAACAACAGGGTTGAGTTTAGTGAGGGAAACTTCTCTCTGCTACTGAAGAACATACAGCAAAATGACAGTGGACCTTATACTGCAGGAGTGAGTGGTGACAAAGAAAGAAATGTTTCTGCATACTAGTTGGTAGTTAAAGGTAGGTTTAACCTCGTTATTTGTTGTTGTTTTCTTGCTGTTGTTTGGTAGCACTTTGTTTTACCAAAAGTTTTCTACTGGTATACACCTCTATTTATCACTGTTTGTCTAATTGTTTTCAGAGAGTTGAGCCACCAGTCCTGACAGTGGACTCTGTCTCCTCCATCAATGACACCTGTAACGTGACTGTGACCTGCAGAGGTCAGAACACCTCTGTCACCTCCAGCTGTAACAGCAGCACCTGCTCTCAGGTGGGAGGAGAGAGTAGAGGGGCTGAGACCTCCACTGTCCCCCTGCTCTCTGTCTATGTGGCAGGGGGTTCCATCATCTGTAACCACAGCAACCAAGTCAGCTGGGCCAACCACACCAAGGAGATAGTGGAACTCTGTCCATTGAAATCTGGTAAGACACGCACATCTCAAATACTGTATGTCAGTTATACACTGAGTGTACAAAACAATAAGAACACCTTCCTAATATTGAGTTACACCCCCACTTTTCCCCTCAGAACAGCCTCAGTTCATTTGGGCATGGACTCTACAAGGTGGCCCATGTTGACTCCAATGCTTTCCACAGTTGTGTTAAGTTGGCTGGATGTCCTTTGGTTGGTGGACCATTCTAGATGCACACAGGAAGCTGTTGAGCGTGAAACACCCAGCACCATTGCAGTTCTTGACACAAACCGGTGGGATTGCCTGGCACCTACTAACATATCCCGTTCCAAGGCACTTCAATATTCTGTCCTGCCCATTCATCCTCTGAATAGCACACATACACAATCCATGTCTCAATTGTCTCCAGGATTAAAAATCATTCTTTAACCTGTCTCCTCCCCTATCATCTACACTGATTGAAGTGGATTTAACAAGTAACACCAATAAGGGATCGTAGCTTTCACCTGGATTCACCTGGTCAGTCTATATCACGGAAAGAGCAGGTGTTCTTAATGTTTTGTACATTCCGTGTACTATTGGAAGAACTGTAACCTTGTCCCCAGGCTAATTGCACACAGGAGGTGTCTGATGTGTGAGACTAGAGGAACTGTAACATATTGTCTGTTTGTTGTAAACCAGTGTCTCCCCCTGCTGGTAGTATGTCTGTGTACATGCTGAAGATCCTCTTGGTGTCTGTGGGGCTGGTCATCATGATCTCTGCTGTCATCACTGTCCACATCAGGCACAGATTCCACTATGGATAGAATCATGTGTACTGTATTTTTTCTACCTCAGACAAAGTGATTTAGACTCATGCTTCATTACTGAAAAAGTAGAGATTTGTGATGATTTTTATCAGCATTTTGTCTCAGCTGGTTTCCTGTTTGGAAGAAATGGTGGTCATCCTGGTCTTGGCCAGTCAGTTGACCCACATAAATCCTCCAGTTGCCTCAATGGATGATCGATCAGTAAACCAATTTTTATAGACTAATTTGACACCTTTTGGAAGCAGACAATTGCTCTATATTTATCAAACCTATCGCGGTGAAAAAAGTGTTTGCTGTTAGGAGCTCTCCTCAAACAATAGCATGGCATTTCTTCACAGTAATAGCTACTGTACATTGGACAGTGCAGTTATATTAACAAGAATTTAAGTTTTCAGCCAATATAAGACACTTATATGTACCAACATTTGCTGTGATCTTGACATAACGCGCTGCATGATTTACAACTGTCCCGTACATATTTCAACCAGAAGCCATGGATTACAGGCAACATCCGCACTGAGATAAAAGCTAGAGCTGCCGCTTTCAAGGAGTGGGATACTAGTCCGGACGCTTATAAGAAATCCCACTACATCCTCAGACGAAGCATGAAATAGGCAAAGCGTCAATACAGGACTAAGATCGAATCCTACTACGCCGGCTCTGGTGCTCGTGGAGTGTGGCTGGGCTTGCAAACTATCATAGATTACAAAGGGAAACTCAGCCGTGAGCTGTCCAGTGATGCGAGCCTACCAGACGAGCTAAATACCTTCTATGCTTGTGTAGCGGACATGACTCGTCATGGTCTCGTGATGAGGTAACACCAACTGTGAACTTCAAAACCAGTCTGCCCTCGGCCCACTGGGAATTTCCTACTGGTCTAATGGTCTAAGACATTGGTCGCTCCCGTGGGAGAAGTCGGTTCATACAGTGCATTCAGAAAGTATTCAGACCCCTTGACTTTTCCACATTTTATTATGTTACAGCCTTATTCTAAAATGTATCAAATAGTTTTTTTCCCCTCATCAATATACACACACAATACCCCATAATGACAAAGCAAAAACAGTTTTTTAGTTCCTTTTTAAACCTCTGAAATATAAATTTAGTTGGAGCAGCTTGCTGTGAAGCGGGTAAGTGATTTAATCTGTATAGGAAAGTCGTTAAGAGCAAATTGTATTCTGCCATAACAGCATGGTGGCATACCCCACAAGACATGCCACCAGAGGTCTCTTCAGAGTCCCCAAGTCCAGAACAGACTATGGGAGGTGCACAGTACTACATAGAGCCATGTCTACATGGAACTCTATTCCACATCAGGTAACTGATGCAAGCAGTAGAATCAGATTTAAAAAACAGATAAAAATACACCTTATGGAACAGCAGGGACTGTGAAGTAACACAAACATAGGCACAGACACATGCATACACACATGATAGCATATGCACTATACACACACGTACACATGGATTTTCCGTTAGATATGTGGTAGTGGAGTATGGGCCTGAGGGCACACACTTAGTGTGTTGGGAATTCAGTAATGAATCTGTTGTAATGTTTTTAAAATGGTATAACTGCATAAATGTTTCTGGACCCCAGGAAGAGTAGCTGCTAATGGGGCTCCATAATAAATACAAAAACAGTTTAATCATAATGAAAGGGCATGAGATGGAACTGAAATTTTAAGGGTGAGGAAAGAGAGTGAGAGAGAATGCAGGAAGCTTGCCTTGAAGTGCTGGACATTAAGACATGCATTATCTGAGTTTGGCCCACAAAATTATACCTACGGAGGAGCGGCTTCTGTGGAGGAACTTTGAATGTCTTTGAACTTCCAAGTTGGACACTGTGTTAACAAACCTCCAAGCGAGCTTCAACGCCATACAACACTCCTTCCGTGACCTCCAACTGCTCTTAAATGCTAGTAAAATGAAATTCATGCTCTTCAACCGATTACTATGTGTGGACGACTATAAATACCTATGTGTCTGGCCTGACTGTAAACTCTCCTTCCAGACTCACATTAAGCATATCCAATCCAAAGTTAAATCTAGAATCGGCTTCCTTTTTCGCAACAAAGCCTCCTTCACTCATGCTGACGAACATACCCTCGTAAAACTGACTACCCTACCAATCCTTGACTTCGGCAATGTCATTTAAAAAATAGCCACCAACACTCTACTCAGCAAATTGGATGCAGTCTATCACAGTGCCATCCGTTTTGTCACCAAAGCCCCATATACTACCCACCACTGCAACTTGTATGCTCTCGTCGGCTGGTCCTCGCTACATATTTGTTGCCAAACCCACAGGCTTCAGGTCATCTACAAGTCTTTGCTAGGTAAAGCCCTGCCTTATCTCAGCTCACTGGTCACCATAGCAACACCCACCCGTAGCACGTGCTCCAGTAGGTATATTTCACTGGTCATCCCCAAAGCCAACACCTTTTTGGCCGCCTTTCCTTCCAGTTCTCTGCTGCCAATGACTGGAACGAATTGCAAAAATCACTGAAGTTGGAGACTTAAATTTCCCTCAACTAACTTTAAGCGTCAGCTGTCAGAGCAGCTTACCGATCGCTGCTCTTTTGCACACCAGTATTTCTACTTGCAGATCCTCATCTGCTCGTATATTACTACAGTGTAATTTGCTAAATTGTAATTACTTCGCCACTATTGGCCTATTTATTGCCTTACCTCCTTACTTAATTTGCACACACTGTATACAGATTTTTCTATTGTGTTATTGACTGTACATTTGTTTATCCCATAACTCTGTGTTGTTGTTTTAGTCGCACTGCTTTGCTTTATCTTGGCCAGGTCGCAGTTGTAAATGAGAACTTGTTCTCAAATGGCTTACCTGGTTAAATAAAGGTGAAATAATACATATATATATTTTTAAACGTTGGACCAGAGCAAACGTTAGCTAGCTAACTAGCTAACTAGCTAACAAGCTTGTGTGTGCTGAGCAGCGGTAGAATTAAACACCTATCTTACCTTTGTGAAACGTGATAAAAGCATAAAAAAAGTGAATCCCTCTAATCACACATCTCTCCCTAATTTCTGAATTACGCTTGTAACATTGTCAGTAGGCTAAAGTAACCTGCGCTTCAGAGGGGGAGGGGCAGGCAGCCTGCACACACATGCACACCCACTGGCAAAGATTTACAAATGGCAGGCAGACGCTGGAACACGTTTCTGAGTGACAGAGTTACGATTTTGCATAGGTGCTTTTGTTACAATTTTGGAGGACTGGAAAAATATGGTTTTCAATTCTGTTCCCTGAACCCGTTCAAATTCGTGGTCTTCACTGACATCTTCAACCTCTCCCTGACCCAGTCTGTAACTATGAGACAGCCTATAGGGAAGAGGTCAGAGACCTGGCAGTGTGATGCCAGTACAACAACCTCTCCCTCAACGTGAGCAAGACAGAGCTGATCGTGGACTACAGGAAACGGAGGGCTGAGCACGCCCCCATTCATATCGACGGGCTGTAGTGGAGCGGGTCGAGAGTTTCAAGTTCCTCTGTGTCCACATCACTAAGGATATATCATGGTCCAAACGCACCAACACAGTCGTGAAGAGGGCACGAGAACGCCTCTTCCCCCACAGGAGGGTGAAAATATTTGGCATGAGCCCCCAGAGCCTCAAAAAGTCAAACAGCTGTTGCCAAATTGAGAGCAAGGCGCTACAGAGGGTAGTGCGTATGGCCCAGTATATCACTTCCTGAGCTCCCTGCCATCCAGGACCTCTATACCAGGCTGTATCAAGAAGGCCCTAAAAATTGTCAAAGACTCCAGCCACCAAAGTCATAGGCTGTTCTCTCTGTCACCGTATTGCAAGCGGTACCAATGCACCAAGTCTGGAACCAGCAGGACCCTGAACAGCTTCTACCCCCAAGCCATAAGACTTCTAAATAGTTAGTTAAATAGTTAAATAGCTACCACAACTATTTATATTGGCCCTTTTTTGCACAAACTTGTTTGACTCATCACACGCTGCTGCTCCTGTTTATTGTCTGTCACTTTATCCCTACCTATATGTACATATCTACCTCCATTAACTTGTACCCCTGCACATCTACTCAGTACTGTTACCTTGTGTATATAGTTATCTTTACTCTTTTATTATGTATTTATTAATTAATAGGTCTTTTACTTTTCTATTATATCTCTATTATCTTTCTCTATGCATTGTTGGGAAGGGCCTGCAAGTAAGCATTTCATTGTTAGTCTACACTTTTTGTTTACGAAGCATGTGACCATTCTTATTTCATTTGATTATGTCTAATCGAACATGGGAACATTGCCTTTCAAAGGATTGAATAGAATCCCGGCCTAAGATGTTCAAATTCCTGATCATTGTTTGCTAGTCTTTTTCCCCACCACAGCATATAAACTCTCAGGCATGGAGGTCATGAGGGCCATGGTGGTCATGGGGAGGTCCACAGGCGTAGACTGGTCTCCCACCAAGGTGGGGTGGTTCACAGGCTGGGGGTGGTGGTTCCCAGGCTGGGGTTGGGGTAGTCCCACCATACTGTAGATGGTGGGTGATGCTGGACCTGGAGACACCTGCTCTTCACCACCTGCTTGAACGTTAACTGGAGTCTGAGAATAAAAACGTATAAGCAGCTCCAGTACGAATGGTGACCCATCTATAACATGACCTGTAATATTTCTCAGTGAAATTAAGATGAGTTTATTGTTCATTAGGAATTCATATGTCTTCCACAATTTCAAAAAATGTCATCAAGAATGACACAGTATCAGTGATGTTAAATATCTGAGGGATCTTACCCTGACTGAAGCATAATCTGGATTTATAATATCCTCTTTGCCTCCTATAAATCAACCACATAAAAATACAACAAATATTTAAAACTAAGATCTTCAGAGTCGCTCTATGTCTGTGTAAATGTAAATAATGTAAAATCGTCACATCATGATATCAACAGTTTTCACAATAGTTTAATTAATATAATGAAGTTAGTGTAATATGATACATCTGGAGCAGTGAACTTACTTTTGTTTTGCTTTAGCCAAAGAACAAAACCAATCAGGACAATAGTTCCAAATACGACGACAGGTGTCCCAACTGTGAGAGCATAGTAGTTCTCCTTCTCCACTTGGTCTGGAAATACAGGGTGGTTGGGTGTGTGTGTGTGTGAGAAAGAGAGAGCAAGCGAGCGAGAAGATAATTTGTTAGAATGTCTTACCAGATTTCATTGGACAGAGTTCCACGATCTCCTTGGTGTGGTTGGCCCAGCTGACTTGGTTGCTGTGGTTACAGATGATGGAACCCCCTGCCACATAGACAGAGAGCAGGGGGACAGTGGAGGTCTCAGCCCCTCTACTCTCTCCTCCCACCTGAGAGCAGGTGCTGCTGTTACAGCTGGAGGTGACAGAGGTGTTCTGACCTCTGCAGGTCACAATCACGTTACAGGTGTCATTGATGGTGGAGTCAGAGTTCACTGTCAGGACTGGAGGCTCAACTCTCTCTGAAAACAAATAGAACCCCATTATTGTTAATATATTAACCTGAGTACAGGAGCTAGACTACTAATGAATATGCATTTAACCTGGACACCATGTTTAGTTTGTTTGATTAATACTGTAACTGTATCACTTTATAATTAATTAGAAAAACTAGTCAAACATACCTTGGACAATTAACAGGTATGCAATAATAGTTTTTTCGTTGTCACCACTCACTACTGCAGTATAAGGTCCACTGTCATTTTGCTGTATGTTCTTCAGTAGCAGAGAGAAGTTTCCCTCACTAAACTCAACCCTGTTGTTGTACTCAGGAGACACTCTCACTGACAATGTGTCAGTACATCTTACAATATTGGCTGATCTGAAGGTCCACTTAAAAAACTCCAACTCTTTCAGTTTAACATTTTCTTGGACATCCAGACGAACGTCCTGTCCCTTCAGCACAAACACAGAGCTGGACTCTATGAAATAAACACACAGAAAATAAAGACTATGTGAAAAAGATTATGCAATATTAGGCAATATGACAAATAGAGCAGTAGAAAATATGAATTTCTCTATACAACATATTTGCAAGATGGTTTAAAGATTAACCTATAGAAATATCTGCTGTCTTTACAGCATCAGAGGCAAATCTGACACATTGAATGTGATGCAAACCCTATTTTGGTGATACAATGGACAGTTTGACTGAACAAAAAATGTACTGTACACAACCATTTGGCTGTCTCCACAGCACTAATTATTTTTGTGCAGAAAAACTCTCCGTTGTACAACTTGAGTGTGTACAGGGCCATAGTCAAAGCCCTTGATATGAGTGATTAACACGTATCTTTACAATAAAGAACAAGGATACCATACACACAATTTCAACTATTCAGTTTCATAAACCATTAAGTTAATGAAAAATGTATAAAACTTGAAGTATAATCCCATGAAGTAAAAGCTAATCTAACCTAATCTGCCTAAAGACATACATTGGGATCCATAGTTATTGGCACCCTTGATAAAGGGATAGGTCAACCAAATTACAAAATGACTTATTGGTTGCCTACCATGGATTCTTTTTACCTGGCCATTTTTTCAAATGCCAGCTTGTCCAAATCAGCTAACTTCACAATATTTTTTTAAATATATTTTAGGATGATTTGGATATGAAGTGCGAAAATGCTAATATATGTACCGTTGACTTGCATTGGATTTATGCCACAATGTCTTCACTATTATTCTACAATGTAGAAAATAGTACAAATAAAGCAAAACCCTGGAATGAGTAGGTGTGCCCAAACTTTTGACTGGTACTGTATATATATTACTTGTTTATTTTTTGTGTGTGTTTTTTTAGGAACTCCATCGGGGTCTCAGCTTACTGTTGAAAGTTAGAATACAAGGAGAGGGACAGACCTCGGCGGAAGTCGTGACATTTGTTTTGTCAGTGACTGACATTCACTCAATTAGCTATGTCAGCTAACAATTTTTTGATTGGTAAGTCAATTTAGACAGTTATCTAAATTTGTAGTAATCATGGCCAAATCCCTCCCGGGAAAAAATGTATTTAAGTAGGCAAGTCAGTTAAGAACAAATTCTCATTTACGATGACAGCCTAGTAACAGTGGGTTAACTGCCTTGTTCAGGGTGAGCTCAGGGATTCGATCTTGCAACCTCTCGGTGACTAGTCCAATGCTCTAAAAACTAGGCTATCTGCCAATACATCACACAAAGCAGCCACAAATGTCAGTAAGAGTGTCCATGATTGAGTCCTGCAGGAAATTAAATCTTGCTTAGGGCCCCCAAAAGTCTAGAGCTGGGCCTGGCTAGACTTTAAATATAAAGTTTAGGTGGCTAGTCACTAGCAGTGGCCTTGTGCTTGAGAGATTGCTTATGAGACCTGTGTTTATTTTCTATAATGCCTGTTAACTGAAGTTGGCCATATTAATGGATGTGCTTTGTGCATGGTTCCGGTTACATTTGTAACAAAAGGGCATTTTCATAGACAGATTAGAATGCCAGATTATTGATAATAGCAAAAACGTAGGTTAAACTATATTGATAAAATAATTAAATTATTTGTGGGTCTTATGGTTGAAGGCTTACATTTAGCCAAGTTATACATTTACAAGCCCTGAATTCATTAGATTATTCCCAACTGGTTCAAATGCAGTGTATTGACCTTTAATTGTGCAACAAAGCTTATTTAGAGAAAAAGTAAAAACATTTTTAGATATAAAGTATATCGTGAATCGCCCACAAGTTTGAAAAAAATGTTGATATGATTTTTTGGCCATATCACCTAGGCCTAGCCACGATATTAGTGTCAATGCTATAGACTATGTTTAACAATGTATTTCCATATTGAAGAAATACAATTAGAACAATCTTTATTTTACCTTTATTAAACTAGGCAAGTCAGTTAAGAACAAACTCTTATTTTCAATGGCGACCTAGGAACAGTGGGTTAAGTGCCTTGTTCAGCTGCAGAACGACAGATGTTTACCTTGTCAGCTCTGGGATTCAATCTTGCAACCTTCCAGTTACTAGTCCAACACTCTAACCACTAGGCTACCGGCCGCCGGCCATGTGCACAGCAAACATTTTCAACATATTTTGCAAATATGGGGCAGGATATTTAACAAACTAGGCTGTAACGGACTAACATTCTAATTGGAGTTGATGACAACCCAATACATAAAAGAGCGTAAATACACTATTTGAAGCAACCACATATTTAGCCATGGAGCTTGTTCTGGTTGGCCAGTGAGGGGCCAGGCCTCGACAAAACCTCAACTTGTTTACTCATCAAAACCCATTCCTTTCGCAGCACCACCAGCTACTGCACACATAATTCATGAAAACAACAAAAATATTTGTCCCACCCCGGAACCTATAACCCTATAACTATAACCTATAACCCTAACACTAGTGCTATGATTTACTGTTGGGTTTGTTAAGATAGAGCCCTAAGTGTTTCTGATTCATTTCGATGCCACATATAAGTTGTTTATTACGTTCAGCAGCAAATTTGTGAAATTTGTCAAAGTACCTAAACCTCTCTGACTCAGTGTTGGACAATCTGTCACAATTCCCATCTCTCACTCAAGGAACGTACTTAAACCTCTCTCACTCAGGGAGAGTACCTAAACCTCTCTGACTCAGGGAGAGTACAGAGCTAGAGCAAGGCATTAGGTCATGTGACCCTCCCCCTCACAGCAGCATTAGATAGTGGAATATTTAAAAAAAATATATATTAACCTTCTGTCACAACAAACATACTTTATTCAGGAAGCCCAAATCAATTGTGAGATATGGCATATAGATTTTATGTAATACATTTACATATTGCGGGTTCACAATTTGACGTTTACTGAGATCTCTGCCAAGCAAGAAGAAGAAATCAGCCCGTGGGCTTACTGCACACGCAACAGCATACACACGAGAGAACTCCTTATAAACACAACACTGTAACTGGCAGTTACAAAATGCATCAGACTGTAGCACATCCGACTGTAGCACATCCGACTGTAGCACATCAGACTGTAGCACATCAGACTGTAGCACATAGGAGTATAGCAAATCAGACTGTAGCACATCAGACTGTAGCACATAAGACTGTAACACATCAGACTGTAGCACATCAGACTGTAGCACGTCAGACTGAAACACGTCAGACTGTAGCACGTCAGACTGTAGCACGTCAGACTGTAGCACATCAGACTGTAGCACATCAGACTGTAGGACATCAGACTGTAGGACATCAGACTGTAGCACATCAGACAGTAGCACGTCAGAGTATAGCACATCAGACTGTGGCACATCAGACTGTAGCACATCCGACTGTAGCACATCAGACTGTAGGACATCAGACTGTAGGACATCAGACTGTAGCACATCAGACTGTAGCACATCAGACTGTAGCACATCAGACTTTAGGACATCAGACTGTAGCACATCAGACTGTAGCACGTCAGACTGTAGCACGTCAGAGTATGGCACATCAGACTGTGGCACATAAGACTGTAACACATCCGACAGTAGAACATCAGACTGTAGCACATCAGACTGTAGCACATCAGACTGTAGCACATCAGACTGTAGCATATCAGACTGTAGCATATCAGACTGTAGCACATCAGGCTTTAACACGTCAGGCTTTAACACCTCAGACTGTAGCACATCAGACTGTCGAAATGTGGCTTCCGCATTTAACCAAACCCCTCTGAATCAGAGAGGTGCGGGGGGCTGCCTTAATCGACATCCACGTCTTCGGCGCCCGGGGAACAGAGGGTTAACTGCCTTGTTCAGGGGCAGAACGACAGATTTTTTACCTTGTCAGCTCGACTGTACCATATCAGGCTTTAACACATCAGACTGTAACACATAAGACTGTAAGACATCAGACTGTAGCACATCAGACTGTAGGATATCAGACTGTAGCACATCAGACTGTAGCACATCAGAGTTCAGCAAATAAGACTGTAGCACATCAGACTGTAGCACATCAGACGGTAGCACAACAGACTGTAGCACGTCAGACTGTAGCACATCAGACTGTAGCACATCAGACTGTAGCACATCAGAGTACAGCACATCAGACTGTAGCACATCATACTGTAGCACATCATACTGTAGCACATCAGACTGTAGCACATCATACTGTAGGACATCAGACTTTAACACATCAGACTGTAACACATAAGACTGTAAGACATCAGACTGTAGCACATCAGACTGTAGGACATCAGACTGTAGGACATCAGACTTTAACACATCAGACTGTAGCACATCAGACTGTAACACATCAGACTGTAGGACATCAAACTGCAGGACATCAGACTGTAGCACATCAGACTGTAGCACATCAGACTATAGCACATCAGAGTATCGCAAATCAGACTGTAGCACATCAGGCTTTAACACATCAGACTGTAACATATCAGACTGTAAGACATCAGACTGTAGCACATCAGACTGTAGGACATCAGACTGTAGCACATCAGACTGTAGCACATCAGAGTATAGCAAATCAGACTGTAGCACATCAGACTGTAACACATCAGACTGTAGCACATCAGACTGTAGCATATCAGACTGTAGCATATCAGACTTTAACACATCAGACTGTAACACATAAGACTGTAAGACATCAGACTGTAGCACATCAGACTGTAGGACATCAGACTGTAGGACATCAGACTTTAACACATCAGACTGTAGCACATCAGACTGTAACACATCAGACTGTAGGACATCAAACTGCAGGACATCAGACTGTAGCACATCAGACTGTAGCACATCAGACTATAGCACATCAGAGTATCGCAAATCAGACTGTAGCACATCAGGCTTTAACACATCAGACTGTAACATATCAGACTGTAAGACATCAGACTGTAGCACATCAGACTGTAGGACATCAGACTGTAGCACATCAGACTGTAGCACATCAGAGTATAGCAAATCAGACTGTAGCACATCAGACTGTAACACATCAGACTGTAGCACATCAGACTGTAGCATATCAGACTGTAGCATATCAGACTGTAGCACATCAGGCTTTAACACATCAGGCTTTAACACCTCAGACTGTAACACATCAGACTGTAGGACATCAGACTGTAGTACCTCAGACTGTGGCACGTCAGACTGTAGCACATCAGACTGTAGCACATCAGAGTACAGCACATCAGACTGTAGCACATCATACTGTAGCACATCAGACTTTAACACATCAGACTGTAACACATAAAACTGTAAGACATCAGACTGTAAGACATCAGACTGTAGGACATCAGACTGTAGCACATCAGACTGTAGCACATCAGAGTATAGCAAATCAGACTGTAGCACATCAGACTGTAACACATCAGACTGTAGCACATCAGACTGTAGCATATCAGACTTTAACACATCAGACTGTAACACATAAGACTGTAAGACATCAGACTGTAGCACATCAGACTGTAGGACATCAGACTGTAGGACATCAGACTTTAACACATCAGACTGTAGCACATCAGACTGTAACACATCAGACTGTAGGACATCAAACTGCAGGACATCAGACTGTAGCACATCAGACTGTAGCACATCAGACTATAGCACATCAGAGTATCGCAAATCAGACTGTAGCACATCAGGCTTTAACACATCAGACTGTAGCACATCAGACTGTAGCACATCAGACTGTAGAACATCAAACTGTAGGACTTCAGACTGTAGCACATCAGACTGTAGCACATCATACTGTAGCACATCAGACTGTAGCACATCAGGCTTTAACACATCAGACTGTAACACATCAGACTGTAAGACATCAGACTGTAGCACATCAGACTGTAGGACATCAGACTGTAGCACATCAGACTGTAGCACATCAGAGTTTAGCAAATCAGAATGTAGCACATCAGACTGTAACACATCAAACTGTTGCACATCAGACTGTGGCACGTCAGACTGTAGCACATCAGACTCTACCATATCAGACTGTAGCACATCAGGCTTTAACACATCAGACTGTAGCACATCAGACTGTAGCACATCAGACTGTAGGACATCAAACTGTAGGACTTCAGACTGTAGCACATCAGACTGTAGCACATCATACTGTAGCACATCAGACTGTAGCACATCAGGCTTTAACACATCAGACTGTAACACATCAGACTGTAAGACATCAGACTGTAGCACATCAGACTGTAGGACATCAGACTGTAGCACATCAGACTGTAGCACATCAGAGTTTAGCAAATCAGAATGTAGCACATCAGACTGTAACACATCAAACTGTTGCACATCAGACTGTAGCATATCAGACTGTAGCATATCAGACTGTAGCACATCAGGCTTTAACACATCAGGCTTTAACACATCAGACTGTAGGACATCAGACTGTAGGACATCAGACTGTAGTACCTCAGACTGTAGCACATCAGACTGTAGCACATCAGACTCTAGCACATCAGAGTACAGCACATCAGACTGTAGCACATCATACTGTAGCACATCAGACTGTAGCACATCATACTGTAGCACATCAGACTTTAACACATCAGACTGTAACACATAAGACTGTAAGACATCAGACTGTAGCACATCAGACTGTAGGACATCAGACTGTAGGACATCAGACTTTAACACATCAGACTGTAGCACTTCAGACTGTAGCACGTCAGAGTATAGCACATCAGACTGTGGCACAGACTGTAACACATCAGACTGTAGAACATCAGACTGTAGCACATCAGACTGTAGCACATCAGACTGTAGCACATCAGACTGTAGCAAATCAGGCTTTAACACATCAGGCTTTAACACATCAGACTGTAGCACATCATACTGTAGCACATCAGACTGTAGCACGTCAGACTGTAGCACGTCAGTCTGTGGCACGTCAGACTGTAGCACATCAGACTGTAGGACATCAGACTGTAGGACATCAGACTCTACCATATCAGATTTTAGCACATCAGGCTTTAACACATCAGACTGTAACACATCAGACTGTAGCACATCAGACTGTAGGACATCCGATTGTAGGACATCAGACTGTAGGACATCAGACTCTACCATATCAGACTGTAGCACATCAGGCTTTAACACATCAGACTGTAACACATCAGACTGTAGCACATCAGACTGTAGGACATCAGACTGTAGGACATCAGACTGTAGCACATCAGACTGTAGCACGTCAGAGTATAGCACATCAGACTGTGGCACATCATACTGTAACACATCCGACTGTAGAACGTCAGACTGTATCACATCAGACTGTAGCACATCAGACTGTAGCACATCAGGCTTTAACACATCAGACTGTAACACATCAGACTGTAGCACATCAGACTGTAGCACATCAGACTGTAGCACATCAGACTGTAACACATCCGACTGTAGAACATCAGACTGTAGCACATCAGACCGTAGCACATCAGACTATATTGTCAGAAGCATCCTCAGACCTTGGTAGTAGCCTAGTTCATCGCTCTCTTTTAATGCATTTCTCTGGAAACCAAGCAGAAATTCCTGTTGGCTTAATTTGGCATTGTAGCCACACAAATACACTAGAAGATAATTGTTTAACCAATCAGAAACACTATGCTCACAACCTGCACCTCCTAAATGGTGTCGCTGGTGTATTTTGTTTTAATTTTGGAACATATTGCGCAATAGGAAACAAGGTTTTTACGAGGCGCGACACAACACACAGCCGATATATTTTATGCGCTCGAGAAATGTAGCAAACTTTCACCCACCTTTTTAGATAAGAAAATATCTGCCTACCATTCTGTCATGTCAACCATCCATCCAAATCTAATAATTCCATGTATCCGCCTTGGTCTTCACAAACTTTCACATGCGTAGCCTATTGCATGGCATAGTGTAATCCAAAGAGCAACATTGCAGTTGACTGTTGATTGTCAGTGATCATCATTAATTATGTTACCTGTGCTAAATACAGCATAATCACGACTCAAGGAGCAGGGTATTTGATGCAAACATATAAGAATACTTTTCCATTTTCCAAAATTCCATAACATTCTTTTGCTCATTCGAAGAAGTCAATTTGGCCCTGGCTTGCAAACAAAATATGCAATTTGTCCCTGGCAATTTGTCCCTGGCAATTTGTCCCTGGCTTGCAAGGATATAGTCGCTGTCAGCTGTACATCCCTTGTTGTATGGTGTGATCAGAGCATTACGGCAAAATAGCCTACTAAAATGAGGGCCACTTGACCAGTGAAAGCAATCTAGCCCCATAACATCAAAGATCCACCATTTTACAGTATTTTACAGTAGGTATGAGGTACATTTCTGCATATGCTTTTGTTTTTCAACGCCAAACCCACCACTGGTGTGTGTGGCCAAAGAGCTCTAATTTCATGTCATCTGACCATAGCACCGGTTCTATGGTCAGATGACATGAACATAGAGCTCTTTTTTATATATATATGGGGAAAAGGTCCCTCCCAACGTGTTCTCCAATCTCATAAAACATTTTAGACAAGGCTCAGTATCGTTATCCTCACAAGTGGAGGGTGCTGGATTATTGAAAACAGGGGTGACAATAATTAATACCCCTATGTTTAAAAAAAAATGTTTATTACTTGCTAAACAAAATATCTTTCTCTGAGTATTAATATACAATAATATATATTACCTTTTTTTGTTGTTGCATAGAATATAGCGGAGTATTTGTTTTATATATTTTTTACAGTCTTTTTGGCTCATCTTTCTCAAAGATCCAATAATCATGGACCCGCTATAGCTATAAATTGGGTGCTCAGAGAGTGGCCGTTGGTTCAACTTTGACAGACGTGTCTGTAAATGAGTTGAGCTATGCATAGTGGTCTGTGCTGTGACTGTTTTTCTAGTTGAAGTTTCCATTCTTCAAATGACGTTGTGGTGCTGCTTCCTGTTGCTGACTTTCAATTATAATGAACGTTTTTATAAATTACTTGAATTGTGACTTAAACCTTCAGTATTTCATTAGATCATATGACTTCTTCCCACTGTCATCCCTGGCTGCTTCCCAATAATATCTCCTTCCTCCTGTAGTGTGCACTCGTTCACTAAGCCCTACAAATGTAAAAGGTGTTGGCATTGACTAAATGTAGTTTTTCACACAGTCATTTTCTTTCAAATCCATGAAGGGAAGTGAACAAGTGCACACCTCAGGAGAAAGTAGAGATTATTAGGACAGAACCAACATTTCGCCCCTCCCCAAATGATACTCCCTGTTACTTACTAATCTAGTAATCACATTAAAGGTACACATGTCTAATGAATGTAATCAATATCACTATACAGATGTATTGAACATATGTATTTACCTGCTTGATGGATAAAAGTCAGTAGAATGGCAATGGTGAAATGCAAGAATGTCCCCATACTTTGACAAATGTCTGAGAAATAGGAAATTATTGTCGCATTGAGCATTTGGGTTTTCCGTATTACGGAGCGTTCCAGAAATAGCGTGCTTTTTGTGTAGTGTAATTTTTTTTTTTAACTTTATTTCACTTGAGGGGCAGATCGAAATTTACTGGGGGGGAGGGTGGTCCAAAATAGGGGAGGGTTGTGTGGTTTTTGGAGGCACAGGGAGGGTAGTGCGTTTTTTCCTCTGTTTTCTTTCCTCTGAAAAAATTACGTGGGACATACCAAAATGGGAATTTATTTGAATCAAAAAAACACAATTTGAATTTTTAACATGGTTTAGTTAAAGCAGGTCTATGTCACCCAACTCTTAAATTGAGTGTTGTATCAAAATGTACACATATAATGTCACTAGGACATAAAAGGCATTGTATTTGTGGAACGACCCTTCCACGTGGTCTATAGTGGCTTTTTTGCGGAAGTTATATGTACTTCCTCTAGTTCCTCTTTCTTAGACATATGCCAAAGTACGGGGACCCCTTTCACCATTGGTATTCTTTGTACAGTGCACTTACTAATGCAGTATACATTATCATTCTGAAACGATTACACCTTTTTTCTACACCTTTATTTTACCTTTTTTTCAGATTAATTTACATCAATAAACATTTGGAATACAACGTTCAAATTCCTTGGTGAAAACCTAGCAGGGTTGGGCTCAATTCAGTTTGAGTGACAGGAAGAAGAATATATTTCAGTGCAATTCAAAGAACTTCCACTCAGCCATAGAATCTGACAGGTCACACTTCCAGATACCAAAGAACATCACTTTTCTCTGGAAAGAATGGTCATACACTATTTTAGCCTTAGTGCTTAGAATAGCCAATTCCACTGAGTGTACAAAACATTAGAAACACCTTCCTGATCTTGAGTTGCAACATATTTTGCAATCAGAACAGGATGAAAGCGTTGGAGCGTGGACTCTACAAGGTGTCGAAAGTGTTCCACAGAGATGCTGGCCCACGTTGACTCTAATGCTTCCCACAGTTGGGTCAATTTGGCTGGATGTCCTTTGGGTGGTGGACCATTCTTGAAACACACAGGACACAGTGGAGCATAAAAAACCAAGGAGTTTTGCCATTCTTGACACAAGCCGGTGCACCTGGCACCTACTACCACACCCCGTTCAAAGGCACTTAAATATTTGTTCTTGTCCATTCACCCTCTGAATGGCACACACACAATCCATGTCTCAATTGTCTCAAGGCTTAAAGATCCTTCTTTAACCTGTATCCTCACCTTCATCTACACTGATTGAAGTGGATTTAACATCAATAAGTAACATCAAGTAACATCAATAAGGGATCATAGATTTCACCTGGATTCACCTGGTCAGTCTGTCATAGAAAGAGCAGGTGTTCTTACTGTGTTGTACAATCAGTTCATAACGACATGTTATATGTAAAATATCTATATTTCAATAGGCTAAACATAAAAAATAATATAATTTATTTTAATTTCACTTAATTCAACTCTATTCCCTTCCATTCAAATGCAAATTGCTATTCTGTATGCTGTTTACTACTTCAAATCCAATTTTTAATGTATTGGAATTCATGAAGAATATTCAATTCAATTCTTAATTGAGCCCAACCCTGACTGAGACAAAATATGTGACCAACCGGCTCGATTCGGTCTCATGTATCAACACTTTAAATGTTTTTTTTTTTTCATATTGGATAAAGGTAGAGACTAGAAAATGGTACAGTGCATTCGGGAAACTATTAAGACCCCTTGACTTTTTCCACATTTTGTTACGTTACAGCCTTATTCTACAATGGGTTAAATATTTTTTCCACTCATCTATCTACACACAATACCCCATAAAGACAAAGCAATGACAAAGCAAAAACAGGTTTTTAGAACATTATTGCAAATGTATTCAGACCCTTTACTCAGTACTTTGTTGAAGAACCTTTGGCAGCAATTACAGCCTTGAGTCTTCTTGGGTATGACACGACAAGCTTGGCACACCTGTATTTGGAGAGTTTCTCCCATTCTTCTCTGCAGATCCTCTCAAGCTCTGTCAGGTTTGATGGGGAGCATCGCTGCACAGCTATTTTCAGGTCTCTCCAGAGATGTTCAATCAGGTTCAAGTCCGGGCTCTGGTTGGGCAACTCAAGGACATTCAAAGACTTGTCCCGAAGCCACTCGTGTGTTGTCTTGGCTGTGTGCTTAGGGTCGTTGTCCTGTTGGAAGGTGAACCTTCTCCCCAGTCTGAGGTCCTCCTTCCGTCCCTCCCGCTGAAAACATCCCCACAGCATGATGCTGCCCCCCATGCTTCACCGTAGGGATGGTGCCAGTGTTCCTCCAGACATGACGCTTGGCATTCAGGCCAAATAGTTCAATCTTGGTTTCATCAAACCAGAGAATCTTGTTTCTCATGGTCTGATAGTCTTTAGGTGCCTTTTGGCAAACTCTTAGTGGGCTGTCATGTGCCTTTTACTGAGGAGTGGCTTCCGTCTGGCCACTCTTCAACAAAGGCCTGCTTGGTGGAGTGCTACAGAGATGGTTGTCCTTCTGGAAGGTTCTCCCATCACCACAGAGGAACTCTGGAGCTCTGCCAGCGTGACCATCGGGTGCTTGGCCACCTCCCTGATCAAGGCCCTTCTCCCCCGATTGCTCAGTTTGACTGGGTTTGTTTACATCCCTGGTAATGAGCATTTCTCCTTTGCCAAGATAATCCATCCACCTGACAGGTGTGGCACATCAAGAAGCTGATTAAACAGCATGATCATTGCACAGGTGTGCCTTGTGCTGAGTTAAAATAAAAGGTCACTAAAAAATGTGCAGTTTTGTCACACAACACAATGCAACAGATGTCTCAAGTTTTGAGGGAGCGTTCAATTGGCATGCTGACTGCAAGAATGTCCACCAGAGCTGTTGCCAGGTAATTTCATTTTAATTTATCTACCATAAGCTGTCTCCAACATAATTTTGGAGAATGTCCAACCGGCCTCACATCCACAGACCACGGGGAACCATGTCACCCCATGACTTCCACATTTGGCTTCCTCACCTGTGGGATCATCTGAGACCAGCCACCCGGACAGCTGATGAAACTGTTGGTTTGCACAACCGAAGAATTTCTGCACAAACTCTGAAACCGTCTCAGGAAGCTCATCTGCGTGCTTGTCGTCCTCACCAGGGTCTTGACCTGATGGCAGTTTGGCATCGTAACCGACTTTAGTGGGCAAATGTTCACCTTCGATGACTCACAGATGAGTCCCGGTTTCAACTGTACTGGGCAGATGGCAGACAGCGTGTATTGCGTCATGTGGGCGAGCGGTTTGCTAAGCCAACGTTGTGAACAGAGTGCCCCATGGTGGCGGTGGTATGGGCAGGCATATATATATATTTTTCTTTGTATATCATTATTATACCAGGTAATTTGACTGAGAACACATTCTCAAATAGAGCAACGACCTGGGGAAAAGTTACAGGGGGAGAGGAGGGGGGACGAATGAGCCAATTGTAAGGCATAAGCTACGGACAACGAACACAATTGCATTTTATCGATGGCAATTTGAATCCACAGAGATACGAGATCCTGAGGCCCATTGTCATGCTATTCATCCGCTGCCATCACCTCAGTTTTAGCATGATAATGCATGGCTCCCATGCACAGCCCCATCTGTACATAATTCCTGGAAGCTGAAAACTTCCATGGCTTAATATTCACCAGACATTGAGCACGTTTGGGATGCTGTGTATTACCATGTATGACAGCGTGTTTCAGTTCACGCCAATATCCAGCAACTTCGCACAGCCATTGTAGAGGAGTGGGACAACTTTCCACAGGCCACAATCAACAGCTTGATCCACTCTGTGCGACGGAGATGTGTCACGCTGCGAGGCAAATGGGGGTCACCAGATACTGACTGGTTTTCTGATCCACGCCCCTACCTTTTTTTGTAAGGTATCTGTGACCAACAGATGCATATCTGTATTCCCAGTCATGTGAAATCCATAGATTAGGGCCTAATGAACTTATTTAAATTGGATGATTTCCTTATATGAACTGTTACTCAATATAACATTTAGTGATTATAACATTTAGTGATAGTGATTATATTTAATATGTCCTCTTATGAACTTTAACATACTGTTATTCAATAGTCACTATTTTTAATACGTTCTCTTATGAACTTTAATAACATACTGTTATTCTATTGTCACTATATTGAATGTCCTCTTATGAACTTTAACATACTGTTAATCGATAGTCATTATATTTAATATGTCCTCTTATGAACTTTAACATACTGTTATTCGATAGTCATTATATTTAATATGTCCTCTTATGAACTTAACATACTGTTATTCTATAGTCACTATATATAAGATGTCCTCTTATGAACTTTAATTACATACTGTTATTCTATATTCAATATGTCCTCTTATTAAGAACTTTAACATACTGTTATTCTATAGTCATTATATTTAATATGTTCTCTTAGGAACTTTAATAACACTGTTATTCTACAGTCACTATATTTAATATGTCCTCTTATGAACTTAACGTACTGTTATTCTATAGTCACTATATTGTTCTGTAAAAATGTGATGAACAAGCCTGAACATAAAGGACATGGCTCAAATGTTGTTAATCTCTGAATCTATAGATTGAGATTGTTTCATCGTATTTAATACAGAAATGTCCTGTGAAAGAATTGGACTTCTCTGCACACAGAGACAGGCTATATTTGCTAAAAGTTGTCTTTACACATGCAACACCATGAACCAAACTGCTGTTGTTACTGCATGAACGACAATGAATGAATTACATTTTATTTTTGTGTCAAATCACCAATTGGCAACCCATTCATTATGGGATTAATTGACACATAAACAAACATTACAATAATTCACAATGGTAATTAAATGATCATTCTTCATCCGGCGTTCTCTTTAAGTTGTCTTTACACATGCAACACCATGAACCAAACTGCTGTTGTTACTGCATGAACGACAATGAATGAATTACATTTTATTTTTGTGTCAAATCACCAATTGGCAACCCATTCATTATGGGATTAATTGACACATAAACAAACATTACAATAATTCACAATGGTAATTAAATGATCATTCTTCATCCGGCGTTCTCTGCATTGCGCATCACATAAAGAGTGATTTTTTTTTTTTTTTTCCAACAATTGTTAACAGACAGCTTATTTCACTTATAATTCACTGTATCACAATTCCAGTGTGTCAGAAGTTTATATACACTAAGTTGACTGAGCCTTTAAACAGCTTGGAAAATTCCAGAAAATGATGTAATGGCTATAGAAGCTTCTGACATCATTTGAGTCAATTGGAGGTGTACCTGTGGATGTATTTCAAGGCCTACCATTAAACTCAGTGCCTCTTTGCTTGACATCACGGGAAAATCAAAAGAAATCAGCCAAGACCTCAGAAAAATATTGTAGACCTCCACAAGTCTGGTTCATCCTTGTGAGCAATTTCCAAACGCCTGAAGGTATCACGTTCATCGATACAAACAATAGTACGCAAGTATAAACACCATGGGACCACGCAGCCATCATAGCGCTCAGGAAGGAGACGCAATCTGTGTCCTAGAGATGAACGTACTAAGGTGCGAAAAGTGCAAATCAATCCCAGAACAACACCAAAGGACCTTGTGAAGGTGCTGGACCTAACAGGTACAAAAGTCCTATATCGACATAACCTGAAAGGCTGCTCAGCAAGAAGGAAGCCACTGCTCCAAAACCGCCATAAAAAAGCCAGACTACGCTTTGCAACTGCACATGGGGACAAAGATCGTACTTTTTGGAGAAATGTCCTCTGGTCTGATGAAACAAAAAAAGAACTGTTTGGCCATCATGACCATCGTCATGTTTGGAGGACAAAGGGGGAGGCTTGCAAGTTGAAGAACACCATCCCAACCGTGAAGCACGGGGGTGGCAGCAACATGTTGTGGGGGTGCTTTGTTGCAGGAGGGACTGATGCCCGTCACAAAATAGATGGCATCATGAGGCAGGAAAATTACGTGGGTATATTTAAGCAACATCTCAAGACGTCAGTCAGGAAGTTAAAGCTTGGTCGCAAATTGGTCTTCCAAATGGACAATGACCCCAAGCATACTTCCAACGTTGTGCAAAATGGCGTAAGGACATCAAAGTCAAGGTATTGGAGTGGCCATCACAAAGCCCTGACCTCAATCCTTTAGAAAATGTGTGGGCAGAACTGAAAAGAGTGTGCAAGCAAGGAGGCCTACAAACCTGACTCCGTTACACCAGCTCTGTCAGGAGGAATGGGCCAAAATTCACCCAACTTATTGTGGGAATCTTGTGATAGGCTACCCGAAACATTTGACCAAAGTTAAACAATTTAAACATATTAATTGAGTGTATGTAAACTTTTGACCCACTGGGAATGTGATGAAAGAAGAAAAAGCTGAAATAAATCATTCTCTCTACTATTATTCTGACATTTCACATTCTGGTGATCCTAACTGACCTAAGAAAGGGAATGTTTAAATGTCAGGAGTTGTTAAAAACTGAGTTCAAATGTATTTGGCTAAGGTGTATGTAAACCTCCGACTTCAACTGTATATATACACATGCATACAGACAAATAAATCCCTTGAACCCAGTCTGACACGAAGAGAACATACATATGGGAGACAGGCCTATACACAATCTATATACACACCTGCCATTTACCACATTAAACTATTTTTACAATTTAATTACAGGTAGCCCTTTTTCTTTTATTCCAGGCTTTATCTAAATATTCCGCAATATTCCGAAATACCCAATGGATAAGAAACACTTTAATTTCTCCTCACACATAATGCCACTGTATATCTGGTGTGCTTTGGGGAATAAGAACAAGCGTATAGCGTGGTAGAAAGCGCAATAGAGGATAACATGAGTTTCATTCTCTATTTCTTCGAGGCCACAATAGTTACATTGTCTTTCCTATTCCATTTCACCACCATACCGACCTGTTTCAATACAGAGGCAATATCCCTGATATGACCTGTTTTAATACGCAGAGGCAATATCCCTAAACTTGCCTTTTTCAATACGCACAGGCAATATCAATGATATTACCTGCTTCAATACGCAGGGGCAATATCCCTGATCTTAACTGTTTCAATACGCAGAGACAATATCCCTGATATTACCTGTTTCAATACGCAGAGACAATATCCCTGATATTACCTGTTTCAATACGCAGAGACAATATCCCTGATATTACCTGTTTCAATACGCAGAGACAATATCCCTGATCTTACCTGATTCAGTACGCAGAGGCAATAACCTTGATCTTACCTGTGCACATAGCGATTTCTTGCTTTTAGGTAGGTTATACATAATATATCTCTCACACACAAATGTACCCTTAGTCAAACAAAAGGTTCTCAATTTGGGTTTATGATTAATCTCCTCCACCCATTTTGTTCATATTGCATCAACAGTTGTTTTTTAATCATACCTATATCTCCCTTCATTTGGTTTTCGTACATATGTTCACAGTCAGACTATTGAAAATGGTCAGATATGTCAGTTGCCCAGGCTCCCCCTATGGATAGATCCCTTTGAAAAACTTTACTAGCTATTCTGGCAGTTGGCATATCCAACCGTTTATTCCAAAGTCTCACCAGACATGCCTTCCATCTCACCTCACAGGGTTCCCAGCCCATGTCCGCAGTTATTGCAAGTATAGGTGCAAACTTGTGGACACCTAAAAAGGAACATACTGCTCTGTTATGAACATGTTCGTTTTTAAAATACTTCTTAGCACCCCACACTCCTGCTGAATAGTCCAGAGCAGGACACACACGTCTGATACAGTTTGGAACACGTAGCATAACCAATATCTATCTCCTTCAAGAGGTCTACTTGCTGAGTTGGGCAGGGCAGATGTTCCGTATAGAAAGGTAATATGTTCATTAATAAGAATACCCAAATATTCCACCTTCCATCTCACCTCACAGGGTTCCCAGCCCATGTCCCCAGTTATTGCAAGTATAGGTGCAAACTTGTGAACACCTAAAAAGTAACGTGCTGCTCTGTTATGAACATGTCCGTTTTTAAAATACCTATTAGTATAAGGGCACAGGACGAGACCCAGATGCAGACACGGGAGGCAGATGGTTAGAGTATCCGATATTTATTATAATCAAAAGGGACAGGCAAACCATCATAAACACAGTCAGAGTCCAGGAGGTACAGCGTGGCAGGCAGGCTGGTCAGGGCAGGCAGGTAATAAATACCCAGGGACTAATGGGGAAAACGGGTGACACCTGGAGGTGGGTGGAGACAATCAGCTAGACAGGTGAAACAGATCAGGGTGTGACACTTAGCACCCCACTCTCCTGCTGAATAGTCCAGAACAGGACACACACGTCTGATACAGTTTGGAATACGTAGCATAACCAATATCTTTCAGTGTTTTTGTTTATCCTATAACTCCCCCAAGAGGTCTACTTGCTGAGTTGACCAGGGCAGATGTTCCGTATAGAAAGGTAATATGTACCCAAATATTTATAATTGCTAGTAAACTCAAGAATGTTTTCACCAAAACAAAACTGAAAAACACTTCTCTTAGAACCTGGTTTTCTAAAATGCATTATCTGTGTTTTTGTCTGGTTAATCATGAGTCTCCATCTTTTACACCAATTGACTGCACATAATAACATATTCTGCAGGTCTTGTTCAGTTCCTTCCATCAAAATAATATCATCATGAAAGGATACTTAGCATTTCATCATATCTTACTCCAATATTTAAACTAATAATCAATCTATCCCAAGGACAATGGAATATTCCTTGTCTCAGTTTAAAAAAAGAAGGTTGATCAACCTCATCAAATAGTGAAAAGATGCTGCCGGAGAACAAGGCTGACGTTTTAAGTATTCCAAAGCAATTGTGTTTTTTGGTCGTTTGTTTGTAACCTTTTTTTTGTACAAATTTTGTACATAATGTTGGTGTTACCGTCTCTTATGACATTGTGGCTGAACAACGACATTATCAACATACAGCTGGCGGGCTATACCCTGTATCGGCAGGATAGAACAGCAGCGTCTGGTAAAACAAGGGGCGGCGGACTATGTATTTTTGTAAGTAAAAGCTGTTGCACGATATCTAAGGAAGTCTCAAGGTTTTGCTCACTTGAGGTAGAGAGGCGGCACTCCTAGTAACCAGTGACTAGATCAATAAAAAAAGTGGTCAGAAGAAGCAGATGCTAAGCTACAGGACTGTTTTGCTAGCACAGACTGGAATATGTTCCAGGATTCCTCCGATGGCATTGAGGAGTACACCACATCAGTCATTGGCTTCATCAATAAGTGCACCGAGGACATCCTCCCTACAGTGACCGTATGTACATACCCCAACCAGAAGCCATAGATTACAGGCAACATCCGCACTGAGCTAAAGGGTAGAGCTGCCGCTTTCAAGGAGCGGCACTCTAACCCGGAAGCTTATTGGAAATCCCGCTATGCCCTCCGATGAACCATCAAACAGGCAAAGCATCAATACAGGACTAAGATCGAATCGTACTACACCGGCTCTGACGCTCGTTGGATGTGGCATGGCATGCATACCATTACAGACTACATATGGAAGCACAGGCTAGAGCTGTCCAGTGACACAAGCCTACCAGACGAGCTAAACTACTTTTATTCTCGCTTCGAGGCAAATAACACTGAAACATGCATGAGCGCACCAGCTCTTCCGGAAAACTGTGTGATCACGCTCTCCGCAGCTGATGTAAGTAAGAATTTTAAACAGGTCGCAGAGCCAGACAGATTACCAGGACGTGTACTGCAAGCAAGCGCTGACCAACTGGCAAATGTCTTCACTGACATTTTCAACCTCTCCCTGTCTGTCTGTAATACCAAACATGTTTTAAGCAGACCACCATAGTCCCTGTGCCTAAGAACACTAAGGTAACTTGCCTAAATGACTACCGACCCGTAGAACTCACATCTGTAGCCATGAAGTGCTTTTGAAAGGCTGGTCAAGGCTCACATCAACACCATTATCCCAGAAACCCTAGACCTACTCCAATTTGCATGACTGCATGACGCCCTAACAGATCTACAGATGATGCAATCTCCATTGCACTCCACACTGCCCTTTCCCAACTGGACAAAAGGAACACCTATGTGAGAATTCTATTCATTGACTACAGCTCAGCGTTCAACACCATGGTGCCCTCAAAGCTCATCAAAATGCTAAGGACCCTGGGACTAAACACCTCCCTCTGCAACTGGATCCTGGACATACTGACGGGACACCCCCAGGTGGAAAAGTTAGGTAACAATACATCTGCCACGGTGACCCTCAACACTGGGGCCCCTCAGGGGTGGGTGCTCAGTCCCCTCCTGTACTCCCTGTTCACTCATGGCTTCATGGCCAGGCACGACTCCAACACCATCATTAAGTTTGCCAATGACACAACAGTGGTAGGCCTGATCACCGACAACGACAAGACCGCCTATAGGTAGGTCAGAGACCTGGCTTTGTGGTGCCAGGACAACTTGTCCCTCAACGTGATCAAGACAAGGAGATGATTGTGGACTACAGGAAAAAGAGGACCAAGCACGCCCCCATTCTCATCGACGGGGCTGTAGTGGAGCAGGTTTGAGCTGGTTATGTTCCTTGGTGTCCACATCACCAAAAACTAACATGGTCCAAGCACACCAAGATAGTCGTGAAGATGGCACGACAAAACCTATTCCCCCTGCGGGAGACTGAAGTGCTTCTACCGCCAAGCCATAAGACTCCTGAACATCTAATCAAATGGCTACCCAGACTACTTGCCCCCCTCTATTTTACACCGCTGCTACTCTCTGTTATCATCTATGCATAGTCACTTTAATAACTCTACCTACATGTACATATTACCTCAGCAAACCGATGCCCCCGCACATTGACTCTGTACCAGTACCCCCCTGTATATAGTCTTGCTATTGATACTTTACAGCTGCTCTTTAATTACTTGTTACTTTTATTTCTTATTCATATTTTTTTTAACTGCGTTGTTGGTTAGGGGCTCGTAAGTAAGCATTTCACTGTAAGGTCTACACCTGCTGTATTCGGCACATGTGACTAATACGATTTGATTTAGACACAGCTAAGCGCAAGTGATACGGATCTACAGTTTATCGGGCATCCTCAGAGCCTAGCTCCTATGCTCCCTGACTTATTTTTCAAACTTTCTATGTTAGGCAATAACTTCCACAGCAAACGATAATCTCTCTTGGCTGGCTAAATCTCAGATGAAATCCTTTTCCGATTCCTATTGTTATAGCTCAATAAGATGGGTCTAGGTTCATTTATTCCAGATCCCTATTCAGTTAACCAACCAGATACTAAAATCTTTAATTAATTAACCTAATTAAGAACCTTATGTAAAACAACATTCACTGATGACAAAGGGTCCTGAACAACAAAACTGAGTTTTATTCAAGATTCCAGGAGTAAAATAGTCCCTGTTCTATCACAAAAATCACACGTAGATAACATTATTTTAGCGCCTTTAACTCATGTCCCTATACCACTACCAATACACAGTTTATTTCTATTACAACTAAATGAGAAGCACAAATTAATAACAATAAAAAGGTCTCACCTTTTAAAACTACAATACAGTATTGTTCAAGGTGAAATGGTTCTCAGAGTAAAAATAAACTACAAAATTGCTTAAAATCCTATGAATAAAGAGATCCTAATGATTCCTTCTAAATATTATCTTAAAAATATTAAACAAAATATTAAACGGCAAAAGAAACTAATCACAATTCTATTATAAATCAAAAATAATAAAAGCTGTTAATCCATAGAGAAGTCTTTTCTTAGACAGAGTGAGGATTTTGCGTAAGTGCTTTGTTACGATTTTTGTGGGACTGGAAAAATGCGGTTCTCAGTTCTGTTCCCTGAACTGGTTCCAACCCTTGGTCTTCACTGACATTTTCAACCTCTCCCCGACCCAGTCTGTAATGATGAGACCGCCTATATGGAAGAGGTCAGAGACCTGGCAGTGTGATGCCAGGACAACAACCTCTCCCTCAACGTGAGCAAGACAGAGCTGATCGTGGACTACAGGAAACGGAGGGCTGAGCACGCCCCCATTCATATCGACGGGCTGTAGTGGAGCGGGTTGAGAGCTTCAAGTTCCTCGTATTCCACATCACTAAGGATATATCATGGTCCAAATACAACAACACAGTTGTGAAGAGGGCACGACAACGCCTCTTCCCATTCAGGAGGCTGAAAAGATTTGACATGGGCCCTCCGAGCCTCAAAAAGTTATACAGATGCACAATTGAGAGCAAGGCGCTACAGAGGGTAGTGCGTATGGCCCAGTATATCCCCTCCTGAGCTCCCTGCCATCCAGGACCTTTATACCAGGCAGTATCAGGAAGTCACTAAAAATGGTAAACTCCAACCACCAAAGTCTTAGGCTGTTCTCTCTGCTACCGCACGGCAAGCGGTACCAAAGTCTGGAACCAACAGGACCCTGAACAGCTTCAACCCCCAAGCCATAAGAGTGCTAAATAGTTAAATAGCTACCACAACTATCTACATTGACCCTCTTTTGCACTAACTTTCTTGACTCATCACACGCTGCTGCTTCTGTTTATTGTCTGTCACTTCATCCCTACCTATATGTACATATCTACCTCAATGACCTTTTACCCCTGCACACTGACTCAGTACTGTTGTATATAGTTATCTTTACTCATGGTGTTTTTATTATGTATTCATTAATTCATAGGTTTATTACTTTTCTATTATTTCTCTATTTTCTTTCTCTCTGCATTGTTGGGAAGGGCCTGTAAGTAAGCATTTCACTGTTAGTCTACACCTGTTGTTTCTCTCTGCATTGTTAGGAAGGGCCTGTAAGTAAGCATTTCACAGTTAGTTTACACCTGTTTTTGACGCATGTGACCATTTTTATTTTGTCTACACGAACATGGGAATGTTGCCTTTAAAAGGACTGAATAGAATCCCGGCCTAAGATGTTCAAATTCCTGATCATTGTTTGCTAGTCTTTTTCCCCACCATAGCGTATAAACTCTCAGGCATGGAGGTCATGGGGGCCATGGTGGTCATGGGGAGGTCCACAGGCGTAGACTGGTCTCCCACCAAGGTGGGGTGGTTCACAGGCTGGGGGTGGTGGTTCCCAGGCTGGGGTTGGGGTTGTCCCACCGTACTGTAGATGGTGGGGGATGCTGGACCTGGAGACACCTGCTCTTCACCACCTGCTTGAACGTTAACTGGAGTCTGAGAATAAAATTCAATGAAATAAATATTTCTCAGTAGCTGTTCAATTCTCTACATATACTCACAAAAATTAAGATGAGTTTATTGTTTAATTTGGAATTTGTTTTCCACTAACAACATTTTCAAAAAATGTCATCAACAGTATCAGTGAAGTTTAAATATGAGTTATCTTACCCCAACTGTAGCATAATCTGTGTCTATAATATCCTCTTTGCCACCTATAAATCAACCACATAAACATTTAAAAGTTAAATCTTCAGAGTTGCAGTGAGTAGATATAAATAATGTGAAATCACTACATCCTGTTATCAACAGTATTCACAATAGTTGACGTAATATAATGAAGTAACAGTACCAAGAATAAAAATCCAAAACATATTTAAAACTAAGATCTTCAGAGTTGCTCTGAGTGTACAGTAAATAATTGTGAAATCGTCACATGATATCAACAGTTTTCACAATGGTTTAATTAATATAAAAAATGTACTGTAATATGATGCAGCAGGAGCAGAGAGCTTACTTTTTTTTCGCTTTCGCCAAACAACAAAACCAATCAGGGCAGTAATGCCACTGACTCCAACTACGCCGACAGGTGTCTCGACTGTGAGAGCATAGTTGTCGTTCGCCTTCTCCGTTTGGTCTGGAAAAACAGAGACATCAAAATCACTACACCCTGTGTGTGTGGGTGGGTGGTTGGGTGTGAGAGAGCGAGAGAGAGAATTTGTAAAGCATGTCTTACCAGATTTCATTGGACAGAGTTCCACTATGTCCTTGGTGTGGTTGGCCCAGCTGACTTGGTTGCTGTGGTTACAGATGATGGAACCCCCCTGCCACATAGACAGAGAGCAGGGGGACAGTGGAGGTCTCAGCCCCCTCTACTCTCTCCTCCCACCTGAGAGCAGGTGCTGCTGTTACAGCTGGAGGTGACAGAGGTGTTCTGACCTCTGCAGGTCACAGTCACGTTACAGGTGTCATTGATGGTGGAGTTAGAGTCCACTGTCAGGACTGGAGGCTCAACTCTCTCTGAAAACAAATATAACCTCATTATTGTTAATATATTAACCTGAGTACAGGAGCTAGAGTACTAATGAATGTGCATTTAACCTGGACACCATGTTTAGCTCGTTTGATTGATACTGTAACTGTGTCACTGTAGAATAAAATAGAAAAACTAGTCAAACATACCTTGGACAATTAACAGGTATGCAATAATTGTTTTTTCTTTGTCACCACTCACTCCTGCAGTATAAGGTCCACTGTCATTTTGCTGTAGGTTCTTCAGTAGCAGAGAGAAGTTTCCCTCACTAAACTCAACCTTGTTGTTGTACTCAGGAGACACTCTCACTGACAATGTGTCAGTACATCTTACAATATTGGTTGATCTGAAGGTCCACTTAAAAACCTCCAACTCTTTCAGTTTAACATTTTCTTGGACATCCAGACGAACATCCTGTCCCTTCAGCACAAACACAGAACTGGGCTCTATGAAATAAACACACAGAAAATAAAGACTATGTGAAAAAGATTAAGCAATCTGACAGAGCAGTAGAAAATATGAATTTCCCTTTACACCATATTTGCAAGATGGTTTAAAGATTAACCAATATAAATATCTGCTGTCTTCACAGCATCAGAGGCAAATTACACATATTTAATGTATTATTTGAACCTTCATTTAACTAGGCAAGTCAGTTAAGAACAAGTTCTTATTTTCAATGACAACCTAGGAACAGTGGGTTGTTCAGGGGCAGAGTGACAGATTTTTACCTTGTCAGCTTGGGGATTTGATCTTGCAACCTTTCAGTTACTAGTCTAACACTCTAACCACTAGGCTACCTGCCACCCCAAATGTGAAGCAACCCATATTTTGGTGATACAATGGACAGTTTGTCTGCACAATTTTCTTTTTACTGTACACAACCGGCTGTCTCCAAATTACTAATTATTTTTGTGCAGAAAAACTCTGTTGTACAACTTGAGTGTGTACAGGGCCATAGTCAATGCTCTTGCCATTAAAGAAGTATCTTTACAATAATGTACATATAATTTCAACTATTCAGTTTCACAGACCATTCAGGTTAAAACTAAAGTATAACTCCATGAAGTGTAACCTAATCTGCCTAAAGACATACATTGGGATCCATAGTACTGGCACCCTTGATAAAGATGAGCAAAAAAGACTGAATATAATAAGTAATAAAAAAATACTGAGCTCAACAATGGGGGATGTATATTATTTATAGTAATACACCTGCTCAGAGAAAGTGATTTTACTAACAAGTAATAAAACAATATGAAAAAACAGGGGTATTAAATATTGTCACCCGTTTTCAATAATCCAGCACCTTCCCCTTGTGAGGATAACGACACTGAGCCTTTTTCTGAAATGTATTATGAGAAGAACACGTTGGGAGGGATCTTTCACCATTCCTCAATGCAGAGTCATTACAGATCCTTGATATCCTTCGTCTGGTCTTATGGACTGCCCTCTTCAATTCAAAACACAGGTTTTCAATGGGGTTCAAGTCCAGAGACTGAGATGGCCATTGCGAAATTTTGTGGATTTTGATTAGTGCTTGGGAAGATCGACTCCTGGCAGAGTCAAGTCTTTGTCTAAGATGTCTTGGTACTTGGTAAAGTTCATGATGCAGCTGCCCTTAAAGGGGGGCTGAACTTCCTGGTTTAGTGTCAGTTTCCATTCTCCTTATTAGGAAATGAGAACGAGATTTGGGTTTTGGATGAACGATTTGATGTGGGTGTCTCGTGTGTGTGTGTGTGTGTGTGTGTTCAAATGTTGGAAGTGTTTGTACTTTCACTCTGCTAAAACAGTACGTACTTGCAGTCTACAAAATCTGAGATTTTTTCCCAAATTTTGTTTTCTCAGTTACATTTTTCCCGGTTTTAGATAATCTCTTAGTTTTTTACCTCTCAAAATTACAATTGTTCATTGAAAAACAATGCAATTTGATGTTTTGAGTCAATGATTAAATCATTGAGGGGGTTTGGAAGAAAACTAACAAATGTTTTTTGTTGTAATAATGTGTAATTTCAACGTTTGCAAATAAGGTTTTGGGGAAAGTATTTCAGTCAACCCACAAGATGTTAATCACATTAACTGGCTACACAAAGACTGATAGACAAATGCATGCACCACACAGACAGACAGGGGCAATATTGCTGGAAATAATTGCCAGATATTGTGTTAGGTGTGGCTTTTTAAGCCAGTGGTGGCTAACCAGGGGTGGGATAATATCAACGTTTTGTTGATTAGATAGTAGCTGGGAGCCTACGGTGTCTGAGATTTGAGATCTGTGTATGACAGTTTGTGGAGTAACAGGTGAAAATTGCATGTATACTGTTAAAAAGTTGGGGTTCAATAGGAGTTATTTTAAGATCCTCAAAGCTTTGACCAATAAAACATTTAAATTATACAATTTATCTTTCATCTCGCTCTGTGTTTTCATAATTTTCAGTAAAGTTGCAAAGTTGAAGGCCTATTTTTTTTATTTAGATAGCCCTAAATTAAACATTGAATTATTCAAGTGATAGGCTGAAGAACTTAGACTTTGGAGAATTTAGATAATTAGAACAAATGGATTTCAATCAAACAAAAATGTATATGGCTGTTCTATTCTCTTTGATTTAGTTCCTATTGCAACTCAAACAAACGACTGAATGGATGACGTACTGACTGAACTGAACAAAGAATGAAATAAATGTTCAAATATGTTGGAATGACGAGTTGCACGCATCATGCTCTGCACTTTATTTGGCTAGTAGGTAAATAGGCCTACATTAGGGTATAATGACTGGCTGCATGCCTCCAGAAGAGCATCTTGAGGCAGAGGGGTGCTTTTACGAAGGTGCATGGTGCTGCATGGGGATCACAAGCTCTTCAACTGGGCAGGAGTTTAGTGATGGAGGGAATAGCCTATACGGAGACCTAAGACCACTGCAACAGAGTTATTGTAAAGTGTGGGAAAAAGCTTATGCCAGACTTAGCCTATGTTTAAAATCTCTTCCTTGTTCATTTTGAAGTCCATATGTTCATGACACGGTTTATATAAATCAAGTCAAATTATTTTTAATTCATAACCACTAGGCTACCTGCCATCCCCCACTAGGCTAACTGCCGCTAAACCAAAGCATGAATTGCTGTCATACCTTGTCAATAGACTGCTTACAGGGTAAGTAAAACCAATATTCACGCATGGTTTTTCTTACGATCCTAACTGGATCCTGGATTTTCTAACGATACGTACGTTCAACCTTTTTGGCAGGTATCTCGCTCCATAGAATTTCACCGGAGAAACCATCCGAGCGAGGCAAACAGCGCCCCCTCTGTCTCAGTATGTGTAGCCCATGTAGCTGATGCTGTCTGGACCAAAAGAGAATGGCACGCTGTAGCATTTGATTAATGTCAGCAAGCATTTGGCCTCCCTTGATTAAAAAATATGTCAAATAATTTGCCAGTAAGCGTTGAGCTGAGCTCAACTGTGGGTTGTCCTGGTGCAGTAAAACTATAACGAATCAAGTTGTCTTTAGCTAATTCAACTTGATTTCATTAGTTAAGAACTGTGTTTTACGCGCCATAGAAATTCACAACCATGAAGTCAAATCAGTTGAAGCAACATAACAGATTTGTTGACAAAAAATGTCAAGCTAAAATAACTACAACTTGTCTATCGAGTTGAATCAACTTCTAACAATTTCTCTCATTGTCTTAGCCAGAGATGGGTAGTATTTCTGTAAAATGTTGGTGGAAAGTTCAACCAGCAAATGACATCCCAGCCTCCAATGGCTGTGGATATGTAACCAGATACCCCCGTCTTTTTGTCACGACACATGACGCTGGAGAGACGAAGCAAGTACGGGGAGTAAACATTTAATGAAAAACGGACAAGACCGAAACAGCGTCAGCAAAATAATACCGACAAAACAAATACAATGCAGCAGCGGGGAACAGAGCTGGGGAACAGACAAATATAGCGAAGGAAATTAACAACTGATGAGTGAGTCCAGGTGAGTCCAATAACGCTGATGCGAGTGACAAGGGAGAGCAGGTGTGAGCGATGATGGCAGGAACGTGTGATGCAGGGTAATCTGGCGCCCTCAAGCGCCAGGGGAAGGGGAGAGCGGGAGCAGACGTGACACTTTTAGTCCTGGTCCTGGGGACCCAAAGAGGGGCAAATGTTGTATTTGTTTTAACCATAAAACACTATAATCGGGATGCTGACACTACATTCAGACACTGCACCTTTGCACCTCCATCTTTAAATATGTTACACTTATGGTCAAGGTTCACACGTAATATAGATTTTTTTTTTTTTTACTAACTATAATCAGTTACGTTACCAGAAAAAATATTGTAATCAGATTAGACACTTTGAAACTTAAAGGATGTTTGCAAAAAAAGTTGTTGTGGCACCTTTCTGTTTTCTCAATGACATTCAATTCAGCATTGAAAAAAGGTGCAAGTCAGAGACCACTAAAATTATGCACCAAATTTGTTTGATGGATCTTTTTGTCTTCTTCTAATGCCTCTAATTAAGGTGAAAGTAATCAGATTACGTTACTGAGGTGGGGTTATCCAATACAGTGGGGCAAAAAAGTATTTAGTCAGCCACCAATGGTGCAAGTTCTCCAACTTAAAAAGATGAGAGAGGCCTGTAATTTTCATCATAGGTACACTTCCACTATGACAGACTAAATGAGAAAAAGAAATCCAGAAAATCACATTGTAGGATTTTTTATGAATTTATTTGCAAATTATGGTGGAAAATAAGTATTTGGTCAATAACAAAAGTTTATCTCAATACTTTGTTATATACCCTTTGTTGGCAATGACAGAGGTCAAACGTTTTCTGTAAGTCTTCACAAGGTTTTCACACACTGTTGCTGGTATTTTGGCCCATTCCTCCATGCAGATCTCCTCTAGAGCAGTGATGTTTTGGGGCTGTCGCTGGGCAACACGGACTTTCAACTTCCTCCAAAGATTTTCTATGGGGTTGAGATCTGGAGACTGGCTAGGCCACTCCAGGACCTTGAAATGCTTCTTCTGAAGCCACTCCTTCGTTGCCCGGGCGGTGTGTTTGGGATCATTGTCATGCTGAAAGACCCAGCCACGTTTCATCTTCAATGCCCTTGCTGATGGAAGGAGGTTTTCACTCAAAATCTCACGATACATGGCCCCATTCATTCTTTCCTTTACACGGATCAGTCGTCCTGGTCCCTTTGCAGAAAAACAGCCCCAAAGCATGATGTTTCCACCCCATGCTTCACAGTAGGTATGGTGTTCTTTGGATGCAACTCAGCATTCTTTGTCCTCCAAACACGACGAGTTGAGTTTTTACCAAAAAGTTCTATTTTGGTTTCATCTGACCATATGACATTCTCCCAATCCTCATCTGGATCATCCAAATGCTCTCTAGCAAACTTCAGACGGGCCTGAACATGTACTGGCTTAAGCAGGGGGACACGTCTGGCACTGCAGGATTTGAGTCCCTGGCGGCGTAGTGTGTTACTGATGGTAGGCTTTGTTACTTTGGTCCCAGCTCTCTGCAGGTCATTCACTAGGTCCCCTGTGTGGTTCTGGGATTTTTGCTCACCGTTCTTGTGATCATTTTGACCCCACGGGTGAGATCTTGCGTGGAGCCCCAGATCGAGGAAGATTATCAGTGGTCTTGTATGTCTTCCATTTCCTAATAATTGCTCCCACAGTTGATTTCTTCAAACCAAGCTGCTTACCTATTGCAGATTCAGTCTTCCCAACCTGGTGCAGGTCTACAATTTTGTTTCTGGTGTCCTTTGACAGCTCTTTGGTCTTGGCCATAGTGAAGTTTGGAGTGTGACTGTTTGAGGTTGTGGACAGGTGTCTTTTATACTGATAACAAGTTCAAACAGGTGCCATTAATACAGGTAACGAGTGGAGGACAGAGGAGCCTCTTAAAGAAGTTGTTACAGGTCTGTGAGAGCCAGAAATCTTGCTTGTTTGTATGTGACCAAATACTTATTTTCCACCATAATTTGCAAATAAATTCATTAAAACTCCTACAATGTGATTTTCTGGATTTTTTTTCTTCATTTTGTCTGTCATAGTTGAAGTGTACCTATGATGAAAATTACAGGCCTCTCATCTTTTTAAGTGAGAGAACTTGCACAATTGGTGGCTGACTAAATACTTTTTTGCCCCACTGTAATTACATTACCGATTACAATTTTGGACAGGTAACTAGTAACTGTAATGGAAAGTAACCTACACAATGCTGCTTATGGCAAAGCACATTATCTAATTTCTGACACCAATGCAGTAAATCTTGGAGGGCACAAAGCTCGGGAGACTAGCACTCTATGAACTGTACCAATTGTATGGGCTATTGATACTGTTCAGCATGATAGGTGAGGGTCCCAGGCTATCACCCAAATTACTAAATGACATAATGGTTGCCTACCATGGATTGTTTTACCTGGCCAATGTTCCAAATGCTAATCAACTAACTTCAACATCAATTTTTTAGATACTGTAGGGTGATTTGGATATGAAGTGCGGAAATTATAGTATATGTACCATTGACTTGCATTGGATTTGTGCCACAAAAGCTAATAAAAGGTTAACATTTGAAACAGTTAGACAAAACCAACGCATGGATTGCTGTCATTTGAACATAATGAGCAAAAAATGCTAATATCGGTCCCATGACTTGAATGGGATTTGTGCCACAAATGCTAAAACGTGCCAGGGAAACTAAACAAAAGCATGGATTGCTTTCACACCTCCATAGACTGCATAAAGGGTAAGGAAACCAATATGTCATTCTGAAATTTGTGAGAAATTTCCATATTGGTTTTCTTACCCTGTAAGCAGTCTATGGAGGTGTGACAGCAATCCATGCTTTGGTTTAGCTTCGTCCTCCTGTCTTCGGAGGTTCCCGTGCCATCGGCCATTATCCGGACTCCTTCCCAGGGGGATTCTGCCTAGGATTCTGCCTCGGACTTGGATCGTCCACATTCCTGGGGGGATTCGACCTCGGATCCGCTGCGCTCTTCCTCTCACCGGACCTCGAGGGTGTCTGACGCACCGGGACCGTCAGCCACAATGGGTTTTGTGGCTGGCTCGAGAAACAAAAACTGGCAGACCTCCTGTGTCATCTTACCAGCCGTTATCAATGGCTGCTCTATGGTGAGAAATATCTCTGTTTACTGTGCTAGTCTTGGGCTCGGGTACAGGATTTCACTAGGCTGCTTTCTACCGTTCTACTCCAGAACACGGGGCTGATGCTAGATTGGCAAGCTTGCAATGTCTGAAATGGGATTTTAAAGAACTGATGGGAACTCTGAAAGAGTCCAACAAGCGTCCAATTATTTCAGAACCAGTGCCATCTGAGTCGTGGCAGTGAGAAATTCTGTAGGTTGCTGGCACTACACGACTGGCTACGAGTCTACTGTAGCTCTGTTGGAGTTACTTTTGTGGATAACTTGAACACCTTTTGGAAACAGAAGATTCTCTACAGAGAGGATTTACTTATCAACACCCCAAGTCTTGCTCATGAAATCCCAACCGTAAATGATCAGTATTATCATCAACCATAATTGCAGTGGTGAAAAGAATACCCAATTTTCATACATGAGTAAACGTAAAGTTACATTAATAGAAAATGACGAAAGTGAAAGTCACCCAGTAAAACACGACTTAAGTAAAAGTCTAAAAGTATTTGGTTTTAAACATACTTAAGAATCAAAAGTACATTTAAGTTAGAAAATATACTTACAGTGCATTCGGAAAGTATTCAGACCCTTTGACTTTTTCCACATGTTACATTACAGCCTTATTCCAAAATGGATTCAATAAAAAAAAATCCTCATCAATCTACACACACTATGCCATAATGTATTAAAAATGTATTAAAAATAAAAACATATCTTATTTACATAAGCATTCAGACCCTTTGCTATGAGACTCCAAATGGGGCTCATGGGCATCCTATTTCCATTGATCATCCTTGAGATGTTTCTGCAACTTGATTGCAGTCCACCTGTGGTAAATTCAATTGATTGGACATGGTTTGGAAAGTCACACACCTGTCTATATAAAGGTCCCAAAGTTGACAATGCAAAAACCATGCAATGAGGTGGAAGTAAATGTCCGTACATCTCCGAGACAGAATTGTGTCGAGGCACAGATTTGGGGAAGGGTGCCAAAACATTTCCCCAAAAACACAGCGGCCTACATCATTCTTAAATGGAAGTTTGGAACTACCAAGACTTTTCCTAGTGCTGGCCGCCTGGCCAAACTGAGAAATTGGGGGAGAAGGGCCTTGGTCAGGGAGGTGACCAAAAACCCGATGGTCACTCTGACAGCTCCAGAGTTCCTCTGTGGAGATGGGAGAACCTTCCAGAAGGACAACCATCTTTGCAGCACTCCACCAATCAGGCCTTTACAGTAGAGGGGCCAGATGGAAGGCACTCCTCAGCAAAAAAGGCACATGACAGCCCGCTTGGAGTTTGCCAAAGGCACCTAAAGGACTCTCAAACCATGAGAAACAAGATGCTCTGGTCTGATGAAACCAAGATTGAACACTTTGGCCTGAATGCCAAGCGTCACGCTGGAGGAAACCTGGCACCATCCCTATGGTGAAGCATGGTGGTGGCAGCATCATACTGTGGGGAGGTTTTTCAGCAGCAGGGACTGGAAGACTAGTCAGGATTGAGGGAAAGACGACCGTAGCAAAGTACTGAGAGATCTATGATGACAACCTGCTCCAGAGCGCTCAGGAACTCAGACTGGTGCGGCGGTTCACCTTCCAACAGGACAATGATCCTAAGCACACAGCCAAGACAACAGAGAGGCTTCGGGACAAGTCACTGAATGCCCTTTATTGGCCCCGCCAGAGCCCGGACTTGAACCCGATTGAGCGTCTTTGGAGTGACCTGAAAATAGATGTGCAGCTACGCTCCACATCCAACCTGACAGGGCTTGATAGGATCTGCAGAGAAGAATGGAAGAAACTTCCGAAATACATTGTGTGCCAAGCTTGTAGCGTCATACCCAAAAAGGTTTGAGGCTGTAAATGCTGCCAAAGGTGCTTCATCAAAGTACTGAGTAAAGAGTCTAAATAAACTCAGCAAAAAAATAAATGTCCTCTCACTGTCAACTGCGTTTATTTTCAGCCAACGTAACATGTGTAAATATTTGTATGAACATAAGATTCAACAACTGAGACAAACTGAACAAGTTCCACAGACATGTGACTAACAGAAATTGAACAATGTGTCCCTGAACAAAGGGGGGGGTCAAAATCAAAAGTAACTGGTGTGGTGTGGCCACCAGCTGCATTAAGAACTGCAGTGCATCTCCTCATGGATTGCACCAGAGTTGCCAGTTCTTGCTGTGAGATGTTACTCCACTCTTCCACCAAGGCACCTGCAAGTTCCAGGACATTTCTGGGGGGACCCTCTGATCCAACAGGTCCCAGACGTGCTCAATGGGATTAAGATCCGAGCTCTTCCCTGACCATGGAAGAACACTGACATTCCTGTCTTGCAGGCAATCGTGCACAGAACAAGCAGTATGGCTTTTGGCATTGTCATGCTGGAGTGTCATGTCAGGATGAGCCTGCAGGAAGGGTACCACATGAGGGAGGATGTCTTCTCTGGAACGCAAATCGTTGAGATTGCCTGCAATGACAACAATCTCAGTGCGATGATGCTGTGACACACCGCCCCAGACCATGACGGACTCTCCACCTCCAAATCGATCCAGAGAACAGGCCTCAGTGTAATGCTCATTCCTTCAATGATAAACGCGAATCCAACCATCACCCCTGGTGAGTAAAAACCGTGATTCATCAGTGAAGATCACTTTTTGCCAGCCCTATCTGGTCCAGCGACTGTGGATTTGTCTCCTTAGGCGAAGTTGTTGCCGGTGATGTCTGATGAGGACCTGCCTTACAACAGGCCTACACGCCCTCAGTCCAGCCTCTCTCAGCCTATTGCGGACAGTCTGAGCACTGATGGAGGGATTGTGCGTTCCTGGTGTAACTCGGGCAGTTGTTGTGCAATCCTAAGCTGTTAGTGTCTTAACGACCGTTCCACAGGTGCATGTTCATTAATTGTTCATGGTTCATTGAACAAGCATGGGAAACAGTGTTTAAACCCTTTACAATGAACATCTGTGAAGTTATTTGAATTACAGTGAGGGAAAAAAGTATTTGATCCCCTGCTGATTTTGTACGTTTGCCGACTGACTAAGAAATGATCAGTCTATAATTTTAATGGTAGGTTTATTTGAACAGTGAGAGACAGAATAACAACAAAAATTTTCCTGAAAAACGCATGTGAAAATGTTATATTTTGAAAATGCTGTTTTCTAAGGATTGCATTGTAGCCACACAAATACATTAGAGTTAACTGTCGAACCGATCAGAAACACTGTGCTCACAACCTTTACCTCCTAAATAGTGTCGCTGATGTATTTTGTTTGAATTTTGGTACATGTTGCACAATCGGATACAAGGTTTTTACAAGGCTCGGCACCATAAACACATTTTATGCGTTCGAGAAATCTAGCAAACTTTCACCCACCTTTTTAGATAAGAAAATATCTGCCTACCATTCTGTCATGTCAACCATCCATCCAAATCATATAATTCCATATGTCCGCCATTGTCTTTATAAACTTTCACATGCGTTGCATATTCCATGACATAGTGTAATACAAAGAGCAACACTGCAGCTGTTGATTGTCAGTGATCATCATTAATCATGTTGCCTGTGCTAAATACAGCATAATCACGACTTTCAAGGAGTAGTGTATTTGATGCAAACATATAAGAATATTTTTGCAAACAAAATATGCAATTTGGCCCTGGCTTGCAAGGATATGGTCGCTGTCAGCTGTACATCCCTTGTTGTATGGTGTGATCAGAGCATTATGGCAAAATACCCTACTAAAATGAGGGCCACTTGACAAGTGAAAGCAAACTAGCCCCATAACATCAAAGATCCACCACCATACAGTATTGTACAGTAGGTATGAGGTACATTTCTGCATATGCTTTTGTTTTTCAACGCCAAACCCACCACTGTGGGTTTGGCCAAAGTGCTCTAATTTCATGTTATCTGACCATAGCACCGGTTCCAATCCAAGTGCCAAAGCCAACTCCAGGAGGTGCTATGGTCAGATGACATGAACATAGAGCTCTTTTTTATATATATGGGGGGAAGGTCCCTCCCAACATGTTCTCCAATCTCATAAAACATTTTAGACAAGGCTCAGTATCGTTATCCTCACAAGGGGAGGGTGCTGGATTATTGATAACAGGGGTGACAATAATTAATAGCCTATGTTTTTTTATTATTTTTTATTACTTGCTAAACAAAATCTTTCTCTGAGTATTAATTTACAATAATATATATTTCCTTTTTTTTTGCATAGAATATAGCTGAGTATTTGTTTTATATATTTTGTACAGTCTTTTTGGATCATCTTTCTCAAAGATCCAATAATTATGGACGCTATAGCTATAAATATGGTGCTCAGAGTGGCCGTTGGTTCAACTTTGACAGACGTGTGTAAATGAGTTGAGCTATGCATAGCGATCTGTGATGTGACTGTCTTTCTAGTTGAAGTATCATTCTTCAAATGACGTTGTGGTGCTGCTTCCTGTTGCTGACTTTCAATTATAATGCAAGTCTTTATAAATTACTTGAATGATGTAAAATTCACAACATCACAACAGTGACTTAAACCTTCAGTATTTCATTAGATCATATGACTTCTTCCCTCTGTCATCTCTGGCTGCTTCCCAATAATCTCTCCTTCGTCATGAAGTGTGCACCCCCTCACTATTCCCTACAAATGTAAAAGGTGTTGGCATTGACTAAATGTAAATTTTCACACTAATTTCCTTTCATATCTATGAAGGGAAGTGAACAAGTGCACACCTCAGGAGAAAGTAGATTATTAGGACAGAACCAACATTTCGCCCTTCCCCAAATGATACTCCCTGTTACTTACTAATCTAGTAATCACATTATAGTTACACATGTCTAATGAATGTAATCAATATCACTGTACGGATGTATTGAAAATATGTATTTACCTGCTTGATGGATAAAAGTCAGTAGAATGGCAATGGTGAAATGCAAGAAGGTCTCCATACTTTGACAAATGTGAGGAATAGGAAATAATTGTCGCATTGAGCATTTGGGTTTTCCGTATTCTGGGGTGTTCCAGAAATGGAGTGCCTTTTGTGTAGTGTAATATTTTTTATATATACTTTATTTCACTTGAGGGGCAGATCGAAATTTACTGGGGGGGAGGGTGGTCCAAAATAGGGGAGGAATGTGTGGTTTTGGGGGGCACAGGGGAGGGTAGTGCATTTTCTCCTAATGCTTATACAAAACATTTGGATTGAAAATTAACCTGACGCAGTAGCCATCTGACATAAAGAAATGCATATCGGTGTCGTAGCACGCCACCGGCATATCTCTGGAGTTAGGCCTAAGCGTCTCTTTTTTATTGGCCTGTTGGGTAAATGGTTTTGGGCAGAGAGTGAAGCAAGACGATGCTGGCTTGAAGGGGATAGATTGCGGAAAGAACGGGGCTTTAGCAACGCTCTTGAAAAATACAACAACGCTCTTGAAAAAGGTCAAATGAAAACGTATTTAAAGGGGAAATCCGCAGTTGAGACAAAGCGTATTCATAAAAGAGATGCTTAGGCCTAACTCCAGAGATATGCCGGTGGCGTATCAAAATGTACACATATGTCACTAGGACATAAAAAGCATTGTATTTGTGGAACGACCCTTCCACGTGGTCTACAGTGGCTTTTTTGCGGAAGTTATATGTACTTCCTCTAGTTCCTCTTTCTTAGACATATGTCAAAGTACGGGGATCCCTTTCACCATTGGTATTCTTTGTACTGTGCACTTACTAACGAGGTATACATTATCATTCTGAAATGATCACACATTTTTTTTCTAAACTTTTACAATTTTTATTTCAGATTAGTTTACATCGTTAAACATTTGGAAGACAACTTTAAAGTTTTTTTGGTGAAAACCTAGCAGGGTTGGGCTCAATTCAGTTTGATTGACAGGAAGAAGAATTTAATTCAGTGCAATTCAACAAACTTCCACTAAGCCATAGAATCTGACAGGTCACACTTCCAGATACCAAAGAACATCACTTTTCTCTGGAAAGAATGGTCATATACTATTTTAACCTTAGTGCTTAGAATAGCCAATTCCACTGAGTGTACAAAACATTAGGAACACCTTCCTAATATTGAGTTGCAACATAATTTGCCATCAGAACAGCCTGAAATTGTTTGAGCGTGGACTCTGCAAGGTGTCGAAAGCGTTCCACAGGGTGTCGAAAGCGTTCCACAGAGATGTTGACTAATGCTTCCCACAGTTGGGTCAATTTGGCTGGATGTCCTTTGGGTGGTAGACCATTCTTGATACACACAGGACACTGTGGAGTGGGAAAAACCAAGGAGTGTTGCCATTCTTGACACAAGCCGGTGCGCCTGGCACCTACTACCATACCCCGTTCAAAGGCACTTAAATATATTTTTTTGCCAATTCACTCTCAATGGCACACACACAATCCATGTCTCAATTGTCTCAAGGCTTAAAAATCCTTCTCTAACCTGTATCCTCCCCTTCATCTACACTGATTGAAGTGGATTTAACAAGTAACATCAATAAGGGATCATAGATTTCATAGAAGGTAAACCTTCTCCCCAGTCTGACGTCTTTCTTTCAACTTTCCCTTGATCTTGACTAGTCTCTCAGTCCCCCCCGCTGAAAACATCCCCACAGCATGATGCTGCCACCCCATGCTTCATCGTAGGTGATCTCACCTGTTTCAATACGCAGAGGCGATATCCCTGATCTCACCTGTTTCAATACGCATAGGCGATATCCCTGATCTCACCTGTTTCAATACGCATAGGCGATATCCCTGATCTCACCTGTTTCAATACGCAGAGGCGATATCCCTGATCTCACCTGTTTCAATACGCAGAGGCGATATCCCTGATCTCACCTGTTTCAATACGCAGAGGCGATATCCCTGAACTGTTTCAATACGCAGAGGCGATATCCCTGATCTGTTTCAATACGCAGAGGCGATATCCCTGATCTCACCTGTTCTGTTTCAATACGCAGAGGCGATTTAGATATATTTATATTGATACCGTTAATGTGGAAATACAATGAATTCATATATATATACATATCGTCTTTTTACCAATTGAGGTACTCAAAGTGCTTTACATAGTAAGGGGGAAACTCACATCATCTACCACCAATGTGTGGCGCGGAACTGGGTGATGCACAGCAACCATTTTGTGTCAGAACACTCACCAGCAAGCATTGTGGAGAGGTGAGGAGTGATATACAGTACCAGTCAAAAGTTGACACACCTACTCATTGAAGTTTTTTTTTTTTTTTTTTTGTACTATTTTCTACATTGTAGGAATCATGTAGTAACCAAAAAAGTGATAAACAAATCAATATATTTTAGATTCTTCAAAGTAGCCACCATTTGCCTTGATGACAGTTTTGCACACTCTTGGCATTCTCTCAACCAGCTTCACCTGGAATGCTTTTCCAAAAGTCTTGAAGGAGTTCCCACATATGCTGAGCACTTGTTGGCTGCATTTCTTTTATGCTGCGGTCCAACTCATCCCAAACCATCTCAATGCAGCACTCCATCACTTTCCCTGGTCATATAGCTCTTACACAGCCTGGAGGTGTGTTTTGGATCATTGAAATATTACAGTAAATATACATAAAAGGATACCTAAGGATACATTAAAAATTATGTTTGATTTGTTTGTAGAAAGTTTATAGGTATAATTTGAACGTGTTCTCTTCACGGTTCAATGGGCGAGAATCCTAGAGAGCTCTCTATGGCCAGGGCGTGACAATAAGAGCTAAAAAATATCACTTACCTTTCGAAGAACTTCTGCTGAGGGCTTCCCAAGTGTCCAACGAAGACATCCAATGGTTCTTTTGTTAGAAAAAGTCATTTTTTAAATCCATAAATCTCTGTTTGGTTGGCGCGTTATGATCAGAAAATCCACCGTTGAGTGTGTTGGGTCAGGGCGTGACTAGGGTTATGTAGGGAACTCTATGTTGGTTTGTAGTTAGGTTCCCAATTAGAGGCAGCTGGTTGTCGTTGCCTCTAATTGGGAATCCTATTTAAGTTGGTTCCCTGCCCCACTTGCTTTGTGGGTTATTGTTTGTATTTGTGTGTGCCACACCTGCGTTACGGTCTGTTCATTGTTTATTGTTTTGTGGCAGTTTATTTACTACTAAATAAAAGTATGTATACTGGAACCCCCGCTGCATCTTGGTCCACTCCTTACCAATACCGTGACAGAATAACCCACCACGAAAGGACCAAGCAGCGTGGCCAGAAGGAGAAGGAGTTCTTGACCGTGGCGGAGACCGAGGCGGATTGGGAGGCCCTGCCTTGGCGGGAGTTCCTGGTGGGTTCGCGGCCACAGCAGCCCCAAGATTGTTTTTTTGGGGGGGCACATGGTGCCGGCTCCACGCACCAGGTCCCCTGTGCGCCTTCAGAGCCCGACACGTCCTGTTCCTGCTCCACGCATCAGGCCCCCTGTGCGAATTGAGGGCCCAGCATGTCCTGTCCCTGCTCCATGCATCAGGTCACCTGTGTGCATCGAGAGCCCAGCATGTCCTGTCCCTGCTCCACGCATCAGGTCCCCTGTGCGCATCGAGAGCCCAGCACGTCCTGTTCCTGCTCCACACATCAGGCCCCCTGTGCGCATCGAGAGCCCGTCACGTCCTGTCCCTGCTCCACGCACCTGGGTCCCTGTGCGCCTTCAGAGCCCGGCACGTCCTGTTTCTGCTCCACGCATCAGGTCCCCTGTGCGCCTTCAGAGCCCGGCACGTCCTGTCCCTGCTCCACGCATCAGGTCCCCTGTGCGCCTTCAGAGCCTGACACGTCCTAATCCTGCTCCACGCATCAGGCCCCCTGTGTGAATCGAGTGCCCGGCATGGCCTGTTCCTGCTCCACGCATCAGGTCCCCTGTGCGAATCGAGGGCCCAGCATGTCCTGTCCCTGCTCCACGCATCAGGTCCCCTGTGCGCATCGAGAGCCCAGCACGTCCTGTTCCTGCTCCACACATCAGGCCCCCTGTGCGCATCGAGAGCCCAGCACGTCCTGTTCCTGCTCCACGCACCAGGCTCCCTGTGCGCCTTCAGAGCCCGGCACAACCTATCCCTGCTCCACGCATCAGGTCCCCTGTGCGCATCCAGAGCCGGGCACGTCCTGTCCCTGCTCCACGCATCAGGTCCCCTGTGTGTATCGAGAGCCCAGCATGTCCTGTCCCTGCTCCACGCTCCAGGTCCCCTGAGCGTATCGAGAGCCCAGCATGTCCTGTCCCTGCTCCACGCTTCAGGTCCCTTGTGCGTATCGAGAGCCCAGCACGTCCTGTTCTTGCTCCACGCATCAGGCCCCCTGTGCGCATCGAGAGCCCATCACGTCCTGTCCCTGCTCCACGCACCTGGGTCCCTGTGCGCCTTCAGAGCCCGGCACGTCCTGTTCCTGCTCCACGCATCAGGTCCCCTGTGCGCCTTCAGAGCCCGGCACGCCCTGTTCCTGCTCCACGCACCAGGTTCCCTGTGCGCCTTCCGAGTACGATGACTCCTGTTCCTGCTCCACGCATCAGGTCCCCTGTGCGCCTTAAGAGCCCGGCACGGCCTGTCCCTGCTCCATGCATCAGGTCCCCTGTGCGCCTTCAGAGCCCGGCACGACCTATCCCTGCTCCACGCATCAGGTCCCCTGTGCGCCTTCCGAGTCTGATGACTCCTGTTCCTGCTCCACGCACCAGGCTCCCTGTGTGCCTTCAGAGGCCGGCACATCCTGGTCCTGCTCCACGCACCAGGTCTCTAGGATGTCGTCCCAGCCTGGTACGTACTGTTCCTGCTCCACGCACCAGGTCTCTAGGATGTCGTCCCAGCCTGGTACGTACTGTTCCTGCTCCACACACCGGGCCTCCAGTGCGTCTTCTCGGGTCGGTACGGCCCGCACCAGAGCCGCCACCGACAAAGGCCCACCCGAAGTCCCCCCCGAATGACTCTAAATGGCGGTCGAGTCCGCACCTTTGGGGGGGGGGGTACTGTAACGCCCTGGCCATAGAGAGCTCTCTAGGTTTCTCTATGGTGTGTTGGGTCAGGGCGTGACTAGAATGTTGTAGGGAACTCTATGTTGGTTTGTAGTTATGTTCCCAATTAGAGGCAGCTGGTTGTCGTTGCCTCTAATTGGGAATCCTATTGAAGTTGGTTCCCTGCCCCACTTGCCTTGTGGGTTAATGTTTGTATTTATGTGTGTGCCACACCTGCGTTACGGTCTTTTCATTGTTTATTGTTTTGTGGCAGTTTATTTACTACTAAATAAAAGTATGTATACTGGAACCCCCGCTGCATCTTGGTCCGCTCCTTCCCAAGACCATGACAGAATAACCCACCACGAAAGGACCAAGCAGCGTGGCCAGAAGGAGAAGGAGTTCTTGACCGTGGCGGAGATCAAAGCGGATTGGGAGGCCCTGCCTTGGCGGGAGTTCCTGGTGGGTTCGCGGCCACAGCAGCCCCAAGATTTTCTTTTGGGGGGGGCACATGGTGCCGGCTCCACGCACCAGGTCCCCTGTGCGCCTTCAGAGCCCGGCACGTCCTGTCCCTGCTCCATGCATCAGGTCCCCTGTGCGCCTTAAGAGCCCGGCACGGCCTGTCCCTGCTCCACGCACCAGGTCCCCTGTGCGCCTTCCGAGTACGATGACTCCTGTTCCTGCTCCACGCATCAGGTCCCCTGTGCGCCTTCAGAGCCCGGCACAACCTATCCCTGCTCCATGCATCAGGTCCCCTGTGCGCCTTCAGAGCCCAGCACGTCCTGTCCCTGCTCCACGCATCAGGCCCCCTGTGCGCATCGAGAGCCCGGCACGTCCTGTTCCTGCTCCACAGATCTGGATGCGTGGAGCAGGAACACGCCCAGCACGTCCTGTCCCTGCTCCACGCATCAGGCCCCCTGTGCGCATCGAGAGCCCGGCACGTCCTGTTCCTGCTCCACAGATCAGGTTCCCTGTGCGCATCCAGAGCCCGGAACGTCCTGTCCCTGCTCCACGCATCAGGTCCCCTGTGCGAATCCAGAGCCCGGCATGTCCTGTCCCTGCTCCACGCATCAGGTCCCCTGTGCGCCTTCAGAGCCCGGCACGTCCTGTTCCTGCTCCACGCATCAGGTCCCCTGTGCGCCTTCAGAGCCCGGCACGTCCTGTCCCTGCTCCACGCATCAGGTCCCCTGTGCGAATCCAGAGCCCAGCACATCCTGTCCCTGCTCCACGCATCAGGTCCCCTGTGCGAATCCAGAGCCCAGTACATCCTGTTCCTGCTCCACGCATCAGGTCCCCTGTGCGCATCCAGAGCCCGGCACGTCCTGTCCCTGCTCCACGCATCAGGTCCCCTTGCGCATCGAGGGCCCAGCACGTCCTTGTCCCACGCATCAGGTACCCTGTTTGCATCGAGAGCCCAGCATGTCCTGTCCCTGCTTCACGCATCAGGTCCCCTGTGCGCATCCAGAGCCCGGCACATCCTGGTCCTGCTCCACGCACCAGGTCTCTAGGATGTCGTCCCAGCCTGGTACGTACTGTTATGTGTGTGTGTGCGCCACACCTCCGTTACGGTCTGTTTATTGTTTTGTGCCAGTTTATTTACTACTAAATAAAAGTATGTATACTGGAACCCCGGCTGCATCTTGGTCCGCTCCTTCCCAAGACCGTGACACTTATATGGGTTTTGTGTGAACCACGCTGGATATGAATTTATGCTAATGTGAAAAATATGTGGGGCGCTATCCTCAAACAATCAAATGTTGTGCTTTCGCCGTAAAGCCTTTTTGAAATCTGACAATGATGTGATGTTGCCAAGAAGCAGAGCTTTTGATGACTATGCAACACTTGTATATTGATGAATGTTTAATAATTCAACTTTTGGATTTTGAATTTGGCGCCTTACATTTCACCGGGTAGTGTCGGGAGTGGCCCGCTAGCGCGCCGCTACTCCCTAAGTATTTAACTCTAATGAACTTATCCTCTGCAGCAGAAGAAACTCTGTCTTCCTTTCCAGTGGCGTTCCTCATGAGAGCCAGTTCCATCATAGCCCTTAATGGTTTTGCAACTGCACTTGAAGAAATTTTCAAAGGTCTTAAAATTTCATGTATTAAAGTAATGATGCTGTTCTTTTTCTTTGCTTATTTGAGCTGTTCTTGACATAATATGGAATTGGTCTTTTACCAAATAGGGCTATTTTCTGTATACGACCCCTACCCTGTCACAACACAACTGATTGGCTCAAATGCTTTAAGAAGGAAATAAGTTCCACAAATTAACTTTTAACAAGTTAATTGAAATGCATTCCAGGTGACTACCTCATGAAGCTTGTTTAGAGAATGCCAAGACTGTGCAAAGCTGTCACCAAGGCAAAGGGTGGCTACTTTGAAGAATCTCAAATACAAAATACATTTTGATTTGTTTACAAAAAAAAAATGGTTACCACATGATTCCATATTATTTCATAGTTTTGATGTCTTCACTATTACTATTAGAAAAAAAAAAAACTCGAATCAGTAGGTGTGTCCAAACTTTTGACTGGTAATGCATAACAATTAGGAATGAGGGGGCTGTTTAAGTGGCCATGATGGAAATGGGGCCAGGTTGGGAATTTAGCCTGGACACCAGGGTTAACACCCCTACTCTAGCTTTAAGTGCCATGTGATATTTAATGACCACAGAGAGTCAGGACACCCATTTAACATCCCATCAAAAAGACTGCACCCTACGCAGGGTGATACCCCATCACTGTCCTGGGGCATTGTGATGTGATCTTTAGTTGAGAGTGTCTCCTACTGGCCCTCCAACACCACAATTGATGCCATAAGTCAATTGTGCCACCTGTCAATGATTGAGAGGGCAGGATAATGATGATTTCCATGGTTTCAATGTCTAGATTCGTCAACACTTGTAAGATATCCACTATCGCCGGAGGTGTGCAGGGAGATCTGATCACAATCAGATCATAATTTGACTTTTGATTGTCTACACCTGTCTAAAATTGTGGGCACAATCAGAAAGTGGACAAGATCAGGACAAAGTACACATGTGAGAACCAGGTATAAACAGCGCTATTGAGAGTAAGGGCTACATACAGTCTGGACCACGGAAGACCTGCGTTATAGCGCAACTGAAATGTAAAGATAATTTCAAATTGAGCCGACACATGCAACATCTACTGTGAATGCAGTCTCCGCGAACACGGGAATATTGCCTTTAAATTTAAAGGATTCAATGCGATCACACTTCTAGGCACGCTTCATACAGCTCAATCGGGAAATGATCTAACATATGCAGCATTTATCGTGAATGCTGTCTCAGCGAACATCGGAACCTTTAAAAGACGCTTAGCTGACAAGTGTGATCTTATAAAATTGAATAGAATCCCGGCCTAAGATTTTACAATTCCTGATTATTGTTTGCTTGTCCCCACCACAGAATATAAACTCTCAGGCATGTTCATGGGGGTTATGGGGGGACATGGTGGACACAGAGGTCATGAGGGACATGGGGGACACGGGGGCATGGGGGAAATGGTGGACATGGGGAGGTCTGGTGCTATCCCACCAGGGTGGGGTGGTTCACAGGCTGAGGGTGTCAAATGCTATGCATTTAGCTAATATTTTTGAAGTGTAAGAGGCCTCTAGTTTATATTTGCCATCTGGGTCTTGTTTTAATAATGACAGACTACCATTTCTATATAAGTAGTCCCATAGGGCTGCTCACTACTCCCTACAAATGTAAAAGCCTTGGTTTGGTGTAGGCATGGGCTAGAATGACAGTCAAGTGCACAAAAGGTATATTATTTTATTATTGGGACACACCTGTAGAAGCCTCTGAGAGAAACTACATATACTGTATGTAGGACTACATACCACTGGGGTCTCTCTAGTGGAAAAGCTGGTGACCAACAACATCAGATCACTCTTTGTCGGCTATGCATCATTTAAAGGTAATTTCTGATTGAGCCAACACATGCAGCATTTACTTGGCATGCTGTCTCTGTGAACGTGGAAACATTGCCTTTTTCTATGCATCAGCAGGACAGAACAGCAGCATCTCATAAACTCAGGGGTGTGTGTCTCTTTGTTAACAACAGCTGGTGTGCTATCTCTAATATTATGGAATTCTGGAGGTTCTGAGTTAGAATACCTCATAATAAACTGTAGACCATACTATTAACCAAGAGAGTTTTTTACAACATTTTTCATAGCCCTCTATTTACCGCCTCTAACCGATGCTGGCACTAAGACCGCAGGCAACGAGCTGTATAAGAACATAGGCAAACAAGAAAATGCTCATCCAGAGGTGGCGCTCCTAGTGGCTGGTGATTTTAATGCAGGGAAACCGAAATCCACCTTACCTAATTTCTAACAGCATGTTACCTGTCCAACTATAGGTGAAAAATTCTTGACCAACTTTTCTCCACACATAGAAACACATGCAAAGCACTACAGGCACTACCAGCGACACTTTCTATGCGGAAGTGGTCTGATGAAATGGATGCTAAGCTACAGGACTCTTCCGTCAGCACAGACTGGAATATGTTCTGGGATTCATCTGATGGCTTTGAGGAGTTTACCACATCAGTAATCAGCTTCATTAATAAGTACATCGACAACGTCGTCCCCACAGTATGTGTACGTACATATTCCAACCAGAACCCATGGATTACAGGCAACATCCGCACTGAGATAAAGGCTAGAGCTGCCGCTTTCAAGGAGCGGGATACTAGTCCGGACGCTTATAAGAAATCCCACAAAATCCTCAGACGAACCATCAAATAGGCAAAGCATCAGTAAAGAACTAAGATTGAATCCTACTACACTGGTTCTGACGCTCGTCTGATGCGGCTGGGCTTGCAAACTATCATTGATTACAAAGGTAAACCCAGCCGTGAGCTGCCCAGTGATGCGAGCCAACCAAAGGAGCTAAATGCCTTATATGTTTGTGTAGCGTACATGAGTCGGTCATGGTCCCGTGATGAGGTAACAACACCTGCAAACTTCAAAACCAGTGTTTGCCTTCGGCCCAACTGGGAATTTCCTATTGGTTTAAGTGCATTTGGAAAGCATTCAGACCCTTTGACTTTTTACACATTTTGTTACGTTACAGCCTTATTCTAACATTTGTTAAATAGTTTTTTTCCCTCATCAATCTACACACAACACCCCCATAATGACAAAGCAAAAACTGTTTTTTAAGTTCCTTTTTAAACCTCTAAAATACATTTTGCTTGACGTTAAATTACTTCAACAATCAGTCCGCATAGAGCAGCGTGATGTGGAGCGATTTAATCTGTATAGGAAGGTCGTTAAGATCAAATTGTATTTTGGCATAACAGCATGGTTTAATCATAATGAAAGACAAACACACGCACTGTGCTGCCAGTCGCAGTGAAGGGCGCGAGATGGTACTGACATTTTGAGGGTGATGAAAGAGAAGGCAGGAAGCTTGCCTTGAAGCACTGGGCTTCTTGTTAAGACATTAATTATCTGAATTACTTCCACAGAATTATACCTACGGAGGAGCAGCTTCTAAGGAGGAACTTTAAGTGTCTTTGAACTTCCATGTTGGTTTAACGTTGTACAAGAGCAAACGTTAGCTTGTGTGTGCCGTGCAGCACTAGAATGAAACACACATCTTACGTTTTTGTAGTTCATAAATCCAATGTGAAACGTGATAAAAGCATTGAAAAAGTTAATCCATTCTTCTCTAATAAACATCTCTCCCTAATTTCTGAATTACTCTTGTAACATCGTCAGTAGGCTACAGTAACCTATGCTTCAGAGGGGCAGGCAGCCTACATATACATACACACTGGTAAAGATTTCTAGCTGGCAGGCAGACACTGAGTGACAGTGAGGATTTTGCGTAAGTGCTTTGTTACGATTTTTGTGGGACTGGAAAAATGCGGTTCTCAGTTCTGTTCCCTGAACCGGTTCCAACCCTTGGTCTTCACTGACATTTTCAACCTCTCCCCGACCCAGTCTGTAACGATGAGACCGCCTATATGGAAGAGGTCAGAGACCTGGCAGTGTGATGCCAGTACAACAACCTCTCCCTCAACGTGAGCAAGACAGAGCTGATCGTGGACTACAGGAAACGGAGGGTGAGCACGCCCCCATTCATATCGACGGGCTGTAGTGGAGCGGGTTGTGAGCTTCAAGTTCTTCGTTGTCCACATCACTAAGGATATATCATAATCCAAATACAACACAGTCGTGAAGAGGGCACGACAACCCCTCTGCCCATTCAGGAGGCTGAAAAGATTTGACATGGGCCCTCAGAGCCTCAAAAAGTTATACAGACGCACAATTGAGAGCAAGGCACTACAGAGGGTAGTGCGTATGGCCCAGTGTATCACTTGTGCTGAGCTCCCTGCTATCCAGGAACTCTATACCAGGCAGTATCAGGAAGTCCCTAAAAATTGTCAAAAACTCCAACTACCAAAGCCATAGGCTGTTCTCTCTGCTACCGCATGGCAAGCGGTACCAATGCACCAAGTTTGGAACCAACAGGACCCTGAACAGCTTCAACCCCAAATCAAATCAAATCAAAGTTTATTTGTCACATACACATGGTTAGCAGATGTTAATGCGAGTGTAGCGAAATGCTTGTGCTTCTAGTTCCGACCATGCAGTAGTATCTAACAAGTAATCTAACAAATTCACAACAACTACCTTATACACACAAGAGTAAAGGAATGAATACGAGTATGTACATATAAATGTATGGATGAGCGATGGCTGACCGGCATTGGCAAGATGCAGTAGATGGTATGGAGTACAGTATATACACATATATATATGAGATGAGTAATGTAGGATATGTAAACATTATATAAATGGCATTGTTTAAAGTGGCTAGTGATACATTATTTCATCCAATTATAATTATTAAAGTGGCTAGAGATTTGGGTCGATGGCCGAACGGCATAGGCAAGATTCAGTAGATGGTTTAGAGTACAGTGTATACATTTGATATGAGCATGTCGGATTTGTAAACATTATATACAAAATTGTTTAAAGTGGCTAGTGATACATTGTTACATCCAATTCCTATGTTTAAAGTGGCTAGAGATTTAAGTCAGTATTTTGGCAGCAGCCACTCAATGTTAGTGATGGCTGTTTAACAGTCTGATGGCCTTGAGGTAGAAGCTGTTTTTCAGCTTCTACCTCTACCTGTCCCAGCTTTGATGCACCTGTACTGACCTCGCCTTCTGGATGATAGCGGGGTGAACAGGCAGTGGCTCGGGTGGTTGTTGTCCTTGATGATCTTTTTGGCCTTCCTGTGACATCGGGTGGTGTAGGTGTCCTGAAGGGCAGGTAGTTTACCCCCGGTGATGTGTTGTGCAGTCCTCACTACCCTCTGGAGAGCCTTACGGTTGTGGGCGGAGCAGTTGCCGTACCAGGCGATGATACAGCCCGACAGGATGCTCTCGATTGTGCATCTGTAGAAGTTTGTGAGTGATTTTGGTGACAAGCCGAATTTCTTCAGCCTCCTGAGGTTGAAGAGGCGCTGTTGCGCCTTCTTCACCACGCTGTCTGTGTGGGTGGACCAATTCAGTTTGTCCGTGATGTGTACACCGAGGAACTTAAAACTTTCCACCTTCTCCACTACTGTCCCCTCGATGTGGATAGGGGGGTGCTCCCTCTCCTGTTTCCTGAAGTCCACGATCATCTCCTTTGTTTTGTTGACATTGAGTGAGAGGTTATTTTCCTGACACCACACTCCGAGGGCCCTCACCTCCTCCCTGTAGGCCGTCTCGTCGTTGTTGGTAATCAAGCCTACCACTGTAGTGTCGTCAGCAAACTTGATGATTGAGTTGGATGCGTGCTTGGCCACGCAGTCATGGGTAAACAGGGAGTACAGGAGAGGGCTGAGAACGCACCCTTGTGGGGCCCCAGTGTTGAGGATCAGCGGGGTGGAGATGTTGTTTCCTACCCTCACCACCTGGGGCCGGCCCGTCAGGAAGTCCAGGACCCAGTTACACAGGGCTGGGTCGAGACCCAGGGTCTCGAGCTTAATAACGAGCTTGGAGGGAACTATGGTGTTAAATGCTGAGCTGTAGTCAATGAACAGCATTCTTACATAAGTATTCCTCTTTTCCAGATGGGTTAGGGCAGTATGCAGTGTGATTGCGATTGCATCGTCTGTGGAACTATTGGGACGGTAAGCAAATTGGAGTGGGTCCAGGGTGTCTAGCAGGATGGAGGTGATATGATCCTTGACTAATCTCTCAAAGCACTTCATGATGACGGAAGTGCTCGAAGCCGCTCCAGTCCACGTGCTCGAAGCAATCTTGCAGCATGGAACCAACAGGACCCTGAACAGCTTCAACCCCCAAGCCATAAGAGTGTTAAATAGTTAAATAGCTACCACAACTATCTACATTGACCCTTCTTTGCACTAACTTTCTTGACTCATCACACGCTGCTGCTTCTGTTTATTGTCTGTCACTTCATCCCTACCTATATGTACATATCTACCTCAATGACCTTTTACCCCTGCACACTGACTGTTTTTATTATGTATTCATTAATTCATAGGTTTATTACTTTTCTATTATTTCTCTATTTTCTTTCTCTCTGCATTGTTGGGAAGGGCCTGTAAGTAAGCATTTCACTGTTAGTCTACACCTGTTGTTTCTCTCTGCATTGTTGGGAAGGGCCTGTAAGTAAGCATTTCACTGTTAGTCTACACCTGTTGTTTACGAAGCATGTGACCATTTTTATTTTATTGTCTACATGAACGTGGGAACATTGCCTTTAAAAGGCATGGAGGCCATGGGGTCATGGGGTGGTGGTTCACAGGCTGGGGTTGGTGGTTCCCAGGCTGGGGTTGGGGTAGTCCCACCATACTGTAGATGGAGGGGGATGCTGGACCTGGAGACACCTACTCTTCACCACCTGCTTGAACGTTATCTGGAGTCTGGAGAATAAAATGCAATGAAATAAATATTTCTTAGTAGCTGTTCAATGCTCTACATATACGCACAAAATTAAGATAAGTTTATTGTTAATTTGGAATTTATATGTTTTCAAAAAATGTCATCAACAGTATCAGTGATGTTAAATATCTTACCCCAACTGTAGCATAATCTGTGTTTATAATATCCTCTTTGCCACCTATAAATCAACCACATAAACATTTAAAAAGTTAGATCTTCAGAGTTGCTCTGAGTGTACAGTTTATAAATAATGTGAAATCGTCACAGTTTTCACAATAGTTTAATTCATATAATGAATTTACTGTAATATGATGGAGCAGGAGCAGTGAGCTTACGTTTGTTTCGCCAAACAACAAGAACAACCAGGGCAATGAATCCAACTACGCAGACAGATATCCCGACTGTGAAAATGTAGCTGTCGTTCGCCTTCTCCTCTTGGCCTGGAAATACAGCGACATCAAAATCACTACACCCTGTGTGTGTGTGTGTGTGTGTGTGTGTGTGTGTGGGTGTGTGGGTGTGTGGGTGTGTGGGTGTGTGTGGGTGTGTGTGTGTGTGGGTGGTTGGGTGAGTGTGAGAGAGCGAGCGAGAGAGATATAATTTGTTAGCATGTCTTACCAGATTTCAATGGACAGAGTTCCACTATCTCCTTGGTGTTGTTGGCCCAGCTGACTTGGTTGCTGTGGTTACAGATGATGGAACCCCCTGCCACATAGACAGAGAGCAGGGGGACAGTGGAGGTCTCAGCCCCTCTACTCTCTCCTCCCACCTGAGAGCAGGTGCTGCTGTTACAGCTGGAGGTGACAGAGGTGTTCTGACCTCTGCAGGTCACAGTCACGTTACAGGTGTCATTGATGGAGGAGACAGAGTTCACTGTCAGGACTGGAGGCTCAACTCTCTCTGAAAACAAATAGAACCTCATTATTGTTAATATATTAACCTGAGTACAGGAGCTAGACTACTAATGAATATGCATTTAACCTGGAACCCATTTGTAACTTGTTTGATTGATACTGTAACTGTCACTGTAGAAGAAAATAGAAAAACTAGTCAAACATACCTTGGACAATTAACAGGTATGCAATAATTGTTATTTCTCCGTCACCACTCACTCCTGCAGTATAATCTCCACTGTCATTTTGCTGTATGTTCTTCAGTAGCAGAGAGAAGTTTCCCTCACTAAACTCAACCCTGTTGTTGTACTCAGGAGACACTTTCACTGACAACGTGTCAGTGCATCTTACAATATTGGTTGATCTGAAGGTCCACTTAAAAACCTCCAACTCTTTCAGTTTAACATTTTCCTGGACATCCAGACGAACGTCCTGTCCCTTCAGCACAAACACAGGGCTGAACTCTGCGAAATAAACACACAAAAAATAAAGACCGTGAAAAAGATTAAGCAATATGACAAATAGAGCAGCACTAATTATTTTTGTGCAGAGAAACTCTCCGTTGTACAACTTGAGTGTGTACAGGGCCATAGTCAAAGCCCTTGCTATAAGTGATAAAGAAGTATCTTAACAATAAAGAACAAGCATATCATGCTCACAATTTCAACTATTCAGTTTCATAAACCATTCAGTTTATAATCTGCTTAATTAAAGACATACATTGGGATCCATAGTTATTGGCAGCCTTGATAAAGATGAGAAGAAAAGAGTGTATAAAATAAACAATACAAATTCTGAGCTCAACAATGGGAATGTATATTATTTATAGTAATACACCTGCTCAGAGAAAGAGATTTTGTTTAACAAGTAATAAAAAAATACGAAAACGTAAGGATATTAATTATTGTCACCCCTGTTTTCAATAATGCAGCACCCTCCTCTTGCGAGGATAACGACACTGAGCCTTTTTCTAAAATGTTTTATGAGAAGAACACGTTGGGAAGGATCTTACACCATTCCTCAATACAGAGTCATTACAGATCCTTGATATCCTTTGTCTGCGCTTATGGACTGCCATCTTCAAATCAAAACAGGTTTTCAATGGGGTTCAAGTCCGGAGACTGAGATGGCCATTTCAACATGTTGATTTAGTGGTCAGTTAACCATTTCTTTGTGGATTTTGATTAGTGCTTGAGAAGATCGACTCCTGGCAGAGTCAATCAAGTTTTTGTGTAAGATGTCTTGGTACTTGGTAAAGTTCATGATGCAATTGCCCTTAAAGGGGGGCTGAACTTCCTGATTTAGCCTCGGTTTCAATTTGATTTAGTTCCTATTTCAACTCAGACAAATTACTAAATGGATGACATACTGAACTGAATGAAGAATGAAATAAATGTTCAAATATGTATGAATGACAAGTTGCTCTCATCATGCTCTGCACTTTACTAGGGTATAATGACTCTATGGCTGCGTGCCTCCAGAAGTGCATCTTCTGAGGCTGAGGGGTGCTTTTACAAAAGCGCATGGTGCTGCATGGGGATCACAAGCTCTTCAACTAGGCAGCAGTGTCATGATGGAGGGAATAGCCCATGTGGAGACTAACAAAGACCACTGCAACAGAGTTATTGTAAAGTGTGGGAATATGCCTACGTTTAAAATCTCTTCCTTGTTCATTTTAAAGTCCATATGTTCATGACACGATGCATATAAATCAAGTCAAACTATTTTAAATTCATATCAACCCCTCCTACAGAATACGCTTTGGCAAGATTTTGAGTGATTAAATATTTTGAGTGGCAAAGACTCCAGTGGTCATAGATAATGGGAGAGTACCTAAACCTCTCTGACTCAGGGAGAGTACCTAAACCTCTCTGACTCAGGGAGTGTACAGAGATAGAGCTAAGGCATAAGGTCATGTGACCCTCCTCCTCACTGCAGCGCTAGATATAACTTCGTGGAATATATTAATTATTTTATAAACCTGTCACAGCAAACATATTTTATTCAGGAAGCCCTATCAATTGTGAGATATGGCATATAGATTTATGTAATACATTTGGGATGCGGGTTCACAATTTGACCTTTACTGAGATCTCTGCCAAGCAGGAAGAAGAAATCAGCCCGTGGGCTTACTGCACACGCAACAGCATACACACAAGAGAACTCCTTATAAACACTACACTGTAACCGGCAGTTACAAAATGCATCCGACTGTAGCACATCAGACTGTAGCACATCCGACTGTAGCACATCAGACTGTAGCACATCAGACTGTAGCACATCAGACTTTAACACATCAGACTGTAGCACATCAGACTGTAGCACATCAGACTGTAGCACATCAGACTGTAGCACATCAGACTGTAACACATCAGACTGTAGCACATCAGACTTTAACACATCGGACTGTAGCACATCAGACTGTAGCATATCAGACTTACTTACAACCCTTACCCGTTCCACAACGGTCGTGGTCGCACCTTCTTAACGGATCTTCCTCCCTCACAGGGTAACACCACGATCCTGGTCGTTGTGGATCGGTTTTATAAGTCCTGCCATCTCCTCCTGTTGCCCGGTCTCCCAGACTGCGGAGGCCCTGTTCACTCATGTCTTCCGGCACTACGGGGTGCCTGAGGACATAGTATCTGATCGAGGTCCCCAGTTCATGTCAAGGGTCTGGAGGGCGTTAATGGAACGTCTGGGGGTCTCGGTCAGCCTTACCTCGGGTTTTCACCCCGAGAATAACGGCAGGTGGAGAGAGTGAACCAGGATGTGGGTAGGTTTCTGCGGCCTTATTGCCAGGACCACTCATGTGCACCTTCAACGGGCTGTGAGGCGTCAGAAAGTGAGCGCAGACCGCCACCGCAGTGAAGCCCCGTGTTCGGCACCGGGGGGGGCGGATCTGGCTCTCGACACGAAACCTGCCCCTCCGCCTGCCCTGCTGGAAGCTGGGTCTGCAGTTTGTGGGGCCATTCAAAGCCCTGAGGAGACTGAGCGAGGATTGCTACGGGTTACTGCTTCCCCCAGATTACCGTATTAACCCCTCATTCCATGTGTCTCTCCTCAGGCCGGTGGTGGCTGGTCCAATCCAGGAGTTTGAGGTGCGGGAGGTTACTCCGCCCCCTCTGGACATCGAGGGGGCCCCGGCGTATGCAGTTCGGGCCATATTGGACTCGAGGCGTCGGGCAAGGGGCCTTCAGTACCTCGTGGAGTGAGAGGGGTACGGTCCGGAGGAGAGATGCTGGGGGCCGGTGGAGGACGTATTGGACCCTTCGATGCTGCTGGAGTTCCACCGTCGCCATCCAAATCGCTGCTGGAGCCGCGCGTCAAGGGGGTCCTGTCACGACTTCCGCCGAAATCGGAATACCTTGTCCACACATCTCTGCTATCCTGCACCTGACTCACTGAACCAGTACCCACAAATCATGACACCCAATGTGTTCTTCAATCTCATAAAACATTTTAGAAAAAGGCTCAGTATCGTTATCCTCACAAGAGGAGGGTGCTGGATTATTGATAACAGGGGGGACAATAATTAATACCCTTATGTGTATTTAAAAAAAAAATGTTATTACTTGTTCAACAAAATCTCTTTCTCTGGGCATCAGTATACCATAATATACATTTCCTATTTTTTTTGTATGTGTATTATATTTTATACAGTCTTTTTGGCTCATCTTTCTCAAAGATGAAATTATCATGGACCCCGCTATAGCTATAAATATGGTGCTCAGAGTGGCCGTTGGTTCAACTTTGACAGACGTGTGTGTAAATGATTTGAGCTATGCATAGTGGTCTGTGCTGTGACTGTTTTTCTAGTTGAAGTTTCCATTCTTCAAATGATGTTGTAGTGCTGCTTCCTGTTGCTGACTTTCAATTATAATGAAAGTCTTTATAAATTACTTGAATGATGTAAAATTCACATCACAACAGTGACTTAAACCTTCAGTATTTCATTAGATCATATGACTTCTTCCCTCTGTCATCTCTGGCTGCTTCCCAATAATCTCTCCTTCTGTAGTGTGCACCCCCTCACTATTCCCTACAAATGTAAAAAGGTGTTGGCATTTACCCCCAAAAAATTTTCACACAGTCATTTTCTTTCAAATCTACGAAGGGAAGTGAACAAGTGCACACCTCAGGAGAAAGGAGAGATTATTAGGACAGAACCAACATTTCGCCCTTCCCCAGAATTATACTGACCTGTTACTTACTAACCTAGTAATCACATTATAGGTACACATGTCTAATGAATGTAATCAAGATCTCTATAAAGATGCATTGAACATATGTATTTACCTGCTTGATGGATAAAGGTTAGTAGAACGGCAATGGTGAAATGCAAGAAGGTCTCCATACTCTGACAAATGTAATAGAAAATAATTGTCGCATTAAGCATTTTGGGTTTCCGTATTACGGGGGCGTTCCAGAAATAGAGTGCTTTTTGTGTAGTGTAATGTTTTGGGGGAGGGTTGTGTAGTTTTTGGGCGCAGAGGGGAGGGTAGTGCATTTTTTTCTTCTGGTTTGCATTTGCTCTTCTGCTTGTATTTGTGGCTGTTATTATGCTGCTTTAGCTACTGCAGGCCTATGATTTGAGGCAGTGACTCCAACAGTTGATCTTAAGGTGAGGAAGAATGTTTTAGGCCTACCAGAGTTACTCCTAAAATCTAACAGTATAATGTTTATACAAAACATTTGGATTGGAAATTAACCATTTACCCTCCTTTTGCACGTCTATATCTGTATAGCAGACGCAGTAGCCATCTGACATAAAGAAATGCATATCGGTGTCGTAGCATGCCACCGGCATATCTCTGGAGTTAGGCCTAAGCTATATATATAAAATATATAAAATATATATATATATATATATAAAATCAAGCAATTCAAACTGTACAGCGGCCAATTGATGAATGGTAAGAGACCTCTGTTACAAAACACCAAAAAAGTTAAATGACATTCAGAGAATGTCAAGCCAAGCCTTCTATACTGGGTAAGCCTACATACAAAGGAGGAATGTATTTTCTGTTTGTCCAGATTGACATAGTCTTTTTATTGTGGTGTTGAAAATTCAAACCATGATATTGAAGTGTCCAAAGTCAGTATGCTTTGTTTATTGATTGTGTGGTGCATTGGCACAGAAACCTGTTGTTGGAAAATTCCTTGCATATACTGTATTTTGGATATTTATGAATATTTCATCAAAATGTTGATAATCAGAATTCCCCCTAGCTGATCATTGTCTGCAGGCGGCTCTGATTGTTGTGTAGTGTAGCTCAACCCACTCTACAGACGTTTTGTATAAAAGACCCGGCCCCGGGCCCCTTCGGGATCCACCCTTGTCTTACAAATACCACTCTAGCTCAGTAATTACTCTATCTATGCATATGCACCAGCGTTACAGTGGGACTCATTGGGTTAAACCTGAGAGACAAATGTAAACTAATCAATAATCACATAAATAAATAATAATCTTCAGAAATAACTTTGTCAATGTAACAAAATAACTAGGGCTTTGCAATGATGGTGAAAACATGGGGTCATTTCTTTGGCGGATAAGTGTGTTAAAATCGTTCTAGAAGTCTGAAAAAATGATGTGGGAAATACCAAAATGGGAATTTGAGAAAACTAATTTATTTGAATGAAAAAACACTATTTCAATTTTTAACATGGTTTAGTTAAAGCCGGTCTGTGTCATCCAACTATTAAATTGAGTGTTGTATCAAACTGTACACACGTAAAGTCACTAGGACATAAACGGCACTGTATTCCTGGAACGACCCTTCCACGTGGTCTATAGTGGCTTTTTGCGGAAGTTATATGTACTTCCTCTATTTCCTCTTTGTTAGACATATGCCAAAGTATGGGGACCCATTTCACCATTGGTATTCTTTGTACAGTGCACTTACTAATGTGCTATACATTATAATTCTGAAATGATTACACCTTTTTTCTACACTTTTATTTTACCATTTTTATTTCAGATTAGTTTACATCGTTAAACATTTAAAAACCTAAAAGGGTTGGGCTCAATTCAGTTTGAGTGACAGGAAGAAGAATATAATTCAGTGCAATTCAAAGAACTTCCACTCAGCCATAGAATCTGACAGGTCACACTTCTATTCTGTATCCTGTTCACTACTTCAATTCCAATTTTTAAACGTATTGGAAATCATGAAGAATATTCAATTCAATTCTTAATTGAGCCCAACCCTGACGGAGACAAAATATGTGACCGACCGGCTCGATTCGGTCTCATGTATCAACACTTTAAATGTTTTTTTTTCATATTGGATAAAAGTAGACTCAAAACTATAAAATGGTACAGTGCATTCGGGAAAGTATTCAGACCCCTTGACTTTTTCCACATTTTGTTACGTTACAGCCTTATTCTAAAATGGATTAAATATTAATTTCCCCTCATCTATCTACACACAATACCCCATAAAGACAAAGCAATGACAAAGCAAAAACAGGTTTTTAGGACATTTTTGCAAATGTATTCAGACCCTTTACTCAGAACTTTGTTGAAGCACCTTTGGCAGCGATTTTACTCTTGGGTATGACACGACAAGCTTGTCACACCTGTATTTGGAGAGTTTCTCCCATTCTTCTCTGCAGATCCTCTCAAGCTCTGTTAGGTTGGATGGGAGCATCGCTGCACAGCTATTTTCAGGTCTCTCCAGAGATGTTCGATCAGGTTCAAGTCCGGGCTCTGGTTGGGCAACTCAAGGACATTCAGAGTCTTGTCCCAAAGCCACTCCTGTGTTGTCTTTGCTGTGTGCTTAGGGTTGTTGTCCTGATGGAAGGTGAACCTTCTGCCCAGTCTGAGGTCCTCCTTTGATCTTGACTAGTCTCTTAGTCCCTCTTGCTGAAAACATCCCCACAGCATGATGCTGCCACCCCATGCTTCACCGTAGGGATGGTGCCAGGGTTCCTCCAGACATGACGCTTGGCATTCAGGCCAAATAGTTCAATCTTGGTTTCATCAGACCAGGGAATCTTGTTTCTCATGGTCTGATAGTCTTTAGGTGGCTTTTGGCAAACTCCAAGCGGGCTGTCATGTGCCATTTACTGAGGAGTGGCTTCCGTCTGGCCACTCTACATTAAAGGCCTGATTGGTGGAGTGCTGCAGAGATGGTTGTCCTTCTGGAAGGTTCTCCCATCGCCACAGAGGAACTCTGGAGCTCTGTTAGCGTGACCATCGAGATCTTGGCCAACTCCATGGTCAAGGCCCTTCTCCCCCGATTGCTCAGTTTGACTGGGTTTGTTTACATCCCTGGTAATGAGCATTTCTCCTTTGCAAAGATAATCCATCCACCTGACAGGTGTGGCACATCAAGAAGCTGATTAAACAGCATGATCATTGCACAGGTGTGCCTTGTGCTGAGTTAAAATAAAAGGCCACTCAAAAATGTGCAGTTTTGTCCCACAACACAATGCCACAGATGTCTTAAGTTTTAAGGGAGCGTGCAATTGGCAAGAATGTCCACCAGAGCTTTTGCCAGGTAATTTTATTTAAATGTATCTACCATAAGCCGTCTCCAACATCATTTTGGAGAATTTTGCAGTATGTCCAACCGGCCTCACATCCACATACCACAGGGAACCATATCACCCCATGACTTCCACATAAAGGCTTCCTCACCTGTGGGATCATCTGAGACCAGCCACCCGGACAGCTGATGAAACTGTGGGTTTGCACAACCGAAGAATTTCTGCACAAACTCAGAAACCGTCTCAGGGAAGCTCATCTGCGTGCTTGTCGTCCTCACCAGGGTCTTGACCTGATGGCAGTTTAGCATCGTAACTGACTTTAGTGGGAAAATGTTCACCTTCGATGGCCACTGGCACATTGGAGAAGTGTGCACTTCACAGATGAATCCCGGTTTCAACTGTACCGCGCAGATGGCAGACAGTGTGTATTGCGTCATGTGGGCAAGTGTTTTTTTTTTTTTTACTTTGTTTTACCATACCAAGTAAGTTGACTGAGAACACATTCTCATTTACAACAACGACCTGGGGAAAAGTTACAGGGGGAGAGGAGGGGGGACGAATGAGCCAATTGTAAGGCATAAGCTACGGACAACGAACACAATTGCATTTTATCGATGGCAATTTGAATGCACAGAGATACCGTGACGAGATCCTGAGGCCCATTGTCGTGCTATTCATCCGCTGCCATCACCTCATGTTTACGCATGATAATGCATGGCCCCAATGCACAGCCCCATCTGTACATAATTCCTGGAAGCTGAAAAATTCCATGGCCTTTGAGCACGTTTGGAATGCTGTGGATTAACATGTATGACAGTGTGTTTCAGTTCACGCCAATATCCAGCAACTTCACACAGCCATTGTAGAGGAGTGGGACAACTTTCCACAGGCCACAATCAACAGCTTGATCCACTCTGTGCCACGGAGATGTGTCACGCTGCATGAGGCAAATGGTGGTCACCAGATACTGACTGGTTTTCTGATCCACGCCCCTACCTTTTTTTAAGGTATCTGTGACCAACAGATGCATATCTGTATTCCCAGTCATGTGAAATCCATAGATTAGGGCCTAATGAACTTATTTAAATTGGATGATTTCCTTATATGAACTGTAACTCAATAAAACATTTTAAATTGTTGCATATTACATTTATATTTTTGTTCAGTGTACTTATGTCCTCTTATGAACTTAACATACTGTTATTCGATAGACATTATATTTAAGATGTTTTCTTATGAACTTTAACATACTGTTACTCTATAGTCACTATATTTAATATGTCCTATTATGAACTTTAATAACATACTGTTATTCTAGTCAATATATTTAAAATGTCCTCTTATTAAGAACTTTAATAACATATTGTCATTCTATAGTCACTATATTGTTCTGTAAAAATGTGATGAACAAGCCTGAACATAAAGGACATGGCTCAAATGTTGTTGATCTCTGAATCTATAGATTGAGATTGTTTCATCTTATTTAATACAGAAATGTCCTGTGTAAGAATTGGACTTCTCTGCACACAGAGACAGGCTATATTTGTTAAAAGTTGTCCTTACGTGAAACAGGGGAGGACTGAAACAATAATTCAGGCCGGGAATTTTACTCCATCCCAGGCCAACCTGTTCACGCAAACCACCAGACCGCTAATTATGTAGGCTAACCCTATTTGTTGATGTAACGGGTACCAAACTAGTTGTACATTTAGCCACTATGTTATCTGGGAAGAAAGTTATCCATATTACAAAATGCAAACATTTGGGACTGACCAACGAATAGCCTATCTGAACACTGAGTATTCAAGGTATGCTATGGCTATGGGTGTACCCTCAAAAACTCACTAGGAACACACCAATCATAGCACATACAAATGTACAAGGTATGCCCCCTGATTACAGTCCTACTGATAATCTCATAAATAAAGCACATAATAATCTAAAATCATTGCCTACATGTTGAGGTTTGTCCCTTTAAGTTGTACCTGAAGGTTCCTGCTCTGAGCCTGACTCTGAACTGACCACCATCTCCAGGTCAGCAGGAGCTCCTGAAGCTCTAGTGCTGCTGCTGCTCCCTTCTCCACCTTTGCAAAGAAAAGACTCTATTATCATACTCACTATCATTAGTGTATCAGTAGGATACATTAATAAGGCTCTGGAAAAAGTTAAGAGTGGTCTCTTAATTTTGTGTATTATTGTAGTAACTTGTAATTCTGGTACTAATGGCGCTAATGATCTTTGTCATTGCCTGTGCTGTGTCACACAGGCTACCGTGTTACGTTCATGGATGTATTATGGTTACGTTACTGTAGCCTGTTTCGCTGTACAGTGCATGTGCACTTTATGGCCTTCAATGTGTTGGGTTTGAGAATATGTTTCTTTGCTAATTGTTAGGTTTGAGAATATGTTTCTTTGCTAATTGTGGGGTATGAGAAAATGTTTCGTTTGCTACACATGAATGTGTTTGAGCTCAGGCTGATAAATTGTGGAACAATACAGTGGATGTCTGGCTAAGGGGCAGTATAACCTCGGGAGATAACAGTATGTTGAGCTAGGAACACATGAATAGAAAGATGTGGAGACGCAAACAGGACCGAGCCTGTGGCCTCAGTAACCCCGGACAACAAGCGCCAAGAGTCTGGGACCAGTCTGTGCGCCTACTATTGGCCAGGCAAGTCTAAACCACGCCCAGCCACTGTTCTGATAGGCCCATCCCGAGGTGGGAACTAACTTTGTCAGAACATACTTATACCAATGCATTTAGCAGAAAGGGCAGTTCTCTGTTAACCCTGCGTGGTACTACATTGAACCCGTATATACGAAGATTGCATTTACCATTTATTGCTTGAGTAAATAAAATAATTAGAACTTACTTGGTGACTATGTGTCACCTTTTGTCCGGACACCATATTTTAATTTCGCAACCCTAACAAATGTCATATTCTGATCGCTATGTTGCACTCATTGCTATGATATAATTCCTCCACAAAAACGTAAAACGTGCAAACTGTTTAGCCTACTGGCCGTTGTGTCATTATTATTAGCTAGGCTACTTTAGCTAGCCATGCTGGGTGTCGTGTGTGTGTGTGTGTGTTTTAACTAGTGTTTTTGACTGACCTGGTCCTTTACTGGTTAACATGTCACTTATTTTGCAGCATTTAGCTGCATCTGTGGCAAGGGCCTTTCTCTTTTTTGTTCTCTCCCTCTCTGCTCCACCTTTCCTTTCCTGACGCGTGGATTCTCCGTGAACTCATCCCTGCGTGCTATATTATCGCTGGTCAAGTTGACTATTCACCGCAGGCCTAAACAACCCTCAGGCCACCGGGAAATGTCCCAGTGCTCCCGACGGCCAGTCCGCCATTGACGTGAAAGACACATGCAACACCATGAACCAAACTGCTGTTGTTACTGCATGAATGACAATGAATGAATGACATTTTATTTTCGTGTCAAATCGCCAATTGGCAACACAGCCCTTATGGGATTAATTGACACATAAACAAACATTACAATAATTCACTGTGTTAATTAAATGGTCATTCTTCTTCCGGCGTTCTCTGCATTGCGCATCACATAAAGAGTGAAAATAAATAAAAATAGAGGATAACATTTCAATACGCAGAGGCAATATCCCTGATCTGACCTGTTTCAATACAGAGAGGCAATATCCCTGATTTGACCTGTTTCAATACAGAGAGGCAATTATACCTGTGCACATAGCGATCTCATGCTTTTAGGTAGGTTATACCTAATATATCTCACACACACACAAATTCACCCTTAATCAAACAAAAGGTTCTCAATTTGGGTTTATGATTAATCTCCTCCACCCATTTTGTTCATTATGCATCAACAGTTGTTTTTTAATCATACCTATATCTCCCTTCATTTGGTTTTCATACAGATGTTCACAGTCAGACTGTTGAAAATGGTCAGATATGTCAGTTGCCCAGGCTCCCCCTATGGATAGATCCCTTTGAAAAACTTTACTAGCTATTCTGGCAGTTGGCATATCCAACCGTTTATTCCAAAGTCTCACCAGACATGCCTTCCATCTCACCTCACAGGGTTCCCAGCCCATGTCCCCAGTTATTGAAAGTATAGGTGCAAACTTGTGGACACCTAAAAAGGAACATACTGCTCTGTTATGAACATGTTCATTTTTAAAATACCTCTTGGCACCCCACTCTCCTGCTGAATAGTCCAGAGCAGGACACACACGTCTGATACAGTTTGGAACACGTAGCATAACCAATATCTATCTCCTTCAAGAGGTCTACTTGCTGAGTTGGGCAGGGCAGATGTTCCGTATAGAAAGGTAATATGTTCATTAATAAGAATACCCAAATATTTATAATTGCTAGTAAATTTAAGAATGTTTGCACCAAAACTGAAAAACACTTCTCTTAGAACCTGGTTTTCTAAAATGCATTATCTGTGTTTTTGTCTGGTTAATCATGAGTCTCCATCTTTTACACCAATTGACTGCACATAATAACATGTTCTGCAGGTCTTGTTCAGTTTCTGCCATTAAAATAATATCATCATAAAAGGATACTTAGCATTTTATAGGTGGGGGGCCTGCAATATCTTCAATATTTAACTGTTTAATTTATTTAGCCAAATCATTTATAAACAAAGCAAACATAAATACAATGTCCAACGCCCAAAACAAACAGGCGAACATAAGACGGTAAAACAACAAACAAAATAGTAGCCCAAACCAAGGGACATGAACATGCGCTCTCAATACAGCAAACAATCCCACACGAAAGGAGGCGGGCTTTACCGGCTTAAATAGCCCTACTAACCCAAAACGAAAACAGGTGCAAACAATCAGAATAATAAGCAGAAAGAAAAATAGATGATTGGTGGCAGCTAGTAGGCCGGCGACGACGACCGCGGAAACTGCCCGAACCGGCAGAGGAGCCACCGTTGGTGGAAGTCGTGACAGTACCCCCCCACCCTGACGCGCGGCTCCCGCAGCGCGCCGACACTGGCCTCGAGGACGACCCTGAGGGCGAAGCGCAGGGCGATCCGGATGCAGGCGGTGAAACTCCCCCAGGTGTGAAGGATCCAAAATATCCTTCACCAGTACCCAGCACCTCTCCTCCGGACCGTACCCCTCCCAGTCCACGAGGCACTGCAGGCCCCTCACCCAGCACCTCGAGTCCAGAATGGAGCGGACTGTGTACACCGGGGGCCCCTCGATGTCTAAAGGGGGCGGAGGGACCTCCGGCACCTCACCTTCCTGCAGGGGACCAGCTACCACCGGCCTGAGGAGAGACACATGAAACGAGGGGTTAATACGGTAGTAAGACGGAAGCTGTAACCTATAACACACCTCGTTTATCCTCCTCAGGACTTTAAATGGCCCCACATACTGCGGCCCCAGCTTCCGGCAGGGCAAGCGGAGAGGGGGGTTCCGGGTCGAGAGCCAGACCCGGTCCCCCGGTGTGAACACGGGGGTCTCACTGCGGTGACAGTCAGCGCTCCTCTTCTGCCGCCCACCAGCCTGTCTCAGTGATTCCTGGACGGCTTTCCAGGTCTCCTTGGAGCGCTGCACCCACTCCTCCACCACAGGAGCTTCAGTCTGGCTCTGATGAAACAGTGCCAGGACCAGCTGGTAGCCCAACACGCACTGGAACGGTGACATGTTCGTGGAGGAGTGACGGAGTGAATTCAGAGCCACCTCCGCCCATGGGACGTACCTTGCCCACTCACCGGGCCGGTCCTGGCAATATGATCGCAGGAACCTGCCCACTTCTTGGTTCACTCTCTCCACCTGCCCATTACTCTCAGGGTGAAAACCCGAGGTCAGGCTGATCGAGGCCCCCAGACGCTCCATAAACGCCCTCCACACTCGGGACGTGAACTGGGGACCCCGATCAGACACGATGTCCTCAGGCACCCCGTAGTGCCGGAAGAAGTGGGTAAATAGGGCCTCCGCAGTCTGCAGGGCCGTAGGGAGACCGGGCAACGGGATGAGACGACAGGACTTAGAGAACCGATCCACAACGACCAGGATCGTCGTGTTCCCCTGGGAGGGGGGAAGATCGGTGAGAAAATCCACCGACAGGTGAGACCACGGCCGCTGTGGAACGGGGAGGGGCTGTAACTTTCCTCTAGGCAGGTGTCTAGGAGCCTTACTCTGAGCGCACACCGAACAGGAGGAGACATAAAACCTCACGTCCTTCGCCAAAGTGGGCCACCAATATTTCCCCCTAAGACCCCGCACTGTCCTCTCAATCCCCGGATGACCCGAAGAGGGTAGCGTATGGGGCCACCGAATCAATTCATCCCGAACACCAAGTGGCACGTACTGGCGGCCTGCAGGACACTGAGGAGGCGCAGGTTCCAACCATAGAGCCCGCTCAATGTCCCGCGTCTACCTCCCATACCACCGGCGCCACTAGACAGGACACAGGAAGGATGGGAGTAGGTTCGATGGACCGCTCCTCGGTGTCATAGAGACGGGACAGCGCGTCGGCCTTAGTATTCTGGGAACCTGGCCTATAGGTGATCGTGAACTGAAATCTAGTAAAGAACATGGCCCACCTAGCTTGCCGCGGATTCAGTCTCCTCGCTGCCCGGAGATACTCCAGGTTACGGTGGTCAGTCCAGATGAGAAAAGGGTGCTTGGCCCCCTCAAGCCAATGTCTCCACACCTTCAGAGCCCTGACCACAGCTAACAACTCCCGGTCCCCGACGTCATAGTTTCGCTCCGCCGGGCTGAGCTTCCTAGAAAAGAAAGCGCAGGGGGCGGAGTTTCGGTGGCATGCCCGAGCGCTGTGATAGCACGGCTCCAACTCCAGCCTCAGACGCGTCCACCTCCACTATGAACGCCAAAGAGGGGTCCGGATGAGCCAGCAAGGGAGCGTTGGTGAACAGCTCCTTCAAACGACTGAAAGCTCTGTCCGCCTCCGCCGACCATCGCAAACGAGCCGGCCCCCCCTTAAGCAGTGAGGTAATGGGAGCAGCCACCTGACCAAAACCCCGGATAAACCTCCGGTAGTAATTGGCAAACCCTAAAAACCGCTGCACTTCCTTTACCGTGGTCGGAGTCGGCCAAATTACGCATGGCTGTAATGCGGTCACACTCCATCACCACCCCAGAGGTGGAAATGCGATATCCCAGGAAGGAAACGGCCTGTTTAGAAAACACACATTTCTCTGCCTTGACGTACAGGTCATGCTCCAGCAGTCGCCCAAGTACTTTGCGCACCAGAGACACATGCGCGGTGCGTGTGGTGGAATAGATCAAAATATAATCTATATACACTACCACACCCTGCCCGTGCAGGTCCCTGAGAATCTCATCAACGAAAGATTGAAAGAAGGCTGGAGCATTCTTCAACCCATACGGCATTACAAGGTACTCATAATGGCCAGATGTTGTACTAATCGCGGTCTTCCATTCATCTCCCTCCCGGATACGCACCAGATTATATGCACTCCTGAGGTCCAGTTTTGTGGAAAAATGCGCTCCGTGAAATGATTCAACCGCCGTAGCGATGAGAGGTAGTGGGTAACTAAATCCCACTGTGATGACATTTAGACCTCTATAATCAATGCACGGCCGCAGTCCTCCCTCTTTTTTCTTCACAAAAAAGAAACTCGAGGAGACGGGTGATATGGAGGGCAGAATGTACCCTTGTTCCAGAGATTCAGTGATATATATCTCCATAGCCACTGTCTCCTCCTGTGACAACGGGTACACGTGACTCTTGGGAAGTGTTGCGTTTACCTGGAGGTTTATCGCGCAATCCCCTGGTCGATGAGGTGGTAATTTGGTCGCCTCTTCTTACAGAAGGCGATAGCCAAATCGGCATATTCAGAGGGAATGCGCACTGTGGAGACCTGGTCTGGACTCTCCACCGTTGTGGCACCGATGGAAACTCCTGTACACCTACCTGAACACTCCTCTGACCACCCCTTGAGAACCCCGTTTCCACGAAATCCTAGGATTGTGTTTAGCCAGCCAGGGAATCCCCAGCACCACTGGAAACGCAGGTGAGTCAATAAGATATAGACTAATCTGCTCCACATGACCCCTCTGCGTTACCATGTCCAGCGGAACCGTGGCCTCCCTGACCAGCCCTGACCCTAACGGTCGGCTATCTAGGGAGTGAACGGGGATGGGTTTACCTATCGATACTAGCGGAATACCTAGTCTCAAAGCGAGTCCGCGATCCATAAAGTTCCCAGCTGCGCCTGAATCGACTAGCGCCTTATGCTGGAGAGAGGGGAAAAACTCAGGGAAAGAGATGAGTAAAAACATATGGCCAACAGGGAGTTCTGGGTGAGTCTGGTGCCGACTCACCTGAGGTGTCCGAGCAGTGCTCTGCCTGCCCTCTCGATTCCCAGAGGAGCTCCTCCAGCACCGATCGGCAGTGTGTCCTCTCCGACCACAACTGGTGCAGGAGGAGCCTCCTCCTCCGGTTCCCCTCGATGCAGCCCCCCCTAACTCCATAGGAATAGCGGGAGGGCCGGGTGGTGGATCGAACAGGGCCCTTTTCGACCTCCCGCGAGCTGCCAGCAGGTTGTCCAGACGTATGGACATGTCAATTAGCTCGTCGAGGGAGAGGGTAGCGTCACGACAGGCCAACTCCCTGCGAACGTCCTCCCGGAGACTACACCGATAGCTGTCGATCAGGGCCCTTTCATTCCACCCCGCTCCAGCGGCCAAGGTCCGAACTCCAGCGCCAAGTCCTGTGCACTCTCGCCTCCTGCCTCAGGTGAAACAGCCGCTCACCCGCCGCCGCCCTCAGGTGGGTGGTCGAACACGGCCCGGAACCGGCGGGTGAACTTAGATGATTGGCGGCGGGTAGTTGTCCCTTGCAGAGTCTGGGCTGTTCCACACTGCGTTAGCCCACTCCAGGGCTCGCCCTGTCAGACAGGAGACGAGGGCGCTCACGCTCTCCTCCCCAGAGGGAGTCGGGCGAACTGTGGCCAGGTATAACTCCAACTGGAGCAAGAACCCCTTACATCCAGCCGCCGTCCCATCGTACTCCCTTGGAAGGGCGAGACGGAGCGAGCAGAATCCAGATGCCGCTGGAGGAGTCTGTTCATGCCGAGGAGGATCTGGAGGCGAGGTAAGCAAACCACTCCTCTCCCAGCGGTCCATTCTCTCCATCAGTTGATCCATCGCAGACCCGATTCGGTGGAGGACGGTGGTGTGATGGAGGACACGCTCCTCCATCGAGGGTAGAGGGGGGAAAGCGGCTCCTGCTGACTCCATTTATATGGTGCGGGATTCTGTAACGTCGCTAAGAGCGGTGGGTGTGGAGTCAGGCGCAGAGAGCAGAGTAACGGAACAACCGTCTTTAAAGTGTTCACATAAATACAATGTCCAACGCCCAAAACAAACAGGCGAACATAAGATGGTAAAACAACAAACAAAATAGTAGCCCAAACCAAGGGACATGAACATGCGCTCTCAATACAGCAAACAATCCCGCACGAAAGGAGGCGGGCTTAACCGGCTTAAATAGCCCTACTAACCCAAAACGAAAACAGGTGCAAACAATCAGAATAATAAGCAGAAAGAAAATTAGATGATTGGTGGCAGCTAGTAGGCCGGCGACGACGACCGCCGAACGCCGCCCGAACCGGCAGAGGAGCCACCGTTGGTGGAAGTCGTGACATAACCAATCTGTACAATATTCATTAAAATGCACACAAGCAATTGGTACTTTGTAAAGACACTGTATTGCTTGATAAAATGTCCCATCAACCTGTCTTTTAACAAACTATAGGCTAAAAGATCCCTATTTATAAAATCTAAATCTCTCTGGAAATCAATGAAACATGCATAAATACCTTTACGGACCGGAAAGGAAATCACACTACAAACTATCACCCTCAGGCACTTAAAAAAATAATGAATGTCATGGATATATTGGAATTGGTGGATTATTGGTGACTTAAATACCCTGACCTAGTGAGATATACATGGCGGAGGCTTAATCAAGCTAGTCGTCTTGACTACTTTCTTATGCCATTTCTCTCTGGCACCAAAAGTTTAAAAAGTGTTGATAGGGGACAGAATGCGGTCGGATCATCACATAATTGGCATATATATTACTCTTACAGAATTTCCACGTGGGCGAGGATATTGGAAATTTAATCAAAGCCTACTAGATGATAAATTGTTTAGAACTAGGACAGAAGAATTTATAACGGACTTTTTTAGACATAACATAGGTACAGCAGATCCCCTTATTGTATGGGACACTTTTAAATGTGCCTTTAGAGGGCATGCAATTCAGTACTCATCTATAAAACAAAAGCAATTTAGATCGAAAGAGTCCATATTAACAAAGGAATTTGAAGGACTAACAATACAGTTAGATAGCAATAAAATAAAGCGAACTGGATGGATATGTACCAAATGTACCAAAAATGTACCAAATTTTTCTCAATCTTCAATATAGAAATGCTACCAAAAATGTATTGAAACGTATTGAAACTTGTTACAAATGATGGAGTCACGCATGATTCACCGAATTAAATTTTGAAAGAGGAAGAAAGAGTACTTTAGGAATATGTTTTCATTTCAGTCTCCTCCATCTCCATTAACTGAAACTAATTGTATGGATTTCTTTCCTAATAATAATGTAAAATTAACATCTAAACAGAAAGAGTCATGTGAAGGCCAAATTACAGAGGAGGAACTTCTTGATGCAATTAAAGCCTTTAAAGGAGGGACAACTGCAGGGTTGGATGGCATACCAGTGGAAGTATACAAAACCTTTTTTGATATACTCAGAGGACCATTATTATCATGTTTTAACCACTCCTATATAAATGGTAGATTATCAGACACGCAACAAGAAGGTCTGATATCATTATTACTGAAACAGGACCCAAGTGGTATATATAAAGATCCAGTATATAAAAAAAACTGGAGACCTCTTACACTTCAGTGTTGTGATGCAAAAATCCTAGCAAAATGCTTGGCGCATAGAATTAAAAAAGTATTGTCAGATATTATTCTTCCTAACCAGACAGGTTTTTTACATGGACGATATATTGGAGATAATATAAGACAAGTACTGGAAATGATAGAATACTATGAAATATCGGGGACACCAGGCCTGGTTTTCATAGCTGATTTTGAAAAGGCTTTTGATAAAGTACAACTGGAGTTTGTATATAAATATTTCAATTTTGGGGAATCTTTTATAAAATGGGTTAAAGTTATGTATAGTAACCCTAGGTGTAAAATAGTAAACAATGGCTACATCTCAGAAAGTTTTAAACTATCTAGAGGAGTAAAACAAGGTTGTCCAATATCGTCATATCTATGTATTATTGCCATCGAAATGTTAGCTGTTAAAATTAAAATTAAATAACAATATTAAGGGATTAGAAATCCGTGGCTTAAAAACTAAGGTGTCATTGTACGCTGATGATTCATGTTTTCTTTTAAGACCACAATTACAATCTCTCCACGGCCTCACAGGTGACTTCCTCATGAAGCTGTTTTAGAGAATGCCAAGAATGTGCAAAGCTGTCAGCAAGGTAAAAGTTGGCTACTTTGAAGAATCTCAAATACAAAATATATATATTTTTTGGTTACAACATGATTCCATTTAATTTCATAGTTTTGATGTCTTCACTATTATTCTACAATGTAGGATATGCACATAATTAGTACTATTGGATAGGAAACACTCTGAAGTTTCTAAAAGTGTTAACATAATGTCTGTGAGTATAACTCTAATGAACTTAGAGCAGGCAAAAACCAGAAGAAAATCCATCCGGAATTGCAGTTTTTTGTGACCTTTGCTCTGTTTGAGACTCTCCCCATTGTATTCAATGGTAACCAGCTCCGAGATTGCAGTACCTATGGCTTCCACTAGATGTCAACAGTCTATATACAAAGCCTGGGAGCGATAGAAGTAAGCAGAATGGATAGGAAGAGGAAATGGTCAAGGTAGCTCAGATGTCAACAATATTTCTCGGGGCACGAGACTGGGTGCGCGCTCCACTTTGTTTTACTTATATAATGTATAGGTGACCATCTGAGTGAAATATTATCGCTAATATTCATAAAAGGATAGCTAAGGATGCATTATAACTTGTCTTTGATTTGTATAGGAAAAGTTTATAGATATATTTGAACGCGTTCTCTTCACGTTTCAATGGGCATTTTGACGTTGGATTTTCTGAACAACCAAATGGAGATTTATGGATATAATAAATGACTTTTTCTAACAAAAGAACCATTGGATGTCTTCGTTGGACACTTGGGAAGCCCTCAGCAGAGGTTCTTCAAAAGGTAAGGGATTTGTTTTCGCTGAGAAATGGGTTTTGTGTGAAACGCGCTGGTTTATGAATTTATGCTAATGTATAAATATTGGAGGTGCTATCCTCAAACAATCAAATGTTGTGCTTTCGCCGTAAAGCCGTTTTGAAATCTGACAATGATGTGATATTGCCAAGAAGCAGAGATTTTGATGACTATGCAACACTTGTATATTGATGAATGTTTAATAATTCAACTTTTGGATTTTGAATTTGGTGCCTTACATTTCACCGGGTAGTGTCGGGAGTGGGGCGCTAGCGCACCGCTACTCCCTAAGTATTTTTAAATAGCTACCACATCTACATTGACCCTCTTTTGCACTAACTTTTTTCACTCATCACATACGCTGCTGCTTCTGTTTGTCTATCCCTACCTATATGTACATATCTACCTCAATGACCTTTTACCCCTGCACACTGACTCAGTACTGTTACCCTGTGTATATAGTTATCTTTACTCATGGTGTTTTTATTAGGTATTTATTAATTCATACGTTTTTAACTTTTCTATTATTTCTCTATTTTCTTTCTCTCTACATTGTTGGGAAGGGCCTGTAAGTAAGCATTTCACTGTTAGTCTACACCTGTTGTTTCTCTCTGCATTGTTAGGAAGTGTAACAATGTGCGCTGAGAGTCAGGAAGTAAGTTCAAGGAGTGAGTGTTTTAATAAATAAACGGAACATAATACAAAACAAGAAACACGACCAACGCACAGACATGAAACAGAAACAGCAACAATGATGCCTGGGGAACGAACCAAAGTGAGTGACATATATAAGACAGGTTATTAAGGAGGTGAGGGAGTCCAGGTGAGTGTCATAATGTACTGATGCGCGTAACGATGGTGACAAGTATGCGCCATAACAAGCAGCCTGGAGAGAGAGCACACGTGACAGGAAGGGCCCGTAAGTAAGCATTTCACTGTTAGTCTACACCTGTTGTTTCTCTCTGCATTGTTGGGAAGGGCCTGTAAGTAAGCATTTCACTGTTAGTCTACACCTGTTGTTTCTCTCTGCATTGTTGGGAAGGGCCTGTAAGTAAGCATTTCACTGCTAGTCTACACCTCTTGTTTTCAAAGCATGTGACCATTTTTATTTTGTCTACACGAACATGGGAACATTGCCTTTAAATGGATTGAATAGAATCCCGGCCTAAGATGATGTTCAAATTCCTGATTATTGTTTGCTAGTCTTTTTCCCCACCATAGCGTATAAACTCTCAGGCATGGAGGTCATGGGGGCCATGGTGGTCATGGGGAGGTCCACAGGCGTAGACTGGTCTCCCACCAAGGTGGGGTGGTTCACAGGCTGGGGGTGGTGGTTCACAGGCTGGGGTTGGGGTTGTCCCACCATACTGTAGATGGTGGGTGATGCTGGACCTGGAGACACCTGCTCTTCACCACCTGCTTGAACGTTATCTGGAGTCTGGAGAATAAAATTCAATGAAATAAATATTTCTCAGTAGCTGTTCAATGCTCTTCATATACGCACAAAATTAAGATGAGTTTATTGTTAATTTTGAATTTAAGTTTTCCACTAACAACATTTTTTTTAAATTGATTTTATTTTTTATTTCACCTTTATTTAACCAGGTAGGCAAGTTGAGAACAAGTTCTCATTTACAACTGCGACCTGGCCAAGATAAAGCAAAGCAGTTCAACACATACCACAACACATAGTTACACATTGGAGTAAACAAACACTCAGTCAATAATACAGTAAGGAAAAAAACGAATCTATATACAATGTGTGCAAATGAGGTAGGATAAGGAACATAAGGCAATAAATAGGCCATGGTGGCAAAGTAACTACAGTATAGCAATTTAACACTGGAATGGTAAATGTGCAGTAGATGAATGTGCAAAGTAAAAATACTGGGGTGCAAAGGAGCAAGATAAATAAATGACTACGGTAGGGGATGAGGTAGTTGGTTGGGCTATGTACAGGTGCAGTGATCTGTGAGCTTCTCTGACAGCTGGTGCTTGAAACTAGTGAGGGAGATAAGTGTCTCCAGTTTCAACGATTTTTGTAGTTCGTTCCAGTCATTGGCAGCAGAGAACTGCAAGGAAAGGCGGCCAAAAGAGGAATTGGCTTTGGGGGTGACAAGTGAGATATACCTGCTGGAGCGAGTGCTATGGGTGGGTGCTGCTATGGTTACCAGCGAGCTGAGATAAGGCGGGGCTTTACCTAGCAGGGACTTGTAGATGACCTGGAGCCAGTGGGTCTGGCGACGAGTATGTAGCGAGGGCCAGCCGACAAGAGCATACAGGTCGCAGTGGTGGGTGGTATAAGGGACTTTGGTGACAAAGCGGATGGCACTGTGATAGACTGCATCCAGTTTGCTGAGTAGAGTATTGGAAGCTGTTTTGTAGATGACATCGCCGAAGTCGAGGATCGGTAGGATAGTCAGTTTTACTAGTGCAAGTTTGGCAGCATGAGTGAAGGAGGCTTTGTTGCGAAATAGAAAGCAGATTCTAGATTTAATTTTGGATTGGAGATGTTTACTGTGAGTCTGGAAGGAGAGTTTACAGTCTAGCCAGACACCTAGGTATTTGTAGTTGTCCACGTATTCTAGGTCAGAGCCGTCCAGGGTAGTGATGCTAGTCGGGCGGGCGGGTGTAGGCAGCGAACGGTTGAAAAGCATGCATTTGGTTTTACTAGCGTTTAAGGGCAGTTGGAGGCCACGGAAGGAGTGTTGTATGGCATTGAAGCTTGTTTGGAGGTTAGTTAACACAGTGTCCAAAGAAGGGCCAGAAGTATACAGAATGGTGTCGTCTGCATAGAGGTGGATCAGAGAATCACCAGCAGCAAGAGCGACATCATTGATGTATACAGAGAAGAGAGTCGGCTCAAGAATTGAACCCTGTGGCACCCCCATAGAGACTGCCAGAGGCCCGGACAACAGGCCCTCCGATTTAACACACTGAACTCTGTCGGCAAAGTAGTTGGTGAACCAGGCGAGGCAATCATTAGAGAAACCAAGGCTGTTGAGTCTGCCGATAAGGATGTGGTGATTGACAGAGTCGAAAGCCTTGGCCAGGTCAATGAATACGGCTGCACAGTAATGTCTCTTATCGATGTCATCAACAGTATCATTGGTGTTCAATATTAGTTATCTTACCCCAACTGTAGCATAATCTGTGTTTATTATATGCTCTTTGCCACCTATAAATCAACCACATAAACATTTAAAAGTTAGATCTTCAGAGTTTCTGTGAGTAGATAAATAAATAATAAATAATGTGAAATCATTACAGCCTGTTATCAACAGTATTCACAATAGTTGACTTAATATAATGAAGTGACAGTACCAAGAATAAAATCCAAAACATCTTTAAAACTAAGATCTTCAGAGTCGCTCTGAGTGTACAGTTTATAAATAATGTGAAATTGTCACAGTTTTCACAATAGTTTAGTTAATATAATGAATTTACTGTAATATGATGCAGCAGGAGCAGTGAGCTTACGTTTGTTGCGAAATAGAAAGCAGATTCTAGATTTAATTTTGGATTGGAGATGTTTACTCAACAATCAAGAACAAGAACAATCAGGGCAATGAATCCAACTACGCCGACAGATATCCGGACTGGGAAAGTGTAGCTGTCGTTCGCCTTCTCCTCTTGGCCTGGAAATACAGCGACATCAAAATCACTACACTGTGTGTGTGTGTGTGTGTGTGTGGTTGGGTGTGAGTGTGAGAGAGCGAGCGAGAGAGATCATTTGTTAGCATGTCTTACCAGATTTCATTGGACAGAGTTCCACTATCTCCTTGGTGTCGTTGGCCCAGCTGACTTGGTTACTGTGGTTACAGATGATGGAACCCCCTGCCACATAGACAGAGAGCAGGGGGACAGTGGAGGTCTCAGCCCCTCTACTCTCTCCTCCCACCTGAGAGCAGGTGCTGCTGTTACAGCTGGAGGTGACAGAGGTGTTCTGGTCTCTGCAGGTCACAATCACATTACAGGTGTCATTAGCAGAGGAGACAGAGTTGACTGTCAGGACTGGAGAATCAACTCTCTCTGAAAACACATAGATTAACAGGCAGATAGACATGGTTAGAAAAAAACACAAATGCACACACACATGCCTATGCATTTACACAGACAAACACACACAAATCAAATCAAATCAAATGTATTTATAAAGCCCCCCTTACATCAGCTGATGTCACAGAGTGCTGTACAGAAACCCAGCCTAAAACCCTAAACAGCAAGCAATGCAGGTGTAAAAGCACAACAAATGGCTAATAATTTTTCTCGTCACAATTTACTGTGGTTGCCATTTTCTGTACCTTAATCTGCAGTAAATTAGAGTACATTTAACCTGATTATAATTCACATTTCAGTATTGATTGCTACAGCACTGTGACCATATCAATACAAAGACAGAGAAGGCAGGATGGAGGACAACCTACCTTGAACTGACATCTGGTACTTGGCAACATCTTTGTTTTCTTCACCAATCACTCCTGCGTCATAAACTCCACTGTCTCCTTCCTGTAAGTTCTTCAGTAGTAGAGAGATGTTTCCAGACTAAACTCAACCCTGCCTTGGTATTTAGGGTATATTCTCACTGTTGGTGATTCATTGGAGTATTTTACTAAAGTCTGAGATTTGCTAGTTTCAGAGTCTCAGTGCTGGACTCTGAAATAAAACAGACAGAAAACCTGTGAAGTATTATAATATACAAGTCCTGCTAACTACATTTGTCAGAGTCTCAGTGACTCTGTGAAATAAACAGACAGAAGACTTCATGTAAAAATGAAACAATCTATCAAGAAAACTGTACAAAAATAAATTTAAAAAACATTGTGATTCAATGCACAATTGTAAGGCAACAAGCTGCAATAGGATTGTGAGCTTGCTCAACATTTAGGTATATAGCTGAATCATTCTCAAGTTTAATTATATGTTCCCTCAACTTGGAATTTTAAAGGGGGGGGTTCTAAGCTGACATATGGAATTGGTTTAAGATGGTCACACCATGGATCATGTAGCCATTTGTTTTGGGATTTTAGGAAGCTTTAGGTATATATTTTTTGAAATATTTGATAAAATATTGAATTTGTCCTTTACTACTACATTCCATAGAAACACATTGGATAACACGATCATAAATGGCAAAAATGACAGTCCAAAAATAAATCATAAGGAATACAGTTTTGAAGTGTCTGTCCTATGTCTAGGAGATATAAGAAAGCTCAGGAAATATATACAGTACATATATACATTTGTTACACATATTTAACCCCTTGTTTGGGTAGGTAAAAAACGACCTCCATTCTTCCATAATGTTTTTACGAAAACCATCGTTTTCGTGAGAGTCTCATCTTTCCATAGAGTGGTCGCATGAATTACAAAACACTTTGCCTCTTTTCTATGTACTAAACCCACCTTAATTCAGAGACCTGTTATAAGATACAGTATGTTGGGTGATGTTTCATGTATTAAAGTGTGATTCTGTTCGTTGGAGAGTTTGTGGTCTAAAATACATATCCATCATCGAACCAGTTGGCTTATAAATGTCTGTCAACGTTCTGTCACTGTATCACCCCCACTCTCGCTGTTGAAGCTATGTCTTTCCACATCCTGTAGCTCAACGTGTTTCTCAAACTTTGATATTAACCCTAAAACACTTTTCGTTTGCTACTTGTAATAAAGAACTGTATGCTTCAACAAATGACTACTAACTAACCAATTGATCAATGTCAACAGAGAGAGATATTTGCAATGAATATCAGAATTCTATTCAATTTCAAGTATTATAATATGAATTTAAAATATATGAATTCTATTAATTTTCAAATATTTTCAAATAATTTCTTACTTCATTTGCACACACTGTATATGGAATTTTCTAATGTGTTATTGACTGTACGTTTGTTTATTCAATGTGTAACTCTGTGTTGTTTGTGTCGCACTGCTTTGCTTTATCTTGGCAAGGCCGCAGTTGTAAATGAGAACATGTTCTCAACTGGCCTACCTGGTTAAATAAAGCTGAATGTAAAATATCTGAATTTTATTCCATTTCAAAAATTATAATACGTATTTAAAATATCCGAATTCTATTCCATTTCAAATATTAAAATACATATTTAAAAAATATCAGAATTCTATTCAATTTCAAATAATATAATATTATTTGCATCAAATATCAGAATTCTACACCAGAAGTAAAATTGCCAGTGTACAATAGACAATACCAGAGAGATATCATAAGTTTTAGTTATCCATGTAGTCTACCCTAGTGTTCTTACCCGCTGATAGAAAACCTATCCCCATGAACATGTGCATAGCCCATCCCTAACATTGAGTGAAACTATCACCACAAACCTACTGCTTGTCACTTGCCTGCCTTTTGTGATCAGATTATTGGTGTAAATATCTAATCAACACAGCCAATATTAGAGCAAAGGTAGAATGGTAGAATATTTACCTGATTCTTGGACAAGAGCTGAGAGAAAAACAATGTAATGTAAGAGAGCTGCCATACTTTGTTGAACATATGTAGCAAAACAGGAAGTTAAAGTAAGTTCCTCGTTTATTCACCCCTCAAAGAGGCCGCTTAAGGTTGAAGTCTGAAGTTTACATACACTTAGGTTGAAGTCATTAAAACTCGTTTTTCAACCACTCCACAAATGTCTTGTTAACAAACTATATATATACAGTGAGGGAAAAAAGTATTTGATCCCCTGCTGATTTTGTACGTTTGCCCACTGACAAAGAAATGATCAGTCTATAATTTTAATGGTAGGTTTATTTGAACAGTGAGAGACAGAATAACAACAAAAGAAATCCAGAAAAACATGTGAAAAATTTTATAAATTGATTTGCATTTTAATGAGGGAAATAAGTATTTGACCCCCTCTCAATCATAAAGATTTCTGGCTCCCAGGTGTATTTTATACAGGTAACGAGCTGAGATTAGGATCACACTCTTAAAGGGAGTGCTCCTAATCTCAGTTTGTTACCTGTATAAAAGACACCTGTCCACAGATGCAATCAATCAGATTCCAAACTCTCCACCATGGCCAAGACTAAAGAGCTCTCCAAGGATGTCAGGGACAAGATTGTAGACCTACACAAGGCTGGAATGGGCTACAAGACCATCGCCAAGCAGCTTGGTGAGAAGGTGACAACAGTTGGTGTGATTATTCGCAAATGGAAGAAACACAAAAGAACTGTCAATCTCCCTCGGCCTGGGGCTCCATGCAAGATCTCACCTCGTGGAGTTGCAATGATCATGAGAATGGTGAGGAATCAGCCCAGAACTACACGGGAGGATCTTGTCAATGATCTCAAGGCAGCTGGGACCATAGTCACCAAGAAAACAATTAGCAACACACTATGCCGTGAAGGACTGAAATCCTGCAGCGCCCGCAAGGTCCCCCTGCTCAAGAAAGCACATATACATGCCTGTCTGAAGTTTGCCAATGAACATCTGAATGATTCAGAGGACAACTGGGTGAAAGTGTTGTGGTCAGATGAGACCAAAATGGAGCTCTTTGGCATCAACTCAACTTGCCGTGTTTGGAGGAGGAGAAATGCTGCCTATGACCCCAAGAACACCATCCCCACTGTCAAACATGGAGGTGGAAACATTATGCTTTGGGGGTGTTTTTCTGCTAAGGGGAGAGGACAACTTCACCGCATCAAAGGGACGATGGACGGGGCCATGTATTGTCAAATCTTGGGTGAGAACCTCCTTCCCTCAGCCAGGGCATTGAAAATGGGTCGTGGATGGGTATTCCAGCATGACATTGACCCAAAACACACGGCCAAGGCAACAAAGGAGTGGCTCAAGAAGAAGCACATTAAGGTCCTGGAGTGGCCTAGCCAGTCTCCAGACCTTAATCCCATAGAAAATCTGTGGAGTGAGCTGAAGGTTCGAGTTGCCAAACTACAAGAAACGTCTGACCTCTGACCTGTGTGACTGCCAACAAGGGTTTTGCCACCAAGTACTAAGTCATGTTTTGCAGAGGTGTGAAATACTTATTTCCCTAATTAAAATGCAAATCAATTCATAACATTTTTCACATGCGTTTTTCTGGATTTTTTGGTTGTTATTCTGTCTCTCACTGTTCAAATAAACCTACCATTAAAATTATAGACTGATCATTTCTTTGTCAGTGTGCAAACGTACAAAATCAGCAGGGGATCAAATACTTTTTTCCCTCACTGTATATATATATATATATAGTTTTGGCAAGTTGGTTAGGACATCTACTTTGTGCTTTAGAAGCTTCTGATAGGCTAATTGCCATAATTTGAGTCAATTGGAGGTGTACCTGTGGATGTACTTCAAGGCCTACCTTCAAAGTCAGTGCCTCTTTGCTTGACATCATGGGAAAACCAAAAGACCTCAGCAACAAATTGTAGGGCTCCACAAGTTTGGTTCATCCCAGGGAGCAATTTACAAACGCCTGAAGGTACCACGTTCATCTGTACAAACAATAGTATGCAAGTATATACACCATGGGACCACGCAGCCGTCATTATGCTCAGGAAGAGACGCGTTCTGTCTCCTAGAGATAAACGTACTTTGGTGTGAAAAGTACAAATCAATCCCAGATCAACAGCAAAGAACCTTGTGAAGATACTGGAGGAAACAGATAGAAAAGTATCTATATCCCCAGTAAACAAGTCCTATATCGACATAACCTGAAAGGCCGCTCAGCAAGGAAGAGGCCACTGCTCCAAAACCGCCATAAAAAAGCCAGACAGCACATGGTGACGAAGATCATACTTTTTGGAGAAATGTCCTCTGTCCTCTGGTCTGATGAAACAAAAATAGGAGCATACTTCCAAAGTTGTGGCAAAATGGCTTAAGGACAACAAAGTCTAGGTATTGGAGTGGCCATCACAAAGCCCTGACCTCAATCCTATAGAACATTTGTGGGCAGAACTGAGAACGCGTGTGTGAGCAAGGAGGCCTACAAACCTGACTCAGTTACACCAACTCTGTCAGGAGGAATGGGACAACATTCATCCAACTTATTGTGGGAAGCTTAGGGAAGACTACCCGAAACGTTTGACCTAAGTTAAACAATTTAAAGGCAATGCTACCAAATACTAATTGAGTGTTTGTCAACTTCTGACCCACTGGGAATGTGATGAAAGAAATAAAAGCTGAAATAAATCATTCTCTCCACTATTATTCTGACATTTCACATTCTTAAAATAAAGCGGTGATCCTAACTGATCTAAGACAGGGAATTTTTACTGGGATTAATTGTCAGAAATCGTGAAAAACTGAGTTTAAATTTATTTGGCTAAGGTGTATGTAAACTTCCGACTTCAAATGTACCTTTTTACATAAATCCTCTTAGGGATCAGCAGCAGTGTTGTCGGTTTTGGAGAGTCTGGCATGCCCAAAGTAAAATGCCTGCCACTCAGGCCCAGAAACCAGGATATGCACATAATTAGTACTATTTGATAGAAAACATTCTCAAGTTTCTAAAACTGTTAAAATAATGTCTGTGAGTATAACAGAACTGATATAGCAGTTTTTTTGTTTTACATGCCTTCTATAACCATAGGCTGGTATATAGCATGGTGGATTCTAGGACCCAGGTTGCAGTACCTATGGCTTCCACTAGATGTCAACCATCTTTAGAAAAGGTTTCATGAGTTTGTCACGAACAAGAGGCTCATACAGGATGTTGATATCCGAGGAGTGACAAAGTGTTTTCTGTCTAAGGATCGATTATAAACTATGTTTGATTTGTTTTGGAAAAAGTTTATAGGTATAATTTGAACGCTCTATATGTCTTGTATAATAGGACGAGTGGACGGTGGATTTTCTGAACAGAACGCGCCAACCAAACTGAGATTTATGGATATAAACAATGACTTTTTCTAACAAAAGAAACATGGATTGTCTTGCTTGGACACTTCGGAATGCCCTCAGCAGAATATCATCAAAGGTAAGCGATTTATTTTAGCTCTTATATGTGTTTTGTGAGACCCGCGCTGGTTATAAATTTATGCTAATGCATAAAATATGAGAGGTGCTATCCTCAAACAATCAAATGTTGTGCTTTCGCCGTGAAGCCTTTTTGCCATCTGACAATGCTGTGATATTGCCAAGACTCAGAGCTTTTGATGACTATGCAACTCTTGTATATTGACGAATGTTTTATAATTATACTTTTGGATTTTTAATTTGGCGCCTTACATTTTTCCGGGTAGTGTCGGGAATGGGCCGCTAACGCCCCAGTGCTCCTTAATGATGCTTAAGAGGTTTACATAAGTATTCAGACCCCTTGCTATGAGTGTCGAAATTGAGCTCAGGTGCATTCTATTTCCATTGATCATCCTTGAGATGTTTTTACAACTTGTTTGGACATGATTTGGAAAGGCACACATGTCTATATAAGGTCCCACAGTTGACAGTGCATATCAGAGCAAAAACCAAGCAATGAGATCGAAGGAATTGTTCGTAGAGCTCAGAGACAGGATTGTGTCAAGGCACAGATCTGGTGAAGGGTACCAAACGCACAGTGGCCATCATTCTTAAATTGATAAAATGTGTGGAACCATCAAGATTCTTCCTATAGGTGGTTGCCCGGCCATACTGAGCAATGGCCATGGTCAGGGAGGTGACCAAGAACAATATGGTCACTGACAGAGCTCTAGAGTTCCTCTGTGGAGATGGGAGAACCTTCCAGAAGGATAACCATCTCTGCAGCACCGCACCAATCAGGCCTTTATGGTAGAGTGGCCAGACAGAAGCCACTCCTCAGTAAAAGACACATGACAGGCTGCTTGGAGTTTGCCAAAAGGCCCCTAAAGACTCTCAGACCATGACAAACAAGATTCTCTGGTCTGATGAAACCGAGATTGAACTCTTTGGCCTGAATGCCAAGCGTCATGTCTGGAGGAAACCTGGCACCATCCCTATGGTGAAGCATGGTGGTGGCAACGGCAGAGACTAGCCAGGATCGAGGCAAAGATGAACGGAGCAGTACAGAGAGATCCTTGATGAAAACCTGCTCCAGAGCGCTCAGGACCTCAGACTGGGGTGAAAGTACACCTTCCAACAGGACATCACACAGCCAAGACAATGCAGGTGTGGATTCTGGACAATTGTCTGAATGTCCTTGAGTGGCCCAGCCAGAGCCCGGACTTGAACCCGATCCAACGTCTCTGAAGAGACCTGAAAATAGCTGTTCAGCAAAGCTCCCTATTTAACATGACAGAGATTGAGAGGATCTGCAGAGAATAATGAGAGAAACTCTCCAAATACAGCTTGTAGCGTCATGCCCAAGAATAATCGAGACTGTAATCGCTGCCAAAGGTGTTTCAACAAAGTACTGAGTAAAGGGTCTGAATACTTATGTAAATGTATTTTTTTTATTTTTTTTTATTAGCAAACAGTTCTAAAAAACTGTTTTTGCTTTGTCATTATGAGGTATTGTGTGTAGATTGATGAGAAAAAAAACGATTTAATACATTTTAGAATAAGGCTGTAACCTAATAAGGCTGTAACATCACCTTTATTTAACCAGGTAGGCCAGTTGAGAACATGTTCTCATTACAACTGCGTCCTGGTCAAGATATAGCAAAGCAGTGCGATACAAATAACACAGAGTTACACATGGGATAAACAAATGTACAGTCAATAACACAATAGAAAAGTCTATATACAGTGTATGCAAATGTAGTAAGATTAGGGAGGTAAGGTAATAAATAGGACATAGTGGCGAAATAATTACAATTTAGCAATTAAACACCGGAGTGATAGATGTGCAGAAGATGAATGTGAAATATACCTGCTGGAGCACATGCTACGGGTGGATGATCTTATGGTAACCAGTGAGCTGAGATAAGGTGGGGCTTTACCTAGCAAAGACTTATAGATGACCTGGAGCCAGTGGGTTTGGCGATGAATATGAAGCGAGGGCCAGCCAACGAGAGCATACAGGTCGCAGTGATGGGTAGTATATGGGGCTTTGGTGATAAAACGGATGGCACTGTGATAGACTACATCCAATTTTCTGAGTAGAGTGCTGGAGGCATTTTTGTAAATGACATCGCCAAAGTCAAGGATCGGTAGGATAGTCAGTTTTACGAGGGTATGTTTGGCAGCATGAGTGAAGGATGCTTTGTTGCGAAATAGAAAGCCGATTCTAGATTTAATTTGGGATTGGAGATGTGAGTCTGGAAGGAGAGCTTACAGTCTAACCAGACACTTAGGTATTTGTAGTTGTCCACATATTCTAAGTCATATCTCTGTCCAGTGTCTGTGTTCTTTTGCCCTTAATCTTAATCTTTTATTTTTATTGGCCAGTCTGAGATATGGCTTTTTCTTTGCAACTCTGCCTAGAAGGCCAGGATCCCGGAGTTGCCTCTTCACTGTTGACGTTGAGACTGATGTTTTGCGGGTACTATTTCATGAAGTTGCCAGTTGGGGACTTGTGAGGCGTCTGTTTCTCAAACTAGACACTCTAATGTACTTGTTCTCTTGCTTAGTTGTGCACCGGGGCTTCCCACTCTTTCTATTCTGGTTAGAGACGGTTTGCGCTGTTCTGTGAAGGGAGTAGTACACAGCGTTCCACGAGACCTTCAGTTTCTTGCCAATTTCTAGCATGGAATAGCCTTCATTTCTCAGATCAAGAATAGACTGACAAGTTTCAGAAGAAGGTTATTTGTTTCTGGCCATTCTCAGCCTGTAATCAAACCCACAAATGTTGATGCTCCAGATACTCAACCAGTCTAAACAACAGTTTTCAGCTGTGCTAACATAATTGCAAAAGGGTTTTCTAATGATCAATTAGCCTTTTAAAATGATAAACTTGGATTTGCTAACACAACGTGCCATTGGAACACAGGAGTGATGGTTGCTGATAACGGGCCTCTGTATGCCTATGTAGATATTCCGCATCCCCTCAGAATATGCCGATTTGGCTCTAGCCTTCTGTAAGAAGAGAGCGACTAAATTACCACCCCATTGACGGGGGGATTGTGCGATGAATCTCCTGGTAGACGCAGCACTTCCCAGGAGTCACGTGTATCATCTGTCCCAGGAGGAGACGTCAGCTATGGAAACATACGTCTCCGAATTCCTGGGGCAGGGGTACATTCGGCCCTCCACTTCACCTGCCTCCTCAAGTTTTTTTTTGTGAAGAAGAAGGATGGAGGTCTGCGCCCGTGTATTGACTATCGGGGTATCAATCAGATCACTGTGAGGTACAGCTACCCGCTGCCTCTCAGAGCCAGTGCGATCGAGTCAATGCACAGGGCGGGCTTCTTCACAAAATTGGATCTCAAGAGCGCTTACAACCTGGTGCGTATCCGGGAGAGGGACGAGTGGAAGACGGCATTTAGTACGACCTCAGGGCACTATGAGTACTTCGTCATGCCGTACAGGTTGATGAATGCTCCATCAGTCTTCCAGGCCATTGTTGACGAGATTTTCCGGGACCTGCACGGGCAGGGTGTAGTGGTGTATATCGACGACATTCTGATATACCCTGCTACACGCGCCGTGCATGTGTCCCTGGTGCGCAGGGTGCTTGGTCAATTGTTGGAGCATGCACTTTAACAATGAAGGAAAGGTTTTAAGTATGCTTTCTTTTCATATTATATGTGATTGTGTATCATTGTGATATTACAACAACGATTTTGTACATATCCTGTCTTTAGTCGGTTTGAAACGCATGTTGTTTTTGTGATTGTAAGCACATTGAGAGAAAATAATGTTTTTCTAGGTAATCAATGAGATCTATTTAAAGGAATCAATGCTAGCAGAAGGATGCTTTCTACGATGAATTCTAGGTCTATTCCATGTTGTTGGTCAAACCTCCATCTTAGACATCAGAGAGCCTTTAGACTCAAATAGCACCCTATTCCCTACATAGTGCCCTGCTTTTAGGGCACCCAGTGACTCATATGAGTAATTTCTCTGATGTTAGAAATTATAGGCCATCTGCACTCTTTATGGTAACCAGGGTTTCATGTGTAAATAATGTTTTGGGGAACTTCTTGTCAGGTAACAAAGAGATGTTTCAGGACTGTATATGCGTCAGGACTTGAGAGAGATGAGTCAAGACCTAATATTGGCTTTAGAGTATATTATCCAATAATAATGATAATGTGTTCCGACTGTTAGTATATTGAGATGATTTGAGAGGATGATGAAGCCAATGTGATTATACTGTGGTTTCAATCAAGATCAGACCTGGGTTCAAAAGGATTAAAATAGAAATACCTTTAAAAATACAGAAATACGTCGGTATGCTGAGTTTTTCATTATATGATGTTGAGTTTACATCATATGATGCTGAGTTTTGCATCATACCAGCTGTATTTCTGTATTTTGAAAGAAATATATTTCTATTTATCCTTTATTTTGACAGGGAGTCATGCTGAGACCAAGGTCTCGTTCACAGATGAGCCCTGAATACACATCAATATACACATTAATAGTCACAACAAATAATATCAATATTCACATCAATATACACATCAATACACATCAATATACATCAATATTCACATCAATATACACATCAATATACACATCAATATCCACATCAATATCCACATCAATATTCACATCAATACACATCAATATTCACATCAATACACGTATCAATATACACATTCATATACATCAATATATGCATCAATATATGCATCAATATTCACATCAATATTCACATCAATACACATCAATATTCATCAATATACACGTCAATATACACATCAATATTCATATCAATATTCACATTAATACACATCAATATACACATCAAAATTCACATTAATATACATAAATACTCACTTCAATATACACATATATATATACACATCAATAATACATATCAATATACACATCAATAATAGACATCAATATACACATCAACATACACTAACATACATATCAATATACACATCAATAATACATATCAATATACACATCAATACACAGAGATTATTCCATAAGTAAGGAAAAAAAACTAAATACAGATTTACCTAACTCAGTGGAGATCAAAGGGATCTCCAGAGTTCTCCATCTCTGAGATCGGGTCTGGTGTCTCGTATGTCTGTAAGTTAATAATGAAGTAAGGTTTATGGAGGAGGTCTGTATAAATGAAAAGAGTGCAATGCATCTACAAACGAGACTTCAGAGAGGGCTACCCTCATTTCTGATACAGAATGCAGTGATGTGTACTGAAGCTATCACCCTTATTAAAGTACAGTGTGCTATGATAAACTGTGTCCAATGACCTTCATTACACTGGCAGCTGCATTCATATAGACATATCACCATGATCTATGACCGGTTTGAATGTCGACTGAATTATTTGTTTTCTGCTAGTTAATGAAAGGCATGGCTCCCCTATTTGGGTGTCAGTAATTTGGTAGGAGGCTGCCCTACCAGAAATGTACATGTTAGAAACGTGTTGTAAATACTATAATTACGCAAATACAAATCTTATATTAACACAAGTTGATTTGAAACATGATAAGAATTCATTCTACCCTGTCATTAATTTCACAAACACCTGAGTTTGGAGTGCATTTTCAGTTACTAAATAAATGTCTAATGTATTGGAAACAGGTTATCAAGTCATTTCAAATGCCATGGAACATTTCAGAATTGTGGTTATGGGTATAAAAGCCTTCTAGAGGAAGAGGAAGTATAGGCCTATGTGACAATACTTCCTCATTTAGGTTTAGTCATTTGTCAAAGTATGGCGACCTTGCGTTTCCCCATCGCTATTCTACTAACTCTTCTCCATCAACCAGGTAAAACATTTTCTAAGACATCTGTATAGTGATATTTTTTATATTGCTTAGACATGTGTGTCTATAATATGATTAGTAGGTTAGTAAGTAACAAGCAGTATAAATTGTGCTGATTACTCTGCTTATAACCAGTCCAACCAGTGTACTGTTTGTCTAACCAGTGTAATGGTTGTCTAACCAGCCCAACCAGTGTAATGGTTGTCTAACCAGTCCAACCAGTGTAATGGTTGTCTAACCAGTCTAACCAGTGGGTGACACAGGAACTCAGGAGAAGTCATTTGATGTGTTGAACTTTACAACATTCAAGTAATTTATTGACTTTTAAATTGAAAATATGGAATTAACTTTAGGGCAACAATTTTTGATGATACTGTATTTTTAAACATATGTTGAAGCTATACCAATTTGTTTACAAGTAATGAGTAATACAGTAATTTTGGGTGGTGATAGTATACTGATAGTATACAGTACTGTTCTACTGTGAGAAAACGTTCTCAGTGTCAGTTACAAGAAAGTCAATGACAGGAAACTACGCAACAGCGCCATTTGAAGTATGGAAACTTCTCACTATCTGAAATGCACAGTTCAACTTAATTTTCACACGTCTGTTAGAATCAACCACAATAATGTGCCCACATTTTTGAGCACCCAAGTTATCTATGCTTATAGGCAGATTAGGTTGTACTTCCTGGAGTTATACTTCATCAAGTTGCTTTTACTGAATGGTTTCTGAAACTGAATAGTTGATAGTGTGTATCATATCCTAGTTCTCTACTGTAAAAGTACTTCTGTATTACTTGTAACGAAGGTTGTGACTCTGTTGATCTAAAGGCAGCTAATCTTATTAATGGGTTCATCATTAAACCGTTTAGCAAATAGGGCGTATAGAGAAATTCCAGCCTAAACTACAAAGCCTGCAAATGGGATCATTACAATGTGTCAGTCAGTTTGGTATTTGCGAAAACAATCCATTTGCACATATTCCTTTAAGTGGTTGCGTTGCTAAATTAATATCTCCTACTGCTCTATTTGTCACATTGTTTGATTGACTTTCTCATCTTTTTTTTACATGATCTATTCTGTGTGTTTATTTCAGAGCCCAGTGCTGAGACCACTATGTTTGTGATGAAGGGACAGGATGTTCGCCTGGATGTCCAGCCAAATCTTAAACTGAAAAAAGATATTGATGTGTTATATTGGAAGTTTAACAGATCAGACAATATTGTAAAGTATCCCCCAGAAGTTACCTTTGAAAGGTACAAAGGTAGGGCTGAATTTAGTGAGGGAGACTTCTCTCTGCTACTGAAGAACCTACAGGACAGAGACAGTGGACTTTATGATGCAGTAGTGACTGGTAACGAAGACAGAAATGTTGCTACATACTTGATAAAAGTCCAAGGTATGTTTGACAGTTTTTCTATTTTTTTCTACAGTGACACAGTTTGATTAAACAAGCTAAACATGGTGTCCAGGTTAAATGCATATTCATTGGTACTCTAGCTCCTGTACTCAGGTTAATAAACAAACGACAAAGGGTTTCTCATTGTTTTCAGAGAGAGTTGAGCCTCCAGTCCTGACAGTGGACTCTGTCTCCTCCATCAATGACACCTGTAACGTGACTGTGACCTGCAGAGACCAGAACACCTCTGTCACCTCCAGCTGTAACAGCAGCACCTGCTCTCAGGTGGGAGGAGAGAGTAGAGGGGCTGAGACCTCCACTGTCCCCCTGCTCTCTGTCTATGTGGCAGGGGGTTCCATCATCTGTAACCACAGCAACCAAGTCAGCTGGGCCAACGACACCAAGGAGATCAAAACGATTTGTCTATTGGAATTAGGTAAGACAGATGCATACAAACGCCGTGCACACACACACACACACACACACTAGACACGCACACACTAGACTAGATGTTATATGCTACATACAGTATGTTGCCATTGAGATTTTGATGTAACTGTAATTCCAAAAACAGAGCGGGACATAGATGACCGTAACCACGCTGTCACAGTCGGGATGCCAGGTCCTGTCATCCATGTCATCATCATCTCTGTTGGATGCGTCTTGATTGGTTGGTGAAAGCTAAATAAAGGTAAGCTCACTGTTCTTGCTTATTACAGAAACCGTACAGTTAAGAATATAATGGTTCCCTGAAGTAGGGAAGGAGGTAAAACATACTCAGGGGAGTCAACAACCAATCCTATTCACCTGAAGCAAACTGATATCATGCCCAACGGGCCAATGGATGCCAAGCCCGCCCTCGGAAGCCCCACAATTCTAATACCGGGGCTCGCATCCATTTCCAAAATTCATTACCGCACTTTAGCAAGCCCAAACCCCCTGACTGCACGGGGACAAAATATGTTATACCACATTCTCTCCTTCAGGGAACAGTAGTTATATTCATTACTGTACATTCCCTTTCAGTCGGTCACTCTGTATAAAACATGCAGACATACAATCAAGCCCCAAGCCGGCTCAGAGGGTACCAAACTAGGAGACCCACGGCAGCCCAAGCACACACAGGTTCCAGAGCATCCAAAAAGGGGTTACAGAAGCCACCTTTTGCCCCTACCTTAATACTTACCCGAGAAGCCTGAACTGTCAGAACCTCATGAGGCCTGAACTGTCAGAGCCCTATATAACAAAACAGAACCTGCTGCAACATGGCTATGTATACTGACACGCTGCCACTGCAGCCCAAGTCCCTAGACCCCACGGTTCCAAGAATAACACTTACTTTGTGAACCTAAAATGTCCGAACTCGTACAAGGAACCGCAAATCCAAAACAACAGAACACCAGTCATGACTTGGTAAAACGCACGCGTGCTGCATAGCGTCAACCAATGTCACTGAAACCCATAGGAAACCTGCAGTAACCTTGGAATGGTGTACAGCAGGAATGTTCACCAGAGCTGTTGCCAGAGAATAGAATGTTCGCCAATGTTGTTTTAGAGAATTTGTCAGTAGGTCCAACCGGTCTCACAATGTGTTTGGCGTCGTGTGGGTGAAAGGTTTGCTGATGTATTTGTATTTATTAGGGATCCCCATTAGCTGCTGTCAAGGCAGCTGCTACTCTTCCTGGGTAGTCTCTGTATGCATGTGTCTGTGCCAATGTTTGTGTTGCTTCACAGTCCCTACTGTTCCATATACGTTTTTTTTTAATCTGTTTTTTAAATCAAATTTTACTGCTTGCGTCAGTTACTTCATGTGGAATAGAGTTCCATGTAGTCATGGCTTTATGTAGTACTGTGCTCCTCCCATAGTCTGTTCTGGACTTGGGGACTGTGAAGAGACCTCTGATGGCATGTCTTGTGGGGTATGCATGGGTGTCCGAGCTGTGTGCTAGTATTTTAAACAGACAGCTCGGTACCTTCAGCATGTCAACACCTCTTACAAAGACAAGTAATGATGCAGTCAATCTCTCTTCCACTTTGAGCCATGAGAGATTATCATGCATGTCATTAATGTTAGCTCTCCGTGCACTTTTAAGGGCCAGCCGTGCTGCCCTGTTCTGAGCCAACTGCAATTTTCCCAAGTCCCTCTTTGTGGCACCTGACCACACTACTGAAAAGTAGTCCAGGTGTGTCAAAACCAGCGCCTGTAGGACCTGCCTTGCTGATTGTGTTGTTAAGAAGGCAGAGCATCGCTTTATTATGGACAGACTTCTCCCCATCTTAGCTACTGTTGTTTCAATATGTTTTGACCATGACAGTTTACAGTCCAGCAATAATCCACCTCAACTTGCTCAATTTCCACGTTATTCATTACGAGATGTAGTTGAGGTTTAGGGTTTAGTGAATGATTTGTCCCAAATACAATGCTTTTAGTTTTGGAAATATTTAGGACTAACTTATTCCTTGCTACCCATTCCGAAACTAACTGCAGCTCTTTGTTAAGTGTTGCAGTCATTTCAGTCGCTGTAGTAGCTGACGTGTATAGTGTTGAGTCATCTGCATACATAGACACACTGGCCTTACCCAAAGCCAGTGGCATGTCATTCTGTTAGACAAGCAACTCTTTATCCACATTATAGCAGGGGGTGTAAAGCCATAATACGTACGTTTTTCCAGAAGCAGACTGATCGATTATGTCAAAAGCTGCACTGAAGTCTAACAAGAAAGCCCCCACAATCATTTTATCATCAATTTCTCTCAGCCAATCATCAGTCATTTGTGTAAGTGCTGTGCTTGTTGAGTTTCCTTCCCTATATGCGTGCTGAAAGTCTGTTGTCCGCTATTGTGGTAGAACAGTCGGAATCAGCCTTGTTATGTCCTGTACTCGTGCTCCTGGGTAGCACAGGGGTTTTGCCATGGGAACCAAGCTGTTTCTCACCATAGACCTGCCTATGATGACAGCTGGCGATGCTAAATGTGCCAGTCTCTCAGGCAGCCTCACGGTCTGATGAGGGTGGGAGCTCCAAGGATCTGAACCCGAGGTAGAAGACACCGGAGAGGGAGACAGAGGACGAAGATGCAGGTACATCCGGATCCAATCTTGAATGGGAAGCCAACAAGGAAGAAAGTGCTGGAACCTCTGCATCCAGGGCGGCAAAGCTGTTTCTGGTCTGTGTCAGGTCCGGGCTCAACATTTCCAAGTATACCCCTGTTTCCAGAGGACGCTTTCTTCGACTTCCACGGCGAGTGACGTACCTCCATGGCTGGTTGGTTGGGTCGAGAACAGCTCCGAACCCTGCTGAGCAACGGCCAGTTGGCTGTGGAGAGCCGACACGGCGGAGAAACTTCCACCAGAAAAGGACAATGTAGGCGGGTACCCAAGTAGCTTGTGAAGGTTTGCTACTTGCTTGCACTTCGCTCCTGTAGTCCTCCGCAAGCAAGCAGTTGCTACATTGAAAGTCAGCGCGGTCCACATTGTCCCGGAACAAAGCAAAGTAAACACAGCTCCTGCAGCGCTTGAAATGTTCAACATCGACCTCCATTTGAGATCGCCAACATTGTGAACAGAGTACATTGTGGAGGTGGGGTTATGGTATGGGCAGGCATAAGCTACAGACATCAAACACAATTGCATTTTATCGATGGCAATTTGAATGCACAGAGATACCGTGACGAGATCCTGTGGCCCATTGTTCTGCCATTCATCCACCACCATCACCTTATGTTTCAGCATGATAATGCACAGCCCCATGTCGCAAGGATCTGTACACAATTCCTGGAAGCTAAAAATGTCCCACTTCTTCCATGGCCTGCATAATCACTAGACATGTCACCCATTGAGCATGTTTGGGATGCTCTGGTTCGAGGTGTACAACAGTGTGTTCCAGTTCCTGCCAATATCCAGCAACTTCACACAGCCATTAAAGAGGAGTGGGAAAACATTCCAACATTCCAACAGCCTGATCAACTCTATGCAAAGATGTTGCGCTGCATGAGGCAAATGGTGGTCACACCAGATACTGATTGGTTTTATGATACACGCCTCTACCTTTTTTTTAAGGTATCTGTGATCAACAGATGCATATCTATATTCCCAGTCATGTGAAATCCATAGATTAGGGCCTAATGAATGTATTTCAATTGAATGATTTCCTTATATATACACGTTTATATTTTATTTCACTGTAGTTAGTCTATTGTAAATAATTATTTATTTAAATATATGAACTGTAAATCTTAGAATTTGTTGCATGGTGCGTTAATATTGTTGTTTCGTATAATAAAAGAACTATGAAAATACTTTAACTTTTATTTACTACACAACAAACATAAGAGGATAACAAAACTAAAGAACAACAATATTAACTGATAGACAATAAAAACACCCTAACAAAAAGCAAAGCAAAAAAAAGTGTGTTTTAAGGTGTCTTTTAAATATGTCAACAGTTTCGGCCCCCGTCAGGTTCTCTGGCAGGCAATTCCAGAGGCAGGGGGCATAGTAACGTAGAGGGCGCACGTGCCGACAGTACAGTCTTAATCACTCTCGAGGGTAAACCCCTAGTTGTCAAATTGAACCTTTCAGGGGCCGGACACACAGATCCCATATCTGAAGTCGTGGGTGCCAAATTCCTGTGCACCTGGGACAATAGATCCCGATGACACGCCCAACAGGCGGATAATCTCTGGAACCAGGGTTGTCTGGGCCAACAGAGAGCCACCAAAATCAACAACAGACCCTCCTGACGGACCCTCTCCATGGTCGCATGAACAGGTAATCCAGAGGAATTTCTAGAGTAGGGTTCGAAGCCACTGATACGCCAAAGCGTCCGTTCCCAACGGAGCGCCCAGATCCCTTACTGAGAATCTTGGTACACCTGTATTTGGAGAATTTCTCCCATTCTTCTCTGCAGATCCTCTCAAACTCTGTCGGGTTGGATGGGGTGTGTCGCTGCACAGCTATTTTCAGGTCTCTCCAGAGATGTTCGATCGGGTTCAAGTCCGGGCTCTGCTTGGGCCATTCACAGACATTCAGAGGCTTGTGTCGTGGAAAATGGTTCCTCAAAAATATGAAACTCTTACAAGAACTTGTGAATTCAAAAAGACTTTAATACACGTAACAAAGTCTTGAGCCGGTCCATGGAACGACTGACTCTACCCATCACAGGGCTCTGTTTATATACCTTTGTAGCACACGGGTACATTCCCATATATGAATAGGATTTCTCCTTGCCACTATTATCCTCCAATCCGAGCTCTTGCTTGTTTACTCCCAGTAACGCCCACCTCTGTTCTAAGTTTAGATTAGAATAGTGGCAAGGCCCTTAATGTAATACAAAAAAGAATACATTTATCGTGACCATATATTTCCTGTGTTGGCCATTCTGTTGTCTTCTTCTAGACCTTAATGTATTAAATCAATGGATTAAATCAGCATTATATCTTTCCCTGATACGTCTATGATCTCAATGTCCTGTTCTTTGCATATGGAAAAATAGCTTGTCCTTGCCTCTCTTCACCACATTCTTTGTCTTCACAGTTGCTTGCTGTCACTCACACTTGACATTTGGTTGGGCTATATTATTAGTCCTGCAAGCACTTGACCTTTAACTTATAGTTTCTGTCTTTCCTAAGTCCTTATGCTTCCACTGTTCGCCTGCCTGATTATACAGACCCTGTTACTTGACTCTATATAAACATATGTATTTACGGGTCTCAGGTATGCAGTCCTGTCACTAGTCCAGGACAACCCTCAACACATGTTCTGCTCAACAGTGCTTTCTATATGTCCTGTGTAATTAGTGATATGCATGTTTGTTAAGGAAAGAAGAAAAGACAATTAAATGTCATCAAATTATCCCCTACACATCCCCCCTTTGGGACTACTAAGTCCCACATAAAACAACACAAATCAAAACCCAAAAGAACAGCTAGATGACCGCAGAATGAAGCCAAACAAGACAAACAATATCACAAAAAAAATACTTCACAAATTAAAACAAGACAGGACCAAAAACCACCTCTCAAATGAAAGAGGAGGAAAAGATCCAGTCTGAGAACAAAAATTAACACAAATATAACAAAAATGTAGAAGCAATGAGCATGTAGTGCATAGCCTTGCCTGAGGTTGTCTCAGAGATGTAGAATATAGAAAACACAATGAGTATGAGCAGAATACACACAAAGAACAAAGAACCAAAAATAAAAATGAAATGACATCATTCTAAAAGAAAATACCATAACATGACCCCCTCGCGGACACCTCTCCATCACAAGTTAAATCATACAAGACATAATTGAGTTAGAGGATTGAGGACATGGTCCGTGAACTCTTGTAACCGGAATACCTTATGTTACCTAACATGTTTACAGTGATCCCTTTTTCAGAAGGCAAAACTTACTTGAATTAAAACAAAAAATATAAAAACCAAAACAAACCACAACAAAGAAACCAAAAGAAATACAAAAGAGAACTGGCCTAAACACATACCACATCCTTGCACAAAGGACAAAACCCCTCTTTTGACACACAGCACACATTCTTACCATAATGAAAATGTCCATCCACAGGTGTCATAGAACATCATTTGCAACAAACCCCCCGTAGGACATTTTATGTGTACATGTATTATAACTTAGTCTTCAGAAGAAGAATCTTTGGCACAAACAGGAAACCCTTCTGGATGAAAATCACAAACCGTAGATCATCATAAAGCATATGTCCATCACTGTGAGACTTAGAGCACCACTTGAAACTTCCTCTCCCATGACAAGATTCATGCACATGAACAAACAAAGTCATCACAATCAGGAACCCATCATACACAGGAATATAGATCCAAAACCTGATTTAATCTCATCTCTAGCTTTAAATTCATTAGGGACACCTCTAGGTTGTTAATTGTACCTTATATAGACCTTATTGTCAGACCTGTAATCTCTTTACTCTATGTTTTGTAGTTAACTGCTTAGTATCACTAGGATCCCATTCAGTTACAGTAATCTGTTGAATTAACCCAACCCCGCACAAAGGCCTGTCCATCCTTCAGGTAAAACATTCAAAGGGTTGTTGTTCCCACACATCCAACAACTGTCAGCAATACCCCTATCCTGATTTTTTAATAAGGTTAGAGACAATGAAACTTTAGTTATGTGGCCACATGATCCTTTCCCATACATAATCATACCACCATCTCCAATTTTTTCAAATACCTGCCACTTCCAACATCCAAATAGTATCACATACAACAGTAGTGTTACCCACATCAATTCCTTCAGTACCTTCAGTGACTTTGCTATAGAAACACTCATATTACCCTTTAACCACATTCCCTAGGTCCTGTTGAAGTCCATTTAATTCAGTCCTAATGTCATAAACAGCACATTCATGTTCTCCCCACCTAGTGTTGTTTAATACACTGCTCAAAAAAATAAAGGGAACACTTAAACAACACAATGTAACTCCAAGTCAATCACACTTCTGTGAAATCAAACTGTCCACTTAGGAAGCAACACTGATTGACAATAAATTTCACATGCTGTTGTGCAAATGGAATAGACAACAGGTGGAAATTATAGGCAATTAGCAAGACACCCCCAATAAAGGAGTGGTTCTGAAGGTGGTGACCACAGACCACTTCTCAGTTCCTATGCTTCCTGGCTGATGTTTTGGTCACTTTTGAATGCTGGCGGTGCTTTCACTCTAGTGGTAGCATGAGACGGAGTCTACAACCCACACAAGTGGCTCAGGTAGTGCAGCTCATCCAGGATGGCACATCAATGCGAGCTGTGGCAAGAAGGTTTGCTGTGTCTGTCAGCGTAGTGTCCAGAGCATGGAGGCGCTACCAGGAGACAGGCCAGTACATCAGGAGACGTGGAGGAGGCCGTAGGAGGGCAACAACCCAGCAGCAGGACCACTACCTCCGCCTTTGTGCAAGGAGGAGCACTGCCAGAGCCCTGCAAAATGACCTCCAGCAGGCCACAAATGTGCATGTGTCTGCTCAAACTGTCAGAAACAGACTCCATGAGGGTGGTATGAGGGCCCAACGTCCACAGGTGGGGGTTGTGCTTACAGCCCAACACCGTGCAGGACGTTTGGCATTTGCCAGAGAACACCAAGATTGGCAAATTCGCCACTGGCGCCCTGTGCTCTTCACAGATGAAAGCAGGTTCACACTGAGCACGTGACAGACGTGACAGAGTCTGGAGACGCCGTGGAGAACGTTCTGCTGCCTGCAACATCCTCCAGCATGACCGGTTTGGCGGTGGGTCAGTCATGGTGTGGGGTGGCATTTCTTTGGGGGGCCGCACAGCCCTCCATGTTCTCGCCAGAGGTAGCCTGACTGCCATTAGGTACCGAGATGAGATCCTCAGACCCCTTGTGAGACCATATGCTGGTGCGGTTGGCCCTGGGTTCCTCCTAATGCAAGACAATGCTAGACCTCATGTGGCTGGAGTGTGTCAGCAGTTCCTGCAAGAGGAAGGCATTGATGCTAAGGACTGGCCCGCCCGTTCCCAGACCTGAATCCAATTGAGCACATCTGGGACATCATGTCTCGCTCCATCCACCAACGCCACGTTGCACCACAGACTGTCCAGGAGTTGGTGGATGCTTTAGTCCAGGTCTGGGAGGAGATCCCTCAGGAGACCATCCGCCACCTCATCAGGAGCATGCCCAGGCGTTGTAGGGAGGTCATTCAGGCACGTGGAGGCCACACACACTACTGAGCCTCATTTTGACTTGTTTTAAGGACATTACATCAAAGTTGGATCAGCCTGTAGTGTGGTTTTCCACTTTAATTTTGAGTGTGACTCCAAATCCAGACCTCCATGGGTTGATAAATTTGATTTCCATTGATAATTTTTGTGTGATTTTGTTGTCAGCACATTCAACAATGTAAAGAAAAAAGTATTTAATTAGATTATTTCATTCATTCAGATCTATGATGTGTTATTTTAGTGTTCCCTTTATTTTTTTGAGCAGTGTATGTTCCCACCTTTGGTGCTACCTAGGGAAATCCTACATTATGGTACACAAAGGAATATGATATTTGAAATGACCACAGTGAACATTTTTACATTTAGCACATCCTTGAAATAATGCAGGTTCAGGTACTATTAACAAGTCAGAGAACGGTGATTTACTACCTAGAATGCAATTGTCCGCCCCATGTTTAGCTGCTGTGTATCTAGCCCATTTATACCAGTCATTTCTCACTCTTTCTGCCAATGTAATTATCTTGAGGTAGAGAGTTAGTGTGAGTGTTGGTCAGAAAGTTCCAAATGTCAGTGAAAAACCCTCCTGACTCTGACCCCTCAGGTTTCATTATGCTTGTAGTGGTCGGTTTGGTAAGGCAGTTGATGGCAACCTAGTGGTGATAACATCAGTTTTCACAGCTGCCTCTGCCATTATTGTAGTTGCCCTAGTTGTCAAAGGCTTCTCCTGCTCAGGTGCTGGCGCAGAATCAATTCTAATGATGGTTACTCTGTTTCCTTCAGTCTGTCTTATATTTGCTATTTCAACTATAAATTCTTCACCTTCAACGTGTTTAATTTTATTCATAGTGAGCATCCACATGTCCTTGTCTTTGGCTATTGTCAGGTCGCAGCCTTTTGGATCCCATAATACCTCTCCCTTGGTTTGATGATGTGTCCACCCACAGAAAGCAATCTCAGGTAGTGGTTTGATCCTTATGATTGAGATTGACTTCTGTTCTCCAGGTTCCGTTATGATTTGAGGTAAGACTGGGATGCTAACCTTGTCGTTCTTCTCAAGTTTTGCAGCAGGTTCTCCTCTTCTCTTTCTGCTTGCTTCCTGTTTCTTAATTGTTCGTGAACTTGCTGCCCTTTTTTCCATGATGACTGATGCAATTGTTATGTCAGTGTCACTGTTCTTTTGTTCTTCTGGTCTCAATTGACTGTTAAGGATATAAGCTGAGGGAGGAAAAGTCAATTGTGGGGAAATCCCCCTCTTCTTCAACCCGTAGAAGTTCACCTCGTCCTGCCCCTTGTGAAGGTTCACTCTCTCCTGCAACCTGTGGACATAGTCCTTCCTCTTCACCTGGTGGAAGCCCTCCTTCCAGTCTGAATGCCCCCCCCCAGGGAATGCATTGATTTCAGGGAAATGTGGTTCCCACTCTTCAGTTGGTATTTCGGCGTCCCATTGTAACAGGCTTCTGTCAGGGAGATCTGCCAGAATACATATGAGCATCAGGCATGCCACTTCCCCCCAACCCTGGACTCTCAGATCCTCCAGGAGAGAAAAGTTGTTCCTCGCAGGGTTTGGCTCCTGCATCTTCTTTCTTCCACCTTCCTCTCGGTGGATTAGTCGCATCCTGGCTTCCACTTCGTCTACTGACATCCTGCCACCTCCCTGGTGCCTCGATCTCCTCCCTGCTCCCGTTCCCTCCGAGCTCCTGCCTGGTGGATTAGCATTCTCTGCGTTCTCATATCTCAACGGTTGTCTCCTCCTCTCTGACAGACTCTGAAGCAATGGTTTAGATGTTTCCACGTCTTGCTTCCTTTCACCTGGACGGCAGTTGGCGTTGCTATAGCCACCTCGTAGGGTCCTTCCCTCTTTGGCTCATTCCATTCTTCCAGAACACTCAGACCTGGTCACCTCAGATCACCGGACGTGGAACCTCTGGTCCTGGTGGAGATTATCTCCCTTCTTTCTGTGAAGCATTCACACTTAGAGACTTACGGCCTCTGTTCTATGATTACACCATACACCCTCTTATGTCCATTACTCATCACACAACACACTGACATTCCAGCTGAAGCTGGCGACCCCCTCTCTCCTTCTGGTTCCTAAGAGAGTGATAGCAGAATACTTGGAAAGCAAAAGAAAACATAACAGTTTTGACAATGTGATATGTTATACATAAATATATATGCCCAAAAACCTAAATCTAAGACCATGACAATTCCCACTCTCTCTTCACCTGTCTCTACGCCTTAAGGATGCGCTCCTGCTGGACTCTGCAAAAATAAAAGCCCTAAAAAGCTTCCTCGTGCTTTCATCCAGTTTTCCCCTTTCGGCCCCAGGTTCTGAGAGGTGTTCCCAAGTCATGTCATTTTTACTTAGTTCTCCATCTCAACTAATAGGCATGTCACCTGCTATGCATATCCCTAATCAACATTACACCCACTGTAAGTAAATCAAAACTGTATATGCATTCATATCAATGCCTTCAATATGTTATTTAGAGTACAATTACCCTAACATCTTTTCCATATGTAGCATTACCCTATAAAGCAATTAACTCCTAACTTAACCCATCTGCATGTATATCCACAGTGAAATCTAATCTCTTTCTTTAACTCCTCTTCTTCTGTTATGGTGTTTTCAAGCTCATCCCTTACATGGTGTACCTTACTTCTTGTGAGAATGATGCACCCACCAAAGAGAGACATGTCAATCTTTACCACTGCAGGTGTTGTAAGGAGTACCTCCTGCCAGGTGTATTTTGATGTACACTCAATCTCCAGAATTCAGCTTATGCCCTTGGTCATCTCTGCTTTCACCTGAAGAAATGCACACTGCACACATGGGTTATTTCCTGACAACATAATTTGTGACATTCAATAACTACATCCCCTGTACTTCTACCAGTCTCCCAGTTACAAATCCCTGTGGTATGAGTCTTCATAAACTGATATCCCAACAATTCTACCAAAGTTACCCCTTCTACTACTCACATGGCCTATGCCTGTAATCTATCAAGTGTTACGACTGTTAGAAATTAGGAACGAGATTAATGAGTTGGAAGAATATTCAACCTACGTATCATTCCATCTAACCAATAACATGCTAGTCACTACTCCTAATTGCACCTTTACAGTTACAACCATACTAATACATTCACAAATCAATTAGCCAATATACATCATTCCCCCCTCTGGAACAATGAACACCCTCATGTTCCACAAAACCTAAAAACCTATAGACTTGAAAAGAAAAGACAGAGTACATGTATAATAACTCAGCACCACTCAATGATGCAATGTACCATAAACATTTTGAATACAAGGTAAAACAACAAAATGTCCATGGTTGTCCCACACCATCATTCAGTGATTCCTTAAACAAAACTACCTCCCCTCACGATGACACGTCTAGAAACTCTTCCAGTCACATAAATGTTATCAGCAAATTGACCCCCCACCATGCTTTATCAATTTTCTCCCACAATATCCCAACCATAATGAAAACACTCCACAAATTATCCAACCCGAATTTTAAATGACTAACCTCCTATCAACTTAGCACAGATCATCCCTGTTAGAACCTACATTTATATTTTGTTGACGGTCATGACTCTTCTCATTCAGCCCCCCTCTCCCTGGTCACAAGTGGCCCGGTAAGGAAAGATCAGTATCTCAATGCATTCCTAGGTTAAACAGTCAGCAAGGCGTATTACCCTACTATTTTATTGTATCCGTTGTTACCTCTTATCTTAGGATAACTTTAAGGTTTATTTTAACCCTACAGTACTGTTTAAACTTGTCTGCATGCTATTTTTTCTATTTTACATACCGGTATATTTTATGTGTAATTTTATCTCGAAAGTCCTATATTTGCCAAGCTTATTTATTTACCGCTTCGTTATGTCAGTATTTTTCTTTTTGTATCTAGTTTCCTTCAACCAATCATTTGTTGGTTCTCTTTACACCCTTTCTATGTGCTCTTTTTTAGTTGAATTTTCCAAAAGAATCTACACAATTCAATCACTAGAGGGCGACCTACACCACGTTTATCCTTGTCAGTTTGCATTTTTATCCTACTCTGATTCACTCTCTCTATCCAAAGAGACTTCACACAGTCGAGCTTTCATTTCCACTCAGGCTTTTATTATCATTCGTTCACACACGTCATTCAAATCATGTTTTACCTAAAACAACCTGTAGTTTATTTTTATTTTTTTATTCTGGCCTGATACACTTTCTCCACACAGGGAGACGGTTATTCTCTACAGGATTTTTATACACAATACGCTTCTCCTAAAGCGACCTATAGTTAATGTTATCCTGATACACCTCAGCTACCCTTGGTAAACATTTATTCTCTATAGGATTTACATACACAATACGCCTTCCCTAAAGCGACCTATAGTTAATGTTATCCTGATACACCGCCGCTGCACAGGTAAACATTTATCCTCTATAGGATTTACATACACAATAAGCCTTCCCTAAAGCGACCTATCTATTCAGACCCCTTACTATAATTTTCTGGGCGATATCATAGGATTTTCTCTTTACATTTGTGTTTGACAATATGTCCAGACAACCAATGCACCACGCCAGGCCAGGCAGCCCAGCCAGACAGGGCAAACAAACGCACCAATCAGGCCCCACAAGGTCCCCGGATGAGCAGTCTGGAGAGAGGGACCGCCTGAATCACACGCCCGACACGAACCACCTGATCAAGTTGCCTGGACCATGTGTTAACGCACGAGTCCAGAACAGGTCCTGAAACAGCTGCGCTCGGCCAAGTCTAATCAGACAGGGCAATCCCACTCAAACAGGCCACCCATGTGGGTTCGTTGAGCGGTGCAACCAATAGCAATTGCAGACCCCCCCCTACCAGCCACCCGACACCAACGAGGCACACCGTTCTCCTTTCATCTAGTCCCCACAAATGTGATTACTTTTAACAACCCCCCAAAATCTCATGCATGCATGCAATTTATTGAATTCAAAAGTTCTTAATATTACTAGGTTCTTTTTAGGAGTTTTTAGCGAGATCCACGTGATACCTTATCGCCGAGACAGATCTCCTGTGGCAAATCACACAAACTTTCAACCATTCGTAAGAACTATGCTTACCTTTTTAATAGCTGGGTGGCCACCCCGTTTGCACAATTTGCCCAGAAGACCCGCCGTCGGTCCCAAAGCGCCACTGTCTTGTGATCCCGTCTACTCCTGGCAAGCTCACCAAATATGTTGTGGAAAATGGTTCCTCAAAAATATGAAACTCTTACAAGAACTTGTGAATTCAAAAATACTTTAATACACGTAACAAAGTCTTGAGCCGGTCCATGGAACGACTGACTCTACCCATCACAGGGCTCTGTTTATATACCTTTGTAGCACACGGGTACATTCCCATATATGAATAGGATTTCTCCTTGCCACTATTATCCTCCAATCCGAGCTCTTGCTTGTTTACTCCCAGTAACGCCCACCTCTGTTCCAAGTTTAGATTAGAATAGTGTCAAGGCCCTTAATGTAATACAAAAAAGAATACATTTATCGTGACCATATATTTCCTGTGTTGGCCATTCTGTTGTCATCTTCTAGACCTTAATGTATTAAATCAATGGATTAAATCAGCATTATATCTTTCCCTGATACGTCTATGATCTCAATGCCCTGTTCTTTGCATATGGAAAAATAGCTTGTCCTTGCCTCTCTTCACCACATTCTTTGTCTTCACACTTGCTTGCTGTCACTCACACTTGACATTTGGTTGGGCTATATTATTAGTCCTGCAAGCACTTGACCTTTAACTTATAGTTTCTGTCTTTCCTAAGTCCTTATGCTTCCACTGTTCGCCTGCCTGATTATACAGACCCTGTTATTTGACTCTATATAAACATATGTATTTACGGGTCTCAGGTATGCAGTCCTGTCACTAGTCCAGGACAACCCTCAACACATGTTCTGCTCAACAGTGCTTTCTATATGTCCTGTGTAATTAGTGATATGCATGTTTGTTAAGGAAAGAAGAAAAGACAATTAAATGTCATCAAATTATCCCCTACACTTGTCCCAAAGCCACTCCTGCGTTGTCTTGGCTGTGTGCTTAGGGTCGTTGTCCTGTTGTAAGGTGAACCTTCGCACCAGTCAAGGATCTCTCTGTACTTTGCTCCATTCATCTTCTGCTCAATTCTGACAAGTCTCCTAGTCCCTGCCACTGAAAAACATACCCACAGCATGATGCTGCCACCACCATGCTTCACCGTAGGGATGATGCCAGGTTTCCGCCAGATATGATGCTTGGCATTCAGGCCAAAGCGTTTAATCTTGGTTTAATCAGACCAGAGAATCTTGTTTCTCATGGTCAGAGTACTTTAGGTGCCTTTTGGCAAACTCCAAGTGGGCTGTCATGTGCCTTTTACTGAGGAGTGGCTTCCGTCTGGCTTCCGTCTATTCTACCATAAAGGTCTGATTGGTGGAGTGCTGCAGAGATGATTCTCCCATCTCCACAGAGGAACTCTGGAGCTCTCTCAGAGGGACCATCAGGTTCTTGGCCACCTCCCTCTATTGCTCAGTTTGACTGGGAGGCCAGCTCTGGGAAGAGTATTAGTGGTTCCAGACTTCTTCCATTTAAGAATGATGGAGGCCACTGTGTTCTTGGGGACCTTCAGTCTTGGCAAAATGGCGTAGCAGTGCAGACATGTTTTGTCGTCCTCTCGTGTACTTTGTATTTTTTCGTCTTTTTTTTGTATATATTTAAATTTTATTTGTAATATCTTTTCCATTTTTAAATTAAAGAGTCCTTACAGTAGCCTGCCTCACCCAATGTGATACGGAACTGCAATGTTTTTAGACCTCATAGTCAGAACCTCCATCAGAAGCTAGCCATCAGCAGCTAACCAGCTAATTAGCTACTAGCTATTTTGTAATTGTTAGCCACTGCTAGCGGACTTTACCTTCACTTTTTTTAGCATGGATAATACTTGCCTGCCTACCAGTATCGGACTGTTTTCTCCACTACAATGCCGGATTCCTGCCGTAAACCCTGGACCATTACTCCTGATCATCACAGCTAGCTAGCTGCCACCGAGTGACCCAGCCCCGAAGCTAGCCCTGAGCCAGGCCCACCTCCCGGCCTACTCAGTGATCACCTGGACTTTACCCGAACACGGCTAGAATCCACTACTCCACCCGTTCCTTGCCGTTATCTCTGGACCTTTGCATCAGATCATCGCTGCTAGCTAGCCGCTACCGAGTGGCTATAGTGGCTAATGTCCTTGCCCCTAAGCTAGCACCAGTTAGCCGCGAGCCAGGCGCATCTCCCGGCTAGCAAACAAAATTACTACAACTACAATACTTCTTTTGCCATCTGTCTTGGACCCTTTGTCGGCACGGTGCCCCGCCATACCACCACGACTGGTCTGCCGACGAAACTCCATCCGCTGTGCCTTCAACAGGCCTTTGCCGGATGTTGGAGCAGACGCTTCTACTTACTGCTAACTTTAAACACAGTGTCTCCCGCATGCTAGCGTAGTAACGACTACCCCTCCGGCTTCCTTGTTCCATTTATTGCTGTTCACTGGACCCTATGATCACTTGGCTACATAGCTGATGCCTGCTGGACTGTTCATTAATCACGGTACTCAATTTTGTTTATTTTTGTTTATCTGTTGGCCCCAGCCGCGAACTCAGGCCCTGTGTGAAGTTAACCAACCCTCTCTGCCCATTCATCGCCATTTTACCTGTTGTTGTCTTAGCTGATTAGCTGTTTTTGTCTTACCCGTTGTTGTCTTAGCTAGCTCTCCCAATCAACACCTGTGATTGCTTTATGCCTCGTTTTATGTCTCCCTAAATGTCAATATGCCTTGTATACTGTTGTTTAGGATAGTTATCATTATTTTAGTCTACTGCGGAGCCCCTAGTCCCACTCAACATGCCTCAGATACCTCTTTTGTCCCACCTCCCACACATGCGGTGACCTCATCCAGCATAACTAGCGCCAGAGATGCAACCTCTCTTATCATCACTCGGTGCCTGGGTTACCTCCCCTGTACCCGCACCCCACCATACCCCTGTCTGTACATTATGCCCTGAATCTATTCTACCACGCCCAGAAATCTGCTCCTTTTATTCTCTGTCCCCAACGCACTAGATGACCAGTTTTGAAAGCTTTTAGACATACCCTCATCCTACTCCTTCGCTGTTCCTCGGGTGATGTGGAGGTTAACCCACTCTAATTGACTGTAATGAATTGCAAAAACCACTGAAGCTAAAGACTTATATTTCCCTCACTAACTTTAAACATCAGCTATCTGAGCAGCTAACCGATCGCTGCAGCTGCACATAGCCCATCTGTAAATAGCCCATCCAATCTACTTGCCTCATCCCCATATTGTTTTTATTTACTTTTTCTGCTCTTTTGCACACCAGTATTTCTACTTGCACATCATCATCTGCTCATCTATTACTCCAGTGTTAATTTGCTAAATTGTAATTATTTCACTACTATGGCCTATTTATTGCTTTACCTCCTCACGCCATTTGCAGACACTGTATATAGACTTTCTTTTTTTCTATTGTGTTATTTGACCGTACGCTTGTTTATTCCATGTGTAACTCTGTGTTGTTGTTTGTGTCGCACTGCTTTGCTTTATCTTGGCCAGGTTGCAGTTGTAAATGAGAGCTTGTTCTCAACTAGCTTACCTGGTTAAATAAAGGTGAATTACAAAAAAATACAAAAAAAATACAAAAAAAAAGAAATACTCCAGAAATTTTTTGGTAACCTTGGCCAGATCTGTGCCTCGACCCAATCCTGTCTTGGAGCTCTATGGACAATTCCTTCGAACTCATGGCTTGATTTTTGGTCTGATATGCACTGCTAATTGTGGGACCTTATATAGACAGGTGTGTGCCTCTCCAAATCATGTCCAATCAATTGAATTCACCACAGGTCGACTCCAATCAAGTTGTAGAAACATCTCAAGGATGACCAATGGAAACAGGATACACCTGAGCTCAATTTCTGGTCTCATAGTAAAGGGTCTGAATATTTACAGTACCAGTCAAAAGTTTGGACACACCTACCAACGATTTTTCTTTATATTTACTACATTGTAGAATAATAGTGAAGACATCAAAACGATGAAATAACACATATGGAATCATGTAGTAACCAAAAAGGTGTTAAACAAATGAAAATATATTTTAGATTCTTAGTAGCCACCCTTTGCCTTGATGACAGCTTTGCACACTCTTGGCATTCTCTCAACCAGCTTCAGCTGGAATGATTTTCCAACAGTCTTGAAGGAATTCCCACATATGCTGAGCACTTGTTGGCTGCTTTTACTTCATTCTGCAGTCTAACTCATCCCAAACCGTCTCAATTGGGTTGAGGTCGGGTGATTGTGGAGGCCAGGTCATCTGATGCAGCACACCATCACTCCTTCTTGATCAAATAGCTCTTACTCCGCCTGGAGGTTTTTTGGTTCCTTGTCCTGTTGAAAAACAAATGATAGTCCTACTAAGCGCAAACCAGATTGGATGGCGTATCGCTGCAGAATGCTGTGGTAGACTTGCTGGTTAAGTGTGCATTGAATTCTAAATAAATCACAGACAGTGTCACCAGCAAAGCACCCTCACACCATCACAGCTCCTCCTCCATGCTTCACGGTGGGAACCACACATGCGGAGATCATCCGTTCACCTACTCGGCGTCTCACAAAGACACGGTGGTTGGAACCAAAAATCTCACATTTGGACTCATCAGACCAAAGGAAAAATGTCCACCGTTCTAATGTCCATTGCTCGTGTTTCTTGGCTGAACCAAATCTCTTCTTCTTATTGGTGTCCTTTAGTAGTAGTTTCTTTGCAGCAATTAGACCACGAAGGCCTGATTCATGCATTCTACTCTGAACAGTTGATGTTGAGATGTGTCTGCTACTTGAACTTTGTGAAGCATTTGTTTGGGCTGCAATTTCTGAGGCTGGTAAACTCTAATGAACTTATCCTATCTCAAATATAAAATCTATTTTGATTTGTTTAACACTTTTTTGGTTACTGCACGATTCCATATGTGTTATTTCAAAGTGTTGATGTCTTCACTTCTGTTCTACAATATAGAAAATAGTAAAAATTAAGAAAAGCCCTGGAATGAGTTAGTGTGTCCAAACTTTTGACTGGTCTTGCATGTATTTATGTATTTTTTTGACTGGTCTTGTATGTATTTCGGTTTTTTATTTTAAATAATCATTTCTAAAAATAAACATTTCTTAAAACCTGTTTTCTCTTCATGGGGTATTGTGTAGAATTGAAAGTATATTTGAATTTTTTGAATTTTATAATAAGGCTGTAACGTAACAAAATGTGGAAAAGGTCAAGGAGTCTGAATACTTTCTGAATGCAATCTAGTTGCAAGCCACGGAATTATAGCCAGGAAAGAGGGGCTTCCGAGGGCGGGCTCGTTATCCATTGGCCCATTGGACATGGTTTCAGTTTGCATCAGGTGAATAGGATTGGTCGTTGACTCCCTATAGTGTGTTATACCTCGTGAGTGACTGAAAGTGAACATATTATATTAATTAAACTTTTGTGAAAACTGTTGAAAACAGGATGTAGTGATTTCACATTATTTACATATATTCATAGCAAATCTTTATTGTATTTTATGTGATTGATTTATAGGTGACAAAGTGGAAATTATAATCACAGAGTATGCTATATTCAGGGTAAGATACCATAGATATTTAACACCACTGATACTGTGTCATTGTTGATGCCATTTAAAAAAAATGCAGTAGGTGGAAAATGTATACATTCTAAAATACTGAGAAACTCAAGTTAGTTTCTTATATTATAGAGCATTGAACCACTGAGAAATATTACATTTATTGATTTGAGGTAATTAATTACCTTGTTTTATACCTGTGTCACCATTCATAAATTCATAGTGAAGTTGTTACTGTATGTTTTTATTCTCCAGACTCCAGATAATGGTCAAGTAGGTGGTGAAGAGCAGGTGTCTCCAGGTCCAGCATCACCCACCATCTACAGTATGGTGGGAGATTACCACCCCCAGCATGTGAACCAGCCCACCATGGTGGGAGACCAGCCTCCACCTGAAGACTTCCCCATGACCTCCATGACCCCCATGACCTCCATGCCTGAGAGTTTATATGCTACTGTATGATGGTGAAAAAGAGAAGCAAACAATAATCAGGAATTTTAACATCTTAGACCGCGATTCTGTCACTTTGCTTTTTGTCGGCTATACGCCTTTGAAGGCAATGTTCCCACATTCACTGGGAAACATTCAATTCAATTCAATTCAATCGGAAATTATGTTTAAATGTGCATAGCTGACAAACCATGATCAGATTGAATCTTGGCCTAAAACCGCGGAATATCCATGCCATAGCGTGATTTAAATTTAAATGCAATGTACCTGCGTGTGTGGGGATGCATTCATGGTAAACTCTGTATATGTCGACTCAATCGGAAATTACCTTTACATTTCTATCGTGCTACAATGCAGATATTCTTCAAACAACGATCAACTACAGATTAAGGATCTTAATTTGATCACACTGTTGTTGCAGGAAATGCAAACTTGTAGCGTATTCGAGGTTTAAAAATGCTTCTAAAGTTTGGAATTGACACTTTAAATATCAGACTTGATTTGCCCTAACAAAAAATCTATCAACCTCGACAAACATTTTCATTATTTATATTCCCATAATCCTGTTGCTTCAGGATATTTTCCAGCTGTAAGAAACTGGTCAAATTAAGATCCTACATCTGTAAGCACAGCTGTCTTTGAAAATTTAAAATATATATATTTTTCCTTGTAATTTAGTCAACGTTTATTTAGCTTATTGCTTTTCCTTACCATTTTTTATAAAGCATATGTTATTTGTTTATATATATTTTTAAAAACAGTAAAAAAACGTAACAAATGTTTTGACATTTTTAGTTGTTATGAGTGGTGTAAAGTACTTAAGTACTTTAAAGCACCTCTTAAGTAGTTTTTTGGGGTATCTGTACTTTACTATTTATATTTTTGCCAACTTTTACTTTTACTTCACTGCATTTCCATAACACCCAAAAGTACTCGTTACATTTTCACAGGAAAATTGACCAATTCACACACTTATCAAGAAAACATCCCTGGTCATCCCTACTGCCTATCTGGCAGACTCATTGAACGCAAATGCTTCATTTGTAAATTATGTCTGAGTGTTGGTGTGCCCCTGGCTATCCGTCAATAAAAATAAAAATAAAATTGTGTCATCTGGTTTGTTTAATAAGGAATTTGAAAGGATTTATACTTGTACTTTTGATATTTAAGTACATTTTAGAAATTCCATTTACTTTTTGATACTTAAGTATATTGAAAACCAAATACTTTTAGTCTTTTACTCAAGTTGTATTTTACTGGGTGACTTTCACTTTTACTTGAGTCATTTCTATTTACTTTTGCTCAAGTATGACAATTGAGCACTTTTTCCACCACTGGATGTTATACCAATCTTTTTATAACTTTTCGGTTTAAATCAAAATCCACCTCAAAATCATAGCGGTACAAATGATTAGCTATCTGAAAATTACATCATGACAGTAGTATGCTGTAAAAGTACATAAGTACACATTTCAAATTATGCATCAAAGTGGGTATTAAACATAAGCAAATCATTCATCATAGTGTGTATTAAACAGAAACACATCATTCATCTTAATAGGTATAAAACAGAAACAAATCATTTATCATAGTGGGTATTAAACATAAGCAAATCATGAATCATAGTGGGTATTAAACATAAGCAAATCATTCATCATAGTGTGTATTAAACAGAAACACATCATTCATCTTAATAGGTATAAAACAGAAACAAATCATTTATCATAGTGGGTATTAAACATAAGCAAATCATGAATCATAGTGGGTATTAAACATAAGCAAATCATTCATCATAGTGTGTATTAAACAGAAACACATCATTCATCTTAATAGGTATAAAACAGAAACAAATCATTTATCATAGTGGGTATTAAACATAAGCAAATCATGAATCATAGTGGGTATTAAACATAAGCAAATCATTCATCATAGTGGGTATTAAACAGAAACACATCATTCATCTTAAGCATACTGCTAGCGCCCCACTGCTCCCTAAGTAGTTTTAAACATAAACAAATAATTTATCATAGTGGGTATTAAACAGAAACAAATTATTCATCATAGTGTGTATTAAACAGAAACACATCATTCATCTTAATAGGTATAAAACAGAAACAAATCATTTATCATAGTGGGTATTAAACATAAGCAAATCATTTATCATAGTGGGTATTAAACATAAGCAAATCATTCATCATAATGAGTATTAAACAGAAACAAATTATTCATCATAGAGGGTACTAAACATAAACAAATAATTAATCATAGTGAGTATTAAACAGAAACAAATTATTCATCATAGCGGGTACTAAACATAAACAAATAATTAATCATAGTGAGTATTAAACAGAAACAAATTATTTATCATGGTCAGTATTAAACAGAAACAAATTATTCATCAAAGTGGGTAATAAACAGAAACAAATTAACCTAAAACATGTGATACTGTACAGTCAGATATTCTTATGTTATGCTGTGCTACTGTACATTATACTATGTCATGTAATGCTATATTATGTCAAGCCATAATAATATGCCATTAAATGCTATGCTATCTTACATTAGGCTAAAGACATGCTACGGTACTAGTAAGTATTTTTTTTCTTTGGGCTGTATGTGTCAATGTGTAGTTCATATATGCATAATCTATGAGCAGAATTAACGTTTTACCTCAATAAGCAACTGTTTTCTGGAGGCTGTGCGGCACCATTTTCCCTACATTTACCTTCATGTGCGCCAGCCCGCTAGAAAATCGCGTTTCGGCCGATGAGCTTCAGCCCCTTGCCATTTGAGTGACAGCTAGCAAGACACACGCACACACAGCAGAGCGAGAGAGAGCAATGACGTGGTGCACATCTGCACGTTTGTGACCCAATTTTCAGGTATCACTTTTGGCTTGTGAGCGTTACTTTCAGAACTACTTACTAAAAAAATTAAAAAATAAAAAATAATAATATCTAAGTTAAGTTATATTTATAGCAACAAATGAAAAGTAAAAGTAAATATTTTTGAAAACTTTTTTAAATAATCTGATGAACACAGTGATTTACATGTGCAGGCAACATCCTTCTGTTTCTGTGTACTGTACATTGTTACATGAAAAGGAACAGAATAATTAATCTCATGATTATATCTTCTGCAGTATATCATCACATTTCTATGTAAATAATATCCTCACTGTGGGAAGCCCTGTCAATGGTAAAAATACAATAAACGCTGTTCTGTCACTCGTGGGCTTAAGAAATATAATAGTGCCTATTTTACAATTTTATAGTTAGTATGTTGACGTGTATATACCTTTAATAATATTTCCCCTAACGTTGTGCGACGTGTGCATTAGCATGTCTCCTCTTTATCTCTATTGTTGCTTCAATCCTTCTTCGCTTTCAACAGTTAAATGAAATACGTTTCGTTGTCCTTATCTTCATCAGTGTAATGACACGCTTGAATAATATCGGACTAGTATAAGATGCTGACAACTATCACTTCTCTTCACAAAGATTGAATGGTTATGGGTCTGAATAAATTACTGCAATAGCCTACCACCATCGCGTGTTCTCTTCTTCCAAACACCCCATGAGTGCTATTGGCTGCTGTATTTAACATTCAGCATCCCTCTTCGAATAGTCTATTAGTATATATACACACTACATGACCAAAGTATGTGGACATCTCAATCCAAAGTCATGAATATGGACTTGGTCCCCCTTTTGCTGCAACAACAGCCTCCACTCTTCTGGGGAGGCTTTCCACTAGATGTTGGAAAATTGCTGACTTGCTTCTATTCAGCCACAAGAGCATTAGTGTAGTTGGGCACTGATGTTGGGCGATTAGGCCTGGCTCGCAGTCGGCGTTCCAATTCATCCCAAAGGTGTTCAATGGAGGTCAGGGCTTTTTGCAGGCCAGTCAAGTTCTTCCACACTGATCTCGACAAACCATTTCTGTACGAATCTCGCTTTGTGCACTGGAGCATTGTCATGCTGAAACAGGAAAAGGCCTTCCCGAAAGTGTTGCCACAAAGTTGGAAGCACAGAATCGTCTAGAATGTAATTGCATGCTGTAGCGATTTCCCTTCACTGTAACTAAGGGCCCAAACCATGAAAAACATCACCAGACCATTATTTCTCTTCTACCAGGCTTTACAGTTGGCACTATGCATTTCGGGCAGTTAGTGTTCTCCTGGCATCCGCCAAACCCAGATTAATCCGTCGGACTGACAGATGGTGAAGAGTGATTCATCACTCCAGAGAACGCGTTTCCACTGCTCCAGAGTCCAATGGTGGCAAGCTTTACACCACTCCAGCTGACGCTTGGCATGGCGCATTGGTGATCTTAGGCTTGTTTATGACAGATTATGTGGAAATGGGAAGACAACTGTGAATAATTTGGGAATGTATGTTGTCAACAACAATGATATTTGAAGCGTGACACTGGTATAAGACATTACGTCTCCCGTATTCTCCAGTAGTAAATTGGCAGACGCTTCAGTATTGATTCGAATGCAAGGTATCAGGTACTGTGACCAATTAAGAGGCACAAATACCATTACTACTCCCCGGGAAAGTGGGTATCACAACCTTGGAAAATTCTTAAATAGAGGCAGTGTATTAGAGTTGTGAGTGAGGAAATTCAAAACACCTTAGACGCTGTCGAGGGAGGCGCAGAAATAACCACCATTGAAATGGCAGAATTTTTTTTTGCAAACTGGATAAAACTGGTCAGCATTTCCCTGCTGATGGATAATAAAGAATTCATAGATGCTATTGGGAGTTGGCACAATTACATAAAATAAAAATCAAAGCTCAATACACCAGTGTTTTGATGTCAGCATTTTATCAACAGAAAAGCAAAACTGATGGAACAAAAATGTGTAGAAAGGAATGGGTATGTGAGTACCTTGAATTTGTGCGTCTGCTTTAATGGAAGGTTTGAAACCTGTTATCAAAACTTCTATTGCGGGGGTAGTAGACCAACATTTTCACTGTAATGAGATAGTAAAGGCGGCTTTGATAGTGGAATCGAATTCCGCTCACGTGTGGTTAACACGGCCACAGTGAAAGTCACCAACAGTGGTTTCAATGGCCAAGGTAAGACAAAAAGAAACAGGGAGGAAAGGGCAGTGAATCGGTCCCAAGGCGCAAGGCGTCAGAGCCCTGTTTTAGGTGTCTGGCTGCTGGAAAAGGGAGTGTGGGATGCTAAGGGAGCCTACTGCACCCGCTGCCTTTGGAGGGAATGCTAAGAGGCTGGCCTCTACATGGTCGATTGTGGTTCGGCGAGAGGACAGCTTCTATATGGAGGGGGATGTGAGAAGCCTCATCTCACACAACTTTCTAATAGATCCCAGCACTCAGACATCACTGTATGTAAACTTCCGACTTCAAGTGTAAGTAACATACAATATTTGAGATCTATAGAGTGTGTGTGCGTGTGTCTTACCAGATTTTCATTGGTTCCAATATCTCCTTGGTGTCGTTGGCCCAGCTGACTTGGTTACTGTGGTTACAGATGATGGAACCCCCTGCCACATAGACAGAGAGCAGGGGGACAGTGGAGGTCTCAGCCCCTCTACTCTCTCCTCCCACCTGAGAGCAGGTGCTGCTGTTACAGCTGGAGGTGACAGAGGTGTTCTGGTCTCTGCAGGTCACAGTCACGTTACAGGTGGCATTGCTGAAGCAGATCAAGTCCACTGTATGGACTGATGGCTCAACTCTCTGAAAACAATGAGAAACCCATTATAGTTTGTACATTAAAACTTCTTAGGGAGCAGCTCCCGAGGTGACGGTTTTCGAGAGCCTGGCGTGCCCAAAGTAAAATGCCTCCCATTCAGGCCCAGAAAATAGGATATGCACATATTTTGTACCATTGGATAGGAAACACTCTGAAGTTTCTAAAAGTGTTAACGTTTTGTATGTGAGTATAACAGAACGGATATGGCAGGCAAAACCCCGAGGAATTTCTGTCCTGAAAAAAAGTGATTTTGACACATTGCCTCATTTGGAACCCCTCCCTTATGAAAATGCCCATATAAGGGCATATGAATGCAGTACCTATTGCTTCCTCTGGATGTCAACAGTCTCGAGAAAGTGTTTTGATTCTGTTTGGATGCTTTATATGGCAGAAGAAGAGGAATTAGGAAGTGGACTCACAGAATGTCAATAGAGTAGAACGCGCGTTCCCGGCTGGCGCGCTCTGTGGTTTTTTCCTTTCTTATCGCCCAGTTTATATTCCAGTTGAAATATTATACAACATATACATAAAAGTCTTCCTAAGGATACATTTACAATTATGTTTATAGGTATAAGTTGAACGAGTTCTCTTCACGTTTCAATGGAGGAGTCGACGCTGTATTTTCTCATTATAACGCGCCAACCAAACAGAGATTTATGGATATAATACATTACTTTTTCTAACAAAAGAACCATGGATTGTCTTCGTTGGACACTTATGAAGCCCTCAGCAGAAGTTCTTCAAAAGGTAATTGATTTGTTTTCGCTGTGAAATGTGTTATGTGTGAACCGTGAAGGCTTATGAATTTATGGTAATGGAAAAAATATGTGGGGTGCTATCCTTGCATTTCACCTGGTAGTGTCGGGAGTGCCCCACCGCTCCCTAAGAAGTAAAATTATAAAACAGCTCTCAACAATAGAGAGAGAGGGAGAGAAGAGAAGAGAAAAGAGAGAAAGTGAGAGAAGTCAGCAAGATCAGGTGTGTGTGTGTATGTATAAGTCCGTATGTGTAAGCAAGCATGTAATTGAGAACGTGTGTGTTCATATCCACTTCATAATGTTCAGATATTTTTTAGGGTTCCCATACCTTCTTTTTTTCGTAACCTGAAGTCCCTGTAGAATTTAGAACAGCCATGGTGTTATGGAGCTGTCTTGGAATAGCTGTCCATCTTTAAAGAGTTTGTCCACAATGATAAAGGCACGCTTACCCTTCTCCCTTTGTTGCCTTTGTACCGGATACAGTCTCTTACGACGTTTGTGTCTCCCTTTGAAATTGGTAATTGAGACCGAATTTGGTCCCTTTAAGCTCCCTTCCCCTGCTTTTGATCAGCTCCTTTTGTTGGTAGTGTTCAAATTTTGCTATGATCAGTCGGGGACCCTTGGTCTTGTTGCTCCGAGCTCCAAGTCTGTGTACACGGTGGAAAGCCACCTTGTTTACAGTCTCTATAGGAAGTTTCAAGGCAGATTGCATGAATTCTCTGAACGCGCCCTCTGGATTATTGGATGCGTCCTCAGGAATCCCCGAAGAAATTAGATTTTCACGCATGCTACAACTTTGTATGTCTAGTAGCGACTCCTTCATCACCCTGTTTCCCCTGACTAGACAATCCATGTTGGAATCGTTGTCACGACTTCAGCTGAAGTCGGCTCCTCTCCTTGTTCAGGCGGCTTCGGCGGACGACGTCACCGGCTTTCTAGCCATCGCCGCTTTGTGAGGAATTGTTTGTGTTACGTGTCATTTGTTTTTGACGCGCTAGACGAGTGTGATTTATTTCCGTGTTGTTTCACAAAGTTTTATTTTGTTACAATTTGTATGTAATTTGACTGGTTTTGCACTTTTTACTATTTTGGATGGAGATTTTGACGCAGTTGCGTTCATCTGTTTGTTCCTCCGGTCTAAATAAAGTGTGCGCCTGTTCACAACTCTCTGCTCTCCTGCACCTGACTTCGCTACCAGTACGCACACGCCTTGACAATCGTGGATTTTTCCTTGGCTGTGGGTGCCTTGTTTTCTCCTTGGAGCCGGAGAATTTCACTCTGGCTGAACTCCAAACCTCCCCTCAGCCCTGCTACCTCCTCATACAACTTTTCCAGTGTTGCATGGATTCCAGCCAGAGCACTAGCCTCTACTTTAATGGTCATTAAATTGTCCTTGTCTGTAGATGAATCTGTTTTTAAATTTTGAATCAGGTTAAAGTTATTTTGTGAGGTAGTCGAATCTTTCCATGATGGAGTATGTTGTTCCTCCTTAGTGTAAAACTGTTGTTACTTGTCAATTTCCCTCAGGATCTCCTTAGTATCCAGGTTGGCTCTTTACTGCAACCAGTTGTTTTACGAAAAGATAACAATGAGTCTTTCCCACAACGACAATAGGTGTCTGTAGTACAGCCAGCTAGCACTCGCGGAATCCACGCAGAATAATGGAACACAATCTTGCATTCCCAGACATAAAGGCTAACCGCGTCGTAGAATCCTTAGCAACAAAACTTTAGTTCTGATAAAAATCAATTTAATGAAATGTTGTAATATAAAGAACAAACCGAGTGTAGACAGTACAACGTTCTGTTGCGTGCTCTGATCATCAGCAAATGTAATGATGGTGTTGGAGTTGTGCCAGGGCCGTGCAGTCATGAGTGAACAGGGAGTACAGGAGGGGACTGATCACCCCTGAGGTGCCCCCGTATTGAGGATCAGTGAGGCGGATGTGTTGTTACCTACCCTTACAACCTGGGGGCTGCCCGTCAGGAAGTCTAGGATCCAGTTGCAGAGGGAGGTGTTTAGTCCCAGGGTCCTTAGCTTAGTGATGATCTTTGAGGCACCCTGATCTATTGCCTCGAAATCTCAGTTTCCTTCTCCAGGTAGGGTGTCTGCCATATATCCCTTGCGTCCGACTCATTGAACAAGAACTTCTCATCCAATTTGAGGTGATTAATCCCAGAGGCAATCCTTAATTTAAATTAAGACATTAATGAGCGAGCTAGGATGGGCGTAGTCAATATAACTATTTTTCAGCCCTTTTGAAATGTACAGCGACAGATTTCAGAACATGGGCCGTTCTTAGTGTTCTCCCTGTACACCAAGTCAGAACCGTAGGATAAATAAAGGGGGCGTACAAGCGTACAATGAAAACTCTTACAATATTCAATGATAAAATTTCTCAAAAACAGGTTAAGGCTATATACCAAATTATTAGGAGGAGGCACGTGGGCTACTAACAGCTTACTACACAACATAGACTTAGTATTACTTTCTTAGCTACAGTATACATATATCCCTGGCATATTCCATAGTTTATGCAGCAGCATACAATACATTTGTGGACTCATCTTGTTGTGATGGGCTCACTTGAACAGGGAGCTGGCGTGGCGGTCCTTCGTTGGCAAATCTTGTCATCAAACTTTGTCATCAAACTTCTCTGGATTTATGGTGCTTTCAAGACAACTGTGAACTCAGGAAAAAAAGTTTCATCATGATACCGTCAGTCATCTTCAGGTCGTAGCTCTATAAAGAGGCCAGAGTTCCTGATTTTTAATTCCGAGTTTGATCAACGTTAAAAATGTTTTTTCCCAGTCATAACTTGTTTTTCCCGAGTTCCCAGTTGTCTTGAACTCACTAAAGTCTGATTTTTCAGTTCCGAGTTAACAGTTGTTTTGAGCATGGCACAAATAGTGCTTCATTGACAGCATGTCCAACGTTAAATGTTTATCATTTAAACTAGGAAAAGAGACCCTTAATCTTAGACCACACAGCCACTCCACTGAATCACAGGCTAATGATTGCTTTGCAGTGCTTGCAGTTAGCCACTTATTCCTTTCAACCATTCATTGTTGAATTTGCGATTTCCAACGTGTTGTGTAATGTTTATATCCAATGGCCGATGAGCCAGTAGATTGTCAACTTGATTCATGATGATCACTGCTAGCTAAGATTCAGTCCAATTAAAGCTGCTGTAGATATAACGTGATTTGACATAATTTTATCTGTGGCCAAAGACCTCGAGCCTTCTTGGATGGGCACTTCTAATGTAAATCTATGGCAGCACCCATGGGGCTTGAATTTTTTAGCTCTACCCTTAGACTTGGCAGTGACGTAGTGTCCACATGAGTGACAGACCACTGAGCCAATCACAGCGCAACGCTCTGTATTGTCTGCTGGCTTGCCCCACTATCACAGAAAACACTGAGCTAGGCTGAAACACCTGCATTTTGGAGCTCCATTACTCAAGAAAACAAAAAAGAGACCATGTTTGTACGCAGCTTTATTAGCTCAATTACATATATTTTTTTACATTGTTTGCAAACTGATATGTGACACGTATTAATGCCAAAATAACATGCAAGCCCATTGCTAAAAATGTGGAGATTTTGCTGTGAGGAGGCAGAGTCATTAGATCATTTATTTTGATATTGTCCATATGTAGCTCGTTTTTGGTCACAGGTCCAGGAATGGATAAAGAATTGTAACATTTGCCTAGAACTAATGCTGAAGATAGCAATACTGGGTGATTTGAAAAGCCATAGTCAATGAATAAATAATACAATAAATTAATATTATTATTTTAGCAAAACATTTTATTTTTCATTTACAATCTGTAGAAGCTATGAGAATAGAAAGGTTCAGTGCTTTTGTGAAGCATCACAGCATAGTTGAAAAATATATGGCAAATAGAGATAGATGGGAGGGGTTGAATGGAGCTGAAGGGTGGTTCTAATAACAAGATGACCAATGTAAAACATACGGGGTCTGTAAAATGTATATAGGTTCAGAACTTTTGTGAAATAGCACAAACTGGATGGCCCAAGAAATAGAGGAAGGTCTAAAAACAAACAAAATGCAACTATTGTAAAATAGATTGTGTCTGTAAAATGTGTATAATATGTATAAACTGAAGGTAGAAGCGTTCTTGTTTGGGGGAAGGGTTTGGGGTGAATAATAAAGGTATATTCAAAAAAATATATATATGTGTATATACTGTAGGTATGTGTCTGTATGTATGTATATATGTGTATATATATGTGTATATGTATGAATGTTTATGTATGCAAATGTATATGTATGGATATGTACCTGTATCTATATGGATATATATATTTACCAAAAAAAGATATGGGGGATTGGAAATTATGCAGACAATTTACATTGATGGAAGCAACAATCTTTCCGCAATATTAAGCTGATCCACCCATAGAAAAAAAAACATTAAAAAGAAATTATAATAATGTGGGTCTCAAAACATCTGCCTAAATGACAGGTCGCCACTGCATCTAGGCACCACTTACAGATCATTTCAGATTTAGCTAGCATATGCAGCATTTATCGTGAAAGCTGTCTCAGCCAATGCAGGAACATATGCTTTAAAAGATGCTTAACCGACGAAGGGCAACCTAATAAAATCGTATTGAATCCCAGCCTAGAATAATGTTAAAATTCCTGATTATTTTTTGCTAGTCTTTTCCCCCACCACAGCATATAAACTCTCAGGCATGAAGGTCATGGTGGACATGGGGGGGTCCTCAGGTGGAGGCTGGTCTTGCATCACGGTGGGGTGGTTCAATGGCTGGGGGTGGTGTTGTCCCACCATACTGTAGATGGTGGGTGATGCTGGACCTGGAGACACCTGCTCTTCACCACCTACTTGACCGTTACCTGGAGTCTGGAGAATAAAAACATACAGTAACAACTTCACTGTGAATATATGAATGGTGACCCAGGTTTAAAACAATGTCTTGAATGACCTCAAATCAATGAATTATATATTTCTCTGTGGCTGTTCAATGTGTTAAAATATAAGCAGTAAATTAACATAAGTTTAGCTTTGATTTAGAATGTATACATTTTCTACTAACATTTTTGTTTTTAAAATGACAGTATCTGAGGTACAGTAGCTTACCCTGACTGTAGCATACCCCTCAGGAAGGAGACGCATTCTGTCTCCTAGAGATGAACGTACTTTGGTGCAAAAAGTGCAAATCAATCCCAGAACAACAGCAAAGGACATTGTGAAGATGCTGGAGGAAACAGGTACAAAAGTATCTATATCCACAGTAAAATGAGTCCTATATTGACATAACTTGAAAGGCCGCTCAGCAAGGAAGTAGCCACTGCTCCAAAACCGCCATAAAAAAGCCAGACTACGGTTTGCAACTGCACATGGGGACAAAGATTGTACTTTTTGGAGAAATGTCCTCTGGTCTGATGAAACAAAAATAGAACTGTTTGGCGATAATGACCATCATCATGTTTGGAGGAAAAAGGGGAGGCTTGCAAGCCGAAGAACACCATCCCAACCGTGAAGCACAGGGGTGGCAGCATCATGTTGTGGGGGTGCTTTGCTGCAGGAGGGACTGGTGTGCTTCACAAAATAGATGGCATCATGAGAAAATGATGTGTTTATATTGAAGCAACATCTCAAGACATCCGTCAGGAAGTTAAAGCTTGGTCGCAAATGGACAATGACCCCAAGCATACTTCCAAAGTTGTAGAAAAATGGCTTAAGGACAGCAAAGTCAAGGCATTGGAGTGGCCATCACAAAGCCCTGACCTCAAATCCCATAGAAAATTTGTGGGCAGAACTGAAAAAGCGTGTGTGAGCAGGGAGGCCTACAAACCTGACTCAGTTACACCAGCTCTGTCAGGAGGAATGGGACAAAATTCACCCAACTTATTGTGGGAAGCTTGTGGAAGGCTACCCGAAACATTTGACCCAAGTTAAACAATTTAAAGGCAATGCTACCAAATACTAATTGAGTGTATGTAAACTTCTGACCCACTGGGAATGTGATGAAAGAAATAAAAGCTGAAATAAATCATTCTCTCTACTATTATTGTGACATTTCACATTCTTAAAATAAAGTGGTGATCCTAACTGACCGTAGACAGGGAATTTTTACTAGGATTAAATGTCAGGAATTGTGAAAAACTGATACTATACAGTTGAAGTCAGAAGCTAAATACATTTAAACTCAGTTTTTCACAATCCTAGTAAAAATTCCCTCCAGGTCATCTATAAGTCTACGCTAGTTAATCCTTCGCCTTATCTCAGCTCACTGATCATGATAACAACACCCACCCATAGCACACGCTCCAGCAGGTATATCTTACTGGTCATCCCCAAAGCCAACACCTGCTTTGGCCGCCTTTCCTTCCAGTTCTCTGCTGCCAGTGACTGGAACAAATTGCAAAAATCACTGAAGCTGGATACTAATATCTCCCTCACTAACTTTAAACATAAGTTATCTGAGCAGCTAACCGATCGCTGCAGCTGTACATAGCCCACCTGTAAATAGCACCCAATCTAATTACCTCATCCCCCTATTGTTTTTATTTACTTTATTGCTCTTTTGCACACCAGTATCTCTACTTGCACATCATCATATGCTAAATTGTAATTACTTTGCTACTATGGCCTATTTATTGCCTACCTCCTCATGCCATTTGCACACACTGTATATAGACTTTCTTTTTTTTCTTTTTCTATTGTGTTATTGACTGTACGCTTGTTTATTCCATGTTTAACTCTGTGTTGTTGTGTTGTTTGTGTCGCATTGCTTTGCTTTATCTTGGCCAGGTCGCAGTTGTAAATGAGAACTTGTTCTCAACTAGCCTACCTGGTTAAATAAAGGTGAAATAAAAAATACAAAATACAAAATAAATTACTTGAATGTTGTAAAAATCAACAGATCACAACACATCACATGATTTAAAACTTTGGTACTTCATTAGATCATGTGACTTCATCTGAGTTCCTGTGTCACCCACTGGCTAGACAAGCATTACACTGGTTAGACAACCATTACATTGGTTAGACAACCATTACACTGGCTAGACAAGCATTACACTGGTTAGACTGGTTAGACAAGCATTACACTGGTTGGACTGGTTAGACAACCATTACACTGGTTAGACTGGTTAGACAAGCATTACATTGGTTAGACAACCATTACACTGGCTAGACAAGCATTACACTGGTTAGACTGGTTAGACAACCATTACATTGGTTAGACTGGTTAGACAACCATTACACTGGTTAGACTGGTTAGACAAGCATTACACTGGTTGGACTGGTTAGACAACCATTACACTGGTTAGACTGGTTAGACAAGCATTACACTGGTTAGACTGGTTAGACAACCATTACACTGGTTAGACTGGTTAGACAAGCATTACACTGGTTGGACTGGTTAGACAACCATTACACTGGTTAGACTGGTTAGACAAGCATTACACTGGTTAGACAAGCATTACACTGGTTGGACTGGTTAGACAACCATTACACTGGTTAGACTGGTTAGACAAGCATTGCACTGGTTAGACAACCATTACACTGGTTAGACAACCAGTACACTGGTTGGACTGGTTAGACAACAAGTAAACTGGTTAGACAACCAGTTCACCAATACATTAATCAAATGGCCACCCAGACTATTTACATTTGTTTTTACACTGCTGCTACTCGCTGTTTATTATCTGTGCATAGTCACCTTACAAATGACCTCGACTAACCTGTACCCCTGCACATTGACTTGGTACCGGTACCCCCTGTATATAGTCTCGTTATTGTTATGTACATTTCTTGTGTTACTTTTTGATTGATTGGATTTTTTATTATGTAAATATTTGATTAACTCTATTTATTGAACTGTATTGTTGGTTAAGGGCTTGTAAGTAAGCATTTCACGGTAAGGTCTACACCTGTTGTATTCGGCGCATGTGACAAATACAATTTGATTTGGACTGGTTATAAGCAGAGTAATCAGTACAAATGATACTGCCTGTTACTTACTGTAGCTACTAATCAGATTATAGACACACGTCTAATCAATATAATCAATATCACTATACAGATGTCTTAGAAAATGTTTTACCTGGTTGATGGAGAAGAGTTAGTAGAATAGCGAAGGTGAAGCGCACGGTCGCCATACTTTGACAAATGACTAAACCTAAATGAGGAAGTATTGTCACATAGGCCTATACTTCCTCTTCCTATAGAAGGTTTTTATACCCATAACCACAATTGTCACACAAAGCATTCTGTTTGCAATTCTAAAACGTTCCATGGCATGTGAAACGACTTGATAACCTTTTTCCAATACATTTTAAATGTATTTAGGAACTGAATATGCACTCCAAAACACTCAGGTATTTGTGAAAGCAAAGACGGGGTAGAATGCATTTTTATCATGTTACAAATCAATTTGTGTTACTGTAAGATTTGTTATTGCGTCATTATAGTATTTACAACACGTTTTTAGAGTGGGCATTTCTGGTAGGGCAGCATCCTACCAAATTACTGACACCCAAATAGGTGAGCCATGCCTTTCATTAACTAGCAGAAAACAAACAAATCAGTCGACATTTATACCGGTTATTTAGACTATGGTGATATTGTCTATATGAATGCAGCTGCCACTGTGTTGAAGTCATTGGACACAGGTTCAGTACACATCAGTGCATTCTGTATCAGAAATGAGGGTAGCCCTCTCTGAAGTCTCGTATGTCGATGCATTGCACTCTTTTAGTTTATACCGCCATCCTGTATAAACCTCCGCCGTACTTTACTTCATTGTTAACTTACAGACATACGAGACACCAGACCCGATCTCAGAGATGGAGAACTCTGGAGATCCCTTTGATGTCTACTGAGTTAGGTAAACCTACTTTTAGTTTTTTTGCTCCTTATGGAATAATCTCTGTATATTGATGTGTATATTTAAAAAATTTAACCTTAATTTAACTAGACAAATTCTTATTTACAAATGACAGCCTACCAGTGCATCAGGACGTGACACAGTCTGGAATTGAACCAGGGACAGTAGTGACACCTTTATGCACTGAGATGCAGTGCCTTAGACCACTGTGCCACTCGGGAGTCCATTAATCCCACACCTTCATTTGGTTTACAGGAGAGAATGTTTTCAGACTGTTGGTATGTATCGATGTGTATATTGATGTGTATGCAGGGCTCGTATGTGAAAGAGACCTTGGTCTCAGCAGGACTCCCTGTCGAAAATAAAGGTTAAATTAAAATCAAATTTTAACCTTGGAAAATTCTAGAAAATGTCATGGCTTTAGAAGCTTCTGATAGGCTAATTGACATCATTTGAGTCAATTGGAGTACCTGTGGATGTATTTCAAGGCCTACCTTCAAACTCAGTGCCTCTTTGCTTGACATCATGGGGAAATCAAAAGAAATCAACCAAGACCTCAGAAAAAAAAATGGAGACCACAAGTCTGGTTGATCCTTGGGACCAATTTCCAAACGCCTGAAGGTACCACGTTCATCTGTACAAACAATAGTACGCAAGTATAAACACCATGGGACCACGCAGCCATCATACTGCTCAGGAAGGAGACGCGTTCTGTCTCCTAGAGATGAACGTACTTTGGTGTGCAAAGTGCAAATCAATCCCAGAACAACAGCAAAGGACCTTGTGAAGTTGCTGGAGGAAACAGGTACAAAAGTATCTATATCCACAGTAAAACGAGTCCTGTATCGACATAACCTGAAAGGCCGCTCAGCAAGGAAGAAGCCACTGCTCCATAACCGCCATAAAAAAGCCAGACTACGTTTTGCAACTGCACATGGGGACAAAGATCGTACTTTTTGGAGAAATGTCCTCTGGTCTGATGAAACAAAAATATAACAGTTTGGCCATAATGACCATCCTCATGATTGGAGGAAAAAGGGTGAGGCTTGGACACAATGCAAGTTGTCCGGGTAGCCATTTGATTAGATGTTCAGGAGTCTTATGGCTTGGGGGTAAAAGCTGTTGAGAAGCCTTTTGGTCATAGACTTGGCGCTCCGGTACCGCTTGCCATGCGGTAGCAGAGAGAACAGTCTATGACTGGGGTGGCTGGGGTCTTAGACAATTTGCCTTCATCTGACACCGCCTGGTATAGAGGTCCTGGATGGCAGGCAGCTTGGCCCCAGTGATGTACTGGGCTGTACGCACTACCCTCTGTAGTGCCTTGCGGTCGGAGGCCTAGCAGTTGCCGTACCAGGCAGTGATGCAACCAGTCAGGATTCTCTCATTGTTGCAGCTGTAGAAACTTTTGAGGATCTGAGGACCCATGCCAAATATTTTTAGTTTCCTGAGGGGGAATAGGCTTTGTCATGCCCTCTTCATGACTGTCTTGGTGTGTTTGGATCATTCCAGTTTGTTGGTGATGTGGACACCAAGGAACTTGAAGCTCTCAACCTGCTCCACTACAGCCTCGTCGATGAGAATGGGAGCGTTCTTGGTCCTCCTTTTCCTGTAGTCCACGATTATCTCCTTTGTCTTGATTACGTTGAGGGATAAGTTGTTCTGGCACCACCCGGCCAGGTCTCTGACCTCCTCACTATAGGCGGTCTTGTCGTTGTCGGTGATCAGGCCTACCACTGTTGCGTCGTCTGCAAACTTAATGATGGTGTTGGAGTTGTGCCTGGCCATGCAGTTGGGTGAACAGGGAGTACAGGGGGGAACTGAGCACACACCCCTGAGGGGCTCCAGTGCCCGTCAGGAAGTCCATGATCCAGTTGCAGAGGGAGGTGTTTAGTCCCAGGATCCTTAGCTTAGTGATGAGCTATGAGGGCACTATGGTGTTGAACGCTGAGCTGTAGTAAATGAATAGTATTCTGCTTGAAACATGTTGGTATTACAGACTCAATCAGAGAGGTGTTGAAAATGTCAGTGAAGACACCTGCCAGTTGGTCAGCACATGCCGGGAGCGCGCGTCCTGGTAATCCATCTGGCACAGCGGCCTTGTGAGTTTTGACCTGTTCAAAGGTCTTGGAGAGCGGGATTACACAGTCGTACGGAACAGCTGATGCTCTCATGCATGCTTCAGTGTTGCCTGCCTCGAAGCGAGCATAGAAGTGATTTAGCTCGTCTGGTAGGCTCGTGTCACTGGGCAGATGGCGGCTGTGCTACCCTTCGTAGTCTGTAATAGTTTGCAGGCCCTGCCACATCCGACGAGTGTCGGAGCCGGTGTAGTACTATTCAATCTTAGTCTTGTATTGGCGCTTTGCCTGTTTGATGGTTTGTCGGAGGGCATAGCAGGATTTCTTATAAGCTTCCGGGTTAGAGTCCTGCTCCTTGAAAGCGGGAGCTCTACCCTTTAGCGCCATGCGGATGTTGCCTGTAATCCATGGCTTCTGGTTGGGGTATGTAAAGTCATTGTCACAGTCTGTGGCGTTGCCATCATCATAATTGTCCTGATTTGGGGAAAGCTAAATAAACATACTCTTACTGCTCCTACTGCAAGATTACCCTTATTTCAGTAACTTACATTAATTTTAAGTAAACTATGTGAAACTGTTGATTTCAGGATGTGATGATTTCACAGTATTTACATAGCGACTGAAGGTCAATTTTTTACATATTTGTTGGACTGTTATGTGGTTGATTTATAGGATATGCTATGGTGGGTAAAACGACTAACTAATAATCTGAAAATTTGTCAATCGATCTTTCTCAATCAATAGATTTTCACTTCTACTGCAACAATTCATCTTGTGCTAACGGCAGTGCACCGAGACAGTAGCAACATCAAACACCTTTAGTAAAGACCGACATGCATAACTAGCTCCCCAGCTTGTAAGTAAAATAGTCTAGCAGTATCCATAAGAATAAGAATGAATCATTTTCCATCATCCTACTTCTCCCTTTTATAATACATGGCTCAGAGCTAGCTACACTCTACCATCTCCACCATTTTCAAAGTGATGGAGTTTGGCTATAACACTAACCAAACTCCATTGTCTCCATTAAATTCAAAGTGATCGTGTGTGTGTGTATACAGTGGTATAAAGTACTTAATTAATTAGTACTTAAAGAATAATTTGAAGTACTACTTAAGTCGTTTTTTATGGTATCTGTACTTTACTATTTATATTTTTGACCACTTTTACTTTTACTCCACTACATTTATAAAGAATATAGATATATTTTACTCCATACATTTTCCCTGACACCCAAAAGTACTCGTTACATTTTGAATGCTCATGCAGGACAGCAATATGGGCTAATTCATGCACCTATCAATATAACGAGTTGTCATTCCTACTGCCTTCCAACTGGCTGACTTACTAAACACTTATAGTGTGTTTTTAAATGATGTCTAAGTGTTGGAGTGTGCCCTTATCTGTCCATAATGTTAAACTATATATACATTTGTCCCGGATGGCTTAATATCAGGAAGTTGATGTATAGCATTTACTTTTACTTTTTACTTTTACTATGACAGTTGAGTACTTTTTCCACCACTGTACTTAAATACACTTAAAACCAAATATTACACTTTTACTCAAGTAGTATTTAACTGGATGAGACCAGCCTCCACCTGTGGACCTCCCCATGAACCCCATGCTAGAGAGTGTATATGCTACGGTGGGGAAAACGACTAACAGACAATAATCAGGAATTTTAGTCTTACTCTCTTTGGGGACCCTAAGGAAGCTTTGTCAATCAATAGACGAAAACGTTCACTTCTCACTGCTACTGCAACAATTCATCTTGTGCTAACAGCAGTAGCGGCATCAAACACCTTTAGTAAAGACCAACATGCATAACTAGCTCCCCAGCTTGTTAGAATGGGCCAATTCATTCAGGATAATTCGTAAAAATCCAAATAACTTCACAGATCTTCATTGTAAAGGGTTTAAACACTGTTTCCCATGCTTGTTCAATGAACCATAAACAATTAATGAACATGCACCTGTGGAACGGTCGTTAAGACAGTAACAGCTTACAGACGGCAGGCAATTTAGGTCACAATTATGAAAACTTAGGACACTAAAGAGGCCTTTCTACTGAGTCTGAAAAACACCAAAAGAAAGATGCCCAGGGTCCCTGCTCCTCTGCGTGAACTCAATCCCTCCATCAGTGCTCAGACTGTCCGCAATAGGCTGAGAGAGGCTAGACTGTGGGCGTGTAGTCCTGTTGTAAGGCAGGTCCTCACCAGACATCACCTGCACCAACGTCACCTATGGGCACAAACCCACCGTTGCTGGACCAGACAGGACTGGCAAAAAGTGCTCTTCACTGACGTGTCGCAGTTTGGTCTCACCAGGGGTGTTGGTCGGATTTGCATTTATCGTCGAAGGAATGAGCGTTACACTAAGGCCTGTACTCTGGAGCGGGATCGATTTGGAGGTGGAGGGTCCGTCATGGTCTGGGGCAGTGTGTCACAGCATCATCGGACTGAGCTTGTTGTCATTGCAGGCAGTCTCAACGCTGTGCGTTACAGGGAAGACATCCTCCTCCCTCATGTGGTACCCTTCCTGCAGGCTCATCCTGACATGACCCTCCAGCATGACAATACCAATAGCCATACTGCTCGTTCTCTGCGTGATTTACTGCAAGACAGGAATGTCATTGTTCTGCCATGGCCAGCGAAGAACCCGGATCTCAATCCCATTGAGCACGTCTGGGACCTGTTGGATCGGAGGGTGAGGGCTAGGGCCATTCCCCTCAGAAATGTCCGGGAACTTGCAGGTGCCTTGGTGGAAGAGTGGGGTAACATCTCACAGCAAGAACTGGCAAATCTGGTGCAGTCCATGAGGAGGAGATGCACTGCAGTACTTAATGCAGCTGGTGGCCACAACAGATACTGACTGTTACTTTAGATTTTGACCCCCCATTTGTTCAGGGACACATTATTCAATTTCTGTTAGTCACATGTCTTGTTCAGTTTATGTCTCAGTTGTTGAATCTTGTTATGTTCATACAAATATTTACACGTTAAGTTTGCTGAAAATAAACGCAGTTGACAGTGAGAGGACGTTTCTTTTTTGTTTCTGTCGACTTCGTGTGACTCTTGTGACTAAAAAGGCTTCATGCATAGATTTTAGTTTTACCACTAATAGGTTTAATATCCAAAGCCACATCTCTTGACACACATATCTTCACATCTCTCTCAAGTGCTGACACTCATCCAGTCCTGACACATCTCTTTCAACTCAGTTTACCCGACAGGAAGTTCCCCCAAAACTAATTTGACACATGAAAACCAAGGTTACCACCAGAGGCAGAAATAGAAGTGTGTACTTCTAAGAGCCACTGGGTGTGAGTGTGTGTCCCAAATGGCACCCTATTCCCTATGTAGTGCACTACCTTTAACCACAACCCGAAGGACCCTGTTCAAAAGTAGGGCACTACATAGGGAATAGGGTGCTATTTGAGTCTAAAGGCTCTCTGGTTTAAGATAGTTGTGACCTACAACATAGAATAGACCTAGAACGCATCATTCTGCTACCGTTGATTCCTCTAAATAGCTCTCCTTGATTACCTAGAAAAATATTATTTCCTATAAATGAAAGCGTTTTGCTACACCCGCAATAACATCTGCTAAATGTGTATGCGACCAATACAAAATGTGCTTACAGCCACAAAAACAAACCGACTAAAGAGACGAAAATCATCCAAAATCGTCATTGTTATGTCACAATCATACACAATCACATATAATATGAATAGAAAGCATTATTAAAACCTTTCCTTCATTGTTAAAGTGCTTTAAGGTTAAAATCACAACTCTAAATACAATCCAGTAATGAGTGCTACAAAAGATCCTAAGGTGCCAAGGTACTTGATAAAGTGCTAACTGTGGTCCTCTGTATCAACAATAACAGATATATCTGTGCAAACAATGCAGACTGACACCTATACACAGCAACTTAAATCAGCATCTTCTCCTGTCTTCTTCATTTCCAGTCAAAGACCAGTGCTTTAGCTAGCATATTCTACAGTACATTGGTACATAACAATAATAACAAAATCATCATCATGAAATCTATAGTGTTACACTTTCAAAACATATACATATATATGGACGGACGATTTCCAGCACATTGAGTGAAGCTGGTCCAGAAGAAAGACTAATGTGGCACCCTATTCCCTATAAAGTGCACTACTTTTAACCAGGGTCCATGGAGCTCTATAAAGGGAATTGGATGCCATTTGGGACACAGCGGAAGTATTCAGGGCCTTTCCATGGCCTCCTCCATCCCAAACACACGGAACTCCTTTACATCTCTCTCTACGTACCAATATCATGTAAATTAACAGCAAGTAATGAATTCATCATTTGAATAGTTGTAGTAAACGATAACAGACCCTGCTTAGAATCCAGTGTATGCCAGACCTGGGTTCAAAAACTATTTAAAATCTTTCAAATACTTTTGAGCATTCGCTTGAGTCTGCCTAAAGTGCCAAACGGGCAGAGTTTACCAATGTTGGGACTATTCTATTGGTTCCATTAAGACAGGAAAGATCAATCAAGCCCAGATTAAGTATTTGAGATTATTTCAAATAGTATTTGAACACAGGTCTGCTGTTTGTGTCTGTGTGTAGGCTCTCAGACATTGCTGATGTGGACACTTACTCTGACCCTACTGTTTCTGATCCTCCCTTACCCTTCCTCTCTTGTCTCCCTTTAACTCTGCTCCAATCGGATCTTCTATGGATAAGTGCCACCCCACTCCCACCTCCTCCATTGTCATGGTAATTCTGTGGGCAGGATGTTTTTTACTAGGCAAGTCAGTTAAGAACAATTTCTTATTTTCAATGACGGCCTAGGAACAGTGGGTTAACTGCCTGTTCAGGGGCAGAACAACAGATTTGTACCTTGTCAGCTCAGGGATTTGAACTTGCAACCTTTCGGGTACTAGTCCATCACTCTAACCACTAGGCTACCCTGCCGCCCCGGGGTAGCTTTGAAGTTTTGAAGTGCTCAATGGTCTTGGTCTTGGCCACTTTGTCAAAGAAAAGTGATGTCGACCATGTCTTTCCCTCACGGGGACAGGGAGACCACGGGGGGAACTCGTACCCCCACAGGATCTCATCAGGCAGGTAGGAGGTGCGCACCTGGTAGGTGGCTCCACCGTGGCTCCACCGTGGCGCTCATGATCACCAGCAACTCAAAGTCTGTCTATCCCCAACCTGAAGAGGGAGGGAGGGAGGGAGGGAGGGAGGGAGGGAGGGAGGGAGGGAGGGAGGGAGGGAGGGAGGGAGGGAGGGAGGGAGGGAGGGAGGGAGGGAGGGAAACCATGTTTCAGGACAGGAAAAATCCCTGACACACACTTCTAGGTGCATTCCAACTAGCACCCTATTTCTTATGTAGTACACTACTTTTGACCCTGACCCTGGTTAAAAGTAGTGCACTATAAAGGAAACAGCCCTAACCAGGTGTAGCGTACTCTTGGCGGCCCAGGCCCTGAGCGGGCTGCTGCCGTCTATGATGTGATAGAAGGTGAGGGGGAGTATGAGGAAGGGGCTGTCTCTGGACGTGTCCACCTGGAAGGGAACGTTCCGCTAGTCCAGACGCACCATCTCCCCCTCCGTAAGAGACATCTGGAGCAGCTTCCCCGTCACATTCACTAGGGGGTCACGATGGGAGTGCGTCTTAATTGGCTCCCTATTGTCCTCAAGGGGAAATTTGTCTGGGACACACACACACACACAGTTGAGCAGGTAGTCTCCATCCTCTCCCCCAGCAGATCTCCATGCACGAACGCCACCAGATACCACAGAATCCCGAACAGGAACCACACCCCCATGAAGGTAAGCGTGAGGAGGAAGAACTTCTAATGCCACTGCATATCCAGAGGTCGCACATGTACAGGGCCGACCGCCCGCTGATGTGCTCACTGCGTACGTTACTGCTGCGTCCATCCTTAGACAGAACACGCCTCCTCAGAGTCCCGCCCCCGCCGGGGTACTCGCCAGGGCCTCTGCCGCCCAATAGGGGCTTTAGAAGGTCTGTCTGCATCTGGAAGTGACACACCTCGGGAAGAAGGAGTGTAGCAGATGTTATCTGTCAGTAAAACAGGAAGGAAGGAGAGAGAGATTAGACAACGTCGTTGGCACAGTAACAAGGCATGAAATATTAACTGTGGACAAGGTTTAAGCATCCTGTAGTAAAGATGCTAGTCAGTTAAACTAATAAAGGTTACAACATCAAACTACACAAGAGCAACAAAAGAGCATTGCAATGAATTACCATTTAGAAGGTTGAAATTAGAAGTTAGGGACAGGGTTGGCTCTGCAAGTCACTCGTGATAAAACGAGACTAGAGCTTTAATGGTTAAACACAAAGGGCTGCCTTCAATCAAAACTGGTTACCAGGTGTGTGTCCAGTGGAGGCTGCTGAGGGGAAGATGGCTCAGAATAATGGCTGAAATGGAGTCAGTGGAATGGTATCTAACACATCAAAGACGTGGTTTCCATATAGTTGATACCACTCCATTGAATCCATTCCAGACAATATTATGAGCCATCCTCCCAACAGCAGCCTCCACTTTGTTTGTCCCAAATGGCACCCTATGCACTCTTGGCCCTGGTCAAAAGTAGGGCACTATATAGGGAATTTTGGGGTGTCATTTGGGACGAAGGCAAACATTCCTGCACACTGACACTCTGACTTGCTTCCACAAAGCACGTAGACCAGAAGTTGAGCAAGGCAAAGCGAAGAGGAAGAGAAGAAGATTATAAAACAATTAGAAATCTGAAATTAAAGGGAATCTGGACCTATTAAATAAAGGGAAATTTTTTTTTTAAGATGCGACTGTACTGTTGATTCCAACAAGAAGGACTTTCAGTGGACAAAGAGTGAACTTCTATCTAGAAACAGGATATGGTGATAAGAGTTAGCAAGGAAGGCCAACATTCACTTACTGGTTTCCCTGCACTTTTCAAACCTTCCCTTCTTGAACTGAAGAGAGGATTCCTCTACTCATAGATGGCAGTTTAATAAAACATTTTCTTCTTTATTGTTAAAAACAACATGTTGAAAATGGCCCATAGCCTTCATCGGGGTTTTTACAGGTTTTTATTGGCCTTCACTTTAATTGCTGCTCTTTATCTTATTCAGAATGTGTTATTTAACACGCTGTATTCCCCAATACGTGTATAATTGATGTTACCAGGCAGGGACTGTAGTCTACTGCAATAGTATAGTAATAAGACTATTGACAAAAACACACAATGTTCTTTCCTCTACACATTACCTAAACTAATGCACATACACATGACATAGAACACAACGCACACACACAACACACACACAAAGTGACGTAAAAAGTAAACACAGAAATAGCTCCGCTACAATGCAGAGGTAATAAGTGTTCATTACACATCTCTGGTTGTGCAACTCTTTGATAATTACAATGACAGTATTGAAAATGTTGTCTGTGTCCCTGTCTTCACTCTATCACTCCCTCTCACACACTCTCTCTCTTTCTCATCCTCCCGTTCTGTCTGAATGTGCGCAAACCATCTACGCAAACCATCAAGATAACAGGTTATTAATAAAAACTTCACAGAAAGAAGAATTGTAAACGTACATCCAGTAGGATGTATTCTGTCTCCATGACAACACATCTACTCTTGTGGTATTATTACAGTAATATCAACTGAATCAAAACTTTTCTCCCTCTAAACTACAAAGGAGTGGTGCATGTTTCTCTCTTTCCCTCTCTCTCTCAGCGGGCATAGGTCATCTGCGAAGAGTAGGCATTTAACCTCTGAATTGTGGAGACTAACACCAGGGGCTGAGGATTTTTCTAGAATAGTGGCCAATTCATTGATGTAAATATTGAAGAGTGCAGGGCTCCGATTGCAACCCTGGCGAAGGCCCCGCCCCTGGTTTAAGAATTCTGTTATTTTCTTGTAAATTTTAATGGTGCACGTATTTACTCAAGACATTGTGCTTATTAAGGAAGTTTAGAACTCTTACATTTATAATACTACAGAAAACCTTCCCCAGGTTACTGTTCACACAAATACCTTTGTAATTGTTAGGGTAAATTTTGTCTCTGTTCTTAAAGATTGGTTTTTTTTTAGTCCTTGTTCTCTCTCTCTCTCTCTCTCTCTCTCTCTCTCTCTCTCTCTCTCTCTCTCTCTCTCTCTCTCTCTCTCTCTCTCTCTCTCTCTCTCTCTCTCTCTCTCTCTCTCTCTCTCTCTCTCTCTCTCTGTCTCTGTCTCTCAATTCAATGGGCTTTATTGGCATGGGAAACATATGTTTACATTGCCAAAGCTTTAATAGCAAATTAAGGCCAACCATTGATGCCATAGCTCCAGTAAAGATGAAAAGGCCACATCCAAACGGAGAGGCCCTTGGATGAGGTGAGGAAACAAATCAATTAAAGAGAAGTTGCAGAAAGGCAGTGGGAAAGTCAAAGGTGCAACTTGGCATATATAACAAGGCAATCAGAAATGCCAGACGGGATCGTCTTTCTAACTTGATCCCTAATAATCAGAACAATTAGAGAGTGCTCTTCTAGACCATTGATGGCCTGATAAATCCTACCTGCAAACCTATGTGAACTTTCATTCACATCTAAATATGATGAGTTTGCAGCATAATTCCAAGATAAGATAACCAACATTATGCTGGGTATCAGTCAAACAACACCTGATGAGAAGTTTTATGATATGTTTCCTAGCCCACCACGCAAAGGCAATATGGAGTTATTTTCCCTGATTGACACAGACATGCTCAGGAAAGTCACATCACAACTTAGGTCTTCTACGTGCCTTCTCGATCCTATCCCCACCACCTTCTTCAAAACAGTTTTTAATTCCATATCTGAAGAAGTGCAAGCTATTGTTAATCATTCCCTAAAACCCATTCTGATGAAAAATTATCTTGATTCTTCAACTTTTAGCAAGCTTCGTCCAATCTCCAACGTTCCATTCTTAAGCAAAATTCTGGAGAAATTGGTGTTCAAATTGATTTTTTAAGTGCAAACGGTATTTTTGAAAAATTCCTATCTGGTTTATGTGCCCACTACAGCACAGAGACAGCATTGGTTAAAGTTGTAAATGAGCCAACACAGATGCCAAACAGCTCTCTGTCCATGTACTCTTAGATTTAAGTGCTGCATTCAACACTGTTGACCATGATGTCCTTCTGGACAGACTTTAGGGGATAGGTTGGCCTCTCCAGTCCAGTTCTAAATCAGTTCAGGACCCTTGGTGAACATAACTCAGAGAAAATGGCATTCCACAAGGTTCGATTTTACATTTCTGTGTCACCAGAGGATTTTAGCTCCACATATACAGTACATTATTTGACTGTATTAGTGATTTAAATACTTGGATGGCTCACAACTTCCTCCAGCTAAATCAAGACAAGACCGATGTACTTACCAGTACCAGTCAAAAGTTTGGACACACCTACTCATTCAAAGGTTTTTCTTTATTTTTACTATTTTCTACATTGTAGAATAATAGTGAATGAAGACATCAAAACTATATGGAATCTTGTAGTAACCAAAAAAGTGTTAAACAAATCAAAATATATTTTATATTTGAGATTCTTCAAAGTAGCCACCCTTTGCCGTGATGACAGCTTTTCACACTCATGGCATTCTCTCAACCAGCTTCATGAGGTAGTCACCTAGAATGCATTTCAATTGATAGGTGTGCCTTGTTAAAAGTTAATTTGTGGAATTTCTTTCCTTCTTAATGCGTTTGAGCTAATCAGTTGTGTTGTGACAGGGTAGGGGTGGTATATAGAAGATAGACCTATTTGGTAACAGACTCCATATTATGTCAAGAACAGCTCAAATAAGCAAAGAGAAACACCAATCCATCTTTACTTTAAGTTTCTTCAAGTGCAGTTGCAAAAACCATCAAGCGCTATGATGAAACTGTCTCCCATAAGGACCACCACAGGAAAGGAAGACCCAGAGTTACCTCTGCTGCAGAGGATAAGTTCATTAGAGTTACCATCCTCAGAAATTCCAGCCAAAATAAATGCTTCACCGATTTCAATTAGCAGACACACCTCAACATCAACTGTTCAGAGGAGACTGAGTGAATCAGGCGTTCATGGTCAAATTGCTGCAAAGAAACAACTACTAAAGGACACCAAAAATAAGAAGAGGCTTACTTGGGCCAAGAAGCATGAGCAATGGACATTAGACTGGTGGAAATCTGTCCTTTTGGTTTGATGAGTCCAAATTTGAGATCTCCGCATGTGTAGTTCCCACTGTGAAGCATGGAGGAGGAGGTGTTATGGCGTGGTGGTGCTTTGCTGGTGACACTGTGATTTATTTAGAATTCAAGGCACAGGTAACCAGCATGGCTACCACAGCATTCTTCAGTGATACATACGCCATCCCATCTGGTTTGCGCTTAGTGGGACTATCATTTGTTTTTCAACAGGACAATGACCCAACACATCTCCAGGCTGTGTAAGGGCTATTTGACCAAGAAGGAGAGTGATGGAGTGCTGCATCAGATGACCTGGCCTCCACAATCACCTGACCTCAACTCAATTGAGATAGTTTGGGATGACTTGGACCAAAGAGTGAAGGAAAAGCAGCCAACAAGTGCTCAGCATATGTGGGAACACGTGCTCAGCATATGTGGGAAGCTGGTTGAGAGAATGCCAAGAGAATGCCAAGAGTGTGCAAAGAATGCAAAGAGTGTGCAAAGCTGTCATCAAGGCAAATTGGCTACTTTGAAGAATATATATATATTTTTTTTTTAACACTTTTTTGGTTACTACATGATTCCATGTGTGTTATTTCATCGTTTTGATGTCTTCACTATTATTCTAGAATGTAGAAAATAGTAAAAATAAAGAAAAAACCTTGAATGAGTAGATGTGTCCAAACCTTTGACTGGCACTGTACGTTTTTGTTGTAAAAGTGCACTAACTAAGATATAGCTTTTTCTCCCACTCTATATAGTGCAGTACATTTGGGTGTACCCATGAGAGTGCCCTCAATGCCCCTGTATTCTCCGCAAAGAGCGTCTGTACACAGTGTTCTATTGGAAACACATCAAGAGAAACATCCGTGAAGGGAATACAGCTTCTCTTCTGGTCTGTGCCCAAATGGCACCCTTTTCCCTATATAGTGAGCGCCCATAGGGATATTATCCAAAGTAGTGCACAATATAGGGAATAGGGTGCCATTTGGGAGTCAGACCTGGCTTATGAATGAGAGGGTGACCCAGCATTTCTCGAATGAAAGACAGAATTTATAAGATGCAGGGGGGAAACGTAAATACAGTGGACAGGAAGGGCTGCTGGCCAGATTTAAAAAAGTCAGGCACACACACACTCACACACGCACGTACACACAAACGCACACACACGCGCGCGCGCACACACATATGCAAACATGCACACACATACGCGCACACACACACGCACACATGCACACACGTACACACACACCAGAGTGGAGAGTGTTACCTCCTCTTCATTCATCTGTTGGCTCTCTCTCCAGCCTTTTGATGCCGTTTTCTATTCTGTCACCTGCTTTAGCACTCACTTCCTCTGCACACACTGTTTACCTTCCAAATGGCACCCTATTCCCTATATAGTGCAGGGCCCTGGTCAAAAGTAGTGCACTATGTAGGGAATAGGGTGCCATTTGGAAGGCAGTCTCTGTCCTTCTGCTCCTTCCGTCCAGTCTGGTTTCACAAGTTATTTCTAGTATTTCTAGTCTTGTATTCATCACATACACAGTTTACAGACGGTATAAAAGGTACAGTGAAATGCTAATGTGCTAGCCTTATGTGAGCAACAAAACTCCTGGCGCTGACAGCCTCCCGGCAGAGCTACTTAAGGGAGGTTACTTCTAAACCAGAACGCTCCACCAGTACATCACTGAGGTTTGGGACCGGGAGATCATCCCCCAACAGTGGCGGGATGCAAATATTGTCACCATCTATAAGAACAATGGTGACAAGTCCATCTGTGGCAACAACCGAGGGGTATCCCGTCTGGCTGTTGCTGGCAAGGTCCTGCCCAAGCGATGCTACACAGGCTGGTAAACAACATCACAGAGGAACTGCTGCCGGAGTAACAATGCGGCTTCAGAAAGAACAGGAGTACGGTCAACATAATATTCATGACACGGCAACTCCAGGATAAGTGCCGTGAACAACATCAGAACTTTTTCATGGTCTTTGTCGACCTCTCCAAGGCCTTCGACACTGTGAGCAGGGAACTACTATGGGGCATTCTACTCAACATCCTTTGCCTGTTCCATGATGGGATGATGGCTCGGTTGGCCATGGGAGGGCAGGAGTCAGTGCCCTTTGGAGTAAGCATCGGTGTGAGGCAGGGGTGTATGCTGGCACCTGTACTCTTTAACATCTTCTTCCAATGTGTCACCCAGTTTCTCCACAAGGAGCTTGAGGACAGCAGTGGGGTTGCGGTGGACTTCAGGCTAAATAGAAACCTATTGAACATCAGAAGGCTCCAAGCAACCACCAAGGTATTGACGTAGCGGGTTCTTGAGCTGCAGTATGTTGATAACTGTGCTCTTGTGGCCCACACTCCGGAAGACCTTCAGTCCGTCTTTGTAACAGCTGTGAGGGTCTATAGCAGGATGGGACTGTCTATACACACCACCAAGACAGAGGTGGTCTGACAATGGAGATCCAGCCCTCCACCCACCATGCCTGTCTTCACCACTGAGCACAAATCCCTGGCAATAGTCCCGTCATTCAAATACCTGGGCAGCATCCTCTTGGAGGATTGCAGCATCGACCTCGGAAATTAAAAACAGGACCAAGCAAGCATCAGCTGATTTCGGGAAACTCAGACGTAGCGTCTTCCAAAACAGGCATCTCCACCTCCACACCAAATTCGCCATCTATCACCACACTTCTTTACAGCTGTGAAGCCTTGGTTACTTACAGCCGCCACAACAAGCAGCTCCAGCATTTACACATAAGATATCTGCAGCGCATCCTGGGAATCACCTGGAATGCGACCTTGTCCCCCATACAGAAATACTTGCTAACACCAACTGTAAGAGTATGGAGGCCATGGTCACCCAACACCAACTGTAGGAGTATGGAGGCCATGGTCACCCAACACCAACTGTAGAGTATGGAGGCCATGGTCACCCAACACCAACTATAGGAGTATGGAGGACATGGTCACCCAACACCAACTGTATGAGTATGGAGGCCATGGTCACCCAACACCAACTGTAGGAGTATGGAGGACATGGTCACCCAACACCAACTGTAAGAGTATGGAGGCCATGGTCACCCAACACCAACTGTAGGAGTATGGAGGCCATGGTCACCCAACACCAACTGTATGAGTATGGAGGCCATGGTCACCCAACACCAACTGTAAGAGTATGGAGGACATGGTCACCCAACACCAACTGTAAGAGTATGGAGGACATGGTCACCCAACTATAGGAGTATGGAGGCCATGGTCACCCAACACCAACTGTATGAGTATGGAGGCCATGGTCACCCAACACCAACTGTAAGAGTATGGAGGCCATGGTCACCCAACACCAACTATAGGAGTATGGAGGCCATGGTCACCCAACACCAACTGTAGGAGTATGGAGGACATGGTCACCCAACACCAACTGTAGGAGTATGGAGGCCATGGTCACCCAGCACCAACTGTAGAGTATGGAGGACATGGTCACCCAACACCAACTGTAAGAGTATGGAGGCCATGGTCACCCAACACCAACTATAGGAGTATGGAGGACATGGTCACCCAACACCAACTGTAAGAGTATGGAGGCCATGGTCACCCAACACCAACTGTAAGAGTATGGAGGCCATGGTCACCCAACACCAACTATAGGAGTATGGAGGACATGGTCACCCAACACCAACTGTAAGAGTATGGAGGCCATGGTCACCCAACACCAACTGTAAGAGTATGGAGGCCATGGTCACCCAAAACCAACTGTAAGAGTATGGAGGCCATGGTCACCCAACACCAACTGTAAGAGTATGGAGGCCATGGTCACCCAACACCAACTATAGGAGTATGGAGGACATGGTCACCCAACACCAACTGTAAGAGTATGGAGGCCATGGTCACCCAACACCAACTGTAAGAGTATGGAGGCCATGGTCACCCAAAACCAACTGTAAGAGTATGGAGGCCATGGTCACCCAACACCAACTGTAAGAGTATGGAGGCCATGGTCACCCAACACCAACTATAGGAGTATGGAGGCCATGGTCACCCAACACCAACTGTAGGAGTATGGAGGACATGGTCACCCAACACCAACTGTAGGAGTATGGAGGCCATGGTCACCCAACACCAACTGTAGAGTATGGAGGCCATGGTCACCCAAAACCAACTGTAAGAGTATGGAGGCCATGGTCACCCAACACCAACTGTAAGAGTATGGAGGCCATGGTCACCCAACACCAACTATAGGAGTATGGAGGCCATGGTCACCAACACCAACTGTAGGAGTATGGAGGACATGGTCACCCAACATCAACTGTAGGAGTATGGAGGCCATGGTCACCCAACACCAACTGTAGGAGTATGGAGGCCATGGTCACCCAACACCAACTACTGCAAATAAGAATTTGTTCTTAACTGACTTGCCTAGTTAAACAAAGGTAAAAAAATGTAATACTTAAGTAAAAGTAAAGATACCTTCATAGAAAATGACTCCAGTAATAGTTAAAGTCACCCAGTAAAATACTACTTGAGTAAAAATATATGGTTTTAAATATACTTAAGTACAAAAGTAAAAGTATTAACTATTTCAAATGGTTTATATTAAGCAAACCAGATGGCCCCATTTTCTAGTTTTTTATTTATTTACACAGTCCAACATTTACAAACAAAGCATGTGTTTTTAGTGAGTCCACCAGATCAGAGGCATAACCAGGAAAGTTCCTAACGAACACAACCCAGATGTAACATAATAACTAATGCGCTACGATAACACAATTAGACTAACCAGGGCCCATAGGGATCTGGTCAGAAGCAGTGCACTGTGTAGGGAATAGGGTGCCATTTAATAATATATGCCGTGTAGCAGACGCTTTTATCCAAAGAAACTGTATGCATGCATACATTTTACATATGGGTGGTGCTGGGAATCAAACATACATATATACGGTTCTGGGAATCAAACATACGGTTCTGGGAATCAAACATACATACGGTTCTGGGAATCAAACATACATACATACGGTGCTGGGATTCAAACATACATACATACGGTGCTGGGAATCAAACATACATACATACATACAGTGCTGGGAATCAAACATACACACATACATACAGTGCTGGGAATCAAACCCATGCTCTACCAACTGAGCTAGAAAGGACGCACAACAGACGTGTCAGTGTAACTAATGAGCTACAATGCAACTCACAGTTCACAGTTTGACCAGTAGAAGGCGCCAGGTGCCTACTCCACCTCTCACGTCTTCTTAGCAATTAGTTGATGCAAGGATGTAGGCTGATGTAAGAACCAGCTGGGTCGGTACCACTCCTGGACCACCCCAGTCAAGCTATCAGGCTTCTGCAGTTTAAGTCAGTCTTCATACCTGGCACCTTTTGACCAGATCCCTATGGGCCCAGGTCAAAAGTAGTTCAGTATAAGAGAATAGGGTGCCGTTTTGCCAGAATTGCCATACGGCCAGTCTTTCTCTGTGCATAACTTGTTTGAACCAGTGACAGATTTGGCTGGCAAGCCAATGTAAACACAGCTAAAAGGTCACTGATCTGAATACCAAATAGCAGTTACTTAACGCTAAGCTACATACCAGAACACATTCAGCTCTGTTCTATGCAACCAGGTCAGCTACTGAATGTACACACACACAAACACATAACTGATTTTAAATTCATGTGAAACGTTTGGCCCCCAAATGAGTTTGTGTTTAGGATGACATTGTAAGAGGTAAACGGATGTGAAAGAGGTGTGTACTGTACCCAGGTCAATAATTATACAGCATACATTGGAACACAATTTTCTTAAAGGGGCAGCGTCTTATTTTGAGATGTAAAAAAATCTTCTCAAAATGAATTTAGGAACAGAAATGTATACAATTAATACAATGCAATTCTAAAGAATGGAGTAAACAGCATTTTAATACTTATAATAACAAAATATAGCTTATTCATAGCTGCATATGCAGTATGGAGAAAACATGACCCCAATGCATTTTAAAACTACACCATGTCCCGGCCAGTAGAAATTCTGTTCGGGCCAGTAGGTTTTGGATCAACTGGCTCGATCGAGACAAAAAAAGTTAACACTGGACCCTATCATAGCCTACGAATAGGACCCAGAGTTTTACCTGACCAGGTCATGAGATTATGAAAAACTCCAGACCCCAGAAAAGACACACCACTTTTGACGTGTGTGTGTGTGTGTGTGTGTGTGTGTGTGTGTGTGTGTGTGTGTGTGTGTGTGTGTGTGAGGGTCAGGGTCAGGGTCAGGGTCAGGTTAGGCCAGGTCTGTATTATGCAGTTGGGAGGTGCATGGTAACGTCTACCTTTGTACGTCTACCTTATGTAGCCTAGTTGTAATATGTTTAGTCTATGTTTATTGATACATTTATTGATTAAAAAGATGGCCTGCAATCTGTTTCAAATCAAATTTTATTTGTCACATGCACGGGTTTAGCAGATGTTATTGCAGCTGTAGCGAAATGCTTGTGCTTCTAGCTCCGACAGAGCAGCAATATCTAACAAGTAATATCTAACAATTTCACAACATATACCCAATACACACAAATCTAAGTAAAGGAATAGAATTAAGAATATATAAATATATGGACGAGCAATGTCAGAGCAGCATAGACTGAGATCCAGTAGATAGTATAGATGACAGTATATATATATATGAGATTAGTAATGCAAGACATGTAAACATTATTAAAGTGACCTTATTAAAGAGTCCAATGATGTCTATTTAACAGTCTGATGGCCTTGAGATAGAAGCTGTTTTTCAGTCTCTCGGCCCCAGCTTTGATGCACCTGTACTGACCTCGCCTTCTAGATGATAGCATGGTGAATAGGCAGTGGCTCGATTGGTTGTTGTCCTTGATTATCTTTTTGGCCTTCCTGTGACATCGGGTGCTGTAGTGTCCTGGAGGGCAGGTAGTTTGCCCCCGGTGATGCGTTGTGCAGACCGCACCACCCTCTGGAGAGCCCTGCGGTTGTGGGCGGTGCAGTTGCCATACCAGGCGGTGATACAGCCTGACAGGATGGTCTCAAATGTGCATCTATGAAAGTTTGTGAGGGTTTTAGGTGACAGGCCAAATTTGTTCTGCCTCCTGAGGTGTGGGGTGCTCCCTCTGCTGTTTCCTGAAGTCAACGATCAGTCTTCTTCTTCTGCTTTTATGGAGTGTATATAGTACGACCAAGTTTTAGACTACAGGTGGGTCTGGGCAGGGGTGATGTTGTCGCTGTTTGTGTCCGGCTGTATGTTGTTGTTTGTATGTGGAAGGTTTGTATTGTAAAAAAAATATATTCACTACCAGTCAAAAGATTTAGAACACCTACTCATTCAAGGGTTTTTCTTTATTTTTACATTGTAGAATAGTAGTAAAGACATCAAAACCATGAAATAACACATATGGATTCATGTAGTAACCAAAAAAGTGTTAAACAAATCAAAATATATTGTATATTTGAGATTCTTCAAATAGCCACCCTTCGCCTTGATGACAGCTTTGCACACTCATGGAATTCTCTCAACCAGCTTCATGAGGTAGTCACCTGGAATGTATTTCAATTAACAGGTGTGCCTTCTTAAAAGTTAATTTGTGGAATTTCTTTCCTTTTTAATGCGTTTGAGCCAATCAGTTGTGTTGTGACAAGGTGGGGGGGTATACAGAAGATAGCCCAATCTGGTAAAATACCAAGTCCATATTATGGCAAGACCAGCTCAAAAAAAAAAGAGATGAAAAAGAGAAACGACAGTCCATCATTACTTTAAGACATAAAGATCAGTCAATACAGAACATTTCAAGAACTTTGAAAGTTTCTTCAGGTGCAGTCGCAAAAACCATCAAGTGCTATGATGAAACTGGCTCTCATGAGGAATGCCACAGGAATGGAAGACTCAGAGTTACCTCTGCTGAGGATACATTCATTAGAGTTACAGGTCTCAGAAATTGCAGCCCAAATAAATGACTCATAGAGTTCAAGTAACAGACACATCTCAACATCAACTGTTCAGAGGAGACTGTGTGAATCAGGCCTTCATGGTCGAAATGCTGCCAAGAAACCACTACTAAAGGACACCAATAATAAGAAGAGACTTGCTTGGGCCAAGAAACACGAGCAATGGACATTAGACCGGTGGAAATCTGTCCTTTGGTCTGATGAGTCCAAATTTTAGATTTTTGGTTCCAACTGCCATGTCTTTGTGAGGAGCGGTGTGGGTGAACGGATGATCTCTGCATGTGTATTTCCCACCGTAAAGCATGGAGGAGGAGGTGTTATTGTGTGGTGGTGCTTTGCTGGTGACTGTGATTTATTTAGACTTCAAGGCACACTTAACCAGCATGGCTACCACAGCATTCTGCAGCGATACGCCATCCCATCTGGTTTGGGTTAATGTGGGACTATCATTTGTTTTTCAACAGGACGATGACCCAACACACCTCCAGGCTGTATAAGGGCTGTTTTACCAAGAAGGAGAGGGATGGAGTGCTGCATCAGATGACCTGGCCTCCACAATCCCCCAACCTCAAACAAATTGAGATGGTTTGGGATGAGTCGGAACACAGAGTGAAGTAAAAACAGCCAACAAGTGCTCAGCATATGTGGGAACTCCTTCAAGACCGTTGGAAAAGCATTCCAGGTGAAGCTGGTTGAGAGAATGCCAAGAGTGTGCGAATCTGTCATCAAGGAAAATGGTGGCTATTTGAGAAATTTCAAATATAAAATATATTTTGATTTATTTAACACTTTTTTGGTTACTACATAATTCCATATGTGTTATTTCATAGTTTTGATGTCTTCACTATTATACTACAATGTAGAAAATAGTAAAATAAAGAAAACCCCTTGAATGAGTAGGTGTTCTTAAACTTTTGACTGGTAGTGTATATCTATGTCTAATTTTAACTCAAGTTCCGAGTTTCCGAGTTGTATTGAACACGGCATGAGCTCCGAGGTTCCCACTTGTAAAGTGAATGAAACAATAGGAAGCTCATATGCAAAACTCGAGTTTCCGAGATGTCTTGAAATAACCAAGAGCACAGCAATTGAGGCGTCATCATCCGACCAACGCCCGCGTGACAGTCCAATAGGAGCGCGAGCTGTCACCGTACGTCACTTCGGGGATGTGGCTAGTGTGGAGGGGAAGGAGGTTTATAAACCCTCAAAGAAAACTTCCCGAAACTTTTAGATGCGTCAGTTGAGTTGGCTATTATTAAAATAGGCCTATTTATCTATTCACAAACGTTTCACACATTTAGTCTCATTGAGGCTATCCAAACTTGTCAGGTCATTTAGTCGGTCCATCATTTATTTGAAAAGTAATTTTGGGCAATTTACAGGAGCATCATCATGTATCCAGAATCTACGATGGGGTACGTGTTTTCCTACAATATCCGCTGTTCATTATAGCTGCAGATTCAGATATCAGAAGCATCAGTAATAGTAATTGTAAACCGTATATGGTGTTGTATGGAATTGTTTAATGTTATGAGTGAGTGTAGGCTAATATAGATTAATGTGCGTGCTTAACGGGTCTTTTGCGCTTCTGTAGCCTGCTATACTTTTATTATTATTTTTGGTCCAGTCCTAGGTTAATTTGTCAAAATAGTTTTTTTTTTCTTGGAATAGCAATTTTACCTGGCGCTAAATTAATGGTTAAAAGAACATCTGGCTATAGTGGTATGTGTAGGGTTTTAAAGGCTACACTTATATAATGTCAGAAGTCTAATTCATAATGGGACTAGGCTCCATTGCAGACTTTTACTGGGCAGCGGAAATTTCTCAACAAAAATGTGACCGTAATCTTTGCGCGCATAACTCGTCACGTAGACCATCCCCATGAAAGGAACCTGTTACTAGACCTGCACATGCCATGGGATGTGATAACATTGTGGATGCTGGTAGTACCTTTTACTGTTAAACCAGAATCAGATGAAGATTATTTACAATAGGCGAGAGCGTGTGTGTATGGGAAGTCCTTGGTAAATGTTCTCAGTGGTTATCTTGATGTAATGTTATGTTACATAATAAAAGGCTGCTTCAGACACAGCTGTGTTTCCCAATTCCTTTCTCGCTCCACCGCTCTAACTCACTCTCAGCTTGTGTCCCAAATGTCACTCTATTCCCTTTATAATGCACTACTTTTGACCAGGGCTCATAGGACTCCGGTCAAAAGTAGTGCAGTATTTAAGGCATAGTGTGCCATTTTGGCTACGCCCACAGATGGTCATGCCTATCTCGCTGTTTTCTTACCATGAGGCTGTTTTCCCACACGTCTCACCTCTCCCTCTGTCAATTATATTTCTATTATAATTTCAAATTCAATTTAAGGGGCTTTATTGGCATGGGAAACATATGTTAACATTGCCAAAGCAAGTGACATAGATCATAAACAAAAACAATGTACAGTAAAAATTACACTTACAAAATAATAAACATTTCAAATGTCATATTATGTTTATATAGTGTTGTAATGATCTCTCTCTGACCCCCTCTCTCTCCCCCCTCTCTCCATCTACCTCCCCCTCTCTCCATCTACCTCCCCCTCTCTCCATCTACCTCCCACTCCCACTCTCTCTCTTTCTCTGTCTCTCTCTCTCTCTCATGCTCTCTCATGTGCAGCTTTGAGGAGTGCAGCGCTACTGCTGAATGGCTCCTGTCCCAGACAGAGATACGCCCCCTGGTGGGGATAGTTTGTGGCTCAGGCCTTGGAGGCTTGGCAGAAATGCTGAAAGACCAGACGGCATTTAAATACTGCGACATTCCTAACTTTCCCCAGAGCACAGGTGTGTAGTTTTGTATGCGTGTTATGCATGTATACTTAGCTCTAATACACAGTGTGTGTGTGTGTGTGTGTGTACACACTGATCTAACTGGTTTTTGTGTGTTCCAGTGCATGGTCATGCTGGCAGGTTGGTGTTTGGCATGCTGAGAGGGAAAGCATGTGTTTGTATGCAGGGAAGATTCCATCTCTATGAGGGATACCCCATCCAGAAGGTTTGTTGATATATATATAAGAGAGAGAGAGAGAGAGAGAGAGAGAGAGAGAGAGAGAGAGAGAGAGAGAGAGAGAGAGAGAGAGAGAGAACAAGGACTAAAAAAAAACCAATCTTTAAGAACAGAGACAAAATTTACCCTAACAATTACAAAGGTATTTGTGTGAACAGTAACCTGGGGAAGGTTTTCTGTAGTATTATAAATGTAAGAGTTCTAAACTTCCTTAATAAGCACAATGTCTTGAGTAAATACGTGCACCATTAAAATTTACAAGAAAATAACAGAATTCTTAAACCAGGGGCGGGCCTTCGCCAGGGTTGCAATCGGAGCCCTGCACTCTTCAATATTTACATCAACGAATTGGCCACTATTCTAGAAAAATCCTCAGCCCCTGGTGTTAGTCTCCACAATTCAGAGGTTAAATGCCTACTCTTCGCAGATGACCTATGCCCGCTGTCACCCACAGCACATGGCCTACAGCAGAGCCTGGACCTGCTAGAGCAGTACTGCCAGACCTGGGCCCTGGCAGTAAACCCCAAAAATACTAAAATAATGATTTCCCAGAGAAGATCCAGATCTCAGGGAATTAGACCAAAGTTCTCAATTGGTTCAACATATATGGAGTACTGCACACACTACAATTGCTTAGGTTTAAAAATAAGCTCAACTGGACACCTTAATGAGGCAGTGAATGAACTGAGAGAGAAAGCACGCAGGGAATTCTACGCCATTAAAAAAACGAATTAAAATTTAAATACCTATTCAAATTTGGCTAAAACTAATTGAATGTGTCATTGAACCAATTGCACTTCAGTGCAGCGAGGTGTGTGGTCCACTTGCAAAACAAGATTTCACCAAATGGGACAAACACTCCATTGAAACCCTGCATGCAGAGTTCTGTAAGATTCTCCTACATGTCCAGAGGAAAACTGGGGAAGGTTTCTGTAGTATTATAAATGTTCTAAACTTCCTTAATAAGCACAATGTCTTGAGTAAAAGCCAAATTGGATTTATACCAAAACATCGCATGACTGATCATATTCAAAGCATGCCATTCCATGAGTGCAGCATTTCTTTTTCAACTCGAAGAAATGAGCCCAATCAGTCCTCCATGACAACAAAATAAACAACAGAGCAGGTAGAACAATTTGGCTGATCTATATTTTCATAGTTCCAAGTCCTTTTCTTGAAGAACAAGGGTATTACATTTTATTGTAATGACTGGAAATCTGAAAAAACATTTAGGTTTTTAGTGTAGATCTACACTAGTAGAAAGCAATGGATTAGAAAAAGCCTACATAACCAACCCATAAAGTAAAATGCAACATCCATTTATGTCCAATTACGTAAACTCTAACATTGATTTATCCTGTAATAGATGTCGTTCAATTGATACTATTAATTGCTGTCCTCTTCTAATGCCTCTTAAGAGGAAAGTTATCTTAAAGCAGTGGTGTAAAAAGTACTACATTGTCATACTTGAGTAAAAGTAAAGATACCTTCATAGAAAATGACTCAAGTAAAAGTGAGTCATCCAGTAAAATACTACTTTAGTAAAAATCTAAAAGTATTTGGTTTTATAAATACTTAAGTATCAAAGTAAATGTACTTTGCTAAAATATACTTAAGTATCGAAAGCAAAAGTAAAAGTACAAATAATAAAAAAATTCCTGATATTAATAACTTCTTAGGGAGTGGCAGCAGAGGTGACGGTTTTGGAGAGTCTGGCGTGCCCAAAGTAAAATGCCTGCCACTCAGGCCCAGAAACTAGGATATGCACATAATTAGTACTATTGGATAGGAAACACTCTGAAGTTTCTAAAACTGTTAAAATAATGTGTGAGTATAACAGAACTGATATAGCAGGCGAAAACCCGAGGAATTTCCGTCCAGAAACTTTGTTTTTGTGACATTTCCTGACTGAATGGCTCCTTATGGGAATCAGAGTAAAATATCTCCCAGATTGCAGTACCTATGGCTTCCACTAGATGTCAACAGTCTTTACACATGGTTTCAAGCGTTTATCATGGAACAGAGCCTTATAGAAGAAGATTTGGTAAGAGAAAGCAGGAAGTCAATATCATTTTCACTGCGCAAGACCGTGAGCGCGCTCCTTGTTATTTTCCTTTTATATCGTTTAGAATATTATCCGTGTGAAATATAATAACTAATATACATAAAAGGATACCTAAGGATACGTTATAAATTATGTTTGATTTGTTTGGGCAAAGTTGATAGGTATAATTTGAACGCTTTCTCTTCACTGTACAACGGGCGACTCGAAGGTGGATTATCTGAACATAATGCGCCAAACAAACTGAGATTTATGGATATAATAAATGACTTTTTCTAACAAAAGAAACATTGGATGTCTTGCTTGGACACTTCGGATAACCCTCAGCAGAAGATCATCAAAGGTAAGCGATTTATTTTAGCTCTTATATGTGTTTTGTGAGACCCGAGCTGGTTATGGATTTATGCTAATGCATAAATATGAGAGGTGCTATCCTCAAACAATCAAATGTTGTGCTTTCACCGTAAAGCCTTTTTGAAAAAATCTGACAATGCTGTGATATTGCCAAGACTGAGCTTTTGATGACTATGCAACACTTGTATATTGATGAATGTTTAATAATTCAACTTTTGGATTTTGAATTTGGCGCCTTACATTTCCCCGGCTAGCGCCCCGGTTATCCCTATTAAGCAAACCAGACGGCACAATTATCTTGTTTTTTTATTTACGGATAGCCAGGGTAACACTCCAACACAGACATATTTTAAACACAAAGCATTAATTTGTGTTTAGTGAGTCCGCCAGATCAGAGGCAGTAGGGTTGACCAGGGATGTTCTCTTGATAAGTTTGCGAATTGGACTATTTTCTGTCCTGCTAAGCATTCAAATTGTAACGAGTACTTTTGGGTATTAGGGACAATGTATGGAGTAAAAAGTATATAATTTTCTTTAGGAATGTAGTGAAGTAAAAGTAAAAGTTGTCAAAAATATAAATAGTAAAGTTAGGTACAGATACCCCAAAAAACGACTTAAGTAGTACTTTAAAGTATTTTTACTTTACCACTATCTAGTAGTAATTGAAAGTAATCTGATTACATTACTGAGTTTGGACAATCCAATAGTTATGTTACTGATTACAAATTTGCACAGGTAACTAGTAACTGTAAAGGACCTCTCATTATATTAAGATGTAATATTATGAGATGCTATATTTTTGTTGCATTGTACCAGTCATGGAATAAAGAGAGAATACAGAGCGTAAGAAGATACAGCGCCTTCAGGAAGTATTCACAACACTTTTTCCACATTTTGTTGTGTTACAGTCTGAATTTAAAATGTATTCAATTGAGATTTTGTGTCACTGGCCAACTCCATAATGTCAAAGTGGAATGTTTTTGGACATTTTTACAAATTAATAAAAATTATAAGCTAAAATGTCTAAGTGTTCAACCCCTTTGTTATGGCAAGCCTAAATAAATTCAGGAGTAACAATGTGTAATAATAGTGTTTAATTTCATTTTTGAATGACTACCTCATCTCTGTACCCCACACATACAATTATCTGTAAGGTCCCTCAGTCGAGCAGGGAATTTCAAACACAGATTCAACCACAAAGACCAGGGTGGTTTTCCAATGCTTCGCAAAGAAGGGCACCTATTGGTAGATGAGTAAATAAAAAGTATATAGCTAAGCACAGGCAAAATCCTAGATGAAAACCTGGTTCAGTCTGCTTTCCACCAGACACTGGGAGACACATTCACCTTTCAGCAGGATAATAACCTAAAAATACAAGGCCAAATATACTGGAGTTACTTACCAAGATGACATTGAATGGTCCTGAGTGGCCTAGTTACAGTTTTGACTTAAATCGGCTTGACAATAATGTGCAAATATTGTACAATCCAGGTGTGCAAAGCTCTTAGAGACTTACCCAGAAAGACTCACTGCTGTAATAAAAAAAATCACATTTTATTTGTAAAGTGACTATTCATGGATAATTAACAGAGAGTAGTAGCAGCGTAAAAATGGTGGGTGGGGTCAATGAAATTGTCCGGGTAGCATTTTAATAAGCTGTTCAGGAGTCTTATGGCTTGGGGGTAGAAGCTGTTAAGAATCCTTTCAGACCTAGACTTGGCACCCGATACCTCTTGAAGCTCTCAACCTGCTCCACTACAGCCCCGCCGATGAGAAAGGGGGCGTGCTCGGTTCTCCTTTTTCTGTAGTCCACAATCGTCTCCCATGTCTTGATCATGTTGAGGCAGAGGTTGTTATCCTATAGGCTGCCTCATCGTTGTCGGTGATCAGGCCTACCACTGTTGTGTCGTCGGCAAACGTAATGATGGTGTTGGAGTCGTGCTTGGCTACTGCCAAAGCATTCACTGCCAAATACTTATGTAAATAAGATATTTCTGTATTTCATTTAACAAATTTGCAAAAAAATATGTCTTCACTTTGTCATTATGGGGTATTGTGTGTAGATGGGTGAGACATTATTTTTCTCCACCCATTTTCAATTCAGGCTGTATCACAACAAAATGTTGAATAAGTCAAGGGGTATGAATACTTTCTGAAGTCACTGTATATATCACTGCCTGTTTTTTGAGTGTTTTTTAGTGTTATTTAAGCCCTAGTTTTGGATTCCTGTCATTGTTTTTGAGCACCTTTCTTACTTGTTTGCTGAAGTGCAGAGGCCTACCTGAACTCTATTCTTGGCATTGTATTTCACAGTATAGCTGGCTGTGCATTTGAATGTTATTAGGATCCCCATTAGCTGATTAGCTGATGCCACGGCGTCAGCTAATCTTCATGTGTAAAAAAAAAAACATTATAAACAATTACAATTTCAAATGGCCAAATATTGCAGGTCACAATGCCCATGCGGATTTTCAAGCTGCTGGGTGTAGAGACAGTCATCCTGACCAATGCAGCTGGAGGCCTCAATCAGGACTACAAGGTTGGGGACGTCATGATCATCAAAGACCACATCAACATGCCTGGGTTCGCTGGGAACAACCCACTGGCAGGACCCAATGACGAGAGGTATGTGGTTATGTATATAGGGAACGGTTAGGGACGTTCAATAGAGTGATTACAGAATGCAAATTAAAAAGGGTGCCGACGCCCAAAAATACATGTCTTACTTGAATTAAGCAAATGTAATTACTAGGCAATGTTTTTTTGGGGCATGCACCCTTTTTCCACGACTGGTTTATCAGGAACTGAAAACGGGTTTGGTTAAGTTACCACCTTCTCCTAGGTTCGGGGTTCGGTTCCCTTCCATGTCTGATGCGTATGACAGGGAACTTCTGCAGCTGGCACAAGGTGTGGGGGCGGAGCTTGGCTTTGGTGACTTCCTGAGAGAGGGAGTTTACTGCGTCCTGGGCGGGCCCTCGTTCGAAACCATTGCTGAGTGTCGTATGATGAACAGACTGGGGGCTGACGCTGTGGGTGAGTCCTGGAGTAGCTACACCAAGCTATCACAACACCTCAGCACTACTACAATCATCTTCTACTCTAGCAACAATTTAAACTTCTAAACTTCTTCCACTGCCATAACAATACTTTTGCAAGCACTCCGTTGTTCTTGTGGTTTGCTCTTGCAGCATTTTATGCAGAATTATTGAGGATGCAAATCTGCAACATTTGAATTACATTGTCAGTTAGTGAATTGCTTTTGTCCTCCCCTTTCTCATTGTTCTAGGCATGAGTACGGTGCACGAGGTGATTGTAGCGCGTCACTGTGGGATGCGTGTGTTCGCCCTGTCCCTGATCACCAACCAGGCTGTGATGGACTATAACAGCCAGAAGAAGGCCAACCATGAGGAGGTCCTGGAGACAGGCCAGCTGAGGTCAAAGCAGCTAGAGTGGCTGGTGTCCAACATGGTGACCCACATAGAGCACAACAATAACGACGCCTGATAACTCTGACTGACCCTGGTTACACTGTGTCTGTGTGTCGGGGGTTCTGGCCAAGCCAGGCTGTTCTATTTCTGTACTTTAACATTCTTCAAGGTAGCCGTTTGTTGACAACGTGAATCATTGTTTAATGTGTGTTATGAAAACATGACAATTCGGAGTAAAGTACTATTATATAATGAGCCCTGCACTAAACGTTTATAAATATATAGAGCTGTATTGAGGTGAATTGACTCGGACTGTTATCATTGACAATAATTTTATGTATTAACTTGATAATTGAGTAAATTTATATTTATTTTTGTTCATTTCAGAAATACTTGCACTTGTGACTAATATGTCGATTTTAAAATTAGATGATATAGGTGAAGTAAATTACCAAAACCTAAGGGTGTTCCCATAATATAGTGGGCTCTAAAGTGCGACAAATTTGGTTGCATATGCAACAAAATATTTAGCTGTGCGAACTGCAGTTTTAATTTTGGAGCACAGAAAGAAAGGAAAAGGGATAGCTTCTTCAGGAGATCAGTGATTCTAGTAAAGATGGTTCAGTATGAAGATGCATAGAAACTGCTTCTCCAATAGAAATCCCAGATCACGCATGTAGTTAGGCGATGTCCTGGTAACGTTAGCTAGCTAAACTCATGTGCAGAAACACGTCATTGGGTCTAACTGTCGTGTCGCACTGAACTGCACATTTGCATTCCGTCAAATCAAAGGCACTCCTTCGATATAAATGAAAACATGTCAGTTTGTCACTTTCACAAGGATATGACATGTTCAGCTACTTAAAGAATTGGCTCGAATATAGATTGAAAATCGAGAAAATTAACAAATAAGGAAGAATTTCACTTCAATTTCCACTTCACTCATTGACTTCCCAAACCCCAGTCTGGTCTGTCGAGTCGGCTTTGCGAAGCGTTTCCTGGAAGTATCACAATGTTGGGCCTCTTGGTTTAGAAACTCTGTGAACATAGCAATGAGTGAATGACGATTGTCACTAGAGTGACTTTACGTAGCAGGTTAGGAGAGCATTTGATCTAACCCAAACCATTTTATAACCTTAACCTAAGTATCGTAATCAACCACGTTAGTTATCCTAACTTGCTGCATTTTCTGTTTTGTTTTTTACTAACTTGCTGCATAAGTTCTACTAAAGTGCTATGAAAAAGTAACTTCCGGTCATGGCAGTACTCCTTTCTAGTCAAAACCATGAATGGCAGATCTCTTGCATGTAGTAACTTGACGCTCTTAAAGAGACTGTACAATTTTCAATGTAATGCATCTCAAATAGTGCTTTTACATCATGTAGAAACCTTATATTCCCCACATGACCGGTATTTGTATCAACATTTTAGGTGTTTATAATAAACCAATGTATTCACAGCATAGCATATTCGTTTCTAGGGCACATCATGTGCTTCAGAAGAAAATTGGTGCTACCAATGAAATGTTTGAATTTAGAGCACTGTGTGTTGGTATACTAACAATTAGGGATGTTCTCTGTATATTTTTAATAGTTATTTATAGAAGCACTTTTTTATTGTGTAATGTATGCTTTTTAGTCAACGTCTTAAAACAAGGGGTTAAACTAGATTATAGATTATTTTACCTTCCAAACGGAGGGTAGTTTTAGCTTTGCCTGATAAGAATGCTTGTGAATGTGTATATCGATGGGGATTGAAAGGTGAATATAGGGTATTTTGTTGGTGCTACACTCAGTCTTACTGTCACAATAAACGGAGTCAATTTGATAAAAATGTGGTGTTCAAGCGCCAATTGTTTTCTATGTCTCTGTAGAATTGTTGTCTCACCACAACCAGGAAGCTCTATACCACTTTCTCACCCAATATATTTTAATGCCATGTTGCCCCTACAGCCAGCAATTTCCATGACGTCAACGCAATGTTTTCTTATATATACCCATACAAGGTCATGAGTAGGTTCTACGTTTTACAAGCTGTCCTCCCCGTCCCTTTAAGAGCAGGGGCTGTGTCCCAAATGGCACCCGATTCCCTATATAGTGCACTGCTTTTGACATGTTCACTACATAGGGAATAGGGTGGCATTTGGGATGTGACCCAGATCCTCCTATCATAATTCATCCTTTTTGTCTTATGCCTAATGTGTAAAGTACGACTGCGCTTGAGAATTGTGCTGTCAAGACCTAAATCAAGTTCAATCAAACCTAGTTGCTTTTTAAAACTAGCATCACCTTAATTGTAGAATAACACAAAGGTTGCATTCCCCTGCTCAAACGTTGCATGCTTCAACCAATGGTTGCGTGCCACGTCAGACTGTGCAGTAGAGCACCAGATTGTTATAACACGATGTAGTTATCTGATACGTAAAATACCTGTTTTAAGATCTGGCATAAGTCAGCAACATCAGAGCAGGGGAACACAGACTAAATCTGGGGGGTGATCCCAGGTATCAACTGTATGACTGTATGACACTGTAAGACACTTTTAGATCAATTACTGACCCCAATAGTTAGGAAGCATCCATTTCCTATTTCTTGTGAATGCAAGTGACAAACATTTCTACAACCTTCACAACAAGTCAGAGTCAACTATAGGATTTGGTATTTTTCCCAGGCTAGGAGCTAGTCCTTTACCAGGCTTGGAGCTGCTGGTCCTTGGCAAGGCTAGAAGCTGTAGTTGAAGCACTCCGGGGTAAAGTTTCCCCTAGGTACAGCTCTAAGATCAGCTTCACCTTCCCCAATCCTAACCTTAACCATTGGTGAGGATAATGCTCAACTGGATCAGCGTTCAGAGGCGTCTTCACCGTACTCCGGTGGGAACAGAAACAGTAATCAGGGAGTGGCATCAGTATATGTAAATGGGGGGGAATGCTCAGCCATTGTTTGTTCTGTAAAGGGTTCTGCCCCAGAGACGTGAAACTACGCACACACACAGAGCCACGTCAACATTGAGTCATGAAGTAGCCTGGGTACCAGTCTGTTTGGCTAACATACCACTCCTTATACTCCATGGCATATGACAAGGAGTAGAACATTAGCTAAACAGACTGGTACCCAGGCTAGTCATGAAGTTAACTCTGCCCTGCTGAAAACGTCAGCTTCAGATCATACTGTAACTTTTCAAATGTATCTCTAATTAAATAAATGAAAGTAACATAATTAAAGAGCAGCAGTAAAATAACAATAGCGAGGTTATATACAGGGGGCACCAGTTAGTCGAGGTAATATGTACATGTAGGTAGAGTTATTAAAGTGACTATGCATAGATAATAAACAGAGAGTAGCAGCAACGTAAAAGGGGGGATAATGCAAATAGTCTGGGTAGCTGTTTGATTAGATGTTCAGGTGTCTTATGGCTTGTGGGTAGAAGCTGTTAGAAGCCTCTTGGACCTAGACTTGGTGCTCTGGTACCACTTGCCATGCGGTAGCAGAGAGAACAGTCTATGACTAGGGTGGCTGGAGTCTTTGACAATTTTTAGGGCCTTCCTCTGACACCGCCTGGTATAGAGGTCCTGGATGGCAGGAAGCTTGGCCCCAGTGATGTACTGGGCCGTATGCACTACCCTCTGTAGTACTTTGCGGTCGGAGGCAGAGCAGTTGCCATACCAGGCAGTGATGCAACCAGTCAGGATGCTCTCGATGGTGCAGCTGTAGAACACATCTGGTATGGTAAAATCAGCATTCAAAGAAGAGTCAACAGTGTCTCTTTTCTTATACACATTAACATAAGCATTTAAAATGTCACACCTGCGTTGCTTATATACACTGAACAAAAAATAAAACGCAACACAAAAAGTGTTGGTCCCATTTTTCATGATCTGCTATAAAAGATCCCAGAATTTTTACATATGCAGCAAAAGCTTTTCTTTCAAATTCTGTGCACAAATTTGTTTACATCCCTGTTAGTGAGCATTTCTCCTTTGCCAAGATAATCCATCCACCTGACAGGTGTGGCATATCAGCATGATCATTACACAGGTGCACCACTCTAAAATGTGCAGTTTTGTCACACAGCACAATGCCACAGATGTTTCAAGTTGAGGGAGCGTGCAATTGGCATGCTGACTGCAGGAATGTCTAACAGAGCTGTTGCCAGAGAATGTAATGTTCATTTCACCTATCACAAGCCACCTCCAATGTCATTTTATAGAATTTGGCAATACATCCAACCGGCCACCCAACCACAGACAACATGTAACCACGTCAGCCCAGGACCTCCACATCCTGCTTCTTCAACTGCGGGATCGTCTGGGGAGGGGGTTGCTGAGGAGTATTTCTGTCTATAATGAAGCCAGTTTCTGGGGAAAAACAAATTCTGATTGGCTTGGCCTAGCTCCCAGTGGGTGGACCTGGCTCCCAAGTGGGTGGGCCTATGCCTTCCCAGGCCCACCCATGGCTGCACCCCTGCCAAGTGATGTGAAATCCATAGATTAGAGTCCCAATGAATTTATTTCAATTGACTGATTTCCTTCTATGAACTGTAACTCAGTAAAATCTTTGAAATATTTTTGTCCAGTATATAACCGCAAAGCCCTTACTTATTGGAAAAGCATCACAGCGCCAATATTTCTGTAGGAGGACGACCTCTCCACAGCGTTTTCTATATTCTCTTTGACCCCGCTCTGCTGAAATCAGAACACAAGTGGTTCGCCATTACAGTAAAGGAGAACTTCATATGGAGGTTAGTTCCTGTAGCAAAACCGGACTAGGGTGACTATTAGTTTGCTCTGTTCTGAAAGTTGAGTACCACTGCCCTCTGGTGTGTAGAGATTTACACTATTTGCAATTACACAATCCAATAGAGCAGTCAGGACTCTACAAAAGGTTTCCCTGATTAGTAATTGGTTCCACAGCATACTGTGTGCGTCTATGGGCCGTGGTCAAAAGTAGAGCACTATATAGAGAAGATGGTGCTATTTGGGACACACCCACTGTTATATGACATTAATAGGTAATAAAACATTTTGCCAGAATACTTGATTATGGAGAGTACTGATTTTCATACAGTTTATTAAAAAGGCCTGATGCAAAAGTATTCGCTATGTATTTCATTTAATGAAATGTTTCTGTAGTGTTGAAAATAGCATCAAACATCAAAGTTGTAATTTTCCGAAACTATTTTCATTTCTAAAGTAAAATAAATAACTTAATCTTAGAATTCAGCTTTGAGGACCATATTTATGGACTTCCTGGTTAAATAGAGGTTTAATAATAATAAAACCCTCTCAGCTATACCCAGCATGAATAATCCTGTGCCTCTTCAGATGGTGCAGAAGAGTGAAAGTCTTGCCACACTGAGAGCAACCATACGGTCTCTCTCCACTGTGGACACTCTGGTGCGTCTTGAGACTGCTCTGCTGGGTAAACCTCTTCCCACACGTGGCACAGCTATATGGTCTCTCTCCCCGTGTGAATGCGGTGATGTATAGTCAGGTGCGAGGAGCAGTGAAAACTCTTCCCGCAGACGGTGCACCGAAACGGCCTCTCTCCCGTGTGACTTCGCAGATGTATCTTGAGATAGGACAGGCGACTAAAACTCTTGCCGCAACTGCGAGCAACTGAAAACCTTCTCTGTTATGGCTGTACCCCAGTGGTTTTTAGTATTATAATGAGGCATTGTGAAGCTTCTGAGGCCACCTGGTGTAAAAGTGTTATTGTTCAATCGAATCCCTAAATGGGAGGCAGTTGGTCTGTCAGTGTCACCCAGTCCAAAGCTCCGCTCTGCTGTGTGTCCAGGGTCTTGAGGCCTGGACGGTGGGATGTGATTATTCCTCTGGGAGAACACCTGATCTCTCTGCCTGGTCTGCTGCGAATGGTTGATCTGCGGTCGGCACTGAAAAGAACTAGACACAGACTGAGATGCACTTACTTTCTCTTTCTGAAAGACTTTGTTGTACATTGATCCATTGCACGGGCTCTGTAAAGGTGAGATGGCTGATTTACTAGGGCCTTCCACTGGGCTAGAGAGGGGCTGTGGCTGGGGCTGAGCCTCGGAGCGATCTGGAAAACTCTCTGAATACTGCTCGGCTACATAAGAGAAATCAGGAAAGTCAGTCTCTATGACTATGTCATCGTTCCCTTGAACTATAGACGACCACAGTTGACTGTCTCTTTCATCCATTACAAACTCAGAGCTCAAGGGGTTCTGCTGCTTTACTGTGCTCCTCTGACATCCAGCCTGACTGAATCCACAATGTTCTTCCTCCTTCTCAGTCTTTATTACAAACTCTAGAACACTGGTCTCCTCCTCACCACAGTGCCCAGACTGAGACTGGCACAGCTCACTAAGCTTCTGTTGACCTTCTGCCAGCTGCTCCTCCAGGAGGATTAGTGGGTCCTGATTCTCCTCTTCTTCCAGGTCCTGATGATTCCCAATGGGAAGCTTCTGAATGGCAGTATTGCCGTATGTGGTGTTTCCTAGATAGAAAGTGCAAAGACAATCGTTATAATTGCAAAGCAAAAGAACAGATGTATTTGTAGTTACTTACAGTATGTCAAGAATTGCAAGCCCTTCTTATATGTCCCAAAAATATACAATTGCAAAGCAAATGTTATCAAATGAAGGTTCAACACCGTGGCCAGTAGAACACTGTTTGGAAACAACGTAGCCTGAACCCACCCTATTCCCTACATAGTGCACTCCTTTTAACCAGAGCTTTACAGGCCCCTGTTCAAAAGTAGTGCACTATATAGGGAATAGGGTACCGTTTGGGACAGAGCCCGTGTTTTGAATGGAAGTAGGCCTGTCCAATGAACCCAATGAATGCAGTTACCCTGTCCCATGGCCCATTGAATGCAGTTACCCCGTCCCATGGCCCATTGAATGCAGTTACCCTGCCCCATTGAATGCAGTTACCCTGTCCCATGGCCCATTGAATGCAGTTACCCCGCCCCATTGAATGCAGTTACCCTGTCCCATGGCCCATTGAATCCAGTTACCCTGCCCCATTGAATGCAGTTACCCTGTCCCATGGCCCATTGAATGCAGTTACCCCGCCCCATGGCCCATTGAATGCAGTTACCCTGCCCCATTGAATCCAGCTACCCTGCCCCATTGAATGCAGTTACCCTGTCCCATGGCCCATTGAATCCAGTTACCCTGCCCCATGGCCCATTGAAAGCAGTTACCCTGTCCCATGGCCCATTGAATGCAGTTACCCTGCCCCATGGCCCATTGAATCCAGTTACCCTGCCCCATGGCCCATTGAATCCAGTTACCCTGCCCCATGGCCCATTGAATGCAGTTACCCTGCCCCATGGCCCAATGAATGCAGTTGACCTGTCCAAGTGCCCAATGAATTCAGTTACCCTGTCCACTTGGTTCTCTGTGTTGCTCCCTGCTCCATGATCCATCATCCGGTCTCTCTACCTTAATGAAAGGGGTTTCTATCTCTGCAAACTAGAAAAATTAAACTATTAGACAGTATGCATTGTCAATTTGTCAGGTTTCAAGTTAAGGTTTAATTGGCTTATGGGTTTTCTAGAGATGTTGTATCCCTTTCGGCTCCTAGTTGAGCAAAGGGCCTCAAAAGACCTGCACCGTCACGGCCATTTGGTCTACAAGGAGCCGCAAGGAATACGATACTACCAATCTCTGATTCAACTACACAAGAATCAGTCTATGGAGCACAGACCTTGATTTCTCCCAAAGCTGACCCAAACGCATCCTCATCTCGCTGACTGGGTCTCCAGTCTGAAGCACAGCTGTCCATGCATTTCTCTAAAACAGCAAATTATTACAGACATGAAGGAGACTCCCAGGACTCTCCGGTATAATTTTTTTTGACAGTTAGGCAACCATAAGATTCTGACCTTATTTATGGTCGCTGTAAGTACATCTTCTCAGTAAGGTCCAGAGCCGGCGCGAGATATGGTTCAGAAAATGTTGTGTGTGTAACCTTTATTTAATTAGGCAAGTCAGTTAAGAACAAATTGTGTGCCACCCTATGGGACTCCCAATCACGGCTGGTTGTGAAACAGCCTGGATTCGAACCAGCGTCTGTAGTGACGCCTCTGGCACAAAGATGCAGTGCCTTAGACCGCTGCACCACTCGGGAGCCCAGAGTTTTCTAACCAACGTTCCTCAATCCAGGGATAGAAGATGGCGCTGTCCTACTAAATTGTCCAAAATGAAACACTGGGAAGACTGAAATAGTGATCGTTTTTACTTAAACTGCCCTTTTCGTCCTCATGCTAGACTAAAGCAACCCATTGGATTCCACAACACTTCAGGTAGCTACTCACCTCAACGCTAGGCGTCGCATTTTCACGGAATCCATGGGCTGCTTTAGCCCAGGTAGACTAACATAGGGACGACAAAGGCAGTTTAATAAATAAATAGCAGTATTTCAATATTTTCTATGTTCCCATTATCCCATTTGGATAATGGGAAAATTAGGATTACAGCGTCATCTTTCATCCCTGGATTGAGGTACGTTTCCTGAGCCATATCTAGCGTCTGCTCTGCGGTGTCCTGGGCTAGCTGGTAGGTAGCCTGACACCTACATTTCAAAACAAAAATCGGCCCAATATCTATATTTCTCTATCTAAATGTTTTCCTTGAATAAACACAATCACATAAATACTTAGCTAGGTAGGTATTAGAATAGCCTTATCTACAAATAACAAGAGGCCTAGCTTGTACGACTGAGCGAGTTGGAGCTAACGTTAACTAGCTAACATAACAGCAACGTTAACTAGCGAACATAATAGTAACGTTAACTAGCTAACATAATAGTAACGTTAACTTCTGCGCATCACAACATTTCGTACGGTACTCACCGGTTTGTCGTGGAATCCGCGCAATCTTCAGTTCAGTATCCATCAGGAGCAGTTTTCTCCGCAGAATTTCATTTTCATTGTGCTTCCGAGATATCTCGAAATGTAATACAGCACAGTTGTCATCGATAAGTTTGGCGATTTCTGCCACCGCTGATTTAGCTAAAACCTCCATGATCGAGGTTAGTTGTGTCTGAAGGGCGATACAGTTAGACATTGTGAGTGTCGTTTAAAAACAGGGTTAATGTAAATGTTATTCTAAAAGCCAGCTAGCTACAATCAGCCAATTTAAATGTCTGCAAAATAAACCTAGCCAACGTTAGCTAGCTACTTCCGAGTCAAAATCTTCTTCTATGATATAATGGCGGTCAGCAAACAAATGATAAAAGCTGCATGCCGCCAGCTACTGTGCTGGAGTGTGTGGACAATCACGGTTTACAACATTAGTTCCACATTTCTAAATCCTCCAACCTAACTCAGCACTTCTGAGAGAGGAAAAAAGCCTATTAACTTCTAATAGACCATGCCCCAAATACCTTCCAAACCCCCCAACCCTGTCCAACCTCAATGACCTTAAACTTAAATATTTCCCTCTCTTCAACATACTTACAACAATATAACAGCACATGCTCCATCGTTTCATCGACTATACTCTCCAGACACAAACCAGTCACATGCTTGCCATCCAGATGTAAAGACGAGTTCAATGTACAATGTCCTAGACACGTCGAGCAAACACCACCTCTTCCTTCCTAATCTGACCTTTGAATATTGGTCCACCAACCTTTCTTTGGAGGGAATATAAATGCTGGCCCTTGGGCTCAGGGTCCCATCTTTTCTGCCACACAAAAAGGCTCTGATCTTACATTTGGCCTCACATTTACCCAGTGGAACATTCATATAAACTATGACTCATTTTAAAGCTCTATTGGCTATCTGGTCTACAATTTAATTCCCTTCCACACCCAAATGGGCTGGGACCCAGCAGAATCTCACTACTTCACCCAGTCTCTCAATTCTTCATAATAACATTAATGTCTCCAATAGTAGGTCACTCCTATTAGATTTGCCAGATGATAAACTATTCAATACAGACAGAGAATCTGAGCATACTACAGTCGTGGCCAAAGGTTTTGAGAATGTTACAAATATTAACTTTCACAAAGTCTGCTGCCTCAGTTTGTATGATGGCAATTTGCATATCCTCCAGAATGTCATGAAGAGTGATCAGATGAATTGCAATTAATTGCAAAGTCCCTCTTTGCCATGCAAATGAACTGAATCCCCCCCCAAAAAATTCCACTGCATTTCAGCCCTGCCACAAAAGGACCAGCTGACATCATGTCAGTGATTCTCTCGTTAACACAGGTGTGAGTGTTGACGAGGACAAGGCTGGAGATCACGCTGTCATGCTGATTGAGTTCGAATAACAGACTGGAAGCTTTAAAAGGAGGGTGGTGCTTGGAATCATTGTTCTTCCTTTGTCAACCATGGTTACCTGCAAGGAAACACATGCCGTCATCATTGCTTTGCACAAAAAGGGCTTCACAGGCAAGGATATTGCTGCCAGTAAGATTGCACCTAAATCAACCATTTATCGGATCATCAAGAGCGGTTCAATTGTTGTGAAGAAGGCTTCAGGGCGCGGAAGAAAGTCCAGCAGGAGTCAGGACCGTCTCCTAAAGTTGATTCAGCTGCGGGATCAGGGCACCACCAGTACAGAGCTTGCTCAGGAATGGCAGCAGGCAGGTGTGAGTGCATCTGCATGCACAGTGAGGCAAAGACTTTTGGAGGATGGCCTGGTGTCAAGAAGGGCAGCAAAGAAGCCACTTCTCTCCAGGAAAAACATCAGGGACAGACTGATATTCTGCAAAAGGTACAGGGATTGGACTGCTGAGGACTAGGGTAAAGTCATTTTCTCTGATGAATCCCCTTTCTGATTGTTTGGGGCATCTGGAAAAAAGCTTGTCCGGAGAAGACAAGGTGAGCGCTACCATCAGTCCTGTGTCATGCCAACAGTAAAGCATCCTGAGACCATTCATGTGTGGGGTTGCTTCTCAGCCAAGGGAGTGGGCTCACTCACGATTTTGCCTAAGAACACAGCCATGAATAAAGAATGGTACCAACACATCCTCCGAGAGCAACTTCTCCCAACCATCCAGGAACAGTTTGGTGACGAACAATGCCTTTTCCAGCATGATGGAGCACCTTACCATAAGGCAAAAGTGACTAAGTGGCTCGGGGAACAAAACATCGATATTTTGGGTCCATGGCCAGGAAACTCCCCAGACCTTAATCCCATTGAGAATTTGTGGTTAATCCTCAACAGGCGAGTGGACAAACAAAAACCCACAAATTCTGACAAACTCCAAGCATTGATTATGCAAGAATGGGCTGCCATCAGTCAGGATGTGGCCCAGAAGTTAATTGACAGCATGCCAGGGCAGATTACAGAGGTCTTGAAAAAGAAGGGTCAACACTGAAAATATTGACTCTTTGCATCAACTTCATGTAATTGTCAATAAAAGCCTTTGACACTTATGAAATGCTTGTAATTATACTTCAGTATTCCATAGTAACATCTGACAAAAATATCTAAAGACACTGAAGCAGCAAACTTTGTGGAAATTAATATTTGTGTCATTCTCAAAACTTTTGGCCACGACTGTATATATTATTCTGACAGGTTGAACGTCCTCCGCCCACTGAAGGGCAATTACTATCGCCAACAGTTCAACTGAGTATACTGACAGTTTGTCTGTTAGTATTCTACATATCTGCACATTAAATTCAAGAACTTAAACGCCTGCTCCTGTATGCCTACTATCTGGGTCCTTGGATCTATCTGTGAAAAGCAGTAAAAATGCATAAACACTTATACCAATGTAATTGTCAACCAATTTCCTTAAATCACTGACTTCTGACCAATATTATATTCTCTACTAAGGTTAGATCAACAGGATCTGGGAGTAACCACAGAGGAACATCCCCTATCACCACAGAAGGGCCAACCTCCAACTCCCTCAAACCACTCTCATGAGCAAGCTTTCCAACTGTTCAACACTGCCTTGTCTAGTAGTATATTCCCAACAGTCATCTAGAACAGTAGCAGTGGGATGATTACCCTCACATCCTTTTAGCCTAACCCAATAAGCTAATGACAGTTTTTTACTCCGTATATCCAATGGCATCTCACCTGCCTCCACTAGTAATGCACATACAGATGTTGATTTAAATGCACCAATACATATTCTTAAAATCTATATACTGGATTCTGTCCAGCCTCTGAAGCCAAGTCTTTGCCGCTGTTCCATGAACTATACATCTGTAATCAATTGTCGTCCTGATCAGAGCTCTATAAATATCCATCAACGATGGTCTGTCAGCACCCCATTCGTAACCAGAGACCGAGCGCATAAGATTCACCACCTTCTTACACTTTGTTTCAACATTTATGACATGATCTTTTCATGTATATCTCTCATTGAACCATAGACCCAAATATTTATACTTAGAAACCCTCCCCATAGGCTGTCCATACAGAAACAACTGTATATTATCAGCAACTTTCGTCTTTGTGAAAAAGATCATACAGCAAGACTTCGCCTCTGACAATTTAAAACCCCAGTAAATCGAACCTCTTTCAACATCAACTATAGCTTGTTGAATAGATTTGGTCACGAGAGACATTCCTTCCCCTCTTCCATATAGCGCCATCATCAGCATATAGGGAAGCCCCAATACCCCCTACCTACATTCGAAAACAAATCATTAATCATAAAATTGAACAAAATAGGACTGACAGCACTGCCTTGAGGAATACCATTGTCAACTACATAGGCATCAGATAAAATTGATCCTATTTTAACTTAAACTTTAAAATGTGATTAAATAAGAAGGATTAAACCCCAGTTATATAATCTACCACCAATACCAAGTCTTTCCATCTTAACTACTTAGGGAGCAGTCCCGACACACCCGGTGAAATGCAAGGCGCCAAATTCAAAATCCCAAAGTTAAATTATTAAACATTCATCAATATACAAGTGTTGCATAGTCATCAAAAGCTCTGCTTCTTGGCAATATCACAGCGTTGTCAGATTTCAAAAAGGCTTTATGGCGAAAGCACAACATTTGATTGTTTGAGGGTAGCACCTCCTCATATTTTTTATTAGCATAAATTCATAATTTAGTTCACACAAAACACATTTCACAGCGAAAACAAATCCCTTACCTTTTGAAGAACCTCTGCTGAGGGCTTCCCAAGTGTCCAACGAAGACAATCCATGGTTCTTTTGTTAGAAAAAGTCATTTATTATTTCCATAAATCTCCGTTTGGTTGGTGCGTTATGATCAGAAAATCCAACGTCGAATCGCCCATTGAAACGTGAAGAGAACGCGTTCAAATATACCTATAAACCTTTCCTAAACAAATCAAATACCAGTTAAAATTCATCCTTAGCTATCCTTTTATGAATATTAGCGATAATATTTCACTCGGATGGTCACGTAAACGTTATATAAGTAAAATAAAGTGGGGCGCGCAGCCAGACTCGCGCACGAGAAAACTTGTTGACATCTGAGCTACCTTGGCCATTTCCTGTACCTATTCTTCCTGCTTACTCCAATCTCTCTGAGGCTTTATATATAGACTGTTAATATCTAGTGGAAGCCATAGGTACTGAAATCTCGGAGATGCTTGCCATAGAACTCAATAGGGAGACTGTCAAACAGTGTGACAAAAAACAGTAATTCCGGATGGATTTCTCTCGGGTTTTCGCCTGTTATTTCTGTTCTGTTACACTCACAGACATTATGTTAACACTTTTAGAAACTTCAGAGTGTTTCCTATCCAATAGTACTAATTAGGCATTTTACTTTGGGCACACCAGACTCTCCAAAACTGTCACCTCGGGAGCCGCTCCCTAAGAAGTTAATCAGTAGGCCTTCTAATTTTCAATATAAAAAGAAAGAAAGTAGCAATTACTTCTTTCATGGCCAGAGTATTTTCAACTTGCTCACCTTTACTAATGCATCCAAAGTAGATCGACCTTTACGGAATCTAATTTGACAGTGACTCAATAAACCTCTATATTCCAGGAAATATGACAATCTGATGACTATCATATTTTCCATCAATTTACACAAGTTAGAGGTCAGTGCTATTGGTCTAACTATCAGCACATGAAGGGTCCTTGCTAGGCTTTGCAAGAGGTAATATTACTGCACATTTACAACCAGAAGGTGTAAACCCCTCACTACAAATTTTATTAAATTATCCCAGGGGAACGTACATGACCTCAGCAAGTTTAGTAGATGCTTAAAAATGACATAGCACAACTGATCATGACCTGGGGCTGTATATCCACAGCCTATTAAGGCCAAACATCAAATCAAATGTTATTTGTCACATGTGCCGAATACAACAGGTGTAGACCTTACAGTGAAATGCTTACTTACAAGTACCTAACCAACAATGCAGTTTTAAGAAAGATCCCCCAAAAAAACAAGAAATGAAAGTAACATATAATTAAAGAGCAGCAGTAAAATAACAATAGCGAGGCTATATACAGGGGGCACCAGTTAGTCGAGGTAATATGTACATGTAGGTAGAGTTATTAAAGTGACTATGCATAGATAATAAACAGAGAGTAGCAGCAACGTAAAGGGGATAATGCAAATAGTCTGGGTAGCTGTTTGATTAGATGTTCAGGTGTCTTATGGCTTGTGGGTAGAAGCTGTTAGAAGCCTCTTGGACCTAGACTTGGTGCTCCGGTACCACTTGCCATGCGGTAGCAGAGAGAACATACTATGACTAGGGTGGCTGGAGTCTTTGACAATTTTTAGGGCCTTCCTCTGACACCACCTGGTATAGAGGTCTTGGATGGCAGGAAGCTTGGCCCCAGTGATGTACTGGGCCGTACGCACTACCCTCTGTAGTGCTTTGCGGTCGGAGGCCAAGCAGTTGCCATACCAGGCAGTGATGCAACCAGTCCGGATGCTCTCGATGGTGCAGCTGTAAAACAAATCTCATGTATGGTAAAATCAGCATTCAAAGAAGAGTCAACAGTGTCTCTTTTCTTATACACATTAACATAAGCATTTAAATGTCACACCTGTGTTGCTTATATACACTGAACAAAAATATAAATGCAACATGTAAAGTGTTGGTCCCATGTTTCATGAGCTGAAATAAAGGATCCCCAAAATGTTCCATATGCACAAAAAACTTCTCTCAAATTCTGTACACAAATTTGTTGATATCCTTGTTAGTGAGCATTTCTCCTTTGCCAAGATAATCCATCCACCTGACAGGTGTGGCTTATCAAGAAGCTGATTAAACAACATGATCATTACACAGGTGCACCTTGTTCTGGGGACGATAAAAGGGCACTAAAATGTGCAGTTTTTTCACACAACACAATGCCATAGGTGTCTCAAGTTTGAGGGAGCATGCAATTGGCAGTGATTACAGCCTCAAGTATTCTTGGGTATGATGCTACAAGCTTGGCACACTTGTATTTTGGGAGTTTATCCCATTCTTCTCTGCAGATCCTCTTATGCTCTGTCAGGCTCTGTCAGGTTGGATGGCTATTTTCAAGTCTCTCCAGAGTTGTTCGATCCGGTTCAAGTCCGGGCTCTGGCTGGGCCACTCAAGGACATTCAGATACTTGTTCTGAAGCCACTCCTGATTTGCCTTGGCTGTGATTCTTAGGGTCCTTGTCCTGTTGGAAGGTGAACCTTCGTCCTGAGCAGATTTTCATCAAGGATCTCTTTGTACTTTGTTCCATTCATCTTTGCCACGATCCTGACTAGTCTCCCAGTCCCTGCCACTGAAAAACATCCCCACAGCATGATGCTGCCACCACCATGCTTCACCGTAGGGATGGTGCCAGGTTTCCTCCAGACATGACGGTTGGCATTCAGGCCAAAGTTTTCAATCTTGGTTTCATCAGACCAGAGAATTTTGCTTCTCATGGTCTCAGAGTCTTTAGGTGCCTTTTGGCAAACTCCAAGCGGGCTGTCATGTGCCTTTTACTGAGGAGTGGTTTCCGTCTGGCCACTCTACCATAAAGGCCTGATTGGTGGAGTGCTGCAGAGATGGTTGTCCTTCTGGAAGTTTCTCCCATCTCCACAGAGGAACTCTAGAGCTCTGTCAGAGTGACCATCGGGTTCTTGGTCACCTCCTTGACCGTGGCCCTTCTCCCCCAATTGCTCAGTTTGGCCGGGAAGCCAGCTCTAGGAAGAGTCTTGGTGGTTCCAAACTTCTTCCACTTAAGAATGATGGAGGCCACTGTGTTCTTGGGTACCTTCAATGCTGCAGAAATGTTTTGGTACCATTCCCCAGAGATGTACCTCAACACAACCCTGTCTCTGAGCTATACGGACAATTCCTTCCACCTCATGGCTTGTTTTTTGCTCTGACATGCACTGTCAACTGTGGGGCCTTATATAGACAGGTAGGTGCCTTTCCAAATCATGACCAAACAATTTAATTTACCACAGGTGGACTCCAATCAAGTTGTAGAAACATCTCAAGGATGATCAATGGAAACAGGATGCACCTGAGCTTAAGTCTCATAGCAAAGGGTCTGAATACTTATGTAAGTAAGGTATTTCTGTTTTTTTATTTTGAATACATTTGCAAACATTTCTAAAAACCTGTTTTCGCTTTGTCATTATGGGGTATTGTTTGTAGATTGATTTTTTTAAATGTAATCCATTTTAAAATAAAGCTGAACGTAACAAAATGTGGAAAGAGTCAAGGGGTCTGAATACTTTCCGAAGGCACTGTATTCCTACGCAACACTGTAATCCCTATTTCTTTCTCGAATAGCCGCAGTGTTCTCTTCTGTCCACCAAGGAACCACCTTCCTTTTGTTACCCACTTCACTCACTGGCACATACAGTGCATTCGTGTATAGTATTCAGACCCCTTGACTTTTTCCACATGCTGTTATGTTACAGCTTTACTCTAAACGTTTTTTTTTTTTTTACTCATGAACGGACTTGAACCCGACCAAACATATCTGGAGAGACCTGAAAATAGCTGTGCAGCAACCTGACAGAGCTTGAAGATCTGCAGAGAAGAATGGGAGAAACTCCCCAAATACAGGTGCCAAGCTTGTAGCATCATACCCAAGAAGACTCAAGGCTGTAATCGCTGGCAAAGGTGCTTCAATAAAGTACTGAGTTAAGAGTATGAATACTTATGCAAATGTATTATTTATTTTTTTATTTTTAATAAATGTGCAAAAATGTCTAAAAAACAGTTTTTGCTTTGTCATTATTGGGGTATTGTGTTAAGATTGATGAGGGTCAAAAAACAATTTCATACATTTTAGAATAAGGCTGTAACGTAACAAACGTGGAAAAAGTCTAGGGGTCTGAATACTTTCTGAATGCACTGTTTCTCTCGAGCCCAATTCTCCAGATATTTCATCAAACAACGCTACAGATAGTTGACGACAAGGGTTATAAAAATGTTGCTACTTAATATTACTACATGCACTGTAGATTTCCACCATCACACATTCATATTCAGATGGGACAGGTATATTACCATATATATGACCTTCCCTTATGAACGTAGCACAACCCCCCACCCTGTCCAATTGATCAATAAGATCAGACTGAACAATAACCAGGAATAATAAAATCAAGTTTCTTTAACACATATCAGGTTTGATCTCAAAATCAATTGAAGTCCTGACCGTTAGCTACAAGGCTTCTGGCATTCCACTGAAGGATGACAAAAACCATGCCTCTATCATTATACTGAGACATTCAATCATTAGAATTATTAAAAGTCGACATGTCAACAATCACGGCGATAGTAACATCTGTAACACCTAAAATCTCTGTTGCTGCTCCCACAAATGACCTTCAACTTGGCAGGTCTTCTTTCCTCAAGTGCAGTCATGCTGATATCCTTTCCAATGAAGGCTATGAAGTCAATATGATTAACTATCAAAGTGTCTTTTGACACAACACATTTGTGAGAGCAAGATTTCAGAACAGGCCTCGTAATGGTGTCAGGACCAACACAAGTCCTACAGTAGGTCCACTTATTCCAGGACTGACCCTGTCATCTCCATCATTCTGCCTAATAGTTCCACCAATCTGCCTTGCAGCATCATAAGAGACATTATGATGCTGCAAGGCAGATGAACACCAAATTTGCAAGGGCAGAAATAGGAATCCACTTATAAAACATTTTATTTTACTGTCACTAAGTAAAACAATTAACACACAAAATTTTGACATTCACAATTGTACATTTCAAAAATCCACAAGCAGAAACCCCCCAAAAAAACAAATCAAAGCAAAAATAAATTTGGTTGATTTTCTTGGGTTAAGATAGCTGGAGTAAAAAACTCAATAATTTGAACTACTTTACTCATTGAGTAGTAAGCAACCTAGCCCAATAATGAACTAAAGGAGCCTAACGTTACTCCTTATAGTCCAAGGACCTTAACATGTTCTGTTTAGAGGCGAATTGGGACTGGAAGCCAAAACAGCCAAATAAGCCATCTAAACGTGAATTTATTCTCAATTGCAGCAGTTGGTTCTAGATACATAAATACATCCCTCCACTTTAATGTTACATCAACAACAACAGAAAATCACAAATACAAACATACTGTTTCAACACAGTTGCAGAAGACAGTATTTTTCTGTGTTTGTGGTGGCTTTCTTCCATTTACACACAGGTGTTTTTGAGATGGCTAATCAGCCTTGTGGAAACACTAACCCTATAAAAAAAAGGTTTCTCGCTAATATAAAAGATAAGATCCTTATGCTTCCAAAACCGTACCACAAGCGACGCGTGGTAATGTTCAGACTGAATATCTGGGCTCTTAAAACTCCCCCAAACAGAAGACGCCTACGTTCAATGACTTATGTGTAATGTAATGCAACAGAGTCATGATCAAGGGCTATAGAGGAAACCTTACCATCAAGGTCTTCACACACAAAAAAATGGATATGTAGCCTACATGTTAAATTGGATCAATGATCCATAAGGTTGATGCAGGAAAGTTTTACTTAAAAACACTTTACATTATTGGAGAGATACCTGATGACATAAAACAAAGAACTACTCAAATGTTCCTTTTTACGTAACACCAACATTTGAATATCACTATTGTAAATAAGAATTGGTTCTCAATTAAAGGTTAAAAATATCTATAATTAAAAAGTAAAAAACGACCATATCAAACAAACATGACATCTTATCAACACAATTTAGTTGGACTTCTAAACTGTTGCAACACCACCAACGTGTTAACAATAGCAGCAAAATGTCCCATACTCATTAACTGCTGTTGATTGAGTTTTGATGAGATCGAAACAACTTTCAGTAAGTGTGCGTCCCAAATGGCAATTCATACCCTAAAAAGTAGTGCACTAAATAGGGAATAGGGTGCCATTCGGAACATAAAGACTCTTCGGCCCTTGATTAACCTGTATGAAGTCTCTGGTGAGCTTTCAGGCTGCTCTTCTGAGTGAAACTCTTACCACATATCTCACAGCTGTAGGGCTTCTCACCAGTATGAGTGTGCAGGTGTCTTTCAAAATGACTATGGCGATCAAAACTCTTTCCACAAAAGGAGCATATGAAACATCTATTTCTTGTGTGGTCTGTAGTGGCACTGCTGCCCTCTGTACTGTCAAAACTGTCTATGCCAAGGGCAAATAAAATCCCCTCTTGACTGAAGTTTGGTTCTGTGATGTACGCTCTCATTGCCGTTTCCTCCTCTACAGGTAGTGGTGGCGGTGGTACCCGGTCCTGAAACCTGGGTAGTATTGTCCCATCCCCATCCTCTCTGTTCCTTGCATGTAGAACCATCCCTGCATACTGCTCTTGCTCAATCACATCCAACTTGTCTTTCTCATCCTGAAAAGACAAGTCTTCAAGTTCCACCTCTCTAGAAGCTGACGTATAGAACCCGTGGTGGTGGTGCAGTCCATCGAAAGGACTGTGATGGTATTTGACACTGGGTGAAACAGGATGGGAGTTCTGCTGCTTTGTCGCATCGGAGGAGCAACCCAGATGTAGTGATCCAGACTCAGTATCACTGTGCCTCTCTGTGAAAGACCTACACAGCTGACTCTCCCTCTCATCCATGAAATACTCTGGGTCATCCTGGTAACCTGGTCGCTCTGTGCTTTGTTGGTGTGGAGGTCCTGACTGACTGAGTATCTGGGATTCAAACTGCTTCTCTTTCTCTGCTTCCCCCACCAACCCCTGCCCCCTGCCCTCCTCCTCCTCACTGTGCCCAGTGATAGGCTGTGCTTCAGCAGGTGAGGGCTGATCCCTCGGTTCCTCTGGGTTCTCCGAGGGTCTAGGATAAACGTCAGGCTTTTTATCATCTAGCGGAGGTTGACCCGTTAGCATGTCAGCACAGTCTGCTTGACAGGAAAAGAGTATCAAGTATTTTAGTATAGATTTTAACAACATGGAAATTCAAACAATGTAAATCATCCAACATGAACTGTTTAACGTCAACTTAAACCTCTGACAGAGAACAGGAAAACAATTTTTATGCATCCCAAATGGCACCCTATTCTGTATTTAGTGCACTACTATTGATCAGAGCCCTTTGGGTCCTGGTCAATAGTAGTACACTATAAAGGGAATAGGGCACCATTAAGGATGCAGCCTTAATTATATAAACAGGCATACTGTCTGTTAATTACAGAATAATTGACTGATTTACACACTTAAGAGTTAACCTTTTTCCATGTATTAGAAGTATGAAAACATCAATATTATTCTCATCTCTTACCTCTGTGAGTCTTCAGATGCCCTTTGAGGCTACCCTTCTGGTTGAAACACCTTCCACATAGGCCACAACTATACGGTTTCTCCCCCGTATGAATTCGCTGGTGCCTTTCCAGATGACCAACACGCTCAAAGACTTTCCCACAGAATGAGCAGATGAAGCATTTCTTGTCCTTGGTGACTCCTTCGAAGGTTTTCACTTTCCTTGGAAAACTGGTGAAGATGGGAGGATGGTTTAGAGAAGCCCCGTCCATGACCTGGGAGTTTGGATGTACTGTACCGTCACATGCTATCAAGAGTGTGTCTGAAGGTCCATAATGTTGCTGTCTGAGCTGTAAAATCATATCCTCGTTGACATCTACATATGGTTTCCCTGGAGATGAAACACTGCTGCATGATGCCTCCACCATTCCTGGGACAGGAGGTACAGGAGAGTGATCAGGGAGACACTGGGAGTTCTGACCTGAACTGCTGAAATATTCTGAATTGCTCGTCTCCATATCATTGTCTGCTTGTGAACCGGACATCCACGGCTGGCTGTCTCTCTCGTACATTGACAATTCATCATCCAGTTGCTGTTCTGCTCTCCCTGCAGTCTGTTGTTCCGCTTTATGATCTAGTGTCTGGAATGCATCCTTCTCCTCCCCTGGCTCAGACTTCATGGGCATCTGAGGAGCAGCTTGGAACACTTCGTCCTTTCCGTTACACCGCTCTTCCTCAGACTGACGTCTATCCAGGCGAGGCTTCTCTTCGTTGTTAGCTAGTCCATCCATCGATACTGTGTGGAAATTATTACATTTGATTAATAAAACAATGAGGCATAGAATTGTTTATGTCCTATTAATAACCAATATATTGGATGTCATTATGTAGTGAGTGTGTCCCAAACGGTACCCTATTCCCTATATGATGCACTACCCTATGGGCCCTAGTCAGAAGTAATGCACTATATAGGGAACAGGTTGTTATTTGGTATGCATACATGGAATTGTCAGACCTATAACCTATAAAGTGATTCTCATCTCTTACCTCTGTGAGTCTTCAGATGCCCTTTGAGGCTACCCTTCTGGTTGAAACATCTTCCACATAGGCCACAGCTATACGGTTTCTCACCCGTATGAATTCGCAGATGCCTTTCCAGATGACCGTAACGTTCAAAACTCTTTCCACACATTGTGCAAATGAAGTGTTTATTAACCTGGCAAAATCTTTTGTTACTCGCTCTCCTTGCCGTATTATAATTTGTGTCAGAACCCAATACACTTTGAGGGTCTGGGTTTGACTGTACTGTTGCGTCGCGAGTTCTCCTGAGCGCGTCTGACTGCCGATAACGTTGTTGCTGTCTGAGCTGTAAAATCACATCCTCTCTGACGTCTGACTCTAAATATGGTTTCGCTGGAAAGAAAACACTGCTGCCTGATGCTTCCTTGTCTTTTATCCCTGTAGTCTGCTCTTCTTGTTGACCCTCTCCTCCTGGCTCAGTCTTCACCGGAATCTCATCCGCAGGTCCAACGCCTTCATCCTTTTCATTAAAATCTTCCTCAGGCTGTAGTTTTTCAAGCGAGGTCTTCCCCACACAAGTGTTACCACTTTTACCAGGCCCTGTGGAAATTAATAAGTACTGTATGTCAATCATCAAAATAATGTATTGGTTGTTTTAATAGTAATCTAAATGAATGTGTGCCTGTGGGCAGGTGTGTCAAAGAAGGGTGTAATGGTTTGTAATAATAATGATTTGATTTCACAAGCCTCCTGTTTCTATAGCGGGATGTACAAGTACACCCCCTGGACAGGATACTAGTCTGTTGTAGGGCCTTACTCCCAAATTCATCTACTTAATGTTGAGTGTCAAGCAGAGAGTGTGGTCGAACCCCAAACCTTCCAATCTCAGGGTGTAGGCCTCCACTCTAACAACAAGGCCACTGAATTGGTTATAATGATAGTCATTGCTATTCCTCTCCCATCCCATTGTGCACAGACAGATATGACCCGAGGACCCACTCGTCTGGTGTAGGGCCCTAACGTTAGCCCTGGGCTCAGTGCAGTGTGAACGTGAGTAGGCTGATTAAATACGCCTACATTGTTTTAGCTGCAAATATTTCTAGCTGACTAATGTTACGCCACGTGCACAGTTAGCTATTGATTTATTATAAAATAGTTTGTACCACTACGTCGACCCACCTCTCCTAAGAGTATCAGCAGTGACTGATCGACCGTGATGAATGCGTCTTCGAGGTTGAATCCCTCGAGCTCTTCGAAGCTCGCGGTCAAGTTGTTGTACATTGTTTTTCAGGACGTTGATTTCATTTTCCCGTCGACACATTTCCACACGTAACACAACTATGCCGTCGTCGACTACTTTGCTAATTTCTGCGACCGCAGTTTCAGAAAGTACCTCTATGATGGAAGCGATCTGAGCCCGGAGAGAAACACTGCTCAACATTTTCAAACGTTTGCGAAAACTAAACAGAGTTCGGTCTTTCTTCTGCAGATGATTGAAACTTTGTATCTAAGTAATATGCTAATAATTTTGTTGAAATATTCTAGCAACAATGTGAACCTTGTAGTTGTGTGCGGCTACAGAGAGAAAGAGGCGAAGCGAGAGCTTTCACTCCACCCAAAATCTGCCCACGAAGTGAGGAATTTTTGTATGGAGGCTTATTTGATACAATATACGTTTCGTAATGTTTAGCTTGTTATGATTGCACTAATATAAGTAAACGCATGTGACATTTCATCAATTTAGAAAAATACGACTATATCGGAGTTGTCATAGAGCTAGATAGAGACCCCATCATGGATATAACATTGCCAATTGAGGGCTTCAAATCATTTTAAAGTAGTCAACTTGGTGGGGATTCCTATGAGTTGGGAGCAATCAGCCAATGAAGAAGAAGAAAGGGGCTCTCGAGTGGCGCAGCAGTCTAAGGCACTGCATCTCAGTGCTAAAGGCGTCAATACAGACACTGGTTCGATTCCAGGCTGTATCACAACCGGCCGTGATTGGGAGACCGAACTATTGGCCCAGCATCATCCGGGTTAGGGTTTGGCCGGGGTAGGCCGTCATTGTACATAAGAATTGTTCTTAACTGACTTGCCTAGTTAAATGTAAAAAACGGTGCTGCCCATGCTGTCACAGATGATATAATGGCACAGATACAAAGATGAGTCCTCTATCTATCTCTATTGCTGTTCACACGCGTATCTGCCATTGGCTAGACTGGTCCCACCTGAACTCGCCTCCTGCCTGCTTTCTATCTTTGATGACGTGTATTTCCATTGTTAGAGCGCTAACTCGAATATCTTGTCAATATAATAGATCATCTTTGATGCAACAAACTAAAATAGGGTTATGGCCGGAAGTGGTGAAAATAATTAACCGTAACTGGAAAATATGATGCGCAACGGAATTTGAGATCTGGCGTCACTTTTCTGACAAGGCAAAGAAAAATAACATGAAAAGAGGTTCAACATCTTTAATACTTTATATATGAATATTTCAGATTTTGGAAACCCAAACCTTCCCAGTACAGGTAGACAATATATCCGGTAAACTTTACTTTGAATCCAAAAATACACGAAATGGAAATGTAACCATTTAGGCTGTGATATACACTATGACAGCGATTGGCTGGTTTGCCAGCAAGCTATAAACGTGTGATGAGATGTTTTTACGTCATTTAAGAAGTGTCCTTGCTATCAGGAATCCTTGGGACGTCCAACTCTGACGTCACAACATTGACATTGAGATTTAGTGTCTGCGGGATTTGGGTTTTTCCTATAACCAGGGGCACAACTTTGGTTTAGAAGTAAGGGGGAGGGCCTCCCGAATAGTGCAGCGGTCTAAGGCACTGCGGTGCTTGAGGCATCGCTACAGATCCAGGTTCGATCCCGGGCCGGGCGCCTGCACGCTGACACGGTCGCCAGTTGTACGGTGTTTCCTCAGACACATTGGTGCGGCTCGCTTCCGGGTTAAGCGAGCAGTGTGTCAAGAAGCAGTATGCCTTCGCAGGGTCATAGTACCTACAAAACACCAGTCTCAACGTCAACAGTGAAGAGGCGACTCCGGGATGCTGGCCTTCTAGGCAGAGTTGCAAGGAAAAAGATGAACTCTGCCTAGAAGGCCAGCATCCCGGAGTCGCCTCTTCACTGTTGACGTTGAGGGTACTATTTAGTGAAGCTGCCAGATGAGGACTTGTGAGGCGTCTGTTTCTCAAACTAGACACTCTAATGTACTTGTCCTCTTGCTCAGTTGTGCACCGGGACCTCCCACTACTCTTTCTATTCTGGTTAGAGCCAGTTTGAGCTGTTTTGTGAAGGGAGTAGTACACAGTGTTGTACGAGATCTTCAGTTTCTTGGCAATTTCTCGCATTGAATAGCCTTAATTTCTCAGAACAAGAATAGACTGACGAGTTTCAGAAGAAAGTTATTTGTTTCTGGCCATTTTGAGCCTGTAATCGAACCCACAAATGCTGATGCTCCAGATACTCAACTAGTCTAAAGAAGGCCAGTTGTATTGCTTCTTTAAATCAGAACAACTGTTTTCAGCTGTGCTAACATAATTGCAAAAGGGTTTTCTAATGATCAATTAGCCTTTTAAAATGATAAACTTGGATTAGCTAACACAATGTGCCATTGGAACACAGGAGTGATGATTGCTGATAAAGGACCTCTGTACGCCTATGTAGATATTCCATAAAAAGACTGTTTCCAGCTACAATAGTCATTTACAACATTAACAATGTCTACACTGTATTTCTGATCAATTTGATGTTATTTTAACTGACAAAAAAATTGCTTTTCTTTCAAAAACAAGGGCATTTCTAAGTGACCCCAAACTTTTGAATGGTAGTGTATATATATAGACAGTGGCATGAAAAAGTATTTTCCCCCATCTGATTTTCTATATTTTTGCATATTTTTTTTATCAGATTTTGAAACCTAATATTAGATAAAGGGAACCTGAGTTTAAAAATGACCCCCACAAAATATTACTATTTGATTTATTTAATTTTAAAAAAGTAATGCAACATCCAATTCCCCTGTGTAAAAAAGTAATTGCCCTATTTAACTCAACGACATTTGTAAGTTTTCAAGCATGAACTGCTCGTTTCAAGTCCTGCCACAAATTCTCAATTGGCATTAGGTCTGGACTTTGACTAGGCCATTCCTAAACTTCAAATGTGTTGCTTTTTAGCCATTTTCATGTAGACTTGGTTGTGTGTTTTTGATGCATGATGCATGACCCAGCTGCGCTTCAGCTCACAGACGGATGGCCTGACATTCTCTTGTAGAATTCTCTGATACAGAGCAGAATTCATGGTTCCTTCTATTAAGGCAAGCCATCCAGGTCCTGAAACACCAAAGCATCCCCAAACTATCACACTACCACGACCATGCTTGACCGTTAGTATGAGGTTCTTACTCTGGAATGCAGTGTTTGGTTTTCGCCAGGCATAATGGGACCCACGTCGTCCACAAAGTGGACTCCAGTTTGTCAAAAAGCACCTGGACGCACCTGGATGATCATCAAGACTCTTGGAAGAAGGTTCTATGGACAGATGTGTCAAAAGTATAACTTTTTGGACGATATGGGTAGTTCATAATTGAAAACACACAAATGTCGCTGAGTTACAACAGTTCTGCATTGAAGAGTGGGCCAAAATTCCTCCACAGCGACTTGAAAGACTTATCAACAACTACAGGAAGTGTTTGGTTGGAGTCATTGCAGCTAAAGGTGGCACAACCAGTTATTGAGTGTCAGGGGACAATTACTTTTTCACTCAGGGGCATTGGGTGTTGCATAACTTTATTTATGAAATAAGAAGGTAATCGTTGTGTTATTTGTTCACTCAGGTTCCATTTATATGCAAAAGTAGAAAAAGTTTGAAAGGGGGCAAATTCTTTTTCTTGGCACTGTATAGACAGTCGTGGCCAAAAGTTTTGAGAATTACACAAATATACATTTTCACAAAGTCTGCTGCCTCAGTTTGTATGATGGCAATTTGCATATACTCCAGAATGTCATGAAGAGTGATCAGATGAATTGCAATTAATTGCAAAGTCCCTCTTTGCCATGCAAATTAACTGAAACCCCGGAAAACATTTCCCCTGCATTTCAGCCCTGCCACAAAAGGACCAGCTGACATCATGTCAGTGATTCTCTCGTTAACACAGGTGTTTGTGTTGATGAGGACAAGGCTGGAGATCACTCTGTCATTCTGATTGAGTTCGAATAACAGACTGGAAGCTTCAAAAGGAGGGTGGTGCTTGGAATCATTGTTCTTCCTCTGTCAAACATGGTTACCTGCAAGGAAACACGTGCCGTCATCATTGCTTTGCACAAAAAGGGCTTCACAGGCAAGGATATTGCTGCCAGTAAGATTGCGCCTAAATCAACCATTTATCGGATCATCAAGAAATTCAAGGAGAGCGGTTCAATTGTTGTGAAGAAGGCTTCAGGGCGCCCAAGAAAGTCCAGCAAGCGCCAGGACCGTCTCCTAAAGTTGATTCAGCTCCGGGATCGGGGCACCACCAGTACAGAGCTTGCTCAGGAATGGCAGCAGGCAGGTGTGTGTGCATCTGCACGCACAGTCAGGTGAAGACTTTTGGAGGATGGCCTGGTGTCAAGAAGGGCAGCAAAGAAGCCACTTCTCTCCGGGAAAAACATCAGGGACAGACTGATATTCTGCAAAAGGTACAGGGATTGGACTGCTGAGGACTGGGGTAAAGTCATTTTCTCTGAATCCCCTTTCTGATTGTTTGGGGCATCCGGAAAAAAGCTTGTCCGGAGAAGACAAGGTGAGCGCTACCATCAGTCCTGTGTCATGGCAACAGTAAAGCATCCTGAGACCATTCATGTGTGGGGTTGCTTCTCAGCCAAGGGAGTGGGCTCACTCACAACTTTGCCTAAGAACACAGCCATGAATAAAGAATGGTACCAACACATCCTCCGAGAGCAACTTCTCCCAACCATTCAGGAACAGTTTGGTGACAAACAATGCCATTTCCAGCATGATGGAGCACCTTACCATAAGGCAAAAGTGATAACTAAGTGGCTCGGGGAACAAAACATTGATATTTTGGGTCCATGGCCAGGAAACTCTCCAGACCTTAATCCCATTGAGAACTTGTGGTCAATCCTCAACAGGCGGGTGGACAAACAAAAACCCACAAATTCTGACAAACTCCAAGCATTGATTATGCAAGAATGGGCTGCCATCAGTCAGGATGTGGCCCAGAAGTTAATTGACAGCATGCCAGGGCGGATTACAGAGGTCTTGAAAAAGAAGGGTCAACACTGCAAATATTGATTCTTTGCATCAACTTCATGTAATTGTCAATATAAGCCTTTGACACTTATGAAATGCTTGTAATTATACTTCAGTATTCCATAGTAACATCTGACAAAAATATCTAAAGACACTGAATCAGCAAACTTTTGGCCACGACTGTACACTGAACACAAATATAAACGCAACATGTAAATTGTTGGTTCCGTGTTTCATGAGCTGAAATAAAAGATCACAGAAATGTTCCATATGCACAAAAATATTATTTCTCTCAAATGTTTTGCACAAATTTGTTTACATCCCTGTTTAAAAAAATCCATCCACCTGACATGTGTGGCATATCAAGAAGCTGATTAACAAACAATAAAAAGTTTTGTCACACAACACAATGCCACAGATGTCTCAAGTTTTGAGGGAGTGGCAAATTGGCATGCTGACTGCAGGAATGTCCTCCAGATTTGTTGCCAGATAATTGAACGTCCATTTCTCTACCGTAAGCCGGCTCCAACAAATTAGGCAGTCCGTCCAACTGGCCTCAAAACTGCAGACAACATGTAACCATGCCAGCCCAGGACTTCCACATCTGGCTTCTTCACCTGCGGGGTCGTCTGAGACCAGCCACCCGGACATCTGATGAAACTGTGGGTTTGGACAACTGAAGAATTTCTGCACAAACTGTCACTAACCATCTCAGGGAAGATCATCCACGTGGTCGTCGTCCTCACCAGGGTCTTGACCTGACTGCAGGTGAGAGTCATAACCAACTTCAGTGGGCAAATGCTCGCATTTGATGGCCACTGGAAAGCTGGAGAAGTGTGCTCTTCATGGATGAATCCCGGGTTTCAACTGTACTGGTCAGACAGCATGTATGGCGTCGTGTGGGCGAGTGGTTTGCTGATGTCAATGCTGTGAACAGAGTGCCCCTTTGGTGGCGGTGTGGTTATGGTACGGGCAGACATAAGCTACGGACAATGAACACAATTGCATTTTATTGATGGAAATTGTAATATACAGAGACACTGTGAGGAGATCCTGAGGCCCATTGTCGTGCCATTCATCCGCCGCTATCACCTCATGTTTCAGCATGATAATGCACAGCCCCATGTAGCAAGGATCTGTACACAATTCCTGGAAGCTGAAAAGATACCTGTTCTTCCATGGCCTGCATACTCACCAGACATGTCACCAGACATTGAGCATGTTTGGGATGCTCTTTCAATTGACTAATTTCATTATTTGAACTGTAACTCAGTACAATCTTTGAAATTGTTGCATTTATATTTTGGTTCAGTATACAATATATACAGTGCATTCGTAAAGTTTTCAGACCCCTTCACTTTTTCCCATTTTTTGTTACGTTACAGCCTTATTCTAAAATTGATTAAATTCAAAAACAGAAATACCTTATTTGCTTAAGTATTCAGACCCTTTGCTATGAGACTCCAAATTGAGCTCAGGTGCATCCTGTTTCCATTGATCATCCTTGAGATGTTTCTACAACTTGATTGGAGTCCCCCTGTGGTAAATTCAATTGATTGGACAGAATTTGGAAAGGCACACACCTGTCTATATATGGTCCCAGAGTTGTCAAGGTACAGATATGGGAAAGGGTACCAAAAACATTCTGCAGCATTGAAGGCCTCTAAGAACACAGTGGCCTCCATCATTCTTAAATGGAAGAAGTTAGGAACCAAGACTCTTCCTACAGCTGTCCGCCTGGCCAAACTGAACAATCAGGGGAGAAGGGCCTTGGTCAGGGAGGTGACCAAGAACCCGATGGTCACTCTGACAGAGCTCCAGAGTTCCACTATGGAGATAGAAGAACCTTCCAGAAGGACAATCATCTCCGCAACACTCCACCAATCAGGCCTTTATGGTAGAGTGGCCAGACGGAAGCCACTCCTCAGTAAAAGGCACATGACAGCCCACTTGGAGTTTTCACCTAAAGGACTCTTAGACCATGAGAAACAAGATTATCTGGTCTAATGAAACCAAGATTGAACTCTTTGGCCTGAATGTCAAGCGTCACGTCTGGAGGAAACCTGGCACCATCACTAAGGTAAAGCATGGTGTTGTCAGCATCATGCTGTGGGGATGTTTTTCAGCGGCAGGGATTGGGAGACTAGTCAGGATCAAGGGAAAGATTAACAGAGCAAAGTACAGAGAGATCCTTGATGAAAACCTGCTCCAGAGCACTCAGGACCTTAGACTGGGGCGAAGGTTTACCTTCCAACAGGACAATGACCCTAAGCACACAGCCAAGACAATGCAGGAGTGGCTTCAGGACAAGTCTCTGAATGTCCTTGAGTGGCCCAGCGAGAGCCCGAACTTGAACCCGATCTAACATCTCTGGAGAGACCTGGAAATAGTTGTGCAGCAACGCTCCCCATCCAACCTGACAGAGCTTGAGAGGATTTGCAGAGAAGAACAGGAGAAACTCCCCAAATATCAATCAATCAAATGTATTTATAAAGCCCTTTTTACATCAGCCGAAGTCACAAAGTGCTATACAGAAACTCAGCCTAAAACCCCAAACAGCAAACAATGCAGATGTAGAAGCACGGTGGCTAGGAAAAACTCCCTAGAAGGCAGGAACCTAGGAAGAAACCTAGGGAGGAACTAGGCTCTGAGGGATAGCCAGTCCTCTTCTGGCTGTGCCGGGTGGAGATTATAACAGTACATGGCCAAGATGTTCAAACGTTCATAGATGACCAGCAGGGTCAAATAACAATAATCACAGTGGTTGTTGAGGGTGCAACCTCAGGAGTAAATGTCAGTTGGCTTTTCATAGCCAATCATTCAGAGTTAGAGACAGCAGGTGCGGTAGAGAGAGCGAGTTGAAATCAGCAGGTCCGGGACAAGGTAGCACGTCCGGTGAACAGGTCAGGGTTCCATAGCCGCACGCAGTTGAAACTGGAGCAGCAGCACGACCAGGTGGACTGGGGACAGAAAGGAGTCATCAGGCCAGGTAGTCCTGAGGCATGGTCCTAATACAGCTGTGCCAAGCTTGTAGCGTCATACCCAAGAAGACTCAAGGCTGTAATCGCTGACAAAAGTGCTTGAACAAAGTACCGAGTAAAGGGTCTGAATACTTATGTAAATGTGATATTTTTAATTTTTTATACATTTGCAAAATATCTAATAAAGTTTTTTGCTTTGTCATTATGGGGTATTTGGTGTAGATTGATGAGGACAAAAAAAAAACAATTTGATCAATTTTAGAATTAGGCTGTAATGTAACAAAATGTGGGAAAAGTCAATGGGTCTAAATACCTTCCATTTGCTCTGTATATACAGTACCAGTCAAAAGTTTGGACACACCTACTCATTCAATGATTTTTCTTTATTTTTTTACTATTTTCTACATTGTATAATAATAATGAAGACATCAAAACTATGAAATAACACATATGGAATCATGTAGTAACCAAAAATATATATTTATATTCTTAAAAGTAGCCACCCTTTGCCTTGATGACAGCTTTGCACACTCTTGGCATCACCTAGTTGTCTAAGTGTTAATTAAAAGCATGGGTGCAACTTTCAATTCTGAAATTGCATTTCTGTCCCCCCGTTTTATCATTGTAATGTGATACAAAATGAGGCAACAGTGTGCTTTAGGACCATGCGGACGCCTCTCAGTCTTGTTAACAAACAAGTTTTGGCAAGTTGGTTAGGACATCTACTTTGTGCGTGACACAAGTAATTTTTCCAACAATTGTTTACAGACAGATTATTTCACTTAGAATTCACTGTATCACAATCCCAGTGGGTCAGAAGTTTACATACACTAAGTTGACTGTGCCTTTAAACAGCTTGGAAAATTCCAGAAAAGGATGGCAATGCTTTAGAAGCTTCTGATAAGGCTATTTGACATAATTTGAGTCAATTGGAGGTGTCCCTGTGGATGTATTTCAAGGCCTACCTTCAAACTCAGTGCCTCTTTGCTTGACATCATAGGAAAATCAAAAGAAATTAGCCAAGACCTCCACAGGTCTGGATCGTCCTTGGGAGCAATTTCCAAACGCCTGAAGGTACCATGTTCATCTGTACAAACAATAGTATGCAGGTATAAACACCATGGGACCACGCAGCTGTCATACCGCTCAGGAAGGAGACGCGTTCTGTCTCCTAGAGATGAACGTACTTTAGTGCGAAAAGTGCAAATCAATCCCAGAACAACAGCAAAGGACCTTGTGAAGATGCTGGAGGAAACAGGTACAAAAGTATCTATATCCACAGTAAAACAAGTCCTATATCGACATAACCTGAAAGGCCGCTCAGCAAGGAAGAAGCCACCACCATAAAAAAGCCTGAATACGGTTTGCAACTGCACATGGGCACAAAGACCTTACTTTTTGGAGAAATGTCCTCTGGTCTGATGAAACAAAAATAGAACTGTTTGGCCATAATTATGTTTGGAGGAAAAAGGGGGAGGCTTGCAAACTGAAGAACACCATCCCAACCATGAAGCACAGGGGTGGCAGCATCATGTTGTGGGGGTGCTTTGTTGCAGGAGGGACTGGTGCACTTCACAAAATAGATGGCATCATGAGGGAGGAAATTTATGTGGATATATTGAAGCAACATCTCAAGACATCAGTCAGGAAGTTAAAGCTTGGTCGCAAACAGGTCTTCCAAATGGACATACTTCCAAAGTTGTGGCAAAATAGCTTAAGGACAACAAAGTCAAGGTATTGGAGTGGCCATCACAAAGCCCTGACCTCAATTCCTTAGAAAATTTGTGGGCAGAACTGAAAAAGTGTGTGCAAGTAAGGAGGCCTACAAACCTGACTCAGTTACACCAGCTCTGTCAGTAAGAATGGGCCAAAATTCCCCCAACTTATTGTGGAAAGCTTGTGGAAGGCTACCCAAAACGTTTTACCCAAGTTAAACAATGTAAAGGCAATGCTACCAAATACTAATTGAGTGTATGTAAACTTGTTAATGTTATTATACCTTTTTTAATGTTCACAATCAAATAGGCAAATTTTACATACAATGTCTTGGGCACTGGGCAAGTGAGCGTAAACGTAATCAATACCAAACCCTACAGTAAATCATGACGAACTCACTTACTAAACTCTGTTTTGGACGAGACTGACTTCATGGCCAAAATGATCCTGTTTACACTCCGTAGTAAATTTTGTCACTAGAATTAATGTTTCTGACTCAAATCGATAATAATCAGAAACCATTATTGAGTGTTGGGTAATGCAAAAGTCATGTTACTGATCACAATTGTGGACAGGTCACTAGTAACTTTAAAGGAGTACATTTAGAAATTAACTTACCCAACCCTGATAAGGGTAAGGGATAAGGTTATGTTTTAGTGTAGGCTGTTCCAAGGATTCCGTATTGCACTAACCATTTATGAAGCGCAAACATACAATCAATTGATATAAATAATACAACTTTATGAATCAATTTACATACAAATGACATTATGTGCAATACCAGGACATTTGCAAAATTCCATAATAGAAAATAAATAAAATTAAAATAAATAAAAGTTATATATTAAGTGAAGGGAATTATGGGAGGAGCTCTGCCGGACAGTGTATTCTTCCCAGCTGCGTTGTTGTAGGCACGTTATTGCAAGCATGGCCGGGGACACTGAAACACATCTGAGTGACTATCCCGAAAATGACAACATTATTAGACAACCATTCCTTATCGGAGTGTCCGGAGGCACTGCCAGTGGCAAGGTTAGCACCTTACATATATCGTCTATTGTTGTATGTGTTTTTTTGTTTTTGCAACTGATGGATTGTGTTCAAGTCGCTCGTAAGCTCGCCGACCGCGTGGCTCATGTCAAACTGTTGGTGTGAATGACATCAGCATTTATTAATGAGTTGGCTAATTGATTGTAACTTTTACATGTGGTTTCCTTCATCCGCTGGCATCATATTTCCCTTGCCACAGGATGCCTAATTCCACCACACACACAATGGAAACAGTTTAGCTAAGTTGGCAAATACATTTCGTTAATTTATAGTTGGCTATCAAATCAACCAACAGTTTCTAGTTTAGTGAATGAGCTAAACTTGTCATCGTTCTATTTTTATCCCCGGCAATGCATGCCAACTAGCTAACGTTATGTTAGGAACCAGCCTGGCTAGACAGCTAACGTCAGCTAGCTACTTATTGTTGCACACGCCGCTATAAAGACCAACCCGGCTATTGAGACTACGGTCAGTTTATCTATCGCGCCGTGCAGCTAAACCATTCTTTTGTTTAGTTCAAGTCCTTTGATTAGCTAGCTAGCCCCGCGGGTTCGCCGAATAAGACCACGGTTCGTACCCGCTTCTGAATGTCAATGTGACGAACTATTCCACACATTGTGTCTATTACCCACTATTGGACTTATTTATTGACGGGGGACACGACTTCTGGCTATTTCAGTTGAACCGCGTAGCTGCCTAGCTACTATTAGCTACATGACAATAACAGACTTGGGCGCCAGCGGGAAACGGGCGTCAGTTCCGACTAATAAAATAAAAAAAATATTTGATTGAATTCCAACATACTTTTGCAGGAAGAAAAGCAGGCTCGGTACATATCTTCCTAATATAATTATTAGTGCACTTATCCTTGACGCACACAGAACTGAATTCTTCATCTCATGAACATAATTTCCCTGTACAAGTCTTATAAGACCTGTATTGCATAAAAAAACGATGGCATATACAGTACCAGTCAAAAGTTGACTCACTTACTCATTCCAGGGGTTTTCTTAATTTGTACTATTTTCTACATTGTAGAATAATCGTGAAGACATCAAAACTATGAAATAACACATGGAAGTAACCAAACGTGTTAAACAAATCAAAATATATTTTATTTGAGTTTCTTTAAAGTAGCCAACCTTTGCCTTGACTGCTTTGCACATTCTTGGCTTTCTCTCAACCAGCTTCATGAGGTAGTCACCTGGAATGCATTTCAATTAACAGGTCGTCCTTGTTAATAGTTGATTTGTGGAATTTCTTTCCTTATTGCGTTTATGCCAATCAGTTGTGTTGTGAAAAGATAGTGGTGGTATACAGAAGATGGCCCTATTTGGTAAAATACCAAGTTCATATTATGGAAAGAACAGCTCAAATAAGCAAAGAGAAATGACAGTCCATCATTACTTTAAGACATGAAGGTCAGTCAATCTGGAAAATTTCAAGAACTTTTAAAGTTTCTTAATGTGCAGTCAAAAAAAACAGCACACGCTATGATGAAACTGGCTCTCATGAGGACCGCCACAGGAAAGGAAGACCCAGAGTTACCTCTGCTGCAGAGGATAAGTTCATTAGAGTTAACTGCACCTTAGATTGCAGCCCAAATAAATGCTTCAGAGTTCAAGTAAGACACATCTCAACATCAACTGTTCAGAGGAGACTGCGTGAATCAGGCCTTCATGGTCAAATTGTTGAAAAGAAACCACTACTGAAGGACTTGCGTGGGCCAAAAAACACAAGCTATGGACATTAGACCGGTAGAAATCTGTCCTTTGGTCTGAGTCCAGATTTGAGATTTTTGGTTCCAACCGTCATGTCTTTTTGAGATGCTGACTAGGTGAACAGATGATCGCCGCATGTGTGGTTCCCACTGTGAAGCATGTAGGAGTGGGGGTGCTTTGCTGGTGACACTGTTGTTGACTTATTTAGAATTCAAGGCATTCTTAACCAGCATGGCTACCACAGCATTCTGCAGCGATACACCATCCCATCTGATTTGCGCTTAGCAGGACATTTTTTTAATTGTGATTGTTTGTGATTAGTTGGACTGCAGAGTGAAGGAAAAGCAGCCAACAAGTGTTCAGCATATGTGGGAACTCCTTCAAGACTGCTGGAAAAGCATTCGTCGAAGCTTGTTGAGAGAATGCCAGGAGTGTGCGAAGCTGTCATCAAGGCAAAGGGTGGCTACTTTGAAGAATCTAAAATCTATTTTGGTTTGTTTAACACTTTTGGTTACTACATGATTCCATATGTGTTGTTTCATAGTTTTGATGTCTTCACTATTATTCTACAATGTAGAAAATGTGTGAAAATAAAGAAAATCCCTTGAATGAGTAGGTGTCAACTTTTGACTGGTACTGTACCTTCACCGTCCCTGGAATTCCATTTTAAAGAACTATACATTTGTCATTAAATAATTCAGTAACAAAATAACGTTCTCTAACCATCTTTGAAAAAATTAAGATGTATTATTTTATCTGTTATTCCAACTCCAACACCTATGAGGTGTTTATATACAATTAACCAGGATAGTAACGCTTGCTTATGGAAATTGGCTAATTTACATTTTAGGAGAAATTCAAACACTCCAACCTTTTTCCAAAAGATTTTGAATAATATTACAAATCCTATCCTTAAATTGGATGTAATTGTTGATCCATCTAGTCTAAAAGGTTGTATGTACCAAAATCAAGCACATTTAAACATCCTTGATAAAATAAGTATTCCTTCAAACAAAATGAAAGCTGTCTACATCTTTTTAATTGTTGCTTGGGGGAACATCCAATGCCATTGCAGAATATATTAATTTTGATCATCTTTCGTTTTTTTAACAGCAATATATGACCGTTTTAAATAGAGATCCGTTAACAAAGGAAGCATAATCTTCTCATCACTTTCTCAGCGATGGGATTAAATGAGACAAACCTGTTTCTTTCAGATGTGGGGAAAGAAACGAGTCTGGTTACTAATCTTTTTAGGTAACATTCATTCCACTCCTGTCTTTGGCAAATGAAAGGAGTGGAATGTTAGCTAAAAATACTTTTACCCAGGCTACAAAGAAATGTATTTGTTAGCTAGATTATTCCTTTTTAAAGTAGTACAGGACGCAGTCAAGATTTTTATGTAGTTACCACACAGCTTTATGTGATTTGATAATGACGTGTTAACACTGAAACTACAGGCCATACTAGGCTTTCACAATTTGTTCGTACTTGTTGGTTTGAGACCACAATTAAATACCAGTCTTGATACCAACAGTAGTTTGGAAAGCAAACTAATAGTTTGCTTCGTATATCACAAGGCATATGTAATAAGCTTGTGAAATGAACTAAAGTTCTTGAAAGAACTCAATGGACCCAATGGGCTTTCCTTTCTCCGGCCCCTTGCCCTCCTCCGTTCCTATTGTTAGGTTGACCCAGACATTAAGTTAACTTTTGGCATAGGGCCAATGTTTGGCTCCTTGAAAATCCCCGTACATGGTGTTGGGTGGGGGGGGGAGGTTGGGATTGCTGGCCCATGGAGTTATGAGGAAGTAGTGAGCGAACAGTAATAACCTGCAGTATCCCAAGGTGTTAGCTCGCCCAGTAACTGGTGTAACAAACATGTCACATTACCCTACTGTAAGTGCACTGAAACCAATGTGGCTTGGGTTGAATTGTATCCAGGCCTTTGCATGCTTGCATTTGCTAACTGAGATTACTTACTGCCTGTAATATTTACTGTACACACACCCTGCTGTAGTGTTATGTCTTGCCAAATCATAGTCTGTATATATAAGCTACATCATGTTTGACAGGCTCTTAGGTGAGGAGCTTTAGGTTAGTCTGTGTGCTGCAGTGCTGAACAACACGGTCTCCGGGGTGGGCGTCCGATTTCATTGTGACACTTTTTTCACGGACACAAAAGCACCATAGTCTGTGGCAGGTCAGGAGAATGCCCCGTCAGCACTGGCAGCCTGGTAGATGGGAGATCCTGGCATTTGAGGGTGTCTGTGAGGACAGATGGCCTGGGCACTGGGAAGGCTACTTGGGTTCAGGGTGGTACTTTCATAGTGCTCCCGGTTTTGCTGGAGTACAGGGTACAGTATGTTTTGCTGGGGTACTGTGTGGGGCTGTGGTGGTCATGAAATTGTCAGACAACAGTCCATCTACTATCCCCATAGTACAAAAGTTGACCTGTTCTATTGGTCAACTTTTCCTTCTGTGCAAGAAATAAAAAAAGTCTGGGAATCATTTGATTATTCAGCAGTCTTATGGCTTGGGGGTAGAAGCTGTTAAGGAGCTCTGCATGTGTGGGAACTCTTTCAAGACTGTTCCAGATTAAGCTGGTTGAGAGAATGCCAAGAGTGTGCAACGGGTGGCTACTTTGAAGAATCTAAATGATAAAATATATTTTTTAACACGCTTGGTTACTACATGATTCTGTTTTATTTAATAGTTTCGATGTCTTCACTCTTATTCTACAAAGTAGAGAATAGTAAAAATAAAGGTGTCCAAACGTTTGACCGGAACTGAAGTTGGCAATAGAAGTTGTTTTTTTCTAAGCATCGCTTTAATTTAGATTTGGATAGACTGGTGATTTGGATGTATTAATCACATGACAATGATTTAAAGATATGACTACATTATTATAAATTAAATTAACCTGTTCCTTACGAGGGTTAACACATTTAAATGTTTTACTCAAGTTGGTTGCGGTGAAGGAGAGCCTGCTGGTTTTGGTAGCGGGCCGTGTCGGTGGCACTGTATTGTTATTAAATGTATCAAATAAAATTTGATTTAAAATGTGCATATGAAAATTTCTACCGATCTGCTTGGCAGTTATCAGATAAATTGTCATTCCACATGAGAAAGGTTGCCGACTCTTCGTATAGCCTATTACCGGCAACTTCCGGAGAGTAACAGACCTGCCAACATGCACGCATTTTGCGTCCCGACTACGCAATTCTCTGTCCACGTACGCAGGTATGAGATCCCAGTTGAGTATTTTTTTTCAATACATTTTAATAATCCACGGAGTAAATCTAACCTCCCGATTCTTGAGCTGCAACACAGACATGTACAGAGTTTGTGTCAACGGACATGGAGATTAATACGTCATTATTGGACGTAGCTACCACGTGTCTGCTCCTCCTCCTGTTTGTTGTGATGCTGAGTTTGCCCACTGTCAGCTGGACGTAAACACGTGGACAAATCCCTTTTCGACTCAGTGTGCTGTGGAAAGGTGAACACTAATTGTTTCAAGCTAACGTTAGCTAACATAAGATGGACATTAAGTGGGCTCTAATGTGCCAGCAGTTCACTCGCATTTGCTAGTGAAAGAAATTAAATGCAAATATGGAAAATAACAACCTTTTGAGCAGAGTCTGGTCAACATGCGCACGGATCAGGCCTGGCGAGAAATTGGCACAATGAAAAGTGGGGGCAGCCTGGTCAACTCCCACCTTTCGGCTGTGATGCTGGGGATATTGGTCATATTCCACAGCAATGCAGACTGCGAACGATTATTCAGTCTCGTTTCCAAGAACAAAACCCAGTACAGAGCCTCCCTCAGTACAGACATGCTGAGTGCCCTCGTTACCAAGAAGGTTGGTAGCCACAGAGAGGTCTACCCTGATTCCCTACTGCGTAAGGCTAAATCTGCTAGCTACCAGGCAAATCTGTCTAGGAAATGATCTCCAGAACATTTTGAAGGTCTCCAGAACATTTGTTCTCACCCCCTGTTTCCTATCATAGCTTTTTTTGTTTTTATGGAGAACATGTTTCTTTCATACTGATGCTCTGCTTCAAACATTTTGTTCTTATCAGATCAGTTTAAAAAAATTTTTTTTTGTGGATTAGATTTTTGTACATTTTGTACCTAAACAAATAACATTTGTTTTAAAAGAAAAGAAAACTGTTCTTTCTATTTAGTTAGTGAGTTTTTGTGACTTACCATATGTGTAACTTGTATAGACCTTGATTTTGTACAATTCTATAATTGTGATCAGACTCACAAACTGCGCGCGCACGAGTGTGCGGGGGAAAGAACCCCAATTCGGCGTGTGCTATGCAGGCGAGTTGAATCTCCAATTTGCCGTGCGCGTCTGGTACTCTTAAAAAGTTGGACAGGATTGGCAGGTCTGGAGTAATAACAGAATCTGAAAGCCAGCAGGAGAGGGAGGAGATTATCTAGATCTCTGGCTCCCTCTTGTCTTATTTCATCAGACAAGCTCAATGCATATAGTTGTCTATATAAAGTTTTAAATTGACCAATCGATTAGTCGAAAGAACAGACTTTCTGATGACCAAGATTTTTTTTGTCGGACAGCCTAATATTTTTGCCTACTTTTACTTCACTACATTCCCAAAGAAAATAATGTACTTTTTCTCTAAATTTTTTCCTGACACCCAAAAGTACTTGTTACATTTTCACAGGAAGATTGTAAAATGTATGCACTTATCAAGAGAACATCTCTACTGCCTCTGATCTGGCGGACTCACTAAACACAAATGCTTCATTTGTAAATGATGTCTGAGTTTTGGTGTGCCCCTGGTTTGCTTAATATAAGGAATTGAAAGGATTTTTACTTTTGATACTTATGTATATTGTAGCAATTACATTTACTTTTGATACTTAAGTATATTTAAAACCAAATACTTAGACTTTTACTCAATAAATATTTTACCGTGTGACTTTCACTTACCTTAATAGAAAACGCCTCAAGTTCACTTTACTTTTACTGAAGTATTAAAATTGGGTAATTTTTCCATCACTGCTCAAACGTGACCGCAAATGCGATTTATGAATGTTATGCTTTATTATAAAGGTGCATACATAGGCGGTGTGTGAGAAGTTTGGGAAATAATTTTCACCCCCCCAAAAAATGCTATGTTCTAAGTTATGTTCTTCACCGGTTGTAAAGTGGATTGTGCTTCATTCTACGAAGTTATTTGGCCACTTTAGTTGTTACAAACCTTAACAAAGCATATAGGCCTATGGGCTAGGCTACATGAGGAGTGCAAATATGATTTTGAAAACGTCAAAAAAAAAAAAAAGGCATGCACTGTTTCTTGCCTTACTGCACAGAAGCTGGGCGTCATTCACAAGTGATAGACTGATATTGTCCCCCATCAGACTTCATTTAATCTTGTCTTTACATAACTAAATAATGTGACATTTGATTTAGAATGGACAATTATCATGCACCTGTCTTGAAGTAGGGGGAAAAAAATATCTATGCACGTAAATAGCGAATGGAGGATGCTTTTCCTGTGGTTAATTTTCATGCTAGCCAGGTAGGCTATATTCCTGTTGTGCAGAGAACCAATGTGCTTAATATTAGGCAAGTTGAAAAATAAATACAGTAGCCTAGGCTATAGAAAGCTGATGGGCTCCTATTAATGAGGATTTCAAAACTGTTCTCACACAATTGCATAGCCTATAGAAAGCTGATGGGATCCTCCTATTTTTATTAGCAGCCATCACTCTATTTTCTCCTGCAGTTGCATAGCCTATAGAAATGTTGCCCAACATGAGCTCCTGGGCTCTCATTAAGTGTTTGATTCAGATTTTCCATTACATTTTCATTGATGTCAGTGATTACAGGGAAAATAGAGTACTGAGTACCAGGCAGTTAGCAAGCTTGGTAGGTTACTAATAACCATCAGCAGCATCTGCACTTAGAGAGAACTAAACGGTCACCTGGAATTTGACTGCGGTCATGACTCGTGACCATCTGTGGCAGTAATATGGTCACGTAACAGCCCTAGTACTAGTTACCATAACTAGCACACTGCAGTACACAGAACATACTGTAACTAGTACACAGTACACCATATAGTATGTTCTACTCTGTACTGTACAGTAACTAGCATACATACTGTATGTTCTACTGGTGTTCTAGGTACTGCCGCAATATTTGTTCATCAATTTATGCATTTTATAAAAAATGAAGTAAATAGCCCACATTCTCTTAAATCTATTTAAGGGCCTCCAGACTGGCGCAGCGGTTTAACCTGGGTTCAATCGGCAGTAACCTGGAGTCCCATAGGGCGGCGCACAATTGGCCCAGCGTCGTCCGGCTTAGGGGAGGGTTTGGCCGGGGAGGCTTTACTTGGCTGATCACGCTCTAGCGACTCTTTGTGGTGGGCCGGGCGCCTGCAGGCTGATTTTGGTCATCAATTGAACGTTTTCTTACACATTGTGCAGCTGTTCTTCTGGGTTAAGATGGTGGGTGTTAAGATGTGCATTTGGGCGGGTCATGTTTCGGAGGAGGCATGACTCGACCTTGGCCTCTCTCGAGCCCGTTGGGGAGTTGCAGCGATGAGACAAGATCTCAATTGGATATCACAAAATTGGGGAGAAGGGGGTAAAAAAGTGTTTTTCAGGTTTTTGCTCACACTTTTTAAATAGAAAAACAACAATTGGATGTAAGTCCACAACAATGCTTTAACCCTTTCCTCCAGTCAAATAACCAAATCGCCCTCTAGTGGCCTCCCGGGTGGAATGTTATGAATATTTTTTTTATAATTAATAAACATTACTTATAAAATATTTTTTTAAATCCAGTGTTTGTCATGGTTTTACATTTTTGTGTGTGTGTGTGTAATATTGGGATGAAAATTGAATACATCTCAACTCTCTGACATGGCACAGGTACCTTTTTTTTTCTTAAGCCCATAACCACGTGAGAGGTGTATACTCTTGTTTCAAAGTAGATTTGTTTTTAAGACTACCATTTACTATCTTCATTGAGTGGTTTCATAATTTATCTGCAGATAATTGTCAAAAATTGCCAAATTAGTGGCTCTCACCGATGCGATCCGGTAGGCTACAGACGAGTCACTCACTTTAGCATCACTGTTTGGCAAGCCCCGACGTCTAGGAAGTCCTTTGGTTTCCTTGTCCCGACGCGATGACATGCAACTGTTGTATGGGCATATAGAATATCAACTTTATTCAGTCAGTTCGACACTGTTTTTAAATAAATTAGTCAACAGTTGATGTTCAGTTGTCAATCAACGCACAGTAAATAGCCTACAATGCACCACAACTCTGTGGCTGGCTACGAGAAAGAAAATAGCGTAATTGTTTTCTGACACATTCATTTTAAGTTGTGGATTTACTGCTTGCGTTACATGGGACATGCAAATTCACGAGCATCATGCTCTCTTCCAACTGTATAAAGAAATGTGACTGCAACCAGAGATGTGTATACAATGACGATGTTCATGTCTCCTCCCTAACGATGGGAGTCGTTGTCCCAAAGGCGGGAAGGCAGGCGACAAGCTTAGGTCCACAATAAACCCATCACAACGCATTGGGCTTATTCTGGACAGATTTTTGGCGAGTGAAACATCCTCCTTCCTCTCCTGCGTTTCCCTGTCACCATCGCTTTGTGACTGACGGGCGCCTAGTCGACAATAGATCTCTAAAATATGCATTAGTTCATTCTAGCGGGAGAGGGCTTGACGGACTAGCGAAATTTAAACTTTTAAACGAAAAGTAGCCTAGTTAATATGAAGTGGAAGCGGCGCTAATGGAAAACACTTTACTTTACACTGCTCAAAAAAATAAAGGGAACACTAAAATAACACATCATAGATCTGAATGAATGAAATAATCTTATTAAATACTTTTTTCTTTACATAGTTGAATGTGGTGACAACAAAATCACACAAATTATCAATGGAAATCAAATTTATCAACCCATGGAGGTCTGGATTTGGAGTCACACTCAAAATTAAAGTGGAAAACTACACTACAGGCTGATCCAACTTTGATGTAATGTCCTTAAAACAAGTCAAAATGAGGCTCAGTAGTGTGTGTGGCCTCCACGTGCCTGAATGACCTCCCTACAACGCCTGGGCATGCTCCTGATGAGGTGGCGGATGGTCTCCTGAGGATCTCCTCCCAGACCTGGACTAAAGCATCCGCCAACTCCTGGACAGTCTGTGGTGCAACGTGGCGTTGGTGGATGGAGCGAGACATGATGTCCCAGATGTGCTCAATTGGATTCAGGTCTGGGGAACGGGCGGGCCAGTCCTTAGCATCAATGCCTTCCTCTTGCAGGAACTGCTGACACACTCCAGCCACATGAGGTCTAGCATTGTCTTGCATTAGGAGGAACCCAGGGCCAACCGCACCAGCATATGGTCTCACAAGGGGTCTGAGGATCTCATCTCGGTACCTAATGGCAGTCAGGCTACCTCTGGCGAGCACATGGAGGGCTGTGCGGCCCCCAAAGAAATGCCACCCCACACCATGACTGACCCACCGCCAAACCGGTCATGCTGGAGGATGTTGCAGGCAGCAGAACGTTCTCCACGGCGTCTCCAGACTCTGTCACGCCTGTCACGTGCTCAGTGTGAACCCGCTTTCATCTGTGAAGAGCACAGGGCGCCAGTGGCGAATTTGCCAATCTTGGTGTTCTCTGGCAAATGCCAAACGTCCTGCACGGTGTTGGGCTGTAAGCACAACCCCACCTGTGGACGTTGGGCCCTCATACCACCCTCATGGAGTCTGTTTCTGACCGTTTGAGCAGACACATGCACATTTGTGGCCTGCTGGAGGTCATTTTGCAGGGCTCTGGCAGTGCTCCTCCTTGCACAAAGGCGGAGGTAGTGGTCCTGCTGCTGGGTTGTTGCCCTCCTATGGCCTCCTCCACGTCTCCTGATGTACTGGCCTGTCTCTTGGTAGCGCCTCCATGCTCTGGACACTACGCTGACAGACACCGCAAACCTTCTTGCCACAGCTCGCATTGATGTGCCATCCTGGATGAGCTGCACTACCTGAGCCACTTGTGTGGGTTGTAGACTCCGTCTCATGCTACCACTAGAGTGAAAGCACCGCCAGCATTCAAAAGTGACCAAAACATCAGCCAGGAAGCATAGGAACTGAGAAGTGGTCTGTGGTCACCACCTTCAGAACCACTCCTTTATTGGGGGTGCTAATTGCCTATAATTTCCACCTGTTGTCTATTCCATTTGCACAACAGCATGTGAAATTTATTGTCAATCAGTGTTGCTTCCTAAGTGGACAGTTTGATTTCACAGAAGTGTGATTGACTTGGAGTTACATTGTGTTGTTTAAGTGTTCCCTTTATTTTTTTGAGCAGTGTACTAGTAAACAGAACCTTTCCTCTAACATGCAAGGGGATCTTGACCCACATGCAGTACAACAACGTGGTGCTTCCTGTTCCTGTCACCAAAGGAAATGCTTAGCTAGTCAATCCTTTTGTGTATAAATACTATACATGACTATGGTATGGGATATTGTGTAGCTACACATCTTTGCACACCAATGTTTTAAGCCGATCAAATATTGATTGATTTACAACATGAGTAGTCTATCCTACGACAGTGTAAAATGCATCCTGTATTCTTCTGTGTCTCTGCAGTCTTCGGTGTGTGAGAAGATCATGGAACTTTTGGGCCAGAATGAAATCGACCACCACCAGCGACAGGTAGATACCATTCTCTCCCACCCCAGTCCTGTTTTTTCTGAACTGTAGCTCACAGCCACAGCACTCAGGGTTTAGCTTACACTGTGCAGCCCTGACCAATCTGCGTCATTATTTTTCCAGGTAGCCAACCTCTTTCTAATCTATCCCTGTTCTGTTTTTTTCTATATATCAGTATTATACAACCGGAGATGGTTAGCTTCCTCAGTGTAGTGCTGACTTATGTCGTTGTTTTCCAGGTAGCCATCCTCAGCCAGGACAGTTTCTACATAGAGCTGACTCCAGAACAGAAGGCAAAAGCACTCAAGGGCCAGTTCAACTTCGATCACCCAGGTATGGGGTCGGGTCCGCGTAGGACTGCTAACTATGGGGCCGCTAGCGACGCGTAGGACTGGTGGGGCTGTGGCTGGCTGTGGAAAATTCATAAAATAGGCCAACCTGATTACTTCTTATCCCTTACGCAAATAGTTTACAGGGCCGGACCCAGTTGATAGTTGATACAATGTTTCACCCTTTTTAATTATATTTCAAACAACTCAATTTATCACGTGACCCATGGCCACTTTTCATATAAAATTTCAGAGGCTTTCACGTTTTTTACAATCGCATACCTGATCCATTTTTGGCCTCCGTTGGCCATCCATCCCCCATACACTCAGCCTGTCTTCCTGCCATACTCCTAGCAGAGCTATAGTAGCAGTCTCTCTCAGCTGCTGCAAGGCAGGGGGTGTGTCTCAATCTCTACTTTCTCCCAAAGTGTTAATTTCCTTTCACTGATTTTAAAAGGGAAATGCCTGGCATTAAAAATGTTTGGAAACTTCCTCTAGTCTAGCCCATGTCTCCACCGATCCAATACCTTTAGATTTGTATGAAGAAGTGTCAGGAGATATTATTGGGGGACACCCAGGGTCTGAGAGACAGAGCTTAACAGCTGTGACCCAGTAGACTCCACAGAGATTCCTCAATTACACTAGGCTAGTGTGTGTGTTCACATGTGGGTTTAGTGGAGGCCACTGTCAGCAGATGGGGACATGGAGGTTCATGTATGGTCAGTTATTTTACCAATGGAATAGAAGTGAGAAACTTTATGGATTTTTTTTTCTCTCTCATTGTCTCTTAATCCATTTCTGTCTCTTGTTGTTTTACTTGTGTGAATCTCATGGAATTTCTCTAAAACTGTTATTCTTCAGATGCCTTTGACAATGAGCTGGTCATGAAGACTTTGTGGCAGATCATGCAGGGGAAGACCGTACAGATCCCTGTGTACGACTTTTTCACCCATTCCAGGTGAGCTCTTCGTTGTTTGCGGTGTCCACACACCAGAGGGGGTGTACTACAAAGCAGGATCAATGACTTAGCCAGCTAACTCGCCTAAATATCTTATCTTGAATTGGACATGGTCTAATTGACTCAACAACCAAAATCACATATCCAAAATGTAGCTTTCTTAATGAAGCAGAAAATCAATAGTTATATATCAGGGTTAGCTGGCTGCTGATTAGTAGTATACCCCTCTACTCTTGTTTATATTCTAACAATAACTGTACATGTTTCTAACCCAAGTGTTCTTATTTGTCAAGTTCAGGTAGTACCTACTGAGCACAGCCACGTAGAGCAGGTTCCTGTGGTCTGTTTAATACAGCATTGTTGGATATTCAAAATCACACTTATTTGTCACATGGTTGTCTCTAACAGGATGTTTTCTTAGGAAATATCAATACAAACTGTTTGTACAATACCAGGCTTGTTTTTTTATATTCATGGTGTCTTGTTCGATTCCAGGAAGGATGAGTTTGTGACTGTGTACCCGGCTGACGTGGTGCTGTTCGAGGGCATCCTGATGTTCTACTCCCAGGAGATAAGAGACCTGTTCCAGATGAAACTGTTCGTAGACACGGACGCAGACACGCGGCTCTCACGCAGAGGTGTGTTTGCTGACTCCACTTCTGTGTGTATTTCTGGATAAGGTTAAACGTTGTACAAACTCTTGCCAGTCAGACTTGGTGTCAGTGTCTCTTCACTTCTAACGCGTTCTGTGTTCCAATTCTAACGTGTGTGTGTGTGTGTGTGTGTCAACCTGTTTTATTTCTTCCAGTGCTAAGAGACATAGGTGAACGGGGCAGGGACCTTGAGCAGGTTCTTACTCAATACATCACATTTGTCAAACCTGCCTTTGAGGAGTTCTGTCTTCCAGTAAGTCTCCACTTTGTGTGTCCCTGTTATATTGTGGGCTAGTCAATGAAGCCAGCCATAATCTTTGCAAGTACTTGCCTAGTAATTGTAATGTTTATTTCCAGACTAAGAAGTATGCTGACGTGATCATCCCTCGTGGAGCAGATAACTTGGGTAAGGAGGAAGGTCCATGAGATCTGATCCTTTAATACCCCTTTGGGTTGTATGGAATCATTTTGGCCCCTTTTTGCCAATATAGTGAAGGGTTATGGTAAGTAAGGAAAGGTTGGATCTTATGCAGCCGTCACGCTACATGACTCATGAATTTTCCCTCTGTAGTTTCCTTGTTTATACCCCTTTGTGAATGTACAATAGTAACTCAAATGTCACTGTTCCCTTCCTCTGGTCTTTTTTTTTCAGTGGCAATAAACCTGATAGTACAGCACATCCAGGACATTCTGAACGGTGGATTGACCAAGCGGCACAACGGCTGCATGAACGGGCACAGCGCGCCCGCCCGGCAACGACGGACCTCCGAGTCCAGCAGTCGCCCTCATTGACCTCCTTCGTATTGGAGGCAGAGTGTGGTTAGATCTGTACATAATTCCCAATGGCATTGCTGTATTTAAGATGGAGGCTACGTCCTGATTCTCTACCCTCTTACCAGTGTGCACTTGCACACTTCTGGTCCTTGTAGGAGAAGTATAGAGAATTGGGACGCAGTCAAAGAGTAACTACAATGCCTATTATTATTATTATTGTTGGACTTGATTTGGTTCAGGCGGGGAGAGAGAAACTCCTGTTTTTGCAATGAGATCATGTGTTAAGAATTACCCCTTTTGTTTTCATCCGTTTATTTCAAATGTGTATTTAAAATGTATTTCATATAGTTTGCTTTTTGGCAGATTGGACAACACAAGTTTCCATATTTTATTCAATGAAAATGAAACACTAAAATCACAGGCGGGGATCCAATTCCTCATTGAGGAGAATTTTGGACCTTGAAAATGGGGATGAAACTAGACTGAAAGTTGAAATGAAAACGCAGGATTGCTCTCGTTATTTGTTCTCGGGGACAATCTTGAAGTAGGTTTTTCCTACCCCTTTTTGTCTGTCTTATCGTGTTTTTCTTGTCTGTATGTTCCATTCCCTAGTTGAGTTGTCTTGTGCCTGTCCCTTACCCTCCACCATTTTCTAAGGTACAGAACCTCCACAAGAGGGCAGTTCCAAACTCCATGACATTCAGAACATTTAGTTGCCACACAGAGGTTGAAGAAAGTGAGTAAAGAAGTATTAACAAAGGTTGAATATTCTCAAACAAGGGTTCTCCTTTATAATGGAAGCACAATTTTGGTGTTGCTTTCCTGACAACGGTGGTATAGTTAGCTTGGGCTGACTCGTCCTGGATGATGTCTTGTGTATTTCCTGGTGGTGGAAGCCAAATCCAAACTTGTCGTCAACAGAGTAAGGTGTTATGAGTGATCTAACACAAAATAAATTGTCAGGTTAATTGGTTAAACTTGCACACGATCGTCAACTATTTGCATAAAATGCTTTTCCTTAATCTTGAAGCAGAATTAATTTAATATTTCGAAGAAATATTCCTATTAGTTTAATTTCCCCTAGTCAGTTAGTAATTGTTGTTTTCCTAATACTGTTTTCTCAGGTTGACAGAGAACCATTTGAAGTGCAGAGATGTTGTTAGTCAAACGGATGGAAGGGTCGCATAACAGCAATACACATGAATTACGCCAGATGTATGATTTTTCTGACAATACTTGAAAACATTAAACCAGCACAATACCATTTCTCTGCTGAATTTAACCACAATACACATCCCTATTATTTACAATTAGTCCATTTCTGTAAAATGACTTTCATATGCCAAGTGTATTTAGTAAGCAAACAGTTGCTGAATTGTGACTTAATTTTTACCATATAATTTTGTGGAGTCTGGATGTTGACGTAGAAACGTTGGATGATTGAAACAATAAAAGCACATTGCAAAATGGTCGATAAGTTATTTTTTTTTTTTTTAGGTGTGTTTGTGCCTTATTCGTTCAACAGCTGATTCTTTTTTAACATTTTATGTACATTTTATGTGTACTTACTAGTATATAAATATACAATGCTAACATATGCTAGGGGATACAACAAATTAGTTTATACAAAGACTTTAAAAGAAGCAAACATATTCATTGTTTTAACAGCTTTCTTATTAGAATGTTGAATGGTCTTAATGTACTGCTCGAATTCCTTATAGAAAACACGGAAGATTTATTTTTTATTAGTGAATTTACATTTATGAATATGACATTTTTCCATTACCACAATTAGATTGAGGTAAAATTGTTTTTCTTTATCCTTATTATAGTTAAGGAAACTGAGCAGCACGTTCTCCCATTAAAAAACAAAAGACATGAAGAATATTAACAATTATAAAACGGAATATCTTTCCATTTTTTTTTTTTTTTTTACATGTAGACAATGCGAAACTGACTGTACAAAAAGTACAGTCAATGTATTTTTTGAGTTTCTTCAGGTAAATGATTCGCAGGGTAATACTTATGGATCATTCGGAAAGAGACATCTTTGACCTCGTTAACAAGCAGGTATTTGTGTGGTAATAACCAGACTTTTTTTCTCCAACATATATTAGTGACCAATGTATCCCAGTAAGTTGTGACATAAGGAATGGATACAATATCCCTTTGAAATAAAGCACGTATAGATCTGTTGTTCTGAAGGAGCAAGGAGAAACATATTTTCCCTACTGGAGAATCAACTGAATTAAGCGAGGGTAGGTCAAGGTGAGGTCTGGCTACATCTCTAACAACATGAGGGTTCCAGATGGAATAGCATCAAAGACTATGGCCAACTCTCTAGGTGTTACAGGGGAATTGTAACGAGATAAAAATAAATCCTTCTAATTGAGTAACAATCCTTCTGCATAAAAAAAAGTTGACTCAGCAGCAGGATATGATTATTGAACCAGTTAAAAAAATAAAGACTTGTTTCTATACAAAATCTCCTTAGCTGATTGATTCTTGACGTAAAAGCGTGCCTTGACGTAGCTACGCTTGCGTATTTTGAAACGAGTGTTTACGCAAATGTACTAGTGTCAAGATGGTGGTAAGTGAGGCCACATCTTTCAGAGCATGCACAACAATACTTACATTACCATGAATTAAATACTTGTTATATGTTTCATAGAAAATTGGGCTGCAGTTCAAGGCCACTTTGGAAAATGTCACAAATGTGCGGCCAGTAGGTGAAGACTTCCGCTGGTTTCTGAAGGTAACTAAGAACTTGCTAACAAGCTAGCCATTTTACGATTAGCTATAACGTTATATTTATCATGACACACAATACGCGAATTTGTCAAATGGTGAAAAGTTGTGTCACTACATAAACAAGACATTTACTCCTGTGACGTTATTTTAAAAACATTGCTAGTTTTTAGCCAGTAAGCAATACGCATGTAACTTTAACGGTAGGTAACAATACAAAAGCAATGCTGATGCAGTGTTGTGGACTCCCAATAACCCATAGAATTAGAATAGAATGTGTATGCCATAACCACACACAATGTATGCTTCCCTAGTTCACAGACTATCCCCTATAGAGTACACAACTTTTTTTGTCCAGAGCATGTGCCCTGATCAAAAGCAGTGCACTACATAGGGAATAGGGTGCCATTTGTGACAAGTGCTGTAACATACGTACTTTTGTTACAGTTAAAATGTGCCAATTGTGGTGAGATCCCAGAGAAATGGCAGTATATCAACCTTATGGTGAGTAAAGGTTGGATTAATAAATGTATCTTATTATTCAATATCACATTGATATGGTGACAACGGGCATTCCACACTTGGCAGTGACTGTCTGTATCCCTAGGACAGTGTACCACTCAAAGGAGGAAGAGGGAGCGCCAGCATGGTGCAAAAGTGTAAACTCTGTGCCAGGGAGAATTCTATTGGTAAGCGATCAGCTGTTTCATACATTCTGCCATATTTCACTTTCCTTTGGGTATCTGAGATGACTGGATAGAGGTAAGCAACAGCTCCACCTTGTTTCTGCTATGATGTTCATATGTATGTGTCTGTTCACAGATATCATGAGAGACACAATCACCCCGTACAACGTGAGTACAGTACTTATTGTGAAGCTTACCTCTCAATTGATCCTTTGCTTGACTGCAATTGAAGGTGGGAAATGTTTAGTAATAATACTGGCTATTTCATCCTACCACTCTGTTGCTGCTGACACTTGAAGTGTTCTGCTACAGAACAATACATCTTTAAAACACGAGTATTTATTTATTTCAGCCACTCACACCTTGTCTCTTCCCCATGGTGCTGCTGCTGTGAAGGCTGAGGATAGTGAGAGGTTTAAGACCATGGTGCAGTTTGAGTGTCGAGGCCTGGAGCCAGTGGACTTCCAACCGCAAGTGAGAACAGAGCACACTCTTGTACTGTATGTTGTCAAATCTCAACTAAGGTTGTAGAAGCACAGGTTATAGCATCAGTGGATTTGTTTTCTCCCTTTCTGATAAAGTATAGAAATTGGATCCACTCAAACAGATTCCAAATGTTTAGCATAGACATTTCTGAAACCTTGACATTTTCTTTATTTATTTTCTTTTGTAAAATTTTTCAATGACAATTGTTCTTAAGAACTTGTAATACTGATGAAAGAACAATAAAGTCAACTAAAACATTTTCTTTACAATACTACAACACCTCAACCTGGTCCCCTGTCTCTAACATCACATTACTTTGACTTTGAAACAACAGGCGGGCTTTGCTGCAGAGGGAGCTGAGTCGGGGACCAAGTTTCCTGAAATCACCCTACTGGAAAAAGTGAGTGTTTTTGATCTACCGCCAGTAGGTCAACATTGATAATAAGAATAGTTTCCAGTGCCCAATACAATAGTTATTTTCAGTTCAAGAACAGCGTTTTTAATACTTCTTCTCCGTATCAGGACTGGACAGACTATGACGAGAAGGCCAGTGAGTCAGTGGGCATCTATGAGGTCACACACCAGTTCATCAAGTGTTGAGTTACGGTCAAGCACTTAGTACGACCAGCTAGCCCAGGTGACAGGATGTAAACACACTATGGCCAGATATCCGCTGACTGAAATGGCTGTCGGTATCAGACACTTATAATGCAGTGCTGTTTGGTTTGTGACAAGCAAGAAGCATTGGAGGATTGATTGGGTGAAATGTACATCCGCATCATCCTGGATTGAATGAGATGTGTGACCATGCCTTTCCTTTTGTCACTACCCCAATAAAGATCATGAATGAAATGAATAAACTGATAATGTGTTTTTTAAAGGTTTTCTTCTCTGCCTGGAATGATCAGTATCAGAATGCATTGAGTAAATCTGAGGCACTTGAAACACAGCCATGTATGACTGCCACTGTTTTGAAAGTTTGTCTGTTACAATTGTCAACAATAGCACAGTACTTTGCTCCTAAACGCACTTTTTTTTTAATACAGTCAATAGTAAAATGTTATCTCGCTAACGTTAGATATTTGGCCAGCCTCTTCATGTCAAGAGTTCATCCATTGTTTACACAACTGGACACACTTTCAACTGACTTCATTAAGAAGTCACTGTGTTGTGTAACGTTAATATGGGTAATGGTAAATAGCTAGAATCATTACATTACAAGTCACTGTGTTGTGTAACGTTAATATGGGTAATGGTAAATAGCTAGAATCATTACAGGCCAGGAGTTATGCTGCGTTCACGTGTTCCACTGAAACTCCTTCGTGGTACTTTGACTTCTCAGTTCGGGAAACTGGCATCATCCGTATTGTCACTCTGCCCCCTTGGAAGCACTAGTCTCAGCACAACAACCAGAATGGCTCCTCAAAAGAACAGAGTATTCGTCATTGGAGTGGGAATGACAAAGGTAAATAACTTATAAATGGTTGCATTTCGACTAGCATCCATGCTAGCTGGATTGCTATCTAGTATTGCAAGACAATTTAGCAATGAGCTAGCGCGTTGTGCTAACGCTACCTGTCATGTTGGTTAGCAGCATTTCCAAGAAAACATAGGTAGCTACAGTAGCTTGTCATTTATTTCGATATTTAACGTAGGCTGAACAGCTGCTGTTAGCTAAACATATAACGCGAGATTCAAGGCTTTTGTCAGCTGTTCATGTTGGTGTTGCTAGCTAACTGGGTAATTTAGCTACCTTTCAGCTTTCTAGCTATGCTAGTTAACTAAGACGAAACATTGAATAACAACTATTTTGTGCTAACAATGTTTACAATTGTATTGTGAAGTATGGCTTGGAAATGTATTTGCCAGCTAGCTAAATGCAATTGCCATACGTGTCATTTTAAAACCCCGTCTAATCTAAAAGTCCAATACTCCATGGTCATAGGCTAATTGTGCCAAGGGTCATGGATGTTGCGTTGCACACACCGATAGCTAGATTACCACTAGCTACATTGCATGCAGCACAAGGACGTCAGGATACACACACAGGGGTTGTCAGCCATAGTACTGAGTAGTTTACGGGCAAAGTGCCTTGTTCACAGCAGTCATGTTGACCCAGAGCACTGTCTGTGTAGTAGTTGAACTGTTATCCCCAGTGTGAGATTTGATCCATAACCCTCTCCTGTGTTTTGTCTGTGCAGTTTGAGAAGCCAGGAAAAGAAGACTTTGACTATCCCGACATGGCAAAGATAGCAGGTGGTTGTCATTTGATTTCATTACTGTACCTGTCCTGTACTTTGCTATAAAACTAAATGTTTTGCCAACATTCACCTGGGTACACCTTGAGGGGTACACCTTGAGCTATAGTCACCTGGATAATGCCTGGTTATAATACCCTGTGTTGTACATGTCATATAATAGCCCTATTCTACATGCAACATTTTGAGTGATGCCCATTAATCCCTGTTGTGTCTTATAATCATGTTCTTATGACTCAGGTGAGAGGGCCTTGTCTGATGCTGGAGTCCCCTACTCTGCCATAGAGCAAGCCTGTGTGGGCTATGTGTATGGTAAGAGACTGTCATTGATTATAATGTTAAGTGTCTGTTACTTACTAGGATTTTCTTTAGGCATATTAAATGCGTTGCCTTCAAATTCAGTACAAAGGTGCTGTAAGTGTCCACCTAGTACTAAGCTATGATGTTGTATAGACCTAGTAATAAGCTATGATGTTGTATAGGCCTGTAAGATATTATAACGCAACGTAATCCTTCACCTGAGCTGGCCTGTGTCTGTGTCTTGAAGAGAACTGTCTAGTGATGAACTATTGTGTTTAATACAAGATCACTTTAAGATAAGGTCATTTTGACATCTGTCTGTCCATCTGTGTGTCTCATCATGCCTCAGGTGTTACTGTTAATGTAAATGACCATATTATTATTATTATCATTATTTTTCAGGTGACTCTACCTGTGGCCAGAGGGCCATCTACCACAGCCTTGGCCTGTCAGGGATCCCCATCATCAACGTCAACAACAACTGCTCCACAGGGTCCACTGCCCTGTTCATGGCCCGACAGCTAATCCAGGGAGGTGAGTGGGACTCGACAATAGATATATTAATCATATCTGTGTTACATGTACAGTACACTATATATACAAAAGTATGTGGACACCCCTTGAAATGAGTGGATTCGGCTGTTTTAGCCACACCCGTTGCTAACAGGTGTATAAAATCGAGCATACAGTCGTTCAATCTCCATAGACAAAAATTGGCAGTAGAATAGCCTTACTGAAGAGCTCAGTGACTTTCAATGTGGCACTGTCATAGGATGCCACCTTTCCAACAAGTCAGTTTGTCTAATTTCTGCCCTGCTAGAGCTTCCCCGGTCAGCTGTAAGTGCTGTTATTGTGAAGTGGAATTGTCTAGGAGAAACAAAGGCTCTGCTGTGAAGTGGTAGGCCACACAAGCTCACAGAATGGGAACCGTCGAGTGCTGAAACACGTAGCAAGTAAAAATCGTCTGTCCTTGGTTGCAACACTCACTACAGAGTTCCAAACTGCCTCTGGAAGCAGCATCAGCACAATAACTGTTTTGTCGGGAGCTTCATGAAATGGGTTTCAATGGCCGAGCAACCGCACTCAAGCCTAAGATCACCATGCACAGTGCTAAGTGTCGGCTGGAGTGGTGTAAAGCTCGCTTCAATTGGACTCTGGAGCAGTGGAAACACTTTCTCTGTGGTGATGAATAACGCTTCACCATCTGGCAGTCCGACGGACTAATCTGGGTTTGGCAAATGCCAGGAGAATGCTACCTGCCCGTACGCATAGTGCTAACTGTAAAGTTAGGTGGAAGAGTAATAATGGTCTGTCTGTAGTTTTTCATGGTTCGGGATAGGCCCCTTAGTTCCAGTGAAGGGAAATCTTAACGCTACAGCATACAATGACGTTCTAGACAATTCTGTGCTTCCAATTTTTTGGCAACAGTTTGGGGAAGGCTCTTTCATGTTTTGGCATAACAATTCCCGCTGTGCACAAAGTGAGGTCCATAGAGAAAAGGTTTGTCGAGGTCAGTGTGGAAGAACTTTACTATTAATGCCCATGATTTTGGAATGAGATGTTCGACGAGCAGGTGTTCACATACTTTTTTATTTTTTGGATGGGACACAGGGAGGTGAGTGGGACTGAGAGAGAGGGGGGCAGGATTGATTCCTAGGACCAGGAGTCTTTCCTTGCTCTGTTCACATGTTCAGGACCAGGATCCGTCTTATGCTGGACCTGAACATTTGCCTTCTTTTGCTGACTGTAGGTCTGGCTGACTGTGCACTAGCCCTTGGCTTTGAAAAGATGGAAAGAGGCTCCTTGTCATCAAAGGTAAGACCAGGGCTATTGTAGTACATGATCAGGACTATCACAGTGTATTGTAGTACATGATCAGGACTATCACAGTGTATTGTAGTACATGATCAGGACTAACCCAGTGTATTGTAGTACATGATCAGGACTAACCCAGTGTATTGTAGTACATGGACAGGACTAACCCAGTGTATTGTAGTACATGGACAGGACTAACCCAGTGTATTTTAGTACATGGACAGGACTAACCCAGTGTATTGTAGTACATGGACAGGACTAACCCAGTGTATTGTAGTTCATGGACAGGACTAACCCAGTGTATTGTAGTACATGATCAGGACTAACCCAGTGTATTGTAGTACATGATCAGGACTAACCCAGTGTATTGTAGTACATGATCAGGACTAACCCAGTGTATTGTAGTTCATGGACAGGACTAACCCCATGGACAAGCATATGGAGGTGATGTTCAACACATATGGGATGGCAGCAGCACCGGCAGCACCACAGATGTTCGGCAACGCCGGCAGAGAACACATGGAGAAATACGGTAAACATGATGGTGTCCGTGCACGTGTGTACTGTACTGTATGAAGTGTGTTGTTGGTGCTGTGCTCAGCCTATTTTTTTTTCTTCATTTGGATGATACACCATGTAGTGTGTGAGTGTGGAACTCTGGGAAGTCTGTCATTGAATAGTTAAATATTTGTATTTATTCCTGGGACTCTTCCAGGAACTACACCAGAGCACTTTGCCAAAATCGCCTGGAAGAACCACAAACATTCCACCAACAACCCGTAAGACTGCAGCCATCAACTCTTTAGCACACAGAAGGCCTGGTCATTAGAAATGACCTTCTTTGACCAATCCAATGATAAATGTTTTCCTGCCATGCATGACAACTGTGTGTGTGCTTGCGTGTGTGTGTGTTTGTTTGTTTTAACAGGTACTCTCAGTTCCAGGAAGAGTACAGTCTGGACCAGGTCAAACAGTCCAGGAAGGTGTTTGAGTTCCTTACACTTCTCCAGTGTTGGTAAGGAGCCCCACTATCTCTCTGGGGCAGTGTTTCCCCTACCAGAGGATAGGCAGGGTGGTGGGGCAGCCCTCCCTGACCTCCACCTAAAACAGTTTGGCTTAATTTGATTACAATTAAACATTTTGGTGTTAAGGACCAGGGTGTTGCTTTGGTGGATTTTGCACTCTGTCCGGAAAATAATCTATGGGACACTAACACTGCCCCCCCCCCCAAGTCCTACTTCTGACGGTGCAGGGGCAGCTGTCCTGGCCAGTGAGGACTTTGTGAGGCGCCATGGTCTAGAGCGCCAGGCGGTGGAGATCTTAGCCCAGGAGATGGTCACGGACCTCGCCACCACCTTCGAGGACAATAGCTGCATGAAGATGGTGAGAGGGACATAAAGCTGTTCAAAACTATCCAACAACTTTTAAATGCAGACTACAAAAATATAGCATGATCAGTTATTCAAGGTGTGGGTATTTCCTTTGAGTGAAAATCTGGCGGGGAGGGGAAAAGGTAGCTGCATTCCAATGCTATACATGTATTAAGAACCAACGTTTCCACAGCAAGGTTTCTCAATAGAACACTCACCAGATTATATAGTGACTTCTTGGGTTGTTTCCTGTTAGGTTGGATACGACATGACCTCCCTGGCAGCCAAGAAGTGTTTTGAGACAGCAGGACTGAAACCCAGTGACGTCAATGTGATCGAGCTGCACGACTGTTTCTCTGCCAACGAGCTGATCACGTACGAGGCTCTGGGGCTGTGCCCAGAGGGTGAGTCTGACCCTACCATTCTACGGCATATTTCTAGCCACGTGAAAGTAGCATTGTTAACTCCCTAGAATGTTTTTTTATACAAAAAATAATAATAAAATTGCCTTTTATTTGTTTTTCACTGTTTCTGATTTAATGTTCAGTTCAATGTTTTACTATTGTTGAATATTTCATATACTGTTTTTGAGTGCAAAGCCATCTGTGGGTCTATTTGATCTCATGTCATACTCCTGTCATAAACATAATGTGTTTTACCCCCTGGCTGTGTTCCCTCAGCATTCAGAGTTTTACCCCCTGGCTGTGTTCCCTTAGAATTCTGTTCTGTTTTACCTTTGTACCACACTTTGTGACTGTCAGCCTGTAGGCCTACATGAAAAGCGCTTTAAAGATCAAATGTATTATTATTTAATGTATCACCGTTCTATGTTCCTAGGTAAGGCTGGAGAGCTGATAGACAGAGGAGACAACACGTACGGAGGCCAGTGGGTGGTCAACCCCAGCGGAGGACTCATCTCTAAAGGACACCCTCTGGGAGCCACAGGTAATAACAACTGTGACCTCTAACCCCTGACCCCTCTCGCTGTCACAAGTAAGCACAAACACCTGCTGCTGACCCCATAACCCCTGATCTCGTAACCCTTGACCCCATAACCCCTGACCTCGTAACCCTATGAGCTACAGGTAAACAACAACAACACAATCTCCTGCTGACCCAGTGATCTCTAACCCCCTGACCTTTCAGCCCTGACTTCATCCTCCTAATCCATCAACTAATTTTGTATGCAACAAATCATATTGAAAAAGCAATATTATATAAAAAAAATTGTTTTTTTATTTAACCTTTATTTAACTAGGCAAGTCAGTAAAGAACAAATGATTATTTACAATGACGGCCTACCAAAATGCAAAAGGCCTGCTGTGGGGACAGCAGGCCTTTTTGGGATTAAAAATAAAGAACAAATAAATAAACGACAAAACACACATCACAACAAAGGAGACAACACAACACTGCATAAAGTGAGACCTAAGACAACAACATAGCAGCAACACAACATGGTAGCAGCACAGAACATGGTACAAACATCATTGGGCACAGACAGTAGCACAAAGGGCAAGAAGGTAGAGACAACAATACATCACACAAAGCAGCCACAACTGTCAGTAAGAGTGTCCATGATTGAGTCTTTGAATGAAGAGATTGAGATAGAACTGTCCAGTTTGAGTGTTTTGTTGCAGCTCGTTCCAGTTACTAGCTGCAGCGAACTGAAAGAGGAGCATCCCAGGGATGTTTGTGCTTTGGGCAACTTTAACAGAATGTGACTGGCAGAGCGGGTGTTGTATGTGGAGGATGAGGACTGCAGAAGATATCCCAGATTATAGATTCAGATATTGCAACAACAAAGAAAAACCTGACCTTTCACCCCTGACTTCATCATCCTCCTAATCCAACAACTAATTTTGTATGCAACAAATGAATGTTGAAAAATCTACATTATTGATTCAGATGGAATCTGGATGTGTGACGTGACTAATGTATTCCAGTCATTACCACCAGAGGGCAGTAGTCTCCTGAGAAAGTCAGTAACTCCTGCAAAAGCATTTATCCACGCTTTGCCTGTAACACACAGGCAGCTAGGCAGGCAGACAGAGAGAGAGAGACACACAGACAGGCAGGCAGAGAGAGGCAGGCAGACAGACCGACCGGCAGGGGGCGCGGTCGGCCCGTCGGCACAACTGAATTTTAAATAATTTTAGAGGTCCCCATCTTGGCTGTGTAGAGAAATGTTTGCATTTTTAAATCAAGTTCCTGCAAATGTACAATTTTTTTCATAGAGCTTAGAGACATTTTTGCGTTTTAAAGCAATTTTCCTGTATTTCTACACATTTTGCCATGACTAATGCTGTGTTCTTTTTCTCAAACATAACAAAATCTGCTCTCTGACTGTCTCGCTTTTATTTTTGTGATTGTTAGTTCTCAAAGATTCTATTATTTAAAAATGTATACAGCCCTACACCCCCTTTTTTAATATTTTGTTGCATTACAAAGTTTGATTGAAATATAATTAATAAAACATTTTTGTCGTTGATCTACACAAAATACTCAATGTCAAAGTGAAAATTCTTCACTTTAACAAATGTAATAAAAATAAATTTATAAAATATAGTTGATGCATAAATATTCACCCCCTTTGTTTTACATTAATTTAACTAGGCAAGTCAGTGAAGAACAAATTCTTATATACAATGACTGCCTACCGGGGAACAGTGGGTTGGTGTCTTAGGTCTCTCTTTGCGTTGTCTCTTGTCGTGGATCCCTATTAACTGCCTTTCGGTTACTGTTTCAATGCTCTAACCACTAGGCTATCTGCCGCCCCATGTTTAGGCAAGCTTATATTAGTTCAGAAGTAAAATTTGGCTTTACAAATCACATAATAAGTTACATGGACTCACTCTGTGTGAAATAATAGGAGTTGACATGATTTTTTAATAACTAACCCTTCCTCTGTCCCCCATATATACAACATCTGTAAGGTCCCTCAGTCAAGTATTGAATTTCAAGCACAGATTCAGCTACAAAGACCAGGGATCCCCATTAGTTCCTGCCAAGGCAGCAGCTACTCTTCCTGGAGTTTATTATATGCTGGAACGCTAATTTAGGAGTCGTGGCCGGCAAGATTAGGGAGGGGTGTTAACTTGTCACCCTCTTTGATGTGGCCGGCAAGAGTTGATGGAAATGAAGTGCATTGGGAAGCTAGACAGAGTGAGATTTTGACCACGATGACCCGACCTGGTTAAATCGGAGAGGATTATAAATGTCTGTAATGGAGGCCCAATGTGGTCATTTTTCAGTGTAGAAATTAGAATGGAAAGTCGTGTTTTTATTGGGCCAGCGACGTGTTGTGTCAGGGACCTAGGGTTATTTTTAATTTGTGAAATGGCATCCTGCTTCAGCCACGCTCTGGGTTCAAATGCCTGTTGTCCATCTGGTTAGATTTAGCAATCCAGCATTAGCACTTACAGGCTGTGTGTGTGTGTGTGTGTGTGTGTGTGTGTGTGTGTGTGCGGCGGATAGACTACGGATTTCCTGTTTCAGTCCATGATAGGAAATCAATCTGTTAATTGAGAGACTTTTCATATATGAAATGTTTATACCTGTGATGTTCAGTTTGTTGTCCAAGTAGATGTTACAGTAGGCTTTCCAATCCCTCTAGTTGTTAGCATGATGACTTTCTTATATAATGTTTATATAGCTGTAGAGTGAGTTGACCTGTGATTTGTAAGTTCTGGCCCAGTTTTCTGATCTTACAGACATCCTAGAGGTCTATATGTAATTCTGTGACTGGCCTTCGTCTCTCTGTGGTGTATTACTCCGGTCTCGTTCAGTACATTAACCTCCCCTCTCTGTAGTTGATGTGTCAGGTCTGGCCCAGTCTTCTGACCTCTCTCTCATTTGTTCTCGTTGATTACTCTGGTCTGGCTGAGCGTTCTGATCTTTGTGATTGGCTCAGTGCATTGACCCTATCGGTTTCTGTTATTGCTCAGGTCTGTCCCATTTGTGTTGGCCTTAATTTCTCTGTGTGGTTGATTAGTCAGGTCTGGCCCAGTGTTCTGAACTGATCTCTCTCTGTGTATGTGTCATTGACCTCCCCTCTATCTCTCTGTCTCTCTCTCTGTGTCTCTCTCTGTCTCTCTCTCTGTGTCTCTCTCTCTCTGTCTCTGTGCTTGCTCAGGTCTGGCCCAGTGTGCAGAGCTGTGCTGGCAGCTGAGAGGCCAGGCTGAGAGGAGGCAGGTCCCGGGGGCAAAGGTGGCCCTGCAGCACAATATCGGCCTGGGAGGAGCTGTGGTCGTCACTCTCTACAGGATGGGGTTCCCTCAGGACGCCAGGTGAGTTTATCTGCCTACCAACTTACTAATTAACTGACTAGGTGAGAAACGCACAACTGAGGTGATTTACCAAATAACTAGAAAAGTAGGCTTTATCTCACAGATCCTTGCAGAAATCGTATGTTTAAAATAATAGAAATCATTGTTTGGGAGAGTGGCAATTCCATGGTAACAGAATTATGCTGAGACTGAGATTTTTCACTTTAAAATGTATAATAAATGAAACCATTTCTTTCCATGTTTAACTAACCATACAACTCTATGCGTAAGGACAACTTAGAACAATTTCCACAGAAAATGTTACAAAAACACAGATACAAAGTTTGGTAACAAAATAAAACTTTTCCAGTAAATGTTTTTATAAAAACAATTGACTGTGTAAATTGTTCAAAGTAGTCATTGTGCATAGAGTTTTTTGGTTTATTAAAGGTTGAAATCAATGTTTTTTTTTTTTTTGGTTGGCTAAACATTTTAAACTGACAAATCGGAGTCTCAGTGTAATTCCGTTAACGAGGAATTGCCCTGAGACAAGGTTGGAATGGCCATGTTACAGTAGCTCTTCAGGCCTACATCTTCAAGTCATTGTTTGAACTGGGTAACATGGTTCTTATCTCAACACTGTTTTTCACGGTATTGAATTGGCTTCAAAGATATAGTTGATGGGCATTGTTCACAATCTTGTTGCTTCTCTGTGTGATAGTAGTTGTGAAAATTGTGAGGTAAAATGGGAGCATTCCTCACAACTCTATACTGCACCTTAACACACACAACAACATGGAACTACACACCTACATGTCTTTTTTCCACCTGTTCTTTTTCCTGATTGACAGGCTATAGAAAAACACTTGATATGCAGGTAAATAATATACCTGTCGTTCAGTCTACCTGATGTGTCGGTAGACAGACCTGTTGTTCAGTCTACCTGATGTGTAGGTAGACAGACGTGTTGTTCAGTCTACCTGATATGTAGGTAGACTGACAAGAAAGTACTCTAGTAGTTACCTTAACATTCTCTACAAAGGACTACCAGCAGCAGGAAAGTAGGATCTACACACTAGCTAATGGTGTTTATTAAATGATTGTTTTAGTAGGACATAAGCCAAAGCTTGTGAGTGTGTGTGTGTGTGTGTGTGTTTGTGTGTGTTTGAATGTACCAATGTTGAAAGTGGTTTTTTAAGGACAATTATTGTGTGTATCAAAAGGAGTGGACCAAATAGGGAATAGGGTTCTGTTTGGGACGTGGCCACAGCCTGTACTTTAACCTTCTGTGTTGGAACAGATTAAGTGGAGATACTGTAGTATGGCCTTGGACCATACTCCTTTCAACATTGGTACACACACACACACACATTTGCACGCATACTCACACAAGCGCACACACGTTTACTTTATGACTGTCCTTCAATGATGACGTTGCGAACACACAAACGCGCGCGCGTGTGCGCACACGTTTTTACTAGCCTCTCTTTTCTCTCAGAGAACGCACTCTAACTGAAGCCGTGTTCTGTTCCTAGGACCCAGATAGCTGCTGTCCCCACCAGAGCAGGACGTCTGGAGGGCTTCAGAGTCTATTCTGTCTTCCAGGAGATAGAGAAGAAACTACAGGAGGTACACACCACCTGGACAAACACAATTCCTATTCATAATTTATTTCCTTCTATACAAAGTCCTAATGTGTTCTGTGTGGGTGCTGACGACTGCAGACTCTTACCTCAGTCTCACTCTGCAGTGTCATTGCTGCTTGTTGTCACATCAATGAAGTGCCACATTTTAATGTTATTTAACAAGCTTTTTGTATTATAATAATGACTTTATAAGATTGTCTATGTTTAACAGTCTGTCACCAGAAACCAAGGTCAAGGTAGTCTCAGAACCCAGTACCACTAGCTAGCTACGTGGTTTATGGAGTCCGTCACCTCGTATATATTTAGGTAACCGACGCTAGACTCCGCTGCCACATAAACCTAACACAACCCAACAGAACGCAACAGAACAGTCCATCTCTCTCTGCTCTGATGTCACATTGGGTTTGTCTGCAGGAAGGAGTAGACGTTGTGAAGAAGATTGGAGGAGTTTTTGCCTTCAAGGTGACAGATGGACCAGAGGGGAAAGACGCTCTGTGGGTCGTAGATGCGAAGAATGGACAAGGCTCCGTGAGCAACGATGCTGGTGTGTGTCTGTCTGTCATCAGAATATTTGGTATTTTGTGTTTTGACAATGTGACTGTCCTTCTGAGGAGATGGTTGTCTGCAGAATATAAATGATGGATGGTAGGTCTGTCTTCTGAGAGAGCAGCTATGTAATGCAAAGACAAAGAAGGATTTTAATCAAACGCCAAACACACACACACACACACACACACCATTCTTAAATTGCTTCCTTTAGAAAACACACACACACACAGAGAGAACTTTTAAATGGCTTCCTTTATGGCTGTCTGGAGCAATGTCCTGTTCTTCCAGTCAGCTCTGTTGAAAAACCTTTCTAAATTTGATCTTCCTCTGAGCCTTTCCTGTTATCAAACCATCTCACTTGTTAGGACGTTGTATAGAAAGCAAGGGTAGCGTCCCAAATCGCACCATATTCCCTGTATGGAGCACTACTGTTGACCAGAGCACTATGGGGTGGCATTTGGGACGTAGCCCCAATAGTATGTTGAATGGTCTCTGAAGTGCAGCAACTTCCGTGGTTGAAATGGCAGGTGTGTGAAGTAGAGCACAGTACACTTCATCCTGGTACTGGAATGACAACTTGTTCCCTTTCCTAACCACATGGACAGTAGTCTATCATGTTGTTTAACCATTAATAGCGCAGTCCCAATGATTATGGTGTGGGGCATTTAAGTTAACAGTGATGTCAAGGTTCCCGTGTGGTTTGCAGTGTATAGTTTGATTTTATTCTCGAACGGTTACGATCAACAAGAAACTGGAGATGGAGGAGAAACTAAAGAGCATACTTCCTCTCTTTCTGTTCGGAACCGTGTCGTTCTACAAAATGGTGCCTTTTGCATCCCTTTTGATATTTTAAGTAGAAATTGTTGCACCCATTTTTTGAATTTTAAAAATCCTGTTCTATTCAATGACGTGCCGTTTTAATATAGACCAAGTGGAAAATTCAATAGATCATTTCTTTAAACATAAATAAAGACTTCCAACAGGGCAGAAACGGGTCAAATCAATGTTTCCACGTCATTTCAACCAAACAAAGTCAATGCGATGACTTTGAATCAACATGGATTTGCTAAAAGTCATCAACATCAGGGCATTTTGTCTTTTTTTTCAACCAACTTTGAATTTAAATCCAATGACAAGGTGACACTTTTTTTGTTGTTTTCACATTGAATTCAAACTAGACTTTGGAACTGAAGTCTGTGCCCGGTGGGTTGCTAAAGTTAAAAAAAAAATATATATATATGGATTTTGACATGTCCTTAATGTTTTTACAACTTCTAGGAAGATTGTAACCTACTTAACCCAAACATTTCCCTACGTTTTCAGCGTCATTGTAATGCTCTAGTTACGTTGTTGCTTTGACAGTTATTTCTGACATTATTATTTAATAATGTGATTGGTGATTCATTTACATTCGTCTCTCATTTTAAGGTCAATCCTGTTACTTGATCTGAACTCTCGTTCTATATCCAAAAGAAATATTGAACATCTAATAGTGAAATCATAGTGTAAAAGCGGGTGAGCTCTTTTTTTTTGCAATTTTCTGGTGTTTTGTGGTGGAAAACTAAGGCTAGAAGTATTTTTAAGCAATACATTATTTTGTGAAGCTTACATTCAATTGCCCCTCGCTGTTGCACACAACAAGCTTCCATTCCCCCTGTTACAAAGGGATTTAGAGCAGGATAATTGAAGGAAGGTTTTCTAGGGCAGGATAATTCAGGAAGGTTGTGTAGGGCAGGATAGTTGAAGGAAGCTTTTGTAGGGCAGGATAATTGAAGGAAGCTTTTGTAGGGCAGGATAATTGAAGGAAGCTTTTGTAGGGCAGGATAGTTTAACCTCTGTTATTCTCCTCCATTCAGATAAGAAGGCTGACTGCACTATCACCATGGGAGATGAAGACTTAATGAAGCTGATGACAGGCAAGATGAATCCACAGACGGTGAGTCCTTAAAACAACAATGAATAAGGCTGTGTCCCAAATGGCACCATATTCCCTGTATAGTGCACAGCCTTTTTATCAGAGCCCTATGCTAATAGGGTGCCATTTGGGATGAAGCCCAATACTATTGTCCTCTTGTTCAGTTTTTATACAAATGTATACAAAATATAAAAACCGAAATACCTTATTTACACAAGTATTCAGACCCTTTGTTATGAGACTCGAAATTGAGTTCAGGTGCATCCTGTTCCTATTGATCATCGTTGATGTTTCTACAACTTGATTAGAGTCCACCTGTGGTAAATTCAATTGATTTGGAAAAGCACACAATTGTCTATATAAGTTCCCACAGTTGACAGTGTTTGTCAGAGCAAAAACAAAGCCATGAGGTCGAAGGAATTGTCTGTAGAGCTCTGAGACAGAATTGTGTCGGCACAGATCTGGGGAAGCATAACAAAACATTCATGCAGCATTGAAGGTCCCTAAGAACACAGTAGCCTCCATCATTCTTAAAAGGAAGCAGTTAGGAACCACAAAGACACTTCTTAGAGCTGGCCGCGTGGCCAAACTGAGCAATTAGGCAACAAGGGCCTTGGTCAGGGAGGTGACCAAGAACCCGATGGTCACTCTGACAGAGCTCCAGAGTTCCTCTGTGGAGATGGGAGAACCTTCCAAAAAGGATAACCATCTCTGCAGCACTCCACCAATCAGGCCTTTATGGTAGAGTGGCCAGACAGAAGTCACTCCTCAGTAAAAGGCACATGACAGCCCGCTTGGAATTTGCCAAAAGGCAACTAAAGGACTCTGACCATGAGAAACAAGATTCTCTGGTCTGATGGAACCAGGATTGAACTCTTTGGCCTGAATGTCAAGCGTCACGCCTGGAGGAAACCTGGCACCATCCCTACGGTGAAGCATGGTGGTGGCAGCATCATGCTGTGGGGATGTTTTTCAGCGGCAGAGACTGGGAGACTAGTCAGGATCAAGGGGAAGATTAATGGAACAAAGTACAGAGAGATCCTTGAAGAAAACCTGCTCCAGAGCGCACAGGACTTCAGACTGTGGCGAAGGTTCACCTTACAGCAGTGCAACAACCCTAAGCACACAGCCAAGACAACGCTGGAGTGGCTTTGGGACAAGTCTCTGAATGTCCTTGAGTGGCCCAGCCGGAGCCCAGACTTGAACTTGATCGAACATCTCTGGAGAGACCTGAAAATAGCTGTGCAGCAACACTCCTCATCCAACCTGACAGAGCTTGAGTTGATCTGCACAAAAGAAAGGGAGAAACTCCCCAAATACAGGTGTGCCAAGCTTGTAGCATCATACCCAAGAATATTCGAGGCTGTAATCGCTGCCAAAGGTGCTTCAACAAAGTACTGAGTAAAGGGTCTGAATACTCATGTAAATGTGATTTTTTGATTTTGTACAAATTGCAAAAATAAGGCTGTAATGTGAAAAAAGTAAAGGGGTCTGAATACTTTCCGAAGGCACTGTATACAGTAAAGTGAATCTCTGTCTCATTGATGGAGACCAATCATTTAATTTCAATATCTTTAATATTGAGATTCTTCACTCACTTTTAGTCCAAGTTAGGCTTGGGCGGTATACCGGGGTATTTGGAAAAAGCCACAGGGATGGTTTTTCAATACCGTCAACTATTTATTTGAAGTTTTTTAATAAATGTGAATATTTGTAGCTACTTTTTAAGTTATTACCTGCAGTCAACTTGTGCAATGCATTAGCAGATAAAGCAGATCGCGTTCTTCATTTCACTTGTCACATTATTTTACGTTATGAAGCTTACCGCTGTAAGGTTCTGACAACTAGGAAAAGCTCAAACCAAGTTTATTCACCCACTGAGTCAAACAGCTGCAAAAACATGTTTACACAAGCACATATATTTATACCCTCCTACTAGGAGGCGGCAACTCCTTGAGCGTGTAGACAGCCAACACATCTCTGTTGCTATTCAGGAACCTAATTAGTTCCTCTCACTGGTGTAGTCATGGCCCTGCCTCCTGCTAGAACCTTTGTGGGCATGTAAGTATATGTGTGTAACAGGACTGTTCCTTCTCACTTCATCTGACCTGACCTTGGGCCGAATTCTTCACTCCTCCCTACTCCACAGTTGTCCTACCTTATCAGTGACTGAAACCAGACTTCTGCCCTTTGCCTCTCTCCATAGGATCCATGAGATTTAACAATAACATGTTTGACAGAATGCAAACTTCCTGCCTCCCCCTTGTCTCACTCAGTAACTTTCCGTACACCTAGTTCTTATCCACCCTCCATTGACCCCAATATATACATTAATTAAATGTAAAGTAATCAATAAATTATTGTATCGTAACATGAATAAGTGTATTTCATTCTAGGATCCTACACCGTAGTTCCCCAAAAGAGTTGAGCCAGTCACGTGTTTGTTTGTAAATAGCACAACCGAAGAATAAAAAATAGTTTTTCAATTGAACATTTATTTAACTAGACAAATTCATATTTACAATGACTGCCTACACCGGCCAAACCCGTACGACGCTGGGCCAGTTTTGCGCCTGGAGAAAGCGAGCTGGTGAGTCCATAGCATTCAATATTTATTTGCGCAGCGCACATTAGGTGATGATTTGCACAATTTCTCTCCTTCACTTTTGCTTGTAAATGTCTGGTAGCTACTAGCTATGCTTGTATAGCTTTATGAGCTGGATTTGCCTGTCTTTGCAATTTGTTTGTTTTCTTTTCGATCAAATTTCTTCTGCATTCTTGTAATAGAGACTAAATGGTATTTTCTTGCATGTTTAGCACCCCATGGAGGGCAATGCCGGTAATACCGTAAATCCCGGGATAAGAAGGACTGTATGACAATATGAATGTAGCCCACCAAGCCTAGTGCAAATAGAGTTCCTCAGGAGAGGCAGATGGTTACATAAATGCGTAGAGATCAGCTTTTAGGAATCTTGTAAGTTTTTTTTTTATTAATGTTTTTTTTAATTTGATTTTGGTCAAAATGACCAAAGCGAGCGATGCCCAATCTGAAGTAGGATGCTAAATCTGATTTGATTGTTTGCTAAAAATAGGTTTGGAAATTGGCCAGTGTAATGAGATTAGTCCTTGAATGCATTCTGTTATACCATAGGGTGGGTCTCCTCTCTCTCACTCAACCCTCCCCTCCTCTCCCCTAAGAAATACATGTCTAGTCAAGGCCTTCAGATGTACAAGTGTACTAAGGGCATCAGCCCCTTGTCTGTTCATGGACATTGACCCTGGACGTAAGGGACACAGTCTGACAACGCCCACAGACCAAGGACAATTCACTCAACATGTAACAGACGGGGAGAGAACAATCAATTGAATGAGTTTGTTCACAAACTTCAGTCAACTTTACATGCATGCACATACACACACACACACACAGACACACACACAAGAAATGGAATATGGAGTATGGTCACCTACTTCAGCAAACAGTGTGGGTGTCCTCAAGCACTTTGCAATCACCCCAACAGAAAGTGTTCAAAATCAGAGGTCAAGTGGTGCCAGGTACCACAGGGAAAGGCCAGGTGTGGTCTCAGACCTCTGTTAGAAACCCAGGTACCACAGGGGCCAGATTTGGCCAGGTGAGGTTTCAGACCTCCGTTCAGATATAAAGGACTTCAAACACCTAAAAATATGAGATGTATTGTTATTGAACTAACCTCGTCCCCAGGTTGGCTGGAGGACCAGACTATTATTGAACTAACCTCGTCCCCAGGCCAGCTGGAGGACCAGACTATTATTGAACTAACCTCGTCCCCAGGCCAGCTGGAGGACCAGACTATTATTGAACTAACCTCGTCCCCAGGCCAGCTGGAGGACCAGACTATAACTGATTCCCAGGATCCTTTTTCTGACGTTGAGGAGAGACGGAGATGACACAGCAGGGAAATTTAGATTTTTACCATGGTGACGTTTTCAGCAGGTGGGCGTTTTCCAGTCCAACTTTTCGGAATTGAGACAAAAGTAATACAAAGGGAGGAGAAATTCAACAGGGAAGAATGTGATTAATGATAATGGATGTTTTTGGGCAATTTTTCCATCTAACTTTTGTTCCCAGGCTAGATCTAGGCCCACTTCCCACCCACACACCTGGGGCCATTGATTAATTTGGTTAACTGATCCTTTCAGCAACACTGAACACAATCCTTTGGGTTTTCCCTTCCTTCATTTACCCAAAGGAAAGAGAAGCATTCACACTGCTCTTCTCAGTATCGCTTATTTTATTCAAGCTTATGTGTCGGACTCTTAGTCTTCGTCAGAGCTTTTATTTTAAGAGTCAGCATCAGCGAGCAGAATTGAAGTTGGAAAAAGAAACTTGAATTTAACCTTTATTTAACCACGAAAGACACTTGAGGTTAGAAACCTGTTTTTGTAACATTAACAGACATCATACACATACTTCCTCAAGGATAAATCCTGCAATGTTCTGGTTGTTTTCTGGGTTTAGATCTGGGCCATTCATCTCGTCATCGTTTATGCATTGGGTTTTATCTGAACCGCTGAAACGCAGGCAGGCATGCCTCCAGTTGGTTCATGTCAGAGCAGAGGCGTTCCCTGCCTGCAAGCTGTCACCCTGGCCAACACTGAGACTGCCAGCCCCTCCCGCTCTCTCTTTCGCTCTCCCCCGTGTCCCAGTTTTCAGTGAACCGTGTTAATCCTGCAACTGGGTAATCTGAACCCTTTAAACCTTGGAGCCTGAGCACTAGTTGACTTTCCTATGTTTTAACCCATTCTCCTCTGATTTTATAATTTCTCTCCCCTACCTGTCTGCTGCAGGCATTCTTCCAGGGCAAGCTGAAGATCGCAGGAAACATGGGCATGGCCATGAAGCTTCAGAGTCTGCAGCTGGTGCCAGCCAAAGCCAAGCTGTGATTGGCTGATAGACCCTCAGCTCTGGAACTCCTGCCATATGTAGCAGTTATGCACATTCTTTCACCTCTCTCTAACCTCTCTCCCCCCTCTCTCACCCCTTACCCCTCTCTCACCCCTCCTCTCAGCTCTCTCTAACCTTGCTCACCTCTCGCTCCCCCTCCTCTTACCTCTCCTCCTCTCTGACCTTTTTCACCTCTCCTCTCCTCCTCTCTCATCTGTCCTAATCTCTCACCTCTCATCTCTCACCTCTCCTCCTCTCTCTATCATCTCATTCCATCTCTCTCCTCCACACCCTTTCACATTCACTCTTAATTTAGCTTCTCTTGATCCCTCTCTCTGTCTTTCTATCTTTGAAATAGATTCTATACTAGATAATTAGTTGAGAAATCAACCCCAATATCCCAAGATTCTAACTTCCTCAAGTGCCCTGTAACATAATTGATAATGAGATACTATTTATATTTAATTTACATTTTCCTCATGATTTATAGGTTCCTCATGTTTCAACCAACCAATGTGAAGACACATAGACACATAGAACTGTGACATTTCTTAACTGTTATGCCACAATATCCTGCTCTGCGCTGCTGTGATATACTGAAGGAAGAGAGATTGTGACAGTTGTGAAAAGCAATTGAAGTTTTTTTGGACATCTTATAAACAGCTTATGAGGCTGTTGCTGTGTCAAGAAAAGGAAAAGATCATCTTTAAGACCCAACTAATCTGGTTTGATCTCCGGCACTGCTGTTCAGTCATTTAATACCACAGTGACCAGGTGTTTTGTGTCCCATATGCCATGCGTTTGCAGGCGAGAGCATGGCAGTGACTCTCGCCTGCTCTCCCGCCACATAATAATAACACAAATAATAACACTGTCATTGCAGTAAATGTATAATAATGTAACATGGTGGACTATTTGATAATAGTACAGAACACCACTATGTGCCTCTGGTGTCTATGAACTGACAGCTCTGATTTCAATATGACAGTCCGATAGGACCCGATTTGAGGAAATGCTTTTGTATAGAATGTATGTGTGAATGACTGAACGAATGCAATAGATTTTTACTAAATAAATAACGGCTATATTGACCAGCAGACTTGAGTGTTTCATTAATTACTTTGAAGATGTGAACGAGAAGATGGCTCCCTATTTAGCGCTACTTTTGACCATGGCCCGTAGAGCTGAGCGAGCACAGCCTGAGAGAGCGTTTTAACATACAGATGAAACTATTAATTGTGTGTTTGCTTCACAAATTCATTGCATTGTTGTGAAAGAGCTCTTCACTGTACTGTTTTACACCCGTTGTATCCTGTGCACGTGGCGAATAAACTTATAAAACTGGATATTATTGACCAGAGGTGTTTTGGGCAAACCAATTATTATCTGTACATACGGACCGTTTACTTTGTTCATAAGTTGTCTTCCTCATGTTTTCCTCAACAACTGTTCTGTTCTGAGGTAGTTTTTTGTTTTTGTTGTTAAAGGTGTAATGCATAGTAATGAAATCCCTTTCCCCAGTTTTCTCTGATTAGGAATTGACCCAAAAAGTTGTGCACTAAAAACCGAATAGTGTTCCATTTTGAAAATGGCTTTGTGTTTGTGTAGTAAGTCTCTTCCAGTCTGCATATTGATATCTACTGCATTTAAAACCCATGCATGTTTATTGAAGACAACGAGTTCTGTCTCTAGCTTTAATTTCAGTTCCCCTTGTTTCTGACACATCTACAGTGCCTTCAGAAAGTATTCACGCCCCTCGACTTTTTCCACATTTTGTCGTTTTACAAAGTGGGATTAAAATTGATTTTTTTTTTTGGTCAACGATCAACACAAAGTAAATACATTATTTAAAATATTACACTAATATATCTTGATTAGATAAGTATTCAACCCCATGAGGCAATAGGGTGGCAGGTAGCCTTGTGGTAAGAGCGTTGGGCCAGTAACCGAAAGGTTGCTGGATCGAATCCCCGAGCTGACAAGGTAAAAATCTGTCTTTCTGCCCCTGAGCAAGGCAGTTAACCCACTGTTCCCCGGGCGCCAAAGACGTGGATGTCGATTATGGCAGCGTGGATGTCGATGTGTGCAACATGTTGCCCATTGTTCTTTTCAAAATTATTAAAGCTCTGTCAAATTGGTTGTTGATCATTGTTAGACAACCGCTTTCAGGTCTTGCCATCGATTTTCAAGCAGATTTCAGTCAAAACTGTAACTCAGCCACTCAGGAACATTCACTGTCTTCTTGGTAAGCAACTCCAGTGTAGATTTGGCCTTGTGTTTTAAGTTATTGTCCCGCTGAAAGGTAAATTCATCTCCCAGTGTCTGGTGGAAAGCCGACTGAACCAGGTTTTCCTCTAGGATTTGCCTGTGCATAGCTCCATTCCGTTTCTTTTTTATCCTGAAAAAACTGTAGTCCTTCACGATTACAATCAATCAAATGTATTTATAAAGCCCTTCTTACATCAGCTGATGTCACAGAGTGCTGTACAGAAACCCAGCCTAAAACCCCAAACCGCAAGCAATGCAGATGTAAAAGCGCGGTGGTTAGGAAAAACTCCCTAGAAAGGCCAGAACCTAGGAAGAAACCTAGAGAGGAACCAGGCTCTGAGGAGTGGCCAGTCCTCTTCTGGCTGTGCCGGGTGGAGATTATAACAGAACATGGCCAAGATTTTAAAATGTTCATAGAACAGGCATAACAGTTGAAACTGGAGAAGCAGCACGGCCAGGTGTACTGGGGACATCAAGGAGTCATCAGGCCAGGTAGGCCTTGAGGAATGGTCCTAATGCTCAGGTCCTCTGAGAGAGAGAAAGAAAGAGCGAAAAAGAGAGATAATTAGAGAGAGCATACTTAAATTCACACAGGACACCGGATAAGAGAGGAGTAATACTCCAGATATAACAAACTGACCCTAGCCCCCCGACACATAAACTACTGCAGCATAAATACTGGAGGCTGAGACATGATGCATCCACCACTATGCTTGAAAATATGGAGAGTGGTACTCAGTAATGTGTTGTATTGGATTAGCCGCAAACATAACACTTTGTATTCAGGTTAGTATTGTGGAGTAACTACAATGTTGTTGATCCATCCTCAGTTTTCTCCTAACACAGCCATTTAAGTCTAACTGTTTTAAAGTCACCATTGTCCTTATGGTGAAATCTCTGAGTGGTTTCTTTTCTCTAGGAAAGGCGCTTTTATCTTTGTAGTGACTGGGTGTATTGATTCACCATGCTCAAAGGGATATTCAATGTATGCTTCAATTTTTTTTTACCCATCTACCAATAGGTGCCCTTCTTTGCGAGGCATTGGAAAACCTCCCTGGTCTTTGTGGTTGAATCTGTATTTGAAATTCACTGCTCGACTGGTCAGATAATTGTGTATGTGTGGGGTACAGAGATGAGGTAGTCATTCAAAAACTATGTTAAACACTTATGCGATTATGCAGCAGTCCATGCAACTTATTATGTGACTTGTTCGGCACATGTTTACTCCTGAACTTATTTAGGCTTGCCATAACAAATATGTTGAACACTTATTGACTCAAGACTTTTCAGCTATTCATTTTTTTTTCTTTTTAAAAATGTTCTTCTAAAAACATAATTCCACTTTGACATCATGGGGTATTGTGTGTAGGCCACTGACACATTTTAAATTCAGGCTGTAACAACAAAATGTCTAAAAAGCCAAGGGTGTGAATAACAAAACCACACCCGACTTTAATCCGACAAATCCAATGCAGCAGCGTTACAAGTTCAAATGTGAATTAGACTGATAGGCTATAGATTCTCCATCCAAATTAACATGAAAACATGCACTAGTCTAACATCAATGGTTTGACATTTGAGAGTCATTGTTTCCAACAGCGATAGAGCCTACACTTTCTAGTGCCATTTTGTACTTCTAACAGGGTAGGGATGATAAGGAAGGGAGGGGTTTGTGACACGAGCAGCCGCTCACCGATTTGTCAGCTCATACCGCAGTCACACCTCCAACACCAGCAGGATGTCTGCTATGCTGATGTCAGCCAACGCTGGTAAACTCTTGTTAAAGCTCGATCTGATTGAATCCAGACCCTAGATTTGTATTCTGTTATGTTGTACATAAGTATCTTTTAAGGGTCAAATATCATGTTGATCTTTCTCTCAGGATATGATTGGTTTTCTACAAAGACGGAACTATCTTCATACCAAGTGACACGTTATTCTCTATGTAATGCACTACTTTTGACCATATACAGTGCACTACTTTTGACCAGCCCTGGTCTAAAGTAGTGCACTATATATGGAATAGGGTGCCAGTCCTGGTCTAAAGTAGTGCACTATATATGGAATAGGGTGCCAGCCCTGGGCAGAAGTAGTGCACTATATAGGGAATAGGGTGCCGTTTAGGATGTACTTTGATGACTAGTATTTTTTATAACTTCCCTCTTTGGGCTGGATGTGTCAATGTGTAGTTCATACGTACATCATTTATGAGCAGAATTACTGTTTTACCTAAATTTTCCCTAAAACCTTCCCCCAACATGGGCCAGCCCCCTAGCAATTCAAGGTTCAACTAGTGAGCTTCCGACCCTAGCCATTTGGGTGACAGCTACTATCAACTTGTTCGTAATAAATCTAAATCATTGTTTAGTCTCTGTATCAAATTCAAGTCCTTTGAAGTCATTTTGACCACCACCAAAAACTACGTCTAAGTATCTCTGGAGACGTACCACCAGAGGGAGGAGTTACCCGTACCACCAGAGGGAGGAGTTATCCGTACCACCAGAGGGAGGAGTTACCCGTACCACCAGAGGGAGGAGTTACCCGTACCACCAGAGGGAGGAGTTACCCGTACCACCAGAGGGTGGAGTTACCCGTACCACCAGAGGGAGGAGTTACCGGTCCCACCAGAGGGAGGAGTTACCGTACCACCAGAGGGAGGAGTTATCCGTACCACCAGAGGGTGGAGTTACCCGTACCACCAGAGGGTGGAGTTACCGTACCACCAGAGGGTGGAGTTACCGTACCACCAGAGGGTGGAGTTATCCGTACCACCAGAGGGTGGAGTTAACCGTACCACCAGAGGGTGGAGTTACCCGTACCACCAGAGGGTGGAGTTATCCGTACCACCAGAGGGAGGAGTTATCCGTACCACCAGAGGGTGGAGTTATCCGTACAAACAGAGGGTGGAGTTACCCTTACCACCAGAGGGAGGAGTTATCCGTACCACTAGAGGGTGGAGTTACCCGTACCACCAGAGGGAGGAGTTATCCGTACCACCAGAGGGAGGAGTTACCCGTACCACCAGAGGGTGGAGTTACCCGTACCACCAGAGGGTGGAGTTACCCTTACCACCAGAGGGAGGAGTTAACTGCACTCACCAGAGGGTGGAGTTACCTGCACTCACCAGAGGGAGGAGTTACCTGCACCACCAGAGGGTGGAGTTAACTGCACTCACAAGAGGGTGGAGTTACCCGTACCACCAGAGGGTGGAGTTAACCGTACCACCAGAGGGAGGAGTTACCCGTACCACCAGAGGGTGGAGTTATCCGTACCACCAGAGGGTGGAGTTAACCGTACCACCAGAGGGAGGAGTTACCCGTACCACCAGAGGGTGGAGTTATCCGTACCACCAGAGGGAGGAGTTATCCGTACCACCAGAGGGTGGAGTTAACCGTACCACCAGAGGGTGGAGTTACCCGTACCACCAGAGGGAGGAGTTACTTGTACCACCAGAGGGAGGAGTTACCCGTACCACCAGAGGGTGGAGTTACCCGTACCACCAGAGGGAGGAGTTACCCGTACCACCAGAGGGTGGAGTTATCCGTACCACCAGAGGGAGGAGTTATCCGTACCACCAGAGGGTGGAGTTAACCGTACCACCAGAGGGTGGAGTTACCCGTACCACCAGAGGGAGGAGTTACTTGTACCACCAGAGGGAGGAGTTACCCGTACCACCAGAGGGAGGAGTTACCCGTACCACCAGAGGGTGGACCTGTATCAGTGATTTTGACCAGATAGACAGATCATCTGCAGAGACACAGCTCCCCATGTACTCTGCCATGTTTTTACGCTGCTGCTACTCGCTGTTTATCTATACACAGTCACTTTACCCCTACCTACATGTACATATTACCTCAATTACCACAACTAATCCGTATCCCTGCACGTTGACTTGGTACCGGTACCCCCGGTGTATAGCCTCCTTACTGTTATTTTATTGTTCCTCTTTTATTTATTTAATTTTATTTAGTAAATACATTTCACGGTAATGTTGTGTTCGCCACATGTTGTGTTCGCCACATGTTGTGTTCGCCACATGTTGTATTCGCCACATGTTGTGTTCGCCACATGTTGTGTTCGCCACATGTTGTATTCGCCACATGTTGTGTTCGCCACATGTTGTATTCGCCACATGTTGTATTCGCCACATGTTGTATTCGACCCATGTGACAAATAAAATGAATTTGATTTGTACAAAACCCAAATGTGCATATCAAAATTTGCCAAATATGTTTGAAAAAAAAAATTATACGGGAAATGTTAAATAAATACCAGAATTCATAAAATATCCTCCAATATTCTATACATGCAACACGTTATGGTATTTGGGTTGCTATAACATTTGGTTTGAAGTGAATGAGGATTTGGGCATGCTTTTTGAAGCATCCTGCCATAGGCCCTACTACTCTCATTGTTTCACTAGCAATGCTAATGCTGGCTGTGGGGAAAGTAAATTAAGAAAACTGACAGGTGTGGCATATCAAGAAGCTGATTAAGCAGCATGATCATTACACAGGTGCACCACTCTAAAATATGCAGTTTTGTCACACGACACAATGCCACAGATGTCTAAAGTTTTGAGGGAGCGTGCATTTGGCATGCTGTACCGGGCAGATGTCAGACAGTGTTTATGGCGTCGTGTAGGCGAGTGGTTTGCTGATGTCAACGTTGTGAACAGAGTGCCCCATGGTGGTGGTGGGGTTATGGTGTGGGCAGGCATAAGCTACAGACAACAAACACAATTGCAATTTATCAATGGCAATTTGAATGCAGAGATACCGTGACGAGATCCTGAGGTTCATTGCTGTGCCATTCATCCGCCGCCATTACCTCATGTTCAGCATGATAACGCACTGTCTGATGTCACAAGGATCTGTACACAGTTCCTGGAAGCTGAAAATGTTCCAGGCATGCATACTCACCAGAATGGCAATCTTCAGGGTCAATCTTTGTGTATATAATTTTTTTTTTTGAAGACAATCATGGTACCAATAATTATTTCTAATACACCAGATGGTTGTCCTTGAACCAATTATTGAAAAATCGCACACAGAAGAGGATCCTTTAGTTGCTAATTGCAACCTGCAGTACCACGGTCAGCCTTCAACTTGAGTAAATCAATGAGAGGGGGCAGCACTGAGTTAGCCTGTAACGTCACTTCCTGGATTAGCTCAAACGGCACATGTTATGTCTCTATGAGATGCAATCTTAACCAACTTAATTTGGCTTCAATGCGCTATTGAGTCTTCACATAAGAACGAATGGTGTCACATGATTGATAGCTTTGTCCATTCATATCACAGGAGGTTGGTGGCACCTTAAAGGGGGAGGACGGGCTCATGGTAATGGCTGGAGCGGAATCAGTGGAATGGTATCGAGTACATCACACACATGATTTCAATGTGTTTGATGCCATTCCATTTCCCCGTTCTAGCAATTGTTATGAGCCGTTCTCCCCTCAGCAACCTCCTGTGATTCATATTTACAGCCATTGGGGTTAAGCCTCTGAGGCTTTTTGGAAAAGCAAAACAAACAAAACAAAATAAAAACCACTGTTTCTAGGTTATCCGAATAAGAACCCATTTTGAATGGCTTTGGATGCATGTGTAATTTCCATTTTGTGCATTCATCTCATTATGCCGTAGTATTTTTTTTACCCCCACGCTTAGCCCACCTCCACCCTCAACCCAACCCCACCGTGGGCCGCACCCTCTGCCAGATACAGCCTGGGCTCTTAATATCTCCCTCCACCCTCAACCCAACCTCACCGTGGGCCGCACCGTCTGCCAGATACAGCCTGGGCTCTTAATATCTCCCTCCACCCTCAACCCAACCCCACCGTGGGCCGCACCCTCTGCCAGATACAGCCTGGGCTCTTAATATCTCCCTCCATCCTCAACCCAACCCCACCGTGGGCCGCACCCTCTGCCAGATACAGCCTGGGCTCTTAATATCTCCCTCCACCCTCAACCCAACCCCACCGTGGGCCGCACCCTCTGCCAGATACAGCCTGGGCTCTTAATATCTCCCTCCACTCTCAACCCAACCCCACCGTGGGCCACACCCTCTGCCAGATACAGCCTGGGCTCTTAATATCTCCCTCCACTCTCAACCCAACCCCACCGTGGGCCACACCCTCTGCCAGATACAGCCTGGGCTCTTAATATTTCCCTCCACCCTTCCCTCTATCCACCCCTCCCTTCCTCCATCCAACGGTGCCAACTGGTGGCATTTAGCAGCTGTGTTGGCCGTGTGGCCTGGCTCAGTGACCGTTTAGTCCATCCTCTCAGTCCCGGGCCACCAGACTTAGGTCACCTTAACGTTAACGATTAACGGATAAGGGAAACTTGTGGGATCTGATCTATGATCTGGGAAGAAGAGAACCAGGGCAGTCTGGTGTTAAGACTAAGGGAATCCCTTAAGGACTACTGATTTGAGTTGTGTCGCAAATGGCACCCTATTCTCTATATAGTGCACTACTTTAGACAAGAGCCTTGGTCAAAAGTAGTGCCTTACACAGGGAATAGAGTGCTATTTGGGATGTGCTAGTGGCCACAGTATGGAAAGTGTGTACACATAACACGTCGCCTGAGGTAAATGTTCTATTCTGAGACTGTAGCTCGTTCCTGGCTCACTCAGGAGAGCTCCGCAAGGTGTGTGTACGAGCTTATCTTCCCTTCACCCTGTGAGGCTGTGGTCCATGTACATCAACGCTAGCGAGCTTATATTCCCTTCACCCTGTGAGGCTGTGGTCCATGTACATCAACGCTAGCGGTTGCTATAGATTATGGTAACTATGACTTTGATGGAACGTTGGGTTCTTTGAGAGTTTATACATTTGGTTTTTGAACTTTTGTAACTGCCCTTTTCCTTCCTCAAAGGGGCATTTTGAATGTTTGCCATGTCCCTTTTGTGTTGTTGGTCTTCTTTGAACATTGTCTGTCTTTTGGTTCAACATGATAAATGTCAGAAAGTGTATTTGCGATGGCAAGAAAGTCCAACTCAGCTAACAATTCCCAACTGCTGATTTCAAATAAGAACACCAAAAAATCAGTTCATCAACAGAAACAATACACCACAGTTCAATATGTGTATTTGTGTTTCCTTAGAATATATATTTTTTTTTTTTTTTTTTTTTTTTTTTTTTTACAGAAAAGGGGGTTACATTATGTGCAATTGGACTAGATGAAACAATTAATAATTATGTTAATTTCATGACAGAAATATAATGGCGCTTGTTGAATCATACGGTCTGTTTATACAAACTACAAATTCCTTTTCACTTTTGAAATAAATATATGTACAGCATATATTATCATAAACATATTCAGAGTATGACCTGTGGTTATTTAGTTGTAGCTTTCTGCTCTTGCCTTGAATGTTTAGGGGTACCCCCATATGTTTAGGGGTACCCCTTACTGTATATGACTGTATTATCTCCCCACATGCTTCTCCTTTTTACTTTAAGCCAAAGAGGGAATACTATGGGTGTAAATAATTTGACACTCTGGAAATTTTTGAATAAGGGCTAACACCCACTAGAGCAGTATGGCTCTGACACATTCTTAACCTATTTCTGTCATTGTGTGCGTCCCATATGGAATCCTATTCCCTATATAGTGCATTAGAGTTTGGACAATAGAACCCTGTTCCCTACAGTGTATAGTGCACTGTATAGGTAATAGGATGCCATTTAGTCTCTATCATGCCAGTCACCATATATGAGTCAGAGGTGTACTACCCTGATTATAAGGGGATCAAAAGGCAAAGAAGAAAATAGGATGGAAATGTTGACCAGAAAAGGTACCAAAAGATTGAAATCAATGCAAGAGAAACAATATGGTCAGTTTGCTAAGGAAGAAGAGAAGAGCAGAGAGAATGGGAGTTCTGTAGAACCCTTTCCTGTTGAGTGTGAACACAAATGTCTTGAAAAGCAGTTCTAGATATCAATGAACAGAGTTCTTGCAAAACATAACCACCAGAGTAAACTCATTTCTCAATGACAGAAAACATTTAGACATGTACAGTTGAAGTGGGAAGTTTACATACACAATGTCAGGGATTTTCACAATCCCTGACATTTAATCCTAGTAAAAAATACCTGTCAAAGGTCAGTTAGGATCACCACTTTATTTTAAGAATGTGAAATATGTCACAATAATAGTTGAGAGAATGATTTATTTTAGCTTTTATTTCTTTCATCACATTACCAGTGGGTCAGAAGTTTACATACACTCAATTAGTATTTGGTAGCATTGCCTTTAAATTGTTTAACTTGGATCAAACATTTTGGGTAGCCTTCCACAAGCTTCCCACAATAAGTTGGGGGAATTTTAGCCCATTCCTCCTGACAGAGCTGGTGTAACTGAGTCAGGTTTGTAGGCCTCCTTCCTCGCACACGCTTTTTCAGTTCTGCCCACAAATTTTCTATAGGATTGAGGTCAGGGCTTTGTGATGGCCACTCCAATACCTTGACTTTGTTGTCCTTAAGCCATTTTGCCACAACTTTGGAAGTATGCTTAGGGTCATTGTCCATTTGGAAGACCCATTTGCGACCAAGCGTCAACTTCCTGACTGATGTCTTGAGATGTTGCTTCTTTATATCCACATAATTTTCCTCCCTCATGATGCCATCTATTTTGTGAAGTGCACCAGTCCCTCCTGCAGCAAAGCACCCCCAGAAAATGATGCTGCCACCCCAGTGCTTCACGGTTGGGATGGTGTTCTTCGGCTTGCAATCCTCCCCCCAAACATAACGACAGTCATTATGGCCAAAAAGTTGTATTTTTGTTTCATCAGACCAGAGGACATTTCTCCAAAAAGTTCGATATTTGTCCCCATGTGCAGTTGCAAACCATAGTCTGGCTTTTATATGGCGGTTTTGGAGCAGTGGCTTCTTCCTTGCTGAGTGGCCTTTCAGGTTATGTCGATATAGGACTTGTTTTACTGTGGATATAGATACTTTTGTACCTGTTTTACCTCCAGCACCTTCACAAGGTCCTTTGCTGTTGTTCTGGGATTGATATGCACTTTTCGCACCAAAGCACGTTCATCTCTAGGAGACAGAATGCGTCTCTTTCCTGAGCGGTATGACGGCTGCATGGTCCCATGGTGTTAATACTTGCGTGCTATTCTTTGTACAGATGAACATGGTGCCTTCAGGCGTTTGGAAATTGCTGAACCAGACTTGTGGAGGTCTACCATTTTTTTTCTGAGGTCTTGACTGATTTATTTTGATTTTCCCATGATGTCAAGCAAAGAGGCACTGAGTTTGAAAGTAGGCCTTGAAATACATCCACAGGTACACCTCCAGTTGACTCAAATTATGTCAATTAGCCTATCAGAAGCTTCTAAAGCCATGACATCATTTTCTGGAATTTTCCAAGCTGTTTAAAGGCACAGTCAACTTAGTGTATGTAGAATTCTGACCCACTGGAATTGTGATATAGGGAATTATAAGTGAAATAATTTGTCTGTAAACAAGTGTTGTAAAAATTACTTGTGTCATGCACAAAGTAGATGTCCTAACCAACTTGCCAAAACTATAGTTTGTTAACAAGAAATTTGTGGAGTGGTTGAAAAACGAGTTTTAATGACTCCAACCTAAGTGTATGTAAACTTCCGACTTCAACTGTATCTCTTTGTTTCAGATTCGGAAATAAAAAAACAAACTAGATTTGACCTTAGCTGTAAAGGTTTATGAATAACCTCCATTGATGATTGTGAGAGTAACGGGTACATAAGACTAACCAATGAGCCTAAAATGACCATAACCTCATGTGGGCAACGTTACATTTTGAGGCAACGTTACATTTGTTTGTGTGATGATGTTGTTCAGAAAGAGAAGAACTGAATGATAAAAACATACAAAATTAAACAAGAAAAAAAACAACAATTCAAAATATAACATTTTTCAATAACATTTCAATAATATTTTCCAAAAAGAAATGAGTACTTCCTACTTATCCATAGTCCACAAGCTTTGTCTACGGAATGAGAGTGTAGTCACGTTCACCTCTCAGCTCAGCAGACAGACAGGCAGACAGACAGACAGACAGACTGACACATCCATTGTGAGGGGGGTGTTGATTAGCTAAGATGGAAGTCTAAGGCTCAAGCTTAGCTGTCCTGTCATTATCCACAGGTCCACAGATCCTCAATCCCCGACTGAAGATTCCCACAGTTCCTCTTCTTTATCTCTTATGTCATCGTATAAAATGTATGCTTATCATATATAGAATGTCTCCTCATCATATAGAATATCTGCTTTTCATATAAAATGTCTCCTCATTGAATAGAATGTCTCCTCGTAGTATAGAATGTCTCCATATCATATATAGAATGTCTCCTCATAATATAGAATATCTCCTCGTCGCATAGAATGTGTACTCTTCACATAGAATGTCTCCTTGTCATATAGAAAGTCTCCTCATTGTATAGAATGTGTGCTCGTCATGTAGAACGTCTGCTCTTCATATAGAATGTCTCCTTATTGTTTAGAATATCTGCTCGTCATATAGAATGTCTCCTTTTCATATAGAATGTCTCCTCATCGTATAGAATGTCTGGTCATCACATAGAATGTCTCCTTGTCATACAGAATTTCTCATCGTATAGAATGTCTCCTTGTCATATAGAATAGCTCCTTGTCATATATAATGTCTCCTCATCGAAAAAAGAATGTCTGCTCGTCATATAGAATGTCTCCTTTTCATATAGAATGTCTCCTCATCGTATAGAATGTCTGGTCATCACATAGAATGTCTCCTTGTCATACAGAATTTCTCATCGTTTAGAATGTCTGCTCGGCATATAGAATGCCTCCTTGTCATATAGAATGTCTCCTCATCATATAGAATGTCTGCTCATCATATAGAATGTCTCCTAGTCATTTAAAATGTCTCCTCATCATATAGAATGTCTGCTCGTCATATAGAATGTCTGCTCGTCATATAGAATGTATCCTCATTGTATAGAATGTCTACTCATCATATAGAATGTCTCCTCATCATATAGAATGTCTGCTCGCCATATAGAATGCATCCTTGTCATACAGATTGCCTCCTTGTCATATAGAATGTTTGCTCATCGTATAGAATGTCTGCTCATCATATAGAATGTCTCCTTGTCATTTAGAATGTCTCATCATATAGAATGTCTCCTTGTCACATAGAATGTGTCTTCAACATATATACAGTCTGCTATTCATATAGACTTGTCATATAGACTGTCTCTTCATTGTATAGAATGTCTACATGTCATATAGAATGTCTCTTCTTCGTATAGAATGTCTGCTTGTCATATAGAATGGCTTCTTGTCATATAGAATGTATCTTTGTCATATAGAATGTGTTCTTGTCATATAGAATGTCTCTTTGTCATAAAGAATGTCTTCTTGTCATATAGAATGTCTTTTTGTCATATAGAATGTCTCCTTGTCATATAGAAGGTCTCCTTGTCATACAGAATGTCTCCTCATCGTACAGAATGTCTGCTTGTCATATAAAATGTATCCTTGTCATATAGAATGTATCCTTGTCATATAGAATGCCTCCTTGTCATATAGAATGTCTCCATGTCATATTGAATGTCTCCTTGTCATATAGAATGTCTCCTTGTCATATAGAATGACTCCTTGTCATATAGAATGGCTCCATGTCATATAGAATGACTCCTTGTCATATATAATGGTTCCTTGTCATATAGGGTGCGCTCGTAAATTCACTCTGCCTATCTACTCCGATTTCAGAACCACTCTTGTCTGATTGTGCAAGGTGGCAGAATAAATTATGCATTTCCGAATGCTCCAGATTGAATTTACGAACACACCCATTGAATGTGTCCTCAATGTATAGAATGTCTCCTCATCATATAGAATGTATTCTCGTCATATAGAATGTGTCCCCAGCGTATAAAATGTATCCTCATCATATATAATGCCTGATTGTCATATAGAATATCTCCTCTTCGTGTAGATTGTCTCCTTGTCATATAGAATGTCTACTTGTCATATAGAATGTCTACTTGTCATATAGAATGTGTCATTGTCATATAGAATGTCTACTTGTCATATAGAATGTGTCATTGTCACATGGAATGTTTCCTCATCATATAGAATGTCTCCTTGTCATATAGAATGCCTGCTCATCATATAGAATGCCTGCTAGTCATATAAAATGTCTCCCATCACATCATTCTGCTGGCGTGTAACAACTCTGATAAATACACACACACACACACACATGCACAATCATAGTTGGTGGTAATATAAATAATGTAGAAAATCACATTTTCTTTTTGGATCCTCTGTCCTGCATCTGGTGCAGTTAGTCAGTCAGTCCCTTCCTCTTGCCTGTAGCTATAATCCTGGCTGCATTCTGATTGTCCACCCTTTTTCCAAAGTATGCACTTTCCCACTCCTTGTCATGGTGTTAAAAACATTGAATCTGTGTAACCACTGGCTGGAGGGAGTTGTTAGATCCAACATTGTTAGAACCATGACGGAGAGTATGCATGTGCACACTTCTAGAGAAGTGTGGAGAATCAGGAATGAGCCGGTTGCTGTGGTGCTGATGGCTGTCTCGCTCTATACGTTAGTCTCCAGGCCGTTCATGTCGATGGAGCAGTGGTCCTTGTCCTTGTGCTCCCTCTTGTGTTGGGGAGCGTGGGGGTTCCTCTTCCTCTGCTCCGGCCGTACCCCCTCTTCCAGCTGCATCAGACGAGCCACGTCTGGGCCCTCCGGTCCACAGGGAGGGGGCTGGTACCCACCGTTCTTCTGGTACGTCATCATCTGCTGGATGCTGACCATGGGCTTGGTCTCACAGATCAGAGGCACCTGCAAGAGGGTACAACAAGGAACCAAAAGCTGCATTTGTGCCAAAACAATGTATTCCCTATGCAAAACAAATAGATGGCCTTGGATCTGACTATTGAATCAAAATACATTTTTCTGCATCCATAGAAATGATCAGAGGCACTTTAAGGACACATTGGAGAATAAGAAACTACAAATGAAAAGGCCAGCATTCACACGTGGATATAAATTGAAATTAAGCTTTGTTTTAATGTTGTTTAATCTCCTAACATTTCTTAATAGACCACCCATAAATGTAGAAGAAACCAATCTGTGAATTTGTGCCGAAACAAATAATTCCCTATGTTAAACAAATAATTCCCTATGTCAAACAAACAATTCCCTATGTCAAACAAACAATTCCCTATGTTAAACAAACAATTCCCTATGTTAAACAAACAATTCCCTATGTTAAACAAACAATACCCTATGTTAAACAAATAATTCCCTATGTTAAACAAATAATTCCCTATGTCAAACAAATAGATTGTCCAGGATCTCACTACAGGATCAGAGGTTTGTATTGCGTACAGAGAAATTAGGAAAATAATAAGGATTAGTTGAGTGAGATGGAGTGCAAATATAATTGAGAAGCTCATAAATATTAGCGTAAGAGGGTCAAAACCTAATGAACTCTGTGTGATTGTCATTGAATATAATGGGAATGACAAACGTTATTGTGCCTTTAGCAGAAAGAGTGAACGGAGCCATAGTAAGAATTGTAATATCTGTATTCAACAGAGAGATTGGGTGAACGGAGGCAAATAAATGTTTGGGTCTCTTCTCGACTCTTGTAGACGTGTTCTACTGTGGTATGTACTACAGTGTAACATTCTCCAAGGTTCTGACCAGTTACCACTCCTCATCGTTTTCCAGAAGACAGTCAGTTCACTGCACACAATGCAAATAAAACTTCCTTGAATGGAAAGTTGAGTGTCTGGCAGGCATTGGGATGGCCAGGTTAGGGTGTTTCTCACCTGCTCTCCTTCCTTGACAAAGTCTTTTCTACAGATGTGAGCCATGATCCCCGTGGCCAGGGCGTCTCCCATCACGTTGACCATGGTCCTGAAACGGTCCCTGGAACACAAAATGGAGGTTCAGCTGCCTTGGTGGTGTTGGGAGGCTCTGTGGTGCACTGGCACTGGAGCTGCAGTCCACACTAGTAGTCTTGTGAGACACAACACTATACAATTACAGCAGCAGGGTTTTTGTGGCATATTGCTTTGTTATATATTTGAAAATCACCTTGTCATAATGTCTCAGTAAAACGTTAATAACATTTTACCCTGTAAAATACGACCTACTTTATTTTTAATCTTATCAACGCCTGAACCATATTGCTGTATGTAAAAGGATTGAAAAGACTAAACCAAGGAGAAGACAAACTATACTTACAATGCCCAATCTACAGCGATGATGAGAGTGATGTCATCAGTGGGCAGGCCCACCGAGGTTAACACGATCACCATGGTGACCAATCCGGCCTGCGGGATTCCTGCTGCACCAATACTGGCAGCCGTAGCTGTGATACTGGAAACGAAAGAGGAAAAGCCATTAGTGACCTTGACTGGATTATTGCAGATCTGTACTGTGTCCAACACCTGCCAAATGATGCCTCAGTACAACCCTCTAGTTGATTCAATTGTAGGCTATTGACCATGGTAGCATCCCAAACAGCAACCTATTCCCTATTTAGTGCACTACTGGGCTCTGGTTAAAAGTAACGAACTGCATATGGAATAGGGTGCTATTTGGGACACAGCCCATGGGAGACAGGAAAAAGAGGAAGAGAGAGTGAAAAAATACAGAAAGAGAGAGTGAAGAAAGACAAAGAGAGAGTGAAGAAAGATAGAACAAGAGAGTGAAGAAAGACAAAGAGATTGTGAAGAAAGACAAGAAGAGAGAGTGAAGAAAGACAAAGCGAGTGAAGAAAGACAAAGAGAGAGTAAAGAAAGATAGAACATGAGAGTGTGAAGAAAGACAGGAAGAGAGAGTGAAGAAAGACAAAGAGAGAGTGAAGAAAGATAGAACGAGAGAGTGAAGAAAGACAAAGAGAGTGAAGACAGGAAGAGAGAGTGAAGAAAGACAAAGAGAGAGTGAAGAAAGATAGAACAAGAGAGTGAAGAAAGACAAAGAGATTGTGAAGAAAGACAAGAAGAGAGAGTGAAGAAAGACAAAGCGAGTGAAGAAAGATAGAACAAGAGAGTGAAGAAAGACAAAGAGAGTGAAGAAAGACAAAGCGAGTGAAGAAAGATAGAACAAGAGAGTGAAGAAAGACAAAGAGAGTGAAGAAAGACAAAGAGAGAGTAAAGAAAGATAGAACATGAGAGTGTGAAGAAAGACAGGAAGAGAGAGTGAAGAAAGACAAAGAGAGAGTGAAGAGAGATAGAACAAGAGAGTGAAGAAAGACAAGAAGAGAGAGTGAAGAAAGACAAAGCGAGTGAAGAAAGACAAAGAGAGAGTAAAGAAAGATAGAACAAGAGAGTGAAGAAAGACAAAGAGATTGTGAAGAAAGATAGAACAACAGAGTGAAGAAAGACAAAGAGAGTGAAGAAAGACAGGAAGAGAGAGGGAAGAAAGACAAAGAGAGAGTGAAGAAAGATAGAACAAGAGAGTGAAGAAAGACAAAGAGAGAGTGAAGAAAGACAAAGCGAGTGAAGAAAGACAAAGAGAGAGTAAAGAAAGATAGAACAAGAGAGTGAAGAAAGATAGGACAAGAGAGTGAAGAAAGACAAAGCGAGTGAAGAAAGACAAAGAGAGAGTAAAGAAAGATAGAACAAGAGAGTGAAGAAAGATAGAACATGAGAGTGTGAAGAAAGACAGGAAGAGAGAGTGAAGAAAGACAAAGAGAGAGTGAAGAAATAGAACAAGAGAGTGAAGAAAGACAAAGAGAGAGTGAAGAAAGATAGAACAAGAGAGTGAAGAAAGACAAAGAGAGAGTGAAGAACGATAGAACAAGAGAGTGAAGAAAGATAGAACATGAGAGTGTGAAGAAAGACAGGAAGAGAGAGTGAAGAAAGACAAAGAGAGAGTGAAGAGAGAGAACAAGAGAGTGAAGAAAGACAAAGAGAGAGTGAAGAAAGACAAAGAGATTGTGAAGAAAGACAGGAAGAGAGAGTGAAGAAAGACAAAGCAAGTGAAGAAAGACAAGAGAGTGAAGAAAGACAAAGAGAGAGTGAAGAAAGACGGTGAGGCTCTGAAATAATTGCTTCCTTGGTGTATGATGTAATGATTGAATTTGACAAATAATCCTTGTCCTGTGATTCTGACATACAGTACACAGCATATACGACACAGTACGTCCCACCACACGGACACAGAGATACACAGGCTGCTTGACATTTGACATGACATGGGCTGTTACGGTGACCATATTACCGCCACACTGATGGTCATGAGTCCTGACCGCAGTCAAATTCATGCATAATCGAATGGCACCCTGTTCCATTTAGAGTGCACTACTTTTGACCAGAATGCACTACCTTTGACCAGAATGCAATGTTCAGAATGTTCACTCTAAAGGGAACAGGATCTCTAACACACTCTCTGACACAGTCTCTGACACAGTCTCTGACATAGTCTCTGGGGAGGGGACGTCACAGATGGACTATCGTTCCAAACAGCCAAACGTCACGGGAATAGAACAGGACGCTACAGAAGAATATTAAAAGCCCTCCTGATAATTCTGTCGTGACAAGAGAGCTGAGTTATACAGGTCATATGGGTCTTACTGCCAGGAGATTACTGCCTGCCTGGCCATAGTCGGCTCGCGTCCCAAACGGTACCCTATTCTCCATAAAGTGCACTACTTTTGACCAAAGCCCAATGGGCCCTGGTCAAAAGTAGTGCACTATTTAGGGAATAGGGTGGCATTTGGAAAGCAGAAATCTGTGACGAGTAGAGGAGGATAGGACAGGCCTGCTTAATGTTATTACAGTTTAACATGTCAGGAAATCAGGGAAGAGCAAGGCCATTTTACACCATAGGTCTACAGGGGGAGGTGTGTGTGTGTGTGTGTGTGTGTGTGTGTGTGTGTGTGTGTGTGTGTGTGTGTGTGTGTGTGTGTGTGTGTGTGTGTGTGTGTGCGTGCGTGCGTGCGTGCGTGCGTGCGTGCGTGCGCGCCTGACTGTCTCTGCTATGTAATAACCACTGATTTAAGGATTTCGTTTACGGGGTAGATCACTGTGAAGTAAGCCGTAGTACAGTCACATGTCACATTTACGTTTATCTACCTGCTTGATTCAGTATAATCTCATAATATTCATTAATTCATCCTCAAAACTGTAACACTAGATTAATTTCTGTGCTTCACAAACCGCAAAGCTACAGATGTGTTGTACCCTTGGACAACATTTTGGACAAAATAATTCCACAGGGAATATACATAAATGAATAATCAATATGATAATCGATGTGCTTTTCACCCCATTTCAATGCAGGAAGTTCCATTTCAGTAATTAGAGCTTTCACTACAACCACTTCCAGGTTTCTGACCAGGAAGTCCCCCACTGGGCACAGACGTCAGTTCAAAGTCAAGTTTATTTACATTTGGTTGAGTTGTCAAGAAACATGAATTCAACGTGAAATCAACAGCAAATGTCACCATGTCATTGGATTCAGGTTAAAAGTTAATTGAAAGAAATGAAATACCCTTACGTTGATGACTCTTTTGCAAATCCAATCAGATTTCCACATTGATTCAACACACAGATTTCCACATTGATTCAACACACAGATTTGCACTTTGATTCAACACACAGATTTCCACATTGATTCAACACACAGATTTCCACATTGATTCAACACACAGATTTCCACATTGATTCAACACACAGATTTCACATTGATTCAACACACAGATTTCCACATTGATTCAACACACAGATTTCCACATTGATTCAACACACAGATTTCCACACAGATTTTTGGGGGTAAAAACTTTGACTCAACCAGTTGTTGCCCAGTGGGCAGGCTGTTTGTTGATGTCACATGTTCTAATTAGGACTTCTTTTTACAGTGTTCAATAAGTCAGTTTGTAATTGTGGTGCCGAATGCATCCCATTTCATACTAAAGCTGGGGTTCAATCCAGTCGCGCTTGTAGCTAACGCAGCTTTTAAAGGCAATGTTACCGCGTTAGTGGAGATCGATTTAAAGTTAATGCTGCAGATGGCGGCTTAATTGTCAAGCACGAACACAGTTTTGGATTGAATCCCGGCATAAAGCACTATAACCCTTTTTTTAAGTAAGTTGTTTACCTTCTAAGACTATGTAGGCTACATACCTGTATTATAAAGGCTATGTAGGCTACATACCTGTATTATAAAGACTATGTAGGCTACATACCTGTATTATAATGACTATTTAGGCTACATACCTGTACTATAATGACTATGTAGGCTACATACCTGTATTATAAAGACTATGTAGCCTACATACCTGTACTATAAAGACTATGTATGCTACATACCTGTACTATAAAGGCTATGTAGGCTACATACCTGTATTCTAAAGGCTATGTAGGCGACATACCTGTATTTTAAATGCTATGTAGGCTACATACCTGTACTATAAAGGCTATGTAGGCTACATACCTGTACTATAAAGGCTATGTAGGCTACATACCTGTACTATAAATACTATGTAGGCTACATAACTGTACTATAAAGGCTATGTAGGCTACATACCTGTATTATAAAGACTATGTAGGCTACATACCTGTATTATAAAGACTATGTAGGCTACATACCTGTATTATAAAGACTATGTAGGCTACATACCTGTACTATAAAGGCTATGTAGGCTACATACCTGTACTATAAAGGCTATGTAGGCTACATACCTGTACTATAAAGGCTATGTAGGCTACATACCTGTATTTTAAATGCTATGTAGGCTACATACCTGTACTATAAAGGCTATGTAGGCTACATACCTGTACTATAAAGGCTATGTAGGCTACACACCTGTACTATAAAGGCAATGTAGGCTACATAACATTAATATAAAGGCTAAATAGGCGTCATACCTGATGGTTATGATCTGGCCGAAGTCTAGCTCGTAGTTGTTGACCTGGGCGATGAAGATGGCTGCCACGGCCTCGTAGAGCGCTGTCCCATCCATGTTGATGGTGGCGCCCACGGGGAGCACGAGGCGGATGATGCGTCGGTCGATGTGGTTGTTCTCCAGGAGGCACTTGAAGGTGATCGGCAGCGTGGCCGAGCTGGGGAGTAAATTATTAGATTAAACACGCTCAACTCTATTATCTCAGTAAGTAGTAGACTTCAGAGCTGAGTAGGGGACAAACAGAGGACCACCTTGTGACGCAGATCACGTGAAAAAAACGTTCCTTTAAGTTATAATTTCACACCTCAAAAGGTGTCATTCCCACCAAAGATAGTCTGTGTTTACTGACAAACTCAGGCAAGAAAAAGAACGATAAGAAAAGTTTATAAAAAATCTTACAGCAAGGCATTTGTCTAGTTGAAACTCAGTCTCGAAATTAAATGAAATTTAGTCTGTGACACTTTGAAGATAATGTAAACAATGTTTCACTGAGGATAGTATTGAGGATATCAATGCGTTCCCTTGAAGCTAGAATCCTTAGTTGCATTTCTGATTTTCTGACTATTAAATGAGTGATATATAATCATTAATTCTTGAAGAATATAACATAGAAATGCCTGATGAGCTTAGTTCAACTGTCGTAGCCCATCAGAACCCAAAATATAAGCTTGTTTAACTCCAATGTTTGTATACAACATAAATGTAAACAAGCACTGTATAGCCTCAAAACATGGTTAAAGCTATACTGTTGATATCATGGATGGTCAGTCCTTGCATCCATTGTGCTGTCTTTCTTTAGCCAAATCTTCTATCATTGAACGACAGACGATGTTGAACGATAGAGTCACAGGAGGTTGTTGGCGCTTTAATTGGGGGAGAACGGGCTTGTGGTAATGGCTGGAGCGGAATAAGTGGAATGGTATCAAATACATCAAACACCTGGTTTCCATGTGGTTGATGCCATTCCATTTGCTCCATTCTGGCCATTATTATGAGCCGTTCTCGGTTCAGCAGCCTCCTGTGGATAGAGCTGACAACAGCACATAGGCTAAGTTTACGCACATGACCTGGCTGGTGAAAACATTTTTCAGCGGCAGGGACTTGGAGACTAGTCAGGATCGAGGCAAAGATGAACGGAGCAAAGTATAGAGATCCTTGATGAAAACCTGCTCCAGATCGCTCAGGACCAGACTGGGGTGAAGGTTCACCTTCCAACAGGACAACGACCCTAAGCACACAGCCAAGACAACGCAAGAGTGGCTTCGGTACAAGTCTCTGAATGTCCAGGAGTGGCCCAGCCAGAGCCCGGACTTGTACCCGATCTAACAATTCAATTCAATAGACTTTATTGACATGGAAAGTTAAATGACTTATATTGTCAAAGTATACATATAACATCTCTGGAGAGATGTTTTGCTGTGCAGCAAAAAAAATCCATTTTACAATAAGGCTGTAACGTAACAAAATTTTGAAAAAATCAAGGAGTCTGAATACTTCCCGAAGGCAATGTGTTTCACCTCAGCTAGGCCTATATGTTTTTCCTTCTATCGGATATTTGCGAGATGCTCTTAAGGTATACACAACGGAACCATAATGAGTAAGGAACAATTAAAATATTTTAAATAAACCCTATTTAATTCAGGAAAAATGTTTGTCACAGAAAGTAGATGATTTGCAATATGGCTCAGATGAGATGGAGGTCATTACCACTAAATAAATGAATTGGGACATTTTAGATCTGTCACAGAATGTTTGAACCCATCCAGGTGTTAAAAACAGGTTGGAACCACTGGGCTAGACAATGGGTTAGAGTTAAGGTTGTGGCTGGCGCTAGTGTTAGAGATAGGGTTAGGGTTAGGGTTAGGGTTGGGGTTAGGGTTGGGGTTAGGGTTAGGGTTGTGGCTGGTGCTAGTGTTAGAGATAGGGTTAGGGTTAGGGTTGTGGCTGGACCTAGTGTTAGAGTTAGGGTTAGGGTTAGAGTTAGGGTTAGGGTTAGGGTTGTGGCTGGACCTAGTGTTAGGGTTAGGTTGTGGCTGGACCTAATGTTAGGTTAGGGTTAGGGTTGTGGCTGGACCTAGTGTTAGAGTTAGGGTTAGGGTTAGAGTTGTGGCTGGACCTAGTGTTAGAGTTAGAGTTAGAGTTAGGGTTAGGGTTGTGGCTGAAGCTAGGGTTAGGGTTAAGCTAGGATTAGAGTTAAGGTAGGGTCAGAGTTGAGGCTAGGGTTAGTAGGGTTATTGTTGTTTACCTGGAGGAGGTTGCCAGAGAGATGAGCAGGGCCTGCAGGATGCCCCTGATGTAGACGATGGGGCTCTTCTTGGTGATGAAGAAGTACATGGCCGGGAGGATGAAGAGACCATGGAGGATCAGGCCCATCACCACGGTGATGGCATAGAAACCCAGCTTCTTCCCCATGGCTGACGGGTCGTCCATCTCTAGGATCTTACCAGCCACCAAGAACACAATGCCGAACGGGAAGTACCTGCAGTGGACCAGGAAGGTAGCGTTTTTGTTTTGGTTCTTGTCATGGGAGACAGGTTAGTTCTTGGACTAATCCAGGTGACTGACTGCGGTAGAATAGAATATGAGCTATTTTGTTGACACTCCCACACACATCTCAGCATGTTTTCTTAGACGATGTTATTGAGAAGACATTACTTTGGGTTGCTCTTCCCGTAAGCTACAACTCTTACCAGATCACTATGGCGACAATCTTCAGGACAGCCTCGTTTAAACTCTGACAGAAGTTGACCAGGGCGCTGCCATTAGGCCCCATTCTACCCAGCATGATACCTAGACAATAACAACAACAACACATTGTGTTAGACTGAGACAGCATGGACACCATGGGCCAGATTGATTTGCTAAAGGTTTGTGATCAACATTGAAGAGAGACAAAAAAAGGGTAAATTAAAAGTGAACTGTCACTCAGGCTGTGGCTGAAGAGAGGAGCGATGGTGATACTGTCAACCGTAATGACAGTATGAGATAGTGTGACTTGGTGTGTCCGTGTGTTCGTAGAACTGTCCCTCATCCATAATGACACCACACAGTGTCTGGGGGTTAAGGTTAGAGGTCAGTGGTAACGCGTCACTCACCCATGGTGGCGGAGAAGATGACGATCCCCAGGACGTTCATGCCGTCGCTGGTCCCGGGCAGCGTGCGCATCTGGATGTCTGGCGGTGGCGTCAGGTCCAGGGAGAAGTTCTGGATGTCTGTTCCGTTGTCGTCCTGGACCCCGTAGATATAGACCCTCCGGGTGGTGCTCTCCATCAGGGCGGCTGTCACCGTGGGCGGAGGGGTCTTCATGATGGGGATACTCCTGGTACGGTACTAAACAGGCCAGAGACATACAGTATACACCGAGTGGACAAAACATTAAGAACACCTGCTCTTTCCATGACATAGACTGACCAGGTGAATCCAGGTGAAAGCTATGATCCCTTATTGATGTCAATTGTTAAATCCACTTCAAATCAGTGTAGATGAAGGGGAGGAGACAGGTTAAAGAAGGATTTTTTAAGCCTTGAGACAATTGAGACATGGATTGTGTATGTGTGCCATTCAGAGGGTGAACGTGCAAGACCAAAGAGTGCCTTAGAAGGGGGTATGGTAGTAGGTACCAGGTACACCGGTTTGTGTGAAGAACTGCAACGCCGCAATGCTGTATGTCATGGAAAGAGCAGGTGTTCATAATGTTTTGTATACTCGGTGTATGTACAGTATATACATTAATATCACTTTAACATGTCACGTATAGATATACAAGCTATGCATGGGGACGGTACAGGTGTGGAACAGAGAGTTGGAATTTGTTAAAGAATCTGAATTGAATTCATTCCTGTCACTAACTGTCAGCCAAACGTTTGGTGAATTGGTTTGTCAAACATCCACAGACTTCGATTAAAATGATCTCATTATCTCATTCATCTCCTTCTATTATCAACATGTTGTTCTTCACCACTCCTCCTTAAATTCTTCAGAAACTGAAACATTTCCATTTTACATGATAATGTCCTGCTGCTTACCTGTTGGAAAGTTGCCTGGACCAAGTTGGCCGGGAACATGTTGCTGGAAGGGAAGAATATAGGAAAGTGTTCAACTCTAGAGGCGGCTGACACGTTTCAGAAATGAACTAGAGAAGCATGATTCCCAGTTACTGTGTCAGACTAGACAAATGCCTTTCTGGTTACACCTCAGGCAATGGACAGGGTCTCATACAGGTACTGTGCAGCCAGCCATCAAAATACTCATTTTATCTCATCAATGGACAGGGTCTCATACAGGTACTGTGCAGCCAGCCATCAAAATACTCATTTTATCTCATCAATGGACAGGGTCTCATACAGGTACTGTGCAGCCAGCCATCAAAATACTCATTTTATCTCATCAGAGCCAAGGTTGTGCTCTCTAGCCATGCTAGGGCCTCATTGGTTAAGCCACTCTAGCCACACTAGGCCCTCATTGGCCAAGACTGTCTGACGTATGGTACTCAGCCGCTCTGGAAGATGAGACGAGAGGAGAAGAGTAAGGGAGGGAGGGAGATCAGGAGGAACAAGCGGGCAGCCACGCAAAGTCACTCCTTCCTGGGCGACAGGTGGGGAAGAACAGCTAGCCAACCGTATCGGCCCAGCAGCCCCACGCCACAAGTCTTAACTGCTAGTTCCAACAGGAGTCTTAGTTGCTGTTTTAAAAGCGTCTTATCTGCTAGGGATCAGAACTAAACTCTGTGGGATCAGAACTAAACTCTGTGGGATCAGAACTAAACTCTGTGGGATCAGAACTAAACCCTGACCTCAATGTCACTAATTAAACATAATTACATCACACACTTTTATACACACACACACACACACACACACACACACACACACACACACACACACACACACACACACACACACACACACACACACACACACACACACACACACACACACACACACACACACACACACACACACACGCACACACGCACACACACAGAGACACACATAGGAACAGAAACAGTGCACACACACACACAGAGACACATGCACACACACAGAGACACACACAGGAACAGAAACAGTGCACACACACACACACACACAGAAACAGTACACACACATCGACTGGCAGGATATGTGAAGGAAGGAAGTCTCTAAAAGAGTCTTAGGGTTTATCCTGACAGACAGACATGATTTATCAGTCTGGCCTCATATACCATAGCTGCCTGTCTAGGTAGATAACAGACAGACAGACAGACATGATCCTTCAGTCTGGCCTCATATACCATAGCTGCCTGTCTAGGTAGGTAACAGACAGACAGACAGACAGACAGACAGACATGATCCCTCAGTCTGGCCTCATATACCATAGCTGCCTGTCTAGGTAGATAACAGACAGACAGACATGATCTCTCAGTCTGGCCTCATATACCCATAGCTGCCTGTCTAGGTAGATAACAGACAGACAGACAGACATGATCCTTCAGTCTGGCCTCATATACCCATAGCTGCCTGTCTAGGTAGGTAACAGACAGACAGACAGACATGATCCTTCAGTCTGGCCTCATATACCCATAGCTGCCTGTCTAGGTAGATAACAGACAGACAGACAGACATGATCCTTCAGTCTGGCCTCATATACCCATAGCTGCCTGTCTAGGTAGATACATGAGGTCCTTCCACGTTGCTCAAAATGGCAAGGTGCAAAATACTGTTTCTCCTACATCACATCTATCACATATATCTATCATCAATCAAGTTGTGTTAAAAACATCACATTTCTTCCCCGTATGTGTTGTTTATAAGGATTATACATGAGCGGATTGAAGTGGGGAGATCATAGACCATGATAGTGATCCATTAGCTGGAGTGTTGACGCGGTGGCCTTGGATGGCAGAGCAACCAAGAGAGACCCTTTTAATAAAGCATTAGGGTATATTTAGGGCCATGGTTATTTTCTACATAGACAGCGTCCCAAATGACACCCTATTCCCTTTACAGTGCACTACTCTTGACCAGGGCGCATAGTGCACTATAGAGTGCAATTTGGAACGCACAACGGTTATTATGAGGGTTGTTGTTGTTGCTAAGAGATGAGGTGAAGCTAAGAGCAGGAAGCCCCTTAGATTCCTGTTACAATCTCACACGCATGCAGGCAGACACACTGTCTTGTCCCAAAACATATTTCTAAAGCCTGCCTGAAACACAAAGGGCTCTTGCTGGGAGTCTTATGAATCTGCAGTAGCCAGGTTAATGTGTAAGGCACTTGTAACAAATGTCGCTTCCATAAAAAAGTGCTATGTAAAATTATTTGATTGATTGAGCAGCAAAGCCATTAAAATGTCAACAGAGGCTTGAAGAAAAAGTGATAAAGTCATATTCCTGTTTGAATATGTATTGAGTAAACAAATGTTGTGTTTATTGTAAACGTAAAAAATAAAACCCCTTGAACTTTCAATGTAGGCTGACTTTAAAACAATTCAATTACGTTGGACACAACAAGGTCAAAGGTCAATTTAATTATCTTCATCCTGTCTCTTACCGAATCAGATCAAGCAGGGCATCAGCGGAGCTCATGATTGGCTTGCCGCTGTCCTCGTTGTCCTCCTTCTGGGCGGCGCCACCGGGGTGGATGATGGTAACCATGAGGATGCCCACCACCACCGCCACGAAGGTGGTCCACAGATAGTAGGAGACGGTCATGATGCCGAGGCGGCTGGAACACTTGGCATCCAGGGCTGCCAGCCCCGACATCAAACTAGAGAGAAGAACAGAATGGTTAGGAGGAAGGAGCCAGACTGATCATCCCAGAGAGAATAAGAGAACAAACAGAATGGTCATGATCAAACTGTAGACAGCGAGCCGGAAGAGAGATGGGTCAAAACAGAATGGGTCAGGAAAGAGAGAACTCAGTGGCAAAGGTTGTTGAAAAGTTTAGCTACCTGCTGTTGTCTTCTGTATAGTGCATAGCGACATTCATGTTAAATGCACTTTTTTAAATAATGTTGAATTTGAAAGCTTCTTTGAGAGCATTCAGCCATGTGGATTTTAGTTAGGTTTCAGTTAAGAGCATACATTTCTGCCCACTAACTTTCCCGGGAAAATGTAATTGGCACACACATCAAATATACACAGAAACCAATAAAAATGTATCTATGACATGATCATGTAAGAGAGAGACATAAGTCAAGAGATCCACCACTCAAAGCAAAGCGTAAAGCCCTTGAGGACATAATGTCCAACATTACAGCAACTTTACAACTTTCATCCCACCAAGGAACTCAACTTGGTAATAACTATTCATGTAATATTGAATCCCTGAGATTCTATACTTGCTTTCCAGTCCTGGTTTTAAATACTATTTCAAGTCTTTCAAATATTTTGAGTGTTTTCTCTAGCCTATCTGGGTGTTCTATTGGTCCAGTAGACTAATTCTATTGGTCCAGTAGGACAGACATGCTCAATCAAGCACAGATAAAGTATTTGAAATGGTTTAAATCCAGGCCTGCTGCTCTCAGTGAGATAGTGTGAGAGACATTGTGATAGATAGTGTGATAAATAGTGTGAGAGACATTATGATAGATAGTGTGAGAGACATTGTGATAGATAGTGGGATAGATAGTGTGAGAGAAATTGTGATAGATAGTGTGATAGTCAGTGTGATAGATAGTGTGAGAGACATTGTGATAGATAGTGTGAGAGACATTGTGATAGATAGTGGGATAGATAGTGTGAGAGAAATTGTGATAGATAGTGTGATAGATAGTGTGTGTTGGAGTTGGTTGAAGCAACTCACTGGGTATAAAGACTGGCAATAACAAGATGGAGGGAGGCTTACAGTTCTCTCCCAGTAGGTACAGAGGATGGAGGACAGGATAGGGACGTAACCCTGGTAAACCCTGGTAAACCCTGGTTAATTCTGCTTTGTCCGGGCTGTGACCCCAGCACCTGCAGGATACCACAAGGTGGTTCCCACTTCTCAAACCAACCAACCGTGAGCAAAGTACCTCTTAGTCAGAGTTATTAGACATGTATTAGAACCACTCTCATTGGCTGGTTGAAACATCCTCATGAATCCTCATAAATCCTCATAAATCATCATAAATCATCATGAATCATCATAAATCATCATGAATCATCATAAATCATCATGAATCATCATGAATCATCATGAATCATCATAAATCATCATGAATCATCATAAATCATCATGAATCATCATGAATCCAACATCATTTTGCTCAACCAGTTTATACATCTTTGACCAGCGATTCTCAGGGAGCTTCTGCCAACAATAAGTCAACAGTCAATACAAAACATGATGTCAGAGGTCATTGAAAGAAAATGGCAAATTCTTGATGTCAGTCTGTCAGTATCCTCAAGCAAACGGGTACTAAACCAGAGAGACAGAGAAAGAGAGAAGCCTTTTACATAAGGAAAGGCCACAGATGTTTCTGAGCTGTGCGTGACTGTCTCCAGATATTCCCCATCAGAGCAGCCGGGTGGACAGTTAGAGCAGAGCAGTGGTGAGTTAAACGCTGCTTCCTCCCCTTTCCTCTCTCCCCTCCTCCTCTCCTCCTCTCCTCCTCTCCTATCCTCTCATCCTCTCCTGTCCTCCTATCCTATTCTCTCCCTCCTCTACTCCCCTCATCTGCTACTTTTTACTCCTCTCCTCTCCTCTCCTCTCTTCTCCTCTACTCATCTCCTCTCCTCCTTGTCTACTCTCCACCTCTCCTCTCCCCTCCTCTAATCCCCTCCTCTCTTCCTCTCCTCTCCTCGTCTCCTCTCCTCTACTCCCCTCCTCTGCTCCTCTCCTCCTCTCCTCTCGTCCTCTCGTCCTCTCGTCCTCTCCTGTCCTCCTCTCCACTCCTCTACTCCCCTCCTCTGCTCCTCTCCTCCTCTCCTCTCTTCTCATCCTCTCCTCTCCTTCTCTCCTCCTCTCCTTCTGTCCTCTCACACTGAACATGAATCTGCTCCCAAAACAACCAGAGAAAGGTCAGACCAAGTTCAGGAAAACAACAGTTTGATGGTCATTCAGATTCAGATTTCATTTGATTCATGTAGCCTTCCCAAGTCTATCGCAGTAAGATGGTCATTCAGATTTAATTTGATTCATGTAGCCTTCCCAAGTCTATCACAGTAAGATGGTCATTCAGATTTCATTTGATTCATGTATCCTTCAAATCAAATTGAATTGGTCACATACAGATGGTTAGCAGATGTTAATGCAAGTGTAGTGTAATGCTTGTGCTTCTAGTTCCGACAGTGCTGTAATATCTAACAAGTAATCTAACAATTCCCAACAACTACCTAATACACACAAATTTAAAGGGGTGAATGAGAATATGTACATATAAATATATGAATGAGCGATGGCCGAGCGGCATAGGCAAGATGCAAAATATGATACAGTGGGGCAAAAAAGTATTTAGTCAGCCACCAATTGTGCAAGTTCTCCAACATAAAAAGATGAGAGAGGCCTGTAATTTTTATCATAGGTACACTTCAACTATGACAGACGAAATGAGAAAAAGAAATCCAGAAAATCACATTGTAGGATTTTAAATTTATTTATTTGCAAATTATGGTGGAAAATAAGTATTTGGTCAATAACAAAAGTTTATCTCAATACTTTGTTATATACCCTTTGTTGGCAATGACAGAGGTCAAACGTTTTCTGTAAGTCTTCACAAGGTTTTCACACACTGTTGCTGGTATTTTGGCCCATTCCTCCATGCAGATCTCCTCTAGAGCAGTGATGTTTTGGGGCTGTCGCTGGGCAACACGGACTTTCAACTCCCTCCAAAGATTTTCTATGGGGTTGAGATCTGGAGACTGGCTAGGCCACTCCAGGACCTTGAAATGCTTCTTACGGCCACTCCTTCGCGTTGCCAGGCGGTGTGTTTGGGATCATTGTCATGCTGAAAGACCCAGCCACGCTTTCATCTTCAATGCCCTTGCTGATGGAAGGAGGTTTTCACTCAAAATCTCACGATACATGGCCCCATTCATTCTTTCCTTTACACGGATCAGTCGTCCTGGTCCCTTTGCAGAAAAACAGCCCCAAAGCATGATGTTTCCACCCCATGCTTCACAGTAGGTATGGTGTTCTTTGGATGCAACTCAGCATTCTTTGTCCTCCAAACACGGACGAGTTGAGTTTTTACCAAAAAAGTTATATTTTGGTTTCATCTGACCATATGACATTCTCCCAATCCTCATCTGGATCATCCAAATGCTCTCTAGCAAACATCAGACGGGCCTGAACATGTACTGGCTTAAGCAGGGGGACACGTCTGGCACTGCAGGATTTGAGTCCCTGGCGGCGTAGTGTGTTACTGATGGTAGGCTTTGTTACTTTGGTCCCAGCTCTCTGCAGGTCATTCACTAGGTCCCCCGTGTGGTTCTGGGATTTTTGCTCACCGTTCTTGTGATCATTTTGACCCCACGGGTGAGATCTTCGTGGAGCCCAGATCGAGGAAGATTATCAGTGGTCTTGTATGTCTTCCATTTCCTAATAATTGCTCCCACAGTTGATTTCTTCAAACCAAGCTGCTTACCTATTGCAGATTCAGTCTTCCCAACCTGGTGCAGGTCTACAATTTTGTTTCTGGTGTCCTTTGACAGCTCTTTGGTCTTGGCCATAGTGAAGTTTGGAGTGTGACTGTTTGAGGTTGTGGACAGGTGTCTTTTATACTGATAACAAGTTCAAACAGGTGCCATTAATACAGGTAACGAGTGGAGGACAGAGGAGCCCCTTAAAGAAGAAGTTACAGTCTGTGAGAGCCAGAAATCTTGCTTGTTTGTATGTGACCAAATACTTATTTTCCACCATAATTTGCAAATAAATTCATTAAAAATCCTACAATGTGATTTTCGGGATTTCTTTTCCTCATTTTGTCTGTCATAGTTGAAGTGTACCTATGATGAAAATTACAGGCCTCTCTCATCTTTTTAAGTGAGAGAACTTGCACAATTGGTGGCTGACTAAATACTTTTTTTGCCCCACTGTATATGATATGAGTAATGTAAGATGTGTAAACATTATTAAAGTGACATTTAAAGTGGCATTGTTTAAAGTGACTAGTGATCCATTTATTAAAGTGGCCAGTGATTGGGTCTCAGTGTAGGCAGCAGCCTCTCTGAGTTAGTGATTGCTGTTTAGCAGTCTGATGGCCTTGAGATAGAAGTTGTTTTTCAGTCTCTCGGTCCCAGCTTTGATGCACCTGTACTGACCTCACCTTCTGGATGGTAGCGGTGTGAACAGGCAGTGGATCGAGTGGTTGTTGTCCTTGATGATCTTTTTTGGCCTTCCTGTGACATCGGGTGCTGTAGGTGTCATGGAGGGTAGGTAGTTTGCCCCCGGTGATGCTGTAACGCCCAGGCCCGAGATTACAGGCTGGAGCGTTTTGGTTTCGTTTTGGTGTAGGGTTTGTGTTCTAGGGTGTATATTTCTATGTTGGGATAATGGTTCCCAATTAGAGGCAGCTGAGTCTCGTTGTCTCTAATTGGGAACCATATATATATTTGGGAGTTGCACTTTTGTTTCGTGGGTTATTGATTATGTTTATGTCACGTTCAGTCGGGTTCTTGTCTAGTTAGGTTTCTCCTCTCATGTCTAGTTAGGTTTCTCCGTTCGTGGTTAGGTTACGTAGTCGTGGTTAGGTTTGATCTTTGTGTATAGTTTAGAATTTAGCGTTAGGGCTCTCGTCTTGTTCATCGTTTTCTTGTTTTGTTCCATCTCGTCCCGTCTTTGAATAAATCATGTATTCTGGCTACATCGCTGCGTCTTGGTCTGTCCCCTCAGAAGAGAAACGTGACAGATGCGTTGTGCAGACCGCACCACCCTTTGGAGAGCCTTGTGGTTGAGGGTGGTGCAGTTGCCGTACCAGGCTGTGATACAGCCCGACAGGATGCTCTCGATTGTGCATCTGTAAAAGTTTGTCAGGTTTTGGGTGACAAGCCAAATTTCTTCAGCCTCCTGGAGCACACCCCTATCCCTTCGATGTGGATAGGGAGGTGCTCCCTCTGCTGTTTCCTGAAGTCCACAATCATCTCCTTTGTTTTGTTGACGTTGAGTGAGAGGTTGTTTTCCTGACACCACACACCGAGAGCCCTCACCTCCTCCCTGTAGGCTGTCTCGTCGTTGTTGGAAATCAAGCCCACTACTGTTGTGTCATCTGTAAACTTGATGATTGAGTTGGAGTTATGCATGGCCATGCAGTCGTGGGTAAACAGGGAGTACAAGGGGGGCTGAGCATGCACCCTTGTGGGGCCCCAGTGTTGAGGGTCAGCGAAGTGGAGATGTTGTTTCCTACCTTCACCACCTGGGGGTGCCCCGTCAGAAAGTCCAGGACCCAATTGCACAGGGCGGGGATGAGACCCAGGGCCTCCAGCTTAATGATGAGCTTGGAGGGTACTTTGGTGTTGAATGCTGAGCTGTAGTCAATGAACAGCATTCTTACATAGGTATCTGTCACGTCCAGGCCTGAGAAGACAGGCTGGAGTGTTTAGTTTTGTTTTAGGTGTAGGGGTTTTCTGTTCTAGGTTATATATTTCTATGTTGGGTTAATGGTTCCCAATTATAGGCAGCTGAGTGTCGTTGTCTCTAATTGGGAACCATATATATGTTTGTAGTTTTCACTTGGGGTTTGTGGGTTATTGTTTAGACATGATGACAGAAGTGAGTTCTACGGGGCAGTAGTCATCTAGTTCAGTTCAGTCTTTGCCTTCTTGGGAACAGGAACAATTGTAGCCATCTTGAAGCATGTGGGGACAGCAGACTGGGATAGGGAGCAATTTAATATGTCCGTAAACACACCAGCCAGCTGGTCTGCGCATGCTCTGAGGACGCGGCTAGGGATAGCGTCTGGGCCAGCAGCCTTGCGAGGGTTAACACGTTTAAATGTTTTACGAAGGGGGAGGCGCAGTCCTTGTTAGCGGGCCGCGACGGTGGTACTGTATTATCCTCAAAGCGGGCAAAGAAGGTGTTTAGTTTGTCTGGAAGAGTGACGTCGGTGTCCGTGACATGGCAGGTTTTCTTTTTGTAGTCTGTGATTTCCTGTAGACCTTGCCACATATGTCTAAAACCGTTGAGTTGCGACTCCACTTTGTCCCTGTACCAGCATTTCGCTTGTTTGATTACCTGGCAGGGGGAATAACTACATTGTTTATATTCAGCCATATTCCCAGACCTCTTTCCATGGTTAAATGCGGTGGTTCAAGCTTTCAGTTTTGCACGAATGCCTCCATCCATCCACGATTTCTGGTTAGGGTAGGTTTTAATAGTCACAGTGGGTACAACATCTCCAATGCACTTCCTAATAAACTCACTCACTGAGTCAGCATATAGATCGATGTTGTTCTCTGAGGCTGACCGGAAGATATCCCTGTCTGCATGATCAAAACTATCTTGAAGCGTGGATTCCGATTGGTCAGACCAGCGTTGAATGGTTCTAGTCACTGGTACATCCTGTTTGAGTTTCTGCCTATACGACGGTAGGAGCAAGATGGTGTCGGGGTCGGATTTGCCAAAGGGAGGGAACAGGAGGGCTTTGTACGCATTGCAGAAGTTAGAGTAGCAGTGATCTAGTGTATTACCCCTGGGTGTACTACAATCAATATGCTGATAGAAATTAGGTAAACTTGTTCTCAAATTTGCTTTGTTAAAATCCACAGCTACAATAAATGCAGCATCAGGATATATGGTTTCCAGTTTACATAGACTCCAGTGAAGTTCCCTGAGGACTGTCGTGGTGTCTGCTTGAGGGGGAATGTACACAGCTGTGGCGATAACTGCCGAGAATTCTCTTGGGAGGAAATATGGCAGGCATTTGATTTTAAGGAATTCTAGGTCGGGTGAGCAGAAGGACTTGAGTTCTTGTATGTTGTTATGATTACACCATGAGTCGTTAATCATGAAGCATAAACCCCCGCCCTTCCTCTTCCCAGAGAGGTGTTTATCTCTGTTGGTGCAATGCATGGAAAAGCCCGGTGGCTGAACCGATTCCGAGAACATATCCCGAGCGAACCATGTTTCCGTGAAACAGAGGATGTTACAATCTCTGATGTCTCTCTGGAAGGCAACCCTTACTCAAATTTTGTCTACTTTATCAAGAGACTGGACATTGGCGAGTAGTATACTCGGGAGCGGTGGGCGATGTGCCTGAACAGGAGGCCACTCTGTCTGCCCCTTCTGCGGCGCCGTTGTTTTGGGTCGGCTTCTGGGATTAGATCCATTGTCTGGGTGGTGGTCTGAACAGAGGATCTGCTTCAGGAAAGTTGTATTCCTGGTCCTAATGTTGGTAAGTTGACGTCGCTCTGATATCCAATAGTTCTTCCCTGCTGTATGTAATAAGACTTAAGATTTCCTGGGGTAACAATGTAAAAAATGATACATAAAAAAAAAACATAGTTTCCTAAGGACTTCGGAAGCGAGGTAACCATCCCTGTTGGCTTCATCTTGTCCCCAGTCTATTGCAGTAAAATGGTCATTCAGATTTGATTTGATTCATGTAGCCTTCCCCAGTCTTTCCAATTGTATTTTTGTACTGGTACTACAGTACTGAGGTTGAGGCTATGTGACATCGCAAATAATCATCATCAACCTTTATGTAACGAAAAAGCAGAGAAAACACACTGTATCGATGGGAACACTTGTAGCAGATTTAATAACATTTAGTACCAGAGAGCATTTATACTGAAATGGAAATGGAGGAGACATCGATCTGACTCTATGATCCCCCAGAGCTGGAAAGACAAGGGATACATCCCAAATGATACCCTATTACCTACAAAATGCAGTTCTTTTGAGCATAGCCCAATGGGCCCTGGTCAATACAGGGAATAGGGTGCCATTTGGGATGAAGACAAGACGTATCACCATCTGCCCAAAGTTGAATCCTGTGTTGTTTGGCCAGCGGTTTGGAGTGGTCACTGAATGTTTTCTCTGCCATTTCGTGCTGTGACTCCATCCTATTCAATCTGCGTACCAAATGGCACCCCATTGTCTAAATAGTGCACAACTTTTGAACAGGGCCCATTTGGAAAAAGGGAATAAGGTGCCATTTGGGATGTATGTGCAGTGAACCATCCTGCCCTCCTGCTGAGGGTGGAAACCGTGCCGAGGCTGAAACAGCTTTCTGGAATAATTACTGTCCTTGATCTTCCCAAACACTCTTACCAGATTAAAGACAGGAGGTGTTATTCTTACCAGCCAGATCAAATACAGGTGTTCCTCTTACCAGCCAGATCAAACACAGGAGGTGTTGCTCTTACCAGCCAGATCAAATACAGGTGTTCACTGTGGCTAGAGGGAGGTTGGGGGCACAGCAGAAGATGGGCACAGGAGGCAGTGAATGAAATATCATATTTACATAAGTATTCAGACCCTTTACTCAGTACTTTCTTGAAGCACCTTTAGCAGCAATTACAGCCTTCTTGAGTATGACGCTACAAGTTTGGCACATATGTGGGGAGTTTCTCCCATTCTTCTTTGCAGATCCCCTCAAGCTCCATCAGGTTGGATGGGGAGCGTTGCTGCACAGCTATTTTCAGGTCTCTCCAGAGATGTTATATCGGGTTCAAGTCCAGGCTCTGGCTGGGCCACTCAAGGACATTCAGAGACTTGTCCCAAAGCCACTCCTACGTTGTATTGGCTGTGTGGTTAGGGTCGTTGTACTGTTAGAAGCTGAACCTTCGCCTCAGTCTAAGGTCCTGTGCACTCTGAAGCAGGGTTTCAGCGAAGATCACTCTATACTTTGCTCCCTTCATCTTTCCCTCAATCCTGACTAGTCTCCCTGCCGCTTAAAAACATCCCCACATGCTTCACAGTAGTGATGGTGCCAGGTTTCCTCCAGACTAGATGCTTGGCATTCAGGCCAAATCAAATCAAATCAAAGTTTATTTGTCACGTGCGCTGAATACAACAGGTGTAGACCTTACAGTGAAATGCTTACTGACAGGCTCTAACCAACAGTGCAAAAAAGGTATTAGGTGAACAACAGGTAAGTAAATAAATAAAAACACCAGTAAAAAGACAGTGAAAAATAACAGTAGCGAGGCTATAAAAGTAGCGGGGCTACATACAGTAGCGAGGCTATAAAAGTAGCGGGGCTACATACAGTAGCGAGGCTATAAAAGTAGCGGGGCTACATACAGTAGCGAGGCTACATACAGACACTGGTTAGTCAGGCTGATTGAGGTAGTATATACATGTAGATATGGTTAAAGTGACTATGCATATATGATGAACAGAGAGTAGCGTAAAAGAAGGGGTTGGCGGGTGGTGGGTGGGGGGACACATTGCAGATAGCCCGGTTAGCCAATGTGCGGGAGCACTGGTTGTCGGGCCAATTGAGGTAGTATGTACATGAATGTATAGTTAAAGTGACTATGCATATATGGTAAACAGAGAGTAGCAGCAGCGTAAAAGAGGGGTTGGGGGGGATACAATGCAAATAGTCTGGGTAGCCATTTGATTACCTGTTCAGGAGTCTTATGGCTTGGGGGTAAAAACTGCTGAGAAGCCTTTTTGGCCTAGACTTGGCACTCCGGTAAAGCTTGCCATGCGGTAGTAGAGAGAACAGTCTATGACTTGGGTGGCTGGGGTCTTTGACAATTTTTAGGACCTTCCTCAGACTCCGCCTGGTGTGGAGGTCCTGGATGGCAGGCAGCTTAGCCCCAGTGATGTACTGGGCCGTACGCACTACCCTCTGTAGTGCCTTGCGGTTGGAGGCCGAGCAATTCCCATACCAGGCAGTGATGCAACCAGTCACGATGCTCTCGATATTGCAGCTGTAGAACCTTTTGAGGATCTCAGGACCCATGCCAATCTTTTTAGTTTCCTGAGGGGGAATAGGCTTTGTTGTGCCCTCTTCACGACTGTCTTGGTGTGTTTGGACCGTGTTAGTTTGTTGGTGATGTGGTCACCAAGGAACTTGAACCTCTCAACCTACTCCACTACAGTCCCGTCGATGAGAATGGGGGCGTGCTGGGTCCTCCTTTTCCTTTACTCCACAATAATCTCCTTAGTCTTTACATTGAGGGATAGGTTGTTATTCTGGCACCACTCCCATAAAGCCAGTGACTGATGTGGTGTACTCCTCAATGTCATCAGAAGAATTCCGGAACATGTTCCAGTCTGTGATAGCAAAACAGTCCTGTAGTTTAGCATCTGCTTCATCTGATCACTTTTTTATAGACCGAGTCACTGGTGCTTCCTGCTTTAATTTTTGCTTCTAAGCAGGAATCAGGAGGGATCAGTTGTGGTCGGATTTACCAAATGGAAGGCGAGGGAGAGCTTTGTATGCGTCTCTGTGTGTGGAGTACAGGTGATCTAGAAGTTTTTGCCCACTGGTTGCACATTTAACATGTTAATATAAATTTGGTAGAACTGATTTAAGTTTCCCTGCATTAAAGTCTCCGGCCACTAGGAGTGCCGCCTCTGGGTGAGTGGTTTCCTGTTCGCTTATTTCCTTATACAGCTGACTGAGTAAGGTCTTAGTGCCAGCATCTGTCTGTGGTGGTAAATAAACAGCCACGAACGTTTAGCTTGAAAACTCTCTAGACAAGTAATGTGGCCTGCAATGTATCACAGTATACTCTACTGCAGGCGAGCAAAATCTACTTCCTTAGATTTCGTGCACCAGCTGCACCAACACACGTTACTTTATAATAACGCACGTTACTTTATAATAACGCACGTTACTTCATAATAACGCACGTTACTTTATAATAACGCACGTTACTTTATAATAACGCACGTTACTTCATAATAACGCACGTTACTTTATAATAACGCCCGCTACTTTATAATAACGACGTTACTTCATAATAACGCCCGTTACTTTATAATAACGCGACGTTACTTCATAATAACGACGTTACTTCATAATAACGACGTTACTTCATAATAACGCGACGTTACTTCATAATAACGCGACGTTACTTTATAATAACGACGTTACTTCATAATAACGCACGCGTTACTTTCATAATAACGCACGTTACTTTATAATAACGCCCGTTACTTTATAATAACGACGTTACTTCATAATAACGACGTTACTTCATAATAACGCACGTTACTTCATAATAACGCACGTTACTTTATAATAACGCACGCATTTTATAATAACGCACGTTACTTCATAATAACGCCCGTTACTTTATAATAACGCCCGTTACTTTATAATAACGCCCGTTACTTTATAATAACGCACGTTACTTCATAATAACGCACGTTACTTCATAATAACGCACGTTACTTTATAATAACGCCCGTTACTTTATAATAACGCACGTTACTTTATAATAACGCACGTTACTTTATAATAACGACGTTACTTTATAATAACGCACGTTACTTTATAATAACGCACGTTACTTTATAATAACACACGCATTACTTTATAATAACACCCGTTACTTCATAATAACGCCACGTTACTTTATAATAACGCACGTTACTTTATAATAACGCACGTTACTTTATAATAACGCCCGTTACTTTATAATAACGCACGTTACTTTATAATAACACACGTTACTTTATAATAACGACGTTACTTTATAATAACGACGTTACTTTATAATAACGCACGTTACTTTATAATAACACACGTTACTTTATAATAACACACGTTACTTCATAATAACGCCACGTTACTTTATAATAACGCACGTTACTTTATAATAACGCACGTTACTTTATAATAACGCACGTTAGACGTTACTTTATAATAACGCACGTTACTTTATAATAACGCACGTTACTTTATAATAACGCACGTTACTTTATAATAACGCACGTTACTTTATAATAACACACGTTACTTTATAATAACACCCGTTACTTCATAATAACGCACGTTAGACGTTACTTTATAATAACGCACGTTACTTTATAATAACGCCCGTTACTTTATAATAACGCCCGTTACTTTATAATAACGCACGTTACTTTATAATAACGCACGTTACTTTATAATAACGCACGTTACTTTATAATAACGCACGTTACTTCATAATAACGCACGTTACTTTATAATAACACACATTACTTTATAATAACACACGTTACTTTATAATAACACACGTTACACGTTACTTTATAATAACACACGTTACTTTATAATAACGCACGTTACTTTATAATAACGCACGTTACTTTATAATAACACACGTTACTTCATAATAACGCACGTTACTTTATAATAACGCACGTTACTTTATAATAACGCACGTTACTTTATAATAACGCCCGTTACTTTATAATAACGCACGTTACTTTATAATAACGCCCGTTACTTTATAATAACGCACGTTACTTTATAATAACGCACGTTACTTTATAATAACGCACGTTACTTTATAATAACGCACGTTACTTTATAATAACGCACGTTACTTCATAATAACGCACGTTACTTCATAATAACGCCCGTTACTTCATAATAACGCACGTTACTTTATAATAACGCACGTTACTTCATAATAACGCCCGTTACTTCATAATAACACACGTTACTTTATAATAACGCGACGTTACTTTATAATAACGCACGCTACTTTATAATAACGACGTTATTTTTATAATAACGCCCGTTACTTTATAATAACGCCCGTTACTTTATAATAACGCCCGTTACTTTATAATAACGCACGTTACTTTATAATAACGCACGTTACTTTATAATAACGCACGTTACTTTATAATAACGCACGTTACTTTATAATAACGCACGTTACTTCATAATAACGCACGTTACTTTATAATAACGCACGTTACTTTATAATAACGCCCGTTACTTTATAATAACGCCCGTTACTTCATAATAACGCACGTTACTTTATAATAACGCACGCATTACTAGACCATAATGACCCAGAGATGTCTCAGTGGGGGAGCGGTAAAATTTACTGAGTCTACCTGCACTTTAGTACAGAGTGGCTTACAGGAAGTTCCACTCAGGAGGGTCATGTTCAGGAGGCACAAAACAGAAGCTAGCATATTGAAAAGAACGTTGTAGTGCTTGTACCTGTCCTGTTTGAACACTCAACGTACACTTTCTTTGAGGATACTATTATTTATTTGCAATACATTTGAATGCATTCATTGTGCTTTATAAGGCTTTATAAAGGAATTATAATATAATATAATACAGGCTATAAGCATTCAGAAGTATTTATGTTTCCTTATAAAGTATTTTGCTTACATGATAGATTATTTATCACTGAGATATATTATCTGTTATATATAGTCTCTCGTGACTCATTTTCCCAGCAGCACCCCAACATCAACATATGTGAAAATGGCGGATTTCTGTGTTTGGTGGTGGGAAAGATGCACAACAAATTATGTCATCGGAAACACTTTCGACATCTTCTCGTGTGTATTGTGATTTTATCCAACTCTGAACACGAAAAGGCTAGGAAAGTACCAGATAATGTCAAAGTGTTACCAGATGACGTCATCGGAAACACTTACCTTGCTCAATCTTCCTCTTTCATTTTTTACTACAAAACATACAGCAGAAACACGCCTATTTCACATGCTAATTTGGTTCTGGGTGCTGAGATGATGACATAATTCTTATTTATGAGAACAGTTGTTGATGTTTTTTTCTCTTCTTTCCTCGGTGAACAACCAAACCTCAGATGTAATTAACATGTAAACTCACGCTACAGCTCCCAATTAGCTCTAACAAGACAGACAAAAGCTGGGGCCCAAATGACACCCAATTCCCTATATAGGGCCCTGGTCAAAAGTAGTGCACTATAAAGGGAATAGGGCTCTATTTGGAACGTAACCTTAGTCTACACAAGAGAGCCATTTGGTGATAACAGATACACACTCCTTCCACACGTGAACAATCTGTCCGTGTGGTCACAAATGAAAGCAAATGCATTAATTAGAAGTCGATACATTTTCCATCTATGGTTTATCAGAGGTGTTGGGATGCATTAATTAGAAGTCAATACATTTTCCATATATGGTTTATCAGAGGTGTTGGGATGCATACAAAATAGAAAGATAGACATTGAAGTCAATGAGAAGAATAAAAATCACCTAATGAACAATAAAGACTCATCAGACAACATAATTCATGGGTGACAAATTAAAGTAAATACGTTCATTAGATGTTAATTATTAAACTAAGGCAATAATACTCACACCTGTAGGCATCAGATATGTGTCAGACATCACCCAGTTAAGTCTGCTCGAGAACTGATCAGAATTCTCATCGGTTGATTTCTCAAGGTCAAATACAACAGAGTTGGTGCCAGAGTGACTGACAATTATCACAAATATAGCCCGGTTTCAGATAGTTTTGTGCTCTCTTGCCATAGAAGTTGGCAAGACAGCGTCAACAGATTTTTGACCAGGCAAACACAAATATGATGTGATTTTAGGCAAGCGCTGTTATCTTACTACCTCTTTCTCCTGATGGAGGAGAAGAACAACAGAAAAATGTTTCCCCAGTCAGCTAGGTATTAGTCTGCCCTTTGACCTCTGAAATAGGACCCCTGTTGGTCTGATGACACCCACAGATACATCACCTGTTGATTCCAACAGCAGAAGAATTCTGTCATCTCTGCTATTTCCTGTCAATCAGTATTGTATACAGTATAATATGCAAAAGCCCTGTCATCCACCATCAACATACAGGCAATTAAAACAAAAACTCCTTGTTTTTCCAACAGTATTGGAATGTTCAATTGAGCCATCCTCGGGAGACGACAAGCCCATGGGAATAAGTAGCCGTCTGTGATAAGAGAGGTGTCAAAGAGGAAAGGTCAAGCCTGGAAAGCATCTATGTTGTTGGAAAAATATCAATGAAGAAATAGGCAGAAGGGATTCATCACATCGCACATTCATCACATTCATCACATTCATCACATTCATCACTTGACTGACTGACAAAACAATGTTCTTACTATTGAATTCTTCGGATGGAAGGAATGCCCCTTCTGGGGATGTTTACTTTAACACTAATAACAACCAAACTTCATGGAAATAAACACAGCACTGGCACTATGTTTACATTAATCAGAATATATGGTTCCAATTTAAACACTCCAATTTAAACACTACTAAAGTAGTAGCAGTGGTAACATCCCTCTGCAGTAGTAGTAGTATCAACCCTTTACAGTAGTAGTAGTATCAACCCTTTACAGTAGTAGTAGTATCAACCCTTTACAGTAGTAGTATCAACCCTCTACAGTAGTAGTAGTATCAACCCCCTACAGGAGTAGTATCAACCCCCTACAGTAGTAGTATCAACCCCCTACAGTAGTAGTATCAACCCTTTACAGTAGTAGTAGTACCAACCCCCTACAGTAGTAGTAGTATCGACCCGTTACAGTAGTAGTAGAATCGAACCTTTACAGTAGTAGTAGAATCGACCCTTTACAGTAGTAGTAGTATCAACCCTCTACAGTAGTAGTGGTAACAACCCTCTACAGTAGTAGTGGTAACAACCCTCTACAGTAGTAGTAGTATCAACCCTCTACAGTAGTAGTAGTATCAACCCTCTACAGTAGTAGTGGTAACAACCCTCTACAGTAGTAGTGGTAACAACCCTCTACAGTAGTAGTGGTAACAACCCTCTACAGTAGTAGTATCAACCCTTTACAGTAGTAGTAGTATCAACCCTTTACAGTAGTAGTATCAACCCTTTACAGTAGTAGTAGTATCAACCCCCTACAGTAGTAGTAGTATCAACCCTATGCAGTAGTAGTAGTATCAACCCCCTACAGTAGTAGTATCAACCCTTTACAGTAGTAGTAGTATCAACCCCCTACAGTAGTAGTAGTATCAACCCTATACAGTAGTAGTAGTATCAACCCCCTACAGTAGAAGTATCAACCCTTTACAGTAGTAGTAGTATCAACCCCCTACAGTAGTAGTATCAACCCTTTACTGTAGTAGTATCAACCCCCTACAGTAGTAGTATCAACCCTTTACAGTAGTAGTAGTATCAACCCCCTACAGTGGTAGTATCAACCCTTTACAGTAGTAGTAGTAGTATCAACCCCCTACAGTAGTAGTAGTAGTATCAACCCTCTACAGTAGTAGTAGTATAAACCCTCTACAGTAGTAGTAGTATCAACCCTCTACAGTAGTAGTAGTATCAACCCTCTACAGTAGTAGTGGTAACAACCCTCTACAGTAGTAGTGGTAACAACCCTCTACAGTAGTAGTGGTAACAACCCTCTACAGTAGTAGTATCAACCCTTTACAGTAGTAGTAGTATCAACCCTTTACAGTAGTAGTATCAACCCTTTACAGTAGTAGTAGTATCAACCCCCTACAGTAGTAGTAGTATCAACCCTATGCAGTAGTAGTAGTATCAACCCCCTACAGTAGTAGTATCAACCCTTTACAGTAGTAGTAGTATCAACCCCCTACAGTAGTAGTAGTATCAACCCTATACAGTAGTAGTAGTATCAACCCCCTACAGTAGTAGTATCAACCCTTTACAGTAGTAGTAGTATCAACCCCCTACAGTAGTAGTATCAACCCTTTACTGTAGTAGTAGTAGTATCAACCCCCTACAGTAGTAGTATCAACCCTTTACAGTAGTAGTAGTATCAACCCCCTACAGTGGTAGTATCAACCCTTTACAGTAGTAGTAGTAGTATCAACCCCCTACAGTAGTAGTAGTAGTATCAACCCTCTACAGTAGTAGTAGTATAAACCCTCTACAGTAGTACTAGTATCAACCCTCTACAGTAGCAGTATCAACCCTCTACAGTAGAAGTAGTATCAGTCCTCTACAGTAGTAGTAGCAGTATCAACCCTCTACAGTAGAAGAATTATCAGCCCTCTACAGTAGTAGTAGTAGTATCAACCCTCTACACCAGTAGTAGTATAAATGATCTACAGTAGTAGTAGTATAGGCACCCTACAGTAGTAGTAGTAGTATCAACCTTCTATAGTAGTAGTATACACACTCTATAGTAGCAGTAGTATCAACTCTCTACAGCAGTAGTAGTATCAACCTTCTACAGCAGTAGTAGTATAAACCCTCTACAGTAGTAGTAGTATCAACCCTCTACAGCAGTAGTAGTATCAACCCTCTACAGCAGTAGTAGTATCAACCCTCTACAGTACAAGTAGTATCAACCCTCTACAGTACAAGTAGTAGTATCAACCCTCTACAGCAGAAGCAGTATTAACCCTCTACAGTAGCAGTAGTATCAACCCTCTACAGCAGTATCAGTATCAACCCTCTACAGTAGTACTGGTAACAACCCTCTACAGTAGTAGTGGTAACAACCCTCTACAGTAGTAGTAGTATCAACCCTCTACAGTAGTAGTATCAACCCTTTACAGTAGTAGTAGTATCAACCTTCTACAGTAGTGGTGGTAACAACCCTCTACAGTAGTAGTATCAACCCTCTACAGTAGTAGTATTTGATCATATTACTCCAGTACTAGCCTCTCTACACTGGCTTCCTGTTAAGGCAAGGGCTGATTTCAAGGTTTTACTGCTAACCTACAAAGCATTACATGGGCTTGCTCCTACCTATCTTTCTGATTTGGTCCTGCCGTACATACCTACACGTACGCTACGGTCACAAGACGCAGGCCTCCTTACTGTCCCTAAAATTTCTAAGCAAACAGCTGGAGGCAGGGCTTTTTCCTATAGAGCTCCATTTTTATGGAATAGTCTGCCTATCCATGTGAGAGACGCAGACTCGGTCTCAACCTTTAAGTCTTTATTGAAGACTCATCTCTTCAGTAGGTCTTATGACTGAGTGTAGTCTGGCCCAGGAGTGTGAAGGTGAACGGAAAGGCACTGGAGCAACGAACCACCCTTGCTGTCTTTTGCCTGGCCGGTTCCCTCCACTGGGATTCTCTGCCTCTAACCCTATTACAGGGGCTGAGTCACTGGCTTCTGGTGCCGTGGGCGGAGATCTTGTGGGCTATACTCGGCCTTGTCTCAGGATGGTAAGTTGGTGGTTGAAGATATCCCTCTAGTGGTGTGGGGGCTGTGCTTCGGCAGAGTGGGTGGGGTTATATCCTGCCTGTTTGGCCCTGTCCGGGGGTTTCGTCGGACGGGGCCACAGTGTCTCCCGACCCCTCCTGTCTCACCCCCAGTATTTATGCTGCAGTAGTTTATGTGTCGGGGGTGCTAGGGTCCGTCTGTTATATCTGGAGTATTTCTTCTCTTATCTGGTGTCCTGTGCGAATTTAAGTATGCTCGCTCTAATTATCTCTCTCTTTCTTTTTTTCTTCTTCTCTCTCTCTCTCTCTCTCTCTCTCTCTCTCTCGGAGGACCTGAGCATTAGGACCATTCCTCAAGGCCTACCCGGATGTCCCGAGTCCACCTGGCCGTGCTGCTTCTCCAGTTACAACTGTTCTGCCTGTTTTATGAACATTTTAAAATCTTGTCCATGTTCTGTTATAATCTGCACCCGGCACAGCCAGAAGAGGACTGGCCACCCCTCACAGCCTGGTTCCTCTCTAGGTTTCTTCCTAGGTTTTGGCCTTCTAGGGAGTTTTTCCTAGCCACCGTGCTTTTACACCTGCATTGCTTGCTGTTTGGGGTTTTAGGCTGGGTTTCTGTACAGCACTCTGTGACATCAGCTGATGTAAGGGGGGCTTTATAAATAAATTTGATTTGATTTGATTTAGTAGTATCAACCCTCTACAGTAGTAGTGGTAACAACCCTCTACAGTAGTAGTGGTAACAACCCTCTACAGTAGTAGTAGTATCAAACCTCTACAGTAGTAGTATCAACCCTTTACAGTAGTAGTAGTATCAACCCCCTACAGTAGTAGTATCAACCCTTTACAGTAGTAGTAGTATCAACCCCCTACAGTAGTAGTATCAACCCTTTACAGTAGTAGTAGTATCAACCCTTTACAGTAGTAGTAGTATCAACCCTTTACAGTAGTAGTAGTATCAACCCCCTACAGTAGTAGTATCAACCCTTTACAGTAGTAGAGGTATCAACCCCCTACAGTAGTAGTATCAACCCTATACAGTAGTAGTAGTATCAACCCCCTACAGTAGTAGTATCAACCCTTTACAGTAGTAGTAGTATCAACCCCCTACAGTAGTAGTATCAACCCTTTACAGTAGTAGTAGTATCAACCCACTACAGTAGTAGTATCAACCCTTTACAGTAGTAGTATCAACCCCCTACAGTAGTAGTATCAACCCTTTACAGTAGTAGTAGTATTAACCCTCTACAGTAGCAGTAGTATAAACCCTCTACAGCAGTATCAGTATCAACCCTCTACAGTAGTACTGGTAACAACCCTCTACAGTAGTAGTGGTAACAACCCTCTACAGTAGTAGTAGTATCAACCCTCTACAGTAGTAGTATCAACCCTTTACAGAAGTAGTAGTATCAACCTTCTACAGTAGTGGTGGTAACAACCCTCTACAGTAGTAGTATCAACCCTCTACAGTAGTAGTAGTATCAACCCTCTACAGTAGTAGTGGTAACAACCCTCTACAGTAGTAGTGGTAACAACCCTCTACAGTAGTAGTGGTAACAACCCTCTACAGTAGTAGTAGTATCAAACCTCTACAGTAGTAGTATCAACCCTTTACAGTAGTAGTAGTATCAACCCCCTACAGTAGTAGTATCAACCCTTTACAGTAGTAGTAGTATCAACCCCCTACAGTAGTAGTATCAACCCTTTACAGTAGTAGTAGTATCAACCCTTTACAGTAGTAGTAGTATCAACCCTTTACAGTAGTAGTAGTATCAACCCCCTACAGTAGTAGTATCAACCCTTTACAGTAGTAGAGGTATCAACCCCCTACAGTAGTAGTATCAACCCTATACAGTAGTAGTAGTATCAACCCCCTACAGTAGTAGTATCAACCCTTTACAGTAGTAGTAGTATCAACCCCCTACAGTAGTAGTATCAACCCTTTACAGTAGTAGTAGTATCAACCCACTACAGTAGTAGTATCAACCCTTTACAGTAGTAGTATAAACCCCCTACAGTAGTAGTATCAACCCTTTACAGTAGTAGTAGTATCAACCCCCTACAGTAGTAGTATCAACCCTTTACAGTAGTAGTAGTATCAACGCTTTACAGTAGTAGTATCAACCCTCTACAGTAGTAGTAGTATCAACCCCCTACAGTAGTGGTATCAACCCTTTACAGTAGTAGAAGTATCAACCCCTTACAGTAGTAGTATCAACCCTTTACAGTAGTAGTAGTATCAACCCCCTACAGTAGTAGTATCAACCCTTTACAGTAGTAGTAGTATCAACCCCCTACAGTAGTAGTATCAACCCTATACAGTAGTAGAAGTATCAACCCCCTACAGTAGTAGTATCAACCCTATACAGTAGTAGAAGTATCAACCCCCTACAGTAGTAGTATCAACCCTTTACAGTAGTAGTAGTATCAACCCCCTACAGTAGTAGTATCAACCCTTTACAGTAGTAGTAGTATCAACCCCCTACAGTAGTAGTATCAACCCTTTACAGTAGTAGTAGTATCAACCCCCTACAGTAGTAGTATCAACCCTTTACAGTAGTAGTAGTATCAACCCCCTACAGTAGTAGTGTCAACCCTTTACAGTAGTAGTAGTATAAACCCCCTACAGTAGTAGTATCAACCCTTTACAGTAGTAGAAGTATCAACCCCCTACAGTAGTAGTATCAACCCTTTACAGTAGTAGTAGTATCAACCCCTACAGTAGTAGTATCAACCCCTTTACAGTAGTAGTAGTATCAACCCCCTACAGTAGTAGTATCAACCCTTTACAGTAGTAGTAGTATCAACCCCCTACAGTAGTAGTATCAACCCTTTACAGTAGTAGTAGTATCAACCCCTACAGTAGTAGTATCAACCCTTTACAGTAGTAGTAGTATCAACCCCCTACAGTAGTAGTATCAACCCCCTACAGTAGTAGTATCAACACTTTACAGTAGTAGTAGTATCAACCCCCTACAGTAGTAGTATCAACCCTTTACAGTAGTAGTAGTATCAACCCCTACAGTAGTAGTATCAACCTCTACAGCAGTATCAGTATCAACCCTCTACAGTAGTACTGGTAACAACCCTCTACAGTAGTAGTGGTAACAACCCTCTACAGTAGTAGTAGTATCAACCCTCTACAGTAGTAGTATCAACCCTTTACAGTAGTAGTAGTATCAACCTTCTACAGTAGTGGTGGTAACAACCCTCTACAGTAGTAGTATCAACCCTCTACAGTAGTAGTAGTATCAACCCTCTACAGTAGTAGTGGTAACAACCCTCTACAGTAGTAGTGGTAACAACCCTCTACAGTAGTAGTGGTAACAACCCTCTACAGTAGTAGTAGTATCAAACCTCTACAGTAGTAGTATCAACCCTTTACAGTAGTAGTAGTATCAACCCCCTACAGTAGTAGTATCAACCCTTTACAGTAGTAGTAGTATCAATACAGTAGTAGTATCAACCTCTAAGTGTAGTAGTATCAACCCTACAGTAGTAGTAGTATCAATACAGTAGTAGTATCAACCCCTACAGTAGTAGTATCAACCCTTTACAGTAGTAGTAGTATCAACCCTTTACAGTAGTAGTAGTATCAACGCTTTACAGTAGTAGTATCAACCCTCTACAGTAGTAGTAGTATCAACCCCCTACAGTAGTGGTATCAACCCTTTACAGTAGTAGAAGTATCAACCCCTTACAGTAGTAGTATCAACCCTTTACAGTAGTAGTAGTATCAACCCCCTACAGTAGTAGTATCAACCCTTTACAGTAGTAGTAGTATCAACCCCCTACAGTAGTAGTATCAACCCTTTACAGTAGTAGTAGTATCAACCCTACAGTAGTAGTATCAACCCTTTACAGTAGTAGTAGTATCAACCCCTACAGTAGTAGTATCAACCCTTACAGTAGTAGTAGTATCAACCCCTACAGTAGTATCAACCCTACAGTAGTAGTATCAACCCTTTACAGTAGTAGTAGTATCAACCCCCTACAGTAGTAGTATCAACCCTTTACAGTAGTAGTAGTATCAACCCCCTACAGTAGTAGTATCAACCCTTTACAGTAGTAGTAGTATCAACCCCCTACAGTAGTAGTATCAACCCTTTACAGTAGTAGTAGTATCAACCCCTAGTAGTATCAACCCTACAGTAGTAGTATCAACCCTTTACAGTAGTAGTAGTATCAACCCCTACAGTAGTAGTATCAACCCTTTACAGTAGTAGTAGTATCAACCCAATACAGTAGTAGTATCAACCCTTTACAGTAGTAGTAGTATCAACCCCCTACAGTAGTAGTATCAACCCCCTACAGTAGTAGTATCAACACTTTACAGTAGTAGTAGTATCAACCCCCTACAGTAGTAGTATCAACCCTTTACAGTAGTAGTAGTATCAACCCCCTACAGTAGTAGTATCAACCCTCTACAGCAGTATCAGTATCAACCCTCTACAGTAGTACTGGTAACAACCCTCTACAGTAGTAGTGGTAACAACCCTCTACAGTAGTAGTAGTATCAACCCTCTACAGTAGTAGTATCAACCCTTTACAGTAGTAGTAGTATCAACCTTCTACAGTAGTGGTGGTAACAACCCTCTACAGTAGTAGTATCAACCCTCTACAGTAGTAGTAGTATCAACCCTCTACAGTAGTAGTGGTAACAACCCTCTACAGTAGTAGTGGTAACAACCCTCTACAGTAGTAGTGGTAACAACCCTCTACAGTAGTAGTAGTATCAACCCTTTACAGTAGTAGTAGTATCAACCCCCTACAGTAGTAGTATCAACCCTTTACAGTAGTAGTAGTATCAACCCCCTACAGTAGTAGTATCAACCCTTTACAGTAGTAGTAGTATCAACCCCCTACAGTAGTAGTAGTATCAACCCCTACAGTAGTAGTAGTATCAACCCTTTACAGTAGTAGTAGTATCAACCCTTTACAGTAGTAGTAGTATCAACCCTTTACAGTAGTAGTAGTAGTATCAACCCTTTACAGTAGTAGTAGTATCAACCCCCTACAGTAGTAGTATCAACCCTTTACAGTAGTAGAGGTATCAACCCCCTACAGTAGTAGTATCAACCCTATACAGTAGTAGTAGTATCAACCCCCTACAGTAGTAGTATCAACCCTTTACAGTAGTAGTAGTATCAACCCCCTACAGTAGTAGTATCAACCCTTTACAGTAGTAGTAGTATCAACCCACTACAGTAGTAGTATCAACCCTTTACAGTAGTAGTATCAACCCCCTACAGTAGTAGTATCAACCCTTTACAGTAGTAGTAGTATCAACCCCCTACAGTAGTAGTATCAAACCTTTACAGTAGTAGTAGTATCAACCCCCTACAGTAGTAGTATCAACCCTTTACAGTAGTAGTAGTATCAACGCTTTACAGTAGTAGTATCAACCCTCTACAGTAGTAGTAGTATCAACCCCCTACAGTAGTAGTATCAACCCTTTACAGTAGTAGAAGTATCAACCCCCTACAGTAGTAGTATCAACCCTTTACAGTAGTAGTAGTATCAACCCCCTACAGTAGTAGTATCAACCCTTTACAGTAGTAGTAGTATCAACCCCCTACAGTAGTAGTATCAACCCTATACAGTAGTAGAAGTATCAACCCCCTACAGTAGTAGTATCAACCCTATACAGTAGTAGAAGTATCAACCCCCTACAGTAGTAGTATCAACCCTTTACAGTAGTAGTAGTAGTATCAACCCCCTACAGTAGTAGTATCAACCCTTTACAGTAGTAGTAGTATCAACCCCTACAGTAGTAGTATCAACCCTTTACAGTAGTAGTAGTATCAACCCCCTACAGTAGTAGTATCAACCCTTTACAGTAGTAGTAGTATCAACCCCCTACAGTAGTAGTATCAACCCTTTACAGTAGTAGTAGTATCAACCCCCTACAGTAGTAGTATCAACCCTTTACAGTAGTAGTAGTATCAACCCCTACAGTAGTAGTATCAACCCTTTACAGTAGTAGTAGTATCAACCCCCTACAGTAGTAGTATCAACCCTTTACAGTAGTAGTAGTATCAACCCCCTACAGTAGTAGTATCAACCCCCTACAGTAGTAGTATCAACACTTTACAGTAGTAGTAGTATCAACCCCCTACAGTAGTAGTATCAACCCTTTACAGTAGTAGTAGTATCAACCCCCTACAGTAGTAGTATCAACCCTTTACAATAGTAGTATCAACCCCCTACAGTAGTAGTATCAACCCTCTACAGTAGTAATAGTATCAACCCCCTACAGTAGTAGTATCAACCCTTTACAGTAGTAGTAGTATCAACCCCCTACAGTAGTAGTATCAACCCTTTACAGTAGTAGTAGTATCAAACCCCTACAGTAGTAGTATCAACCCTTTACAGTAGTAGTAGTATCAACCCTCTACAGTAGTAGTAGTATCAACCCTCTACAGTAGTAGTAGTAGTATCAATCCTCTACAGTAGTAGTAGTATCAACCCTCTACAGCAGTAGTAGTATCAACCCTCTACAGTAGTAGTAGTATAAACCCTCTACAGTAGTACTAGTATCAACCCTCTACAGTAGCAGTATCAACCATCTACAGTAGAAGTAGTATAAGCCCTCTACAGTAGTAGTAGCAGTATCAACCATCTACAGTAGAAGTATTATCAGCCCTCTACAGTAGTAGTAGTAGTATCAACCCTCTACACCAGTAGTAGTATAAATGATCTACAGTAGTAGTAGTATAAGCACCCTACAGTAGTAGTAGTAGTATCAACCTTCTATAGTAGTAGTATAAACACTCTATAGTAGCAGTAGTATCAACTCTCTACAGAAGTAGTAGTATTAACCCTCTACAGTAGTAGTAGTATCAACACTCTACAGCAGTAGTAGTATCAACCTTCTACAGCAGTAGTAGTATAAACCCTCTACAGTAGTAGTTGTATCAACCCTCTACAGCAGTAGTAGTATCAACCCTCTACAGCAGTAGTAGTATCAACCCTCTACAGTAGTAGTAGTATCAACCCTCTACAGTAGAAGCAGTATTAACCCTCTACAGTAGCAGTAGTATCAACACTCTACAGCAGTATCAGTATCAACCCTCTACAGTAGTACTGGTAACAACCCTCTACAGTAGTAGTGGTAACAACCCTCTACAGTAGTAGTAGTATCAACCCTCTACAGTAGTAGTATCAACCCTTTACAGTAGTAGTAGTATCAACCTTCTACAGTAGTGGTGTTAACAACCCTCTACAGTAGTAGTATCAACCCTCTACAGTAGTAGTAGTATCAACCCTCTACAGTAGTAGTGGTAACAACCCTCTACAGTAGTAGTGGTAACAACCCTCTACAGTAGTAGTGGTAACAACCCTCTACAGTAGTAGTGGTAACAACCCTCTACAGTAGTAGTATCAACCCTTTACAGTAGTAGTAGTATCAACCTTCTACAGTAGTGGTGTTAACAACCCTCTACAGTAGTAGTATCAACCCTCTACAGTAGTAGTAGTATCAACCCTCTACAGTAGTAGTAGTATCAACCCTCTACAGTAGTAGTGGTAACAACCCTCTACAGTAGTAGTGGTAACAACCCTCTACAGTAGTAGTGGTAACAACCCTCTACAGTAGTAGTGGTAACAACCCTCTACAGTAGTAGTATCAACCCTTTACAGTAGTAGTAGTATCAACCCCCTACAGTAGTAGTATCAACCCTTTACAGTAGTAGTAGTATCAACCTTCTACAGTAGTGGTGTTAACAACCCTCTACAGTAGTAGTATCAACCCTCTACAGTAGTAGTAGTATCAACCCTCTACAGTAGTAGTATCAACCCCTTTACAGTAGTAGTAGTATCAACCTCTACAGTAGTAGTAGTATCAACCCTCTACAGTAGTAGTAGTATCAACCTCTACAGTAAGTACAGTACAGTAGTAGTATCAACCCTCTACAGTAGTAGTATCAACCCTCTACAGTAGTAGTGGTAACAACCCTCTACAGTAGTAGTAGTATCAACCCCTACAGTAGTAGTAGTATCAACCCCCTACAGTAGTAGTATCAACCCTTTACAGTAGTAGTAGTATCAACCCTCTACAGTAGTACTGGTAACAACCCTCTACAGTAGTAGTGGTAACAACCCTCTACAGTAGTAGTAGTATCAACCCTCTACAGTAGTAGTATCAACCTTTACAGTAGTAGTAGTATCAACCCTCTACAGTAGTAGTATCAACCTCTCTGCAACAGTAGTAGTATAACAACTCTACAGTAGTAGTATCAACCCTCTACAGTAGTAGTATCAACCCTTTACAGTAGTGGTGTTAACAACCCTCTACAGTAGTAGTATCAACCCTCTACAGTAGTAGTAGTATCAACCCTCTACAGTAGTAGTGGTAACAACCCTCTACAGTAGTAGTGGTAACAACCCTCTACAGTAGTAGTGGTAACAACCCTCTACAGTAGTAGTGGTAACAACCCTCTACAGTAGTAGTATCAACCCTTTACAGTAGTAGTAGTATCAACCTTCTACAGTAGTGGTGTTAACAACCCTCTACAGTAGTAGTATCAACCCTCTACAGTAGTAGTAGTATCAACCCTCTACAGTAGTAGTAGTATCAACCCTCTACAGTAGTAGTGGTAACAACCCTCTACAGTAGTAGTGGTAACAACCCTCTACAGCAGTAGTGGTAACAACCCTCTACAGTAGTAGTGGTAACAACCCTCTACAGTAGTAGTATCAACCCTTTACAGTAGTAGTAGTATCAACCTTCTACAGTAGTGGTGTTAACAACCCTCTACAGTAGTAGTATCAACCCTCTACAGTAGTAGTAGTATCAACCCTCTACAGTAGTAGTGGTAACAACCCTCTACAGTAGTAGTATCAACCCTTTACAGTAGTAGTAGTATCAACCCCCTACAGTAGTAGTATCAACCCTTTACAGTAGTAGTAGTATCAACCTTCTACAGTAGTGGTGTTAACAACCCTTTACAGTAGTAGTAGTATCAACCCCCTACAGTAGTAGTATCAACCCTCTACAGTAGTAGTAGTATCAACCCTCTACAGTAGTAGTATCAACCTCTTTACAGTAGTAGTAGTATCAACCCCCTACAGTAGTAGTATCAACCCTTTACAGTAGTAGTAGTATCAACCTCTACAGTAGTAGTATCAACCCTTTACAGTAGTAGTAGTATCAACCCTACAGTAGTAGTATCAACCCTTTACAGTAGTAGTAGTATCAACCCTACAGTAGTAGTATCAACCCTTTACAGTAGTAGTAGTATCAAACCTCTACATTAGTATTATCAACCCTTTACAGTAGTAGTAGTATAAACCCCCTACAGTAGTAGTATCAACCCTTTACAGTAGTAGTAGTATCAACCCCCTACAGTAGTAGTATCAACCCTTTACAGTAGTAGTAGTATCAACCCTTTACAGTAGTAGTAGTATCAACCCTTTACAGTAGTAGTAGTATCAACCCCTACAGTAGTAGTATCAACCCTTTACAGTAGTAGTAGTATCAACCCCCTACAGTAGTAGTATCAACCTTTACAGTAGTAGTAGTATCAACCCCCTACAGTAGTAGTATCAACCCTTTACAGTAGTAGTAGTATCAACCCCTACAGTAGTAGTATCAACCCTTTACAGTAGTAGTAGTATCAACCCCTACAGTAGTAGTATCAACCCTTTACAGTAGTAGTAGTATCAACCCCCTACAGTAGTAGTATCAACCCTTTACAGTAGTAGTAGTATCAACCCCCTACAGTAGTAGTATCAACCCTTTACAGTAGTAGTAGTATCAACCCCCTACAGTAGTAGTATCAACCCTTTACAGTAGTAGTAGTATCAACCCCTACAGTAGTAGTATCAACCTCTACAGTAGTAGTAGTATCAACCCCTACAGTAGTAGTATCAACCCTTACAGTAGTAGTAGTATCAACCCCCTACAGTAGTAGTATCAACCCTTTACAGTAGTAGTAGTATCAACCCCTACAGTAGTAGTATCAACCCTTTACAGTAGTAGTATCAACCCCCCTACAGTAGTAGTATCAACCCTTTACAGTAGTAGTAGTATCAACCCCTACAGTAGTAGTATCAACCCTTTACAGTAGTAGTAGTATCAACCCTCTACAGTAGTAGTAGTATCAACCCTCTACAGTAGTAGTAGTAGTATCAACCTCTACAGTAGTAGTATCAACCCTTTACAGTAGTAGTAGTATCAACCCTCTACAGTAGTAGTATCAACCCTCTACAGTAGTAGTAGTATCAACCCCCTACAGTAGTAGTATCAACCCTCTACAGTAGTAGTAGTATCAACCCCCTACAGTAGTAGTATCAACCCTTTACAGTAGTAGTAGTAGTATCAACCCCCTACAGTAGTAGTATCAACCCTTTACAGTAGTAGTAGTATCAACCCCTACAGTAGTAGTATCAACCTCTACAGTAGTAGTAGTAGTATCAACCCTCTACAGTAGTAGTAGTATCAACCCTTTACAGTAGTAGTAGTATCAGCTCTACAGTAGTAGTATTCAACCCCTTTACAGTAGTAGTAGTATCAACCCCTACAGTAGTAGTAGTATCAACCCTCTACAGTAGTAGTAGTAGTATCAACCCTCTACAGTAGTAGTAGTATCAACCCTTTACAGTAGTAGTAGTATCAACCCCCTACAGTAGTAGTATCAACCCTTTACAGTAGTAGTAGTATCAACCCCCTACAGTAGTAGTATCAACCCTTTACAGTAGTAGTAGTATCAACCCTCTACAGTAGTAGTAGTATCAACCCTCTACAGTAGTAGTAGTAGTATCAATCCTCTACAGTAGTATTAGTATCAACCCTCTACAGCAGTAGTAGTATCAACCCTCTACAGTAGTAGTAGTATAAACCCTCTACAGTAGTACTAGTATCAACCCTCTACAGTAGTAGTAGTATCAACCCTCTACAGTAGAAGTAGTATAAGCCCTCTACAGTAGCAGTAGCAGTATCAACCATCTACAGTAGAAGTAGTATAAGCCCTCTACAGTAGTAGTAGCAGTATCAACAATCTACAGTAGAAGTATTATCAGCCCTCTACAGTAGTAGTAGTAGTATCAACCCTCTACACCAGTAGTAGTATAACTTATCTACAGTAGTAGTAGTAGTATAAGCACTCTACAGTAGTAGTAGTAGTATCAACCTTCTATAGTAGTAGTATAAACACTCTACAGTAGCAGTAGTATCAACTCTCTACAGAAGTAGTAGTATTAACCCTCTACAGTAGTAGTGGTAACAACCCTCTACAGTAGTAGTGGTAACAACCCTCTACAGTAGTAGTAGTATCAAACCCTCTACAGTAGTATTATCAACCCTTTACAGTAGTAGTAGTATCAACCCCCTACAGTAGTAGTATCAACCCTTTACAGTAGTAGTATCAACCCCCTACAGTAGTAGTATCAACCCTTTACAGTAGTAGTAGTATCAACCCTTTACAGTAGTAGTAGTATCAACCCTTTACAGTAGTAGTAGTATCAACCCCCTACAGTAGTAGTATCAACCCTTTACAGTAGTAGTAGTATCAACCCTCTACAGTAGTAGTATCAACCCTCTACAGTAGTAGTAGTATCAACCTCTACAGTAGTAGTATCAACCCTCTACAGTAGTAGTAGTATCAACCCCCTACAGTAGTAGTATCAACCCTTTACAGTAGTAGTAGTAGTATCAACCCTCTACAGTAGTAGTATCAACCCTCTACAGTAGTAGTAGTATCAACCCTCTACAGTAGTAGTATCAACCCTCTACAGTAGTAGTAGTATCAACCCTCTACAGTAGTAGTATCAACCCTCTACAGTAGTAGTAGTATCAACCCTCTACAGTAGTAGTATCAACCCTCTACAGTAGTAGTAGTATCAACCCTCTACAGTAGTAGTATCAAACCTCTACAGTAGTAGTAGTATCAACCCTCTACAGTAGTAGTATCAACCCTCTACAGTAGTAGTAGTATCAACCCTCTACAGTAGTAGTATCAACCCTCTACAGTAGTAGTAGTATCAACCCTCTACAGTAGTAGTATCAACCCTCTACAGTAGTAGTAGTATCAACCCTCTACAGTAGTAGTATCAACCCTCTACAGTAGTAGTAGTATCAACCCTCTACAGTAGCAGTAGTATCAACTCTCTACAGAAGTAGTAGTATTAACCCTCTACAGTAGTAGTAGTATCAACACTCTACAGCAGTAGTAGTATCAACCTTCTACAGCAGTAGTAGTATAAACCCTCTACAGTAGTAGTTGTATCAACCCTCTACAGCAGTAGTAGTATCAACCCTCTACAGCAGTAGTAGTATCAACCCTCTACAGCAGTAGTAGTATCAACCCTCTACAGTACAAGTAGTATCAACCCTCTACAGTACAAGTAGTAGTATCAACCCTCTACAGCAGAAGCAGTATTAACCCTCTACAGTAGCAGTAGTATCAACCCTCTACAGCAGTATCAGTATCAACCCTCTACAGTAGTACTGGTAACAACCCTCTACAGTAGTAGTGGTAACAACCCTCTACAGTAGTAGTAGTATCAACCCTCTACAGTAGTAGTATCAACCCTTTACAGTAGTAGTAGTATCAACCTTCTACAGTAGTGGTGTTAACAACCCTCTACAGTAGTAGTATCAACCCTCTACAGTAGTAGTAGTATCAACCCTCTACAGTAGTAGTGGTAACAACCCTCTACAGTAGTAGTGGTAACAACCCTCTACAGTAGTAGTGGTAACAACCCTCTACAGTAGTAGTAGTATCAAACCTCTACAGTAGTAGTATCAACCCTTTACAGTAGTAGTAGTATAAACCCCCTACAGTAGTAGTATCAACCCTTTACAGTAGTAGTAGTATCAACCCCCTACAGTAGTAGTATCAACCCTTTACAGTAGTAGTAGTATCAACCCTTTACAGTAGTAGTAGTATCAACCCTTTACAGTAGTAGTAGTATCAACCCCCTACAGTAGTAGTATCAACCCTTTACAGTAGTAGTAGTATCAACCCCCTACAGTAGTAGTATCAACCCTATACAGTAGTAGTAGTATCAACCCCCTACAGTAGTAGTATCAACCCTTTACAGTAGTAGTAGTATCAACCCCTACAGTAGTAGTATCAACCCTTTACAGTAGTAGTAGTATCAACCCCTACAGTAGTAGTATCAACCCTTTACAGTAGTAGTAGTATCAACCCCTACAGTAGTAGTATCAACCCTTTACAGTAGTAGTAGTATCAACCCCTACAGTAGTAGTATCAAACCTTTACAGTAGTAGTAGTATCAACCCCTACAGTAGTAGTATCAACCCTTTACAGTAGTAGTAGTATCAACCCCTACAGTAGTAGTATCAACCCTATACAGTAGTAGTAGTATCAACCCCCTACAGTAGTAGTATCAACCCTTTACAGTAGTAGTAGTATCAACCCCTACAGTAGTAGTATCAACCCTTTACAGTAGTAGTAGTATCAACCCCTACAGTAGTAGTATCAACCCTTTACAGTAGTAGTAGTATCAACCCCCTACAGTAGTAGTATCAACCCTTTACAGTAGTAGTAGTATCAACCCCCTACAGTAGTAGTATCAACCCTTTACAGTAGTAGTAGTATCAACCCCCTACAGTAGTAGTATCAACCCTTTACAGTAGTAGTAGTATCAACCCCTACAGTAGTAGTATCAACCCTTTACAGTAGTAGTAGTATCAACCCCTACAGTAGTAGTATCAACCCTTTACAGTAGTAGTAGTATCAACCCCTACAGTAGTAGTATCAACCCTTTACAGTAGTAGTAGTATCAACCCCTACAGTAGTAGTATCAACCCTTTACAGTAGTAGTAGTATCAACCCCCTACAGTAGTAGTATCAACCCTTTACAGTAGTAGTAGTATCAACCCCCTACAGTAGTAGTATCAACCCTTTACAGTAGTAGTAGTATCAACCCCTACAGTAGTAGTATCAACCCTTTACAGTAGTAGTAGTATCAACCCCCTACAGTAGTAGTATCAACCCTTTACAGTAGTAGTAGTATCAACCCCTACAGTAGTAGTATCAACCCTTTACAGTAGTAGTAGTATCAACCCCTACAGTAGTAGTATCAACCCTTTACAGTAGTAGTAGTATCAACCCCTACAGTAGTAGTATCAACCCTTTACAGTAGTAGTAGTATCAACCCCTACAGTAGTAGTATCAACCCTTTACAGTAGTAGTAGTATCAACCTCTACAGTAGTAGTAGTATCAACCCTTTACAGTAGTAGTAGTATCAACCCCCTACAGTAGTAGTATCAACCCTTTACAGTAGTAGTATCAACCCCTACAGTAGAAGTAGTATCAGCCCTCTACAGTAGCAGTAGTAGTATCAACCATCTACAGTAGTAGTAGTATCAACCCTTTACAGTAGTAGTAGTAGTATCAACCCCTACAGTAGTAGTATCAACCCTTTACAGTAGTAGTAGTATCAACCCCTACAGTAGTAGTATCAACCCCTTTACAGTAGTAGTAGTATCAACCCTCTACAGTAGTAGTAGTAGTATCAACTCCTCTACAGTAGTAGTAGTATCAACCCCTACAGTAGTAGTATCAACCCTTTACAGTAGTAGTAGTATCAACCCCTACAGTAGTAGTAGTATCAACCCTTTACAGTAGTAGTAGTATCAACCTCTACAGTAGTAGTAGTATCAACCCTTTACAGTAGTAGTATCAACCCTCTACAGTAGTAGTAGTATCAACCCTCTACAGTAGTAGTAGTAGTATCAATCCTCTACAGTAGTAGTAGTATCAACCCTCTACAGCAGTAGTAGTATCAACCCTCTACAGTAGTAGTAGTATAAACCCTCTACAGTAGTACTAGTATCAACCCTCTACAGTAGCAGTATCAACCATCTACAGTAGAAGTAGTATAAGCCCTCTACAGTAGTAGTAGCAGTATCAACCATCTACAGTAGAAGTAGTATAAGCCCTCTACAGTAGTAGTAGCAGTATCAACCCTCTACAGTAGAAGTATTTTCAGCCCTCTACAGTAGTAGTAGTAGTATCAACCCTCTACACCAGTAGTAGTATAAATGATCTACAGTAGTAGTAGTATAAGCACCCTACAGTAGTAGTAGTAGTATCAACCTTCTATAGTAGTAGTATAAACACTCTATAGTAGCAGTAGTATCAACTCTCTACAGAAGTAGTAGTATTAACCCTCTACAGTAGTAGTAGTATCAACACTCTACAGCAGTAGTAGTATCAACCTTCTACAGCAGTAGTAGTATAAACCCTCTACAGTAGTAGTTGTATCAACCCTCTACAGCAGTAGTAGTATCAACCCTCTACAGCAGTAGTAGTATCAACCCTCTACAGCAGTAGTAGTATCAACCCTCTACAGTACAAGTAGTATCAACCCTCTACAGTACAAGTAGTAGTATCAACCCTCTACAGCAGTAGCAGTATTAACCCTCTACAGTAGTAGTAGTAGTATCAACCCTCTACAGTAGTAGTATCAACCCTCTACAGCAGTAGTAGTATCAACCCTCTACAGTAGTAGTAGTATCAACCCTCTACAGTAGTAGTATCAACCCTTTACAGTAGTAGTAGTATCAACCCCTACAGTAGTAGTATCAACCCTTTACAGTAGTAGTAGTATCAACCCTCTACAGTAGTAGTATCAACCCTTTACAGTAGTAGTAGTATCAACCCCTACAGTAGTAGTATCAACCCTTTACAGTAGTAGTAGTAGTATCAACCCTCTACAGTAGTAGTATCAACCCTTTACAGTAGTAGTAGTATCAACCCCCTACAGTAGTAGTATCAACCCTTTACAGTAGTAGTAGTATCAACCCCCTACAGTAGTAGTATCAACCCTTTACAGTAGTAGTAGTAGTATCAACCCCTATAGTAGTAGTATCAACCCTTTACAGTAGTAGTAGTATCAACCCCCTACAGTAGTAGTATCAACCCTTTACAGTAGTAGTAGTATCAACCCCCTACAGTAGTAGTATCAACCCTTTACAGTAGTAGTAGTATCAACCCCCTACAGTAGTAGTATCAACCCTTTACAGTAGTAGTAGTATCAACCCCTACAGTAGTAGTATCAACCCTTTACAGTAGTAGTAGTATCAACCCCCTACAGTAGTAGTATCAACCCTTTACAGTAGTAGTAGTATCAACCCCTACAGTAGTAGTATCAACCCTTTACAGTAGTAGTAGTATCAACCCCTACAGTAGTAGTAGTATCAACCCTTTACAGTAGTAGTGGTATCAACCCCCTACAGTAGTAGTATCAACCCTTTACAGTAGTAGTAGTATCAACCCTCTACAGTAGTAGTATCAACCCTTTACAGTAGTAGTATCAACTCCTCTACAGTAGTAGTAGTATCAACCCTTTACAGTAGTAGTAGTAGTAGTAGTATCAACCCTTACAGTAGTAGTATATAAACCTCTACAGTAGTAGTATCAACCCTACAGTAGTAGTATCAACCTCTTTACAGTAGTAGTAGTATCAACCCCCTACAGTAGTAGTATCAACCCTTACAGTAGTAGTAGTATCAACCCCTACAGTAGTAGTATCAACCCTTTACAGTAGTAGTAGTATCAACCCCTACAGTAGTAGTATCAACCCTTTACAGTAGTAGTATCAACCCCCTACAGTAGTAGTATCAACTTTTACAGTAGTAGTAGTATCAACCCCCTACAGTAGTAGTATCAACCCTTTACAGTAGTAGTAGTATCAACCCCTACAGTAGTAGTATCAACCCTTTACAGTAGTAGTAGTATCAACCCCTACAGTAGTAGTATCAACCCTTTACAGTAGTAGTAGTATCAACCCCCTACAGTAGTAGTATCAACCCTTTACAGTAGTAGTAGTATCAACCCTACAGTAGTAGTATCAACCCTTTACAGTAGTAGTAGTATCAACCCCTACAGTAGTAGTATCAACCTCTTTACAGTAGTAGTATCAACCCTAGTAGTAGTATCAACCCCTACAGTAGTAGTATCAACCCTACAGTAGTAGTAGTATCAACCCTACAGTAGTAGTAGTATCAACCCCTACAGTAGTAGTATCAACCCTTTACAGTAGTAGTATCAACCCTACAGTAGTAGTATCAAACCTTTACAGTAGTAGTAGTATCAACCCCCTACAGTAGTAGTATCAACCCTTTACAGTAGTAGTATCAACCCTACAGTAGTAGTATCAACCCTTTACAGTAGTAGTAGTATCAACCCCTACAGTAGTAGTATCAACCCTTTACAGTAGTAGTAGTATCAACCCCCTACAGTAGTAGTATCAACCCTTTACAGTAGTAGTAGTATCAACCCCCTACAGTAGTAGTATCAACCCTTTACAGTAGTAGTAGTATCAACCCCTACAGTAGTAGTATCAACCCTTTACAGTAGTAGTAGTATCAACCCCCTACAGTAGTAGTATCAACCCTTTACAGTAGTAGTAGTATCAACCCCTACAGTAGTAGTATCAACCCTTTACAGTAGTAGTAGTATCAACCCCCTACAGTAGTAGTATCAACCCTTTACAGTAGTAGTAGTATCAACCCCCTACAGTAGTAGTATCAACCCTTTACAGTAGTAGTAGTATCAACCCCTACAGTAGTAGTATCAACCCTTTACAGTAGTAGTAGTATCAACCCCTACAGTAGTAGTATCAACCCTTTACAGTAGTAGTAGTATCAACCCCCTCTACAGTAGTAGTATCAACCCTTTACAGTAGTAGTAGTATCAACCCCCTACAGTAGTAGTATCAACCCTTTACAGTAGTAGTAGTATCAACCCCTACAGTAGTAGTATCAACCTCTTTACAGTAGTAGTAGTATCAACCCCTACAGTAGTAGTATCAACCTTTACAGTAGTAGTAGTATCAACCCCCTACAGTAGTAGTATCAACCCTTTACAGTAGTAGTAGTAGTATCAACCCCCTACAGTAGTAGTATCAACCCTTTACAGTAGTAGTAGTATCAACCCCCTACAGTAGTAGTATCAACCCTTTACAGTAGTAGTAGTATCAACCCCCTACAGTAGTAGTATCAACCCTTTACAGTAGTAGTAGTATCAACCCCCTACAGTAGTAGTATCAACCCTTTACAGTAGTAGTAGTATCAACCCCTACAGTAGTAGTATCAACCTTTACAGTAGTAGTAGTATCAACCCCCTACAGTAGTAGTAGTATCAACCCTTTACAGTAGTAGTAGTATCAACCCCCTACAGTAGTAGTATCAACCCTTTACAGTAGTAGTATCAACCCCCTACAGTAGTAGTATCAACCCTTTACAGTAGTAGTAGTATCAACCCCCTACAGTAGTAGTATCAACCCTCTACAGTAGTAGTATCAACCCTTTACAGTAGTAGTAGTATCAACCCTTTACAGTAGTAGTAGTATCAACCCCTACAGTAGTAGTATCAACCCTTTACAGTAGTAGTAGTATCAACCCCTACAGTAGTAGTATCAACCCTTTACAGTAGTAGTAGTATCAACCCCCTACAGTAGTAGTATCAACCCTTTACAGTAGTAGTAGTATCAACCCTACAGTAGTAGTATCAACCCTTTACAGTAGTAGTAGTATCAACCCCTACAGTAGTAGTATCAACCCTTTACAGTAGTAGTAGTATCAACCCCTACAGTAGTAGTATCAACCCTTTACAGTAGTAGTAGTATCAACCCCCTACAGTAGTAGTATCAACCCTTTACAGTAGTAGTAGTATCAACCCCTACAGTAGTAGTATCAACCCTTTACAGTAGTAGTAGTATCAACCCCTACAGTAGTAGTATCAACCCTTTACAGTAGTAGTAGTATCAACCCCTACAGTAGTAGTATCAACCCTTTACAGTAGTAGTAGTATCAACCCCCTACAGTAGTAGTATCAACCCTTTACAGTAGTAGTAGTATCAACCCCTACAGTAGTAGTATCAACCCTTTACAGTAGTAGTAGTATCAACCCTCTACAGTAGTAGTAGTATCAACCCTTTACAGTAGTAGTAGTAGTATCAATCCTCTACAGTAGTAGTATCAACCCTTTACAGCAGTAGTAGTATCAACCCTCTACAGTAGTAGTAGTATCAACCCTCTACAGTAGTAGTAGTATCAACCCTCTACAGTAGTAGTAGTATCAACCCTCTACAGTAGTAGTAGTATCAACCCCCTACAGTAGTAGTATCAACCCTCTACAGTAGTAGTAGTATAAGCCCTCTACAGTAGTAGTAGCAGTATCAACAATCTACAGTAGAAGTATTATCAGCCCTCTACAGTAGTAGTAGTAGTATCAACCCTCTACACCAGTAGTAGTATAACTTATCTACAGTAGTAGTAGTAGTATAAGCACTCTACAGTAGTAGTAGTAGTATCAACCTTCTAAAGTAGTAGTATAAACACTCTACAGTAGCAGTAGTATCAACTCTCTACAGAAGTAGTAGTATTAACCCTCTACAGTAGTAGTAGTATCAACCCTCTACAGTAGTAGTAGTAGTATCAACCCTCTACAGCAGTAGTAGTATCAACCCTCTACAGCAGTAGTAGTATCAACCCTCTACAGTAGAAGTAGTATCAACCCTCTACAGTAAGTAGTAGTATCAACCCTCTACAGCAGTAGTATCAACCCTCTACAGCAATAGTAGTATCAACCCTCTACAGTAGTAGTATCAACCTCTACAGTAGTAGTAGTATCAACCCTCTACACCAGTAGTAGTATAACTTATCTACAGTAGTAGTAGTAGTATAAGCACTCTACAGTAGTAGTAGTAGTATCAACCTTCTAAAGTAGTAGTATAAACACTCTACAGTAGCAGTAGTATCAACTCTCTACAGAAGTAGTAGTAGTATTAACCTCTACAGTAGTAGTAGTAGTAGTAGTAGTATCAACCCTCTACAGTAGTAGTAGTAGTATCAACCCTCTACAGCAGTAGTATTATCAACCCTCTACAGCAGTAGTAGTATCAACCCTCTACAGTACAAGTAGTATCAACCCTCTACAGTACAAGTAGTAGTATCAACCCTCTACAGCAATAGCAGTATCAACCCTTTACAGTAGTAGTATCAACCCTCTACAGTAGTAGTAGTATCAACCCTCTACAGTAGTAGTAGTAGTATCAATCCTCTACAGTAGTAGTAGTATCAACCCTCTACAGCAGTAGTAGTATCAACCCTCTACAGTAGTAGTAGTATAAACCCTCTACAGTAGTAGTAGCAGTATCAACCCTCTACAGTAGAAGTATTTTCAGCCCTCTACAGTAGTAGTAGTAGTATCAACCCTCTACACCAGTAGTAGTATAAATGATCTACAGTAGTAGTAGTATAAGCACCCTACAGTAGTAGTAGTAGTATCAACCCTCTACAGTAGTAGTAGTATAAACACTCTACAGTAGCAGTAGTATCAACTCTCTACAGAAGTAGTAGTATTAAACCTCTACAGTAGTAGTAGTATAAACACTCTACAGTAGTAGCAGTAGTATCAATCTCTAGTAGAGTAGTAGTATTAACCCTCTACAGTAGTAGTGGTAACAACCCTCTACAGTAGTAGTGGTAACAACCCTCTACAGTAGTAGTAGTATCAAACCTCTACAGTAGTAGTATCAACCCTTTACAGTAGTAGTAGTATAAACCCCCTACAGTAGTAGTATCAACCCTTTACAGTAGTAGTATCAACCCCCTACAGTAGTAGTATCAACCCTTTACAGTAGTAGTAGTATCAACCCTTTACAGTAGTAGTAGTATCAACCCTTTACAGTAGTAGTAGTATCAACCCCCTACAGTAGTAGTATCAACCCTTTACAGTAGTAGTAGTATCAACCCCCTACAGTAGTAGTATCAACCCTATACAGTAGTAGTAGTATCAACCCCCTACAGTAGTAGTATCAACCCTTTACAGTAGTAGTAGTATCAACCCCCTACAGTAGTAGTATCAACCCTTTACAGTAGTAGTAGTATCAACCCCTACAGTAGTAGTATCAACCCTTTACAGTAGTAGTAGTATCAACCCCCTACAGTAGTAGTATCAACCCTTTACAGTAGTAGTAGTATCAACCCCCTACAGTAGTAGTATCAAACCTTTACAGTAGTAGTAGTATCAACCCCCTACAGTAGTAGTATCAACCCTTTACAGTAGTAGTAGTATCAACCCCCTACAGTAGTAGTATCAAACCTTTACAGTAGTAGTAGTATCAACCCCCTACAGTAGTAGTATCAACCCTTTACAGTAGTAGTAGTATCAACGCTTTACAGTAGTAGTATCAACCCTCTACAGTAGTAGTAGTATCAACCCCCTACAGTAGTAGTATCAACCCTTTACAGTAGTAGTAGTATCAACCCCCTACAGTACAAGTAGTATCAACCCTCTACAGTACAAGTAGTAGTATCAACCCTCTACAGCAGAAGCAGTATTAACTCTCTACAGAAGTAGTAGTATTATCCCTCTACAGTAGTCGTAGTATCAACACTCTACAGCAGTAGTAGTATCAACCTTCTACAGCAGTAGTAGTATAAACCCTCTACAGTAGTAGTAGTATCAACCCTCTACAGCAGTAGTAGTATCAACCCTCTACAGCAGTAGTAGTATCAACCCTCTACAGCAGTAGTAGTATCAACCCTCTACAGTACAAGTAGTATCAACCCTCTACAGTACAAGTAGTAGTATCAACCCTCTACAGCAGAAGCAGTATTAACCCTCTACAGTAGCAGTAGTATCAACCCTCTACAGCAGTATCAGTATCAACCCTCTTCAGTAGTACTGGTAACAACCCTCTACAGTAGTAGTGGTAACAACCCTCTACAGTAGTAGTAGTATCAACCCTCTACAGTAGTAGTATCAACCCTTTACAGTAGTAGTAGTATCAACCTTCTACAGTAGTGGTGTTAACAACCCTCTACAGTAGTAGTATCAACCCTCTACAGTAGTAGTAGTATCAACCCTCTACAGTAGTAGTGGTAACAACCCTCTACATTAGTAGTGGTAACAACCCTCTACAGTAGTAGTGGTAACAACCCTCTACAGTAGTAGTAGTATCAAACCTCTACAGTAGTAGTATCAACCCTTTACAGTAGTAGTAGTATAAACCCCCTACAGTAGTAGTATCAACCCTTTACAGTAGTAGTAGTATCAACCCCTACAGTAGTAGTATCAACCCTTTACAGTAGTAGTAGTATCAACCCTTTACAGTAGTAGTAGTATCAACCCTTTACAGTAGTAGTAGTATCAACCCCTACAGTAGTAGTATCAACCCTTTACAGTAGTAGTAGTATCAACCCCCTACAGTAGTAGTATCAACCCTATACAGTAGTAGTAGTATCAACCCCTACAGTAGTAGTATCAACCCTTTACAGTAGTAGTAGTATCAACCCCCTACAGTAGTAGTATCAACCCTTTACAGTAGTAGTAGTATCAACCCCTACAGTAGTAGTATCAACCCTTTACAGTAGTAGTAGTATCAACCCCCTACAGTAGTAGTATCAACCCTTTACAGTAGTAGTAGTATCAACCCCCTACAGTAGTAGTATCAAACCTTTACAGTAGTAGTAGTATCAACCCCCTACAGTAGTAGTATCAACCCTTTACAGTAGTAGTAGTATCAACGCTTTACAGTAGTAGTATCAACCCTCTACAGTAGTAGTAGTATCAACCCCCTACAGTAGTAGTATCAACCCTTTACAGTAGTAGAAGTATCAACCCCTACAGTAGTAGTATCAACCCTTTACAGTAGTAGTAGTATCAACCCCCTACAGTAGTAGTATCAACCCTTTACAGTAGTAGTAGTATCAACCCCCTACAGTAGTAGTATCAACCCTATACAGTAGTAGAAGTATCAACCCCTACAGTAGTAGTATCAACCCTATACAGTAGTAGAAGTATCAACCCCCTACAGTAGTAGTATCAACCCTTTACAGTAGTAGTAGTATCAACCCCCTACAGTAGTAGTATCAACCCTTTACAGTAGTAGTAGTATCAACCCCCTACAGTAGTAGTATCAACCCTTTACAGTAGTAGTAGTATCAACCCCCTACAGTAGTAGTATCAACCCTTTACAGTAGTAGTAGTATCAACCCCTACAGTAGTAGTATCAACCCTTTACAGTAGTAGTAGTATCAACCCCCTACAGTAGTAGTATCAACCCTTTACAGTAGTAGTAGTATCAACCCCCTACAGTAGTAGTATCAACCCTTTACAGTAGTAGTAGTATCAACCCCTACAGTAGTAGTATCAACCCTTTACAGTAGTAGTAGTATCAACCCCTTCAGTAGTAGTATCAACCCTTTACAGTAGTAGTAGTATCAACCCCCTACAGTAGTAGTATCAACCCTTTACAGTAGTAGTAGTATCAACCCCTACAGTAGTAGTATCAACCCTTTACAGTAGTAGTAGTATCAACCCCCTACAGTAGTAGTATCAACCCTTTACAGTAGTAGTAGTATCAACCCCCTACAGTAGTAGTAACAACCCTTTACAGTAGTAGTAGTATCAACCCCCTACAGTAGTAGTATCAACCCTTTACAGTAGTAGTAGTATCAACCCCCTACAGTAGTAGTATCAACCCTTTACAATAGTAGTATCAACCCCCTACAGTAGTAGTATCAACCCTCTACAGTAGTAGTAGTATCAACCCCCTACAGTAGTAGTATCAACCCTTTAGAGTAGTAGTAGTAGTATCAACCCCCTACAGTAGTAGTATCAACCCTTTACAGTAGTAGTAGTATCAACCCCCTACAGTAGTAGTATCAACCCTTTACAGTAGTAGTAATAGTATCAACCCCCTACAGTAGTAGTATCAACCCTTTACAGAAGTAGAAGTATCAACCCCCTACAGTAGTAGTATCAACCCTTTACAGTAGTAGTAGTATCAACCCCCTACAGTAGTAGTATCAACCCTTTACAGTAGTAGTAGTATCAACCCCCTACAGTAGTAGTATCAACCCTTTACAGTAGTAGTATCAAACCCCTACAGTAGTAGTATCAACCCTTTAAAGTAGTAGTATCAACCCTTTACAGTAGTAGTAGTATCAACCCTTTACAGTAGTAGTTGTAACAACCCCTACAGTAGCAGTAGTATAAACCCTCTACAGTAGTACTAGTAGCAACCCTCTGCAGTAGCAGTATCAACCCTCTACAGTAGAAGTAGTATAAGCCCTCTACAGTAGTAGTAGCAGTATCAACCCTCTCCAGTAGAAGTATTATCAGCACTCTACAGTAGTAGTAGTAGTATCAACCCTCTACACCAGTAATAGTATAAATTATCTACAGTAGTAGTAGTATAAGCACTCTACAGTAGTAGTAGTAGTATCAACCTTCTATAGTAGTAGTATAAACACTCTACAGTAGCAGTAGTATCAACTCTCTACAGAAGTAGTAGTATTAACCCTCTACAGTAGTAGTAGTATCAACACTCTACAGCAGTAGTAGTATCAACCTTCTACAGCAGTTGTAGTATCAACCCTCTACAGTAGTAGTAGTATTAACCCTCTACAGTAGTAGTGGTAACAACCCTCTACAGTAGTAGTGGTAACAACCCTCTACAGTAGTAGTAGTATCAAACCTCTACAGTAGTAGTATCAACCCCCTACAGTAGTAGTATCAACCCTTTACAGTAGTAGTAGTATCAAACCCCTACAGTAGTAGTATCAACCCTTTACAGTAGTAGTATCAACTCTTTACAGTAGTAGTAGTATCAACCCTTTACAGTAGTAGTAGTATCAACCCCTACAGTAGTAGTATCAACCCTTTACAGTAGTAGAAGTATCAACCCCTACAGTAGTAGTATCAACCCTATACAGTAGTAGTATTATCAACCCCTACAGTAGTAGTATCAACCCTTTACAGTAGTAGTAGTATCAACCCCTACAGTAGTAGTATCAACCCTTTACAGTAGTAGAAGTATCAACCCCTACAGTAGTAGTATCAACCCTTTACAGTAGTAGTAGTATCAACCCCCCTACAGTAGTAGTATCAACCCTTTACAGTAGTAGTATCAACCCCTACAGTAGTAGTATCAACCCTTTACAGTAGTAGTAGTAGTATCAACCCCCTAGAGTAGTAGTATCAACCCTTTACAGTAGTAGTAGTATCAACCCCCTACAGTAGTAGTATCAACCCTTTACAGTAGTAGTAGTATCAACCCCCTACAGTAGTAGTATCAACCCTTTACAGTAGTAGTAGTATCAACCCCCTACAGTAGTAGTATCAACTCTTTACAGTAGTAGTAATAGTATCAACCCCCTACAGTAGTAGTATCAACCCTTTACAGTAGTAGTAGTATCAACCCCCTACAGTAGTAGTATCAACCCTTTACAGTAGTAGTAGTATCAAACCCCTACAGTAGTAGTATCAACCCTTTAAAGTAGTAGTATCAACCCTTTACAGTAGTAGTAGTATCAACCCTTTACAGTAGTAGTTGTAACAACCCCCTACAGTAGTAGTAGTATAAACCCTCTACAGTAGTACTAGTAGCAACCCTCTACAGTAGCAGTATCAACCCTCTACAGTAGAAGTAGTATAAGCCCTCTACAGTAGTAGTAGCAGTATCAACCCTCTCCAGTAGAAGTATTATCAGCACTCTACAGTAGTAGTAGTAGTATCAACCCTCTACACCAGTAGTAGTATACATTATCTACAGTAGTAGTAGTATAAGCACTCTACAGTAGTAGTAGTAGTATCAACCTTCTATAGTAGTAGTATAAACACTCTACAGTAGCAGTAGTATCAACTCTCTACAGAAGTAGTAGTATTAACCCTCTACAGTAGTAGTAGTATCAACACTCTACAGCAGTAGTAGTATCAACCTTCTACAGCAGTTGTAGTATCAACCCTCTACAGTAGTAGTAGTATTAACCCTCTACAGTAGCAGTAGTATCAACCCTCTACAGAAGTAGTAGTATCAAAACTCTACAGCAGTAGTAGAATCAACCCTCTACAGCAATAGTAGTATCAACCCTCTACAGTAGTAGTAGTTTCAAGCCTCTACAGTAGTAGTAGTATCAACCCTCTACACCAGTAGTAGTATAAATTCTCTACAGTAGTAGTAGTATAAGCACTCTACAGTAGTAGTAGTAGTATCAACCTTCTATAGTAGTAGTATAAACACTCTACAGTAGCAGTAGTATCAACTCTCTACAGAAGTAGTTGTATTAACCCTCTACAGTAGTAGTATCAACACTTTACAGTAGTAGTAGATTCAACCTTCTACAGTAGTAGTGGTAACAACCCTCTACAGTAGTAGTATCAACCCTTTACAGTAGTAGTAGTATCAACCCTCTACAGTAGTAGTGGTAACAACCCTCTACAGTAGTAGTGGTAACAACCCTCTACAGTAGTAGTAGTATCAAACCTCTACAGTAGTAGTATCAACCCCCTACAGTAGTAGTATCAACCCTTTACAGTAGTAGTATCAACCCCCTACAGTAGTAGTATCAACCCTTTACAGTAGTAGTAGTATCAACCCCCTAGAGTAGTAGTATCAACCCTTTACAGTAGTAGTAGTATCAACCCCCTACAGTAGTAGTATCAACCCTTTACAGTAGTAGTAGTATCAACCCCTACAGTAGTAGTATCAACCCTTTACAGTAGTAGTATCAACCCCCTACAGTAGTAGTATCAACCCTTTACAGTAGTAGTAGTATCAACCCCCTACAGTAGTAGTATCAACCCTTTACAGTAGTAGTAGTATCAACCCCTACAGTAGTAGTATCAACCCTTTACAGTAGTAGTAGTATCAACCCCCTACAGTAGTAGTATCAACCCTTTACAGTAGTAGTAGTATCAACCCCCTACAGTAGTAGTATCAACCCTTTACAGTAGTAGTAGTATCAACCCCCTACAGTAGTAGTATCAACCCTTTACAGTAGTAGTATCAAACCCCTACAGTAGTAGTATCAACCCTTTAAAGTAGTAGTATCAACCCTTTACAGTAGTAGTAGTATCAACCCTTTACAGTAGTAGTTGTAACAACCCCCTACAGTAGCAGTAGTATAAACCCTCTACAGTAGTACTAGTAGCAACCCTCTGCAGTAGCAGTATCAACCCTCTACAGTAGAAGTAGTATAAGCCCTCTACAGTAGTAGTAGCAGTATCAACCCTCTCCAGTAGAAGTATTATCAGCACTCTACAGTAGTAGTAGTAGTATCAACCCTCTACACCAGTAATAGTATAAATTATCTACAGTAGTAGTAGTATAAGCACTCTACAGTAGTAGTAGTAGTATCAACCTTCTATAGTAGTAGTATAAACACTCTACAGTAGCAGTAGTATCAACTCTCTACAGAAGTAGTAGTATTAACCCTCTACAGTAGTAGTAGTATCAACACTCTACAGCAGTAGTAGTATCAACCTTCTACAGCAGTTGTAGTATCAACCCTCTACAGTAGTAGTAGTATTAACCCTCTACAGTAGTAGTGGTAACAACCCTCTACAGTAGTAGTGGTAACAACCCTCTACAGTAGTAGTAGTATCAAACCTCTACAGTAGTAGTATCAACCCCCTACAGTAGTAGTATCAACCCTTTACAGTAGTAGTAGTATCAAACCCCTACAGTAGTAGTATCAACCCTTTACAGTAGTAGTATCAACTCTTTACAGTAGTAGTAGTATCAACCCTTTACAGTAGTAGTAGTATCAACCCCCTACAGTAGTAGTATCAACCCTTTACAGTAGTAGAAGTATCAACCCCCTACAGTAGTAGTATCAACCCTATACAGTAGTAGTATTATCAACCCCCTACAGTAGTAGTATCAACCCTTTACAGTAGTAGTAGTATCAACCCCCTACAGTAGTAGTATCAACCCTTTACAGTAGTAGAAGTATCAACCCCCTACAGTAGTAGTATCAACCCTTTACAGTAGTAGTAGTATCAACCCCCTACAGTAGTAGTATCAACCCTTTACAGTAGTAGTATCAACCCCCTACAGTAGTAGTATCAACCCTTTACAGTAGTAGTAGTATCAACCCCCTAGAGTAGTAGTATCAACCCTTTACAGTAGTAGTAGTATCAACCCCCTACAGTAGTAGTATCAACCCTTTACAGTAGTAGTAGTATCAACCCCCTACAGTAGTAGTATCAACCCTTTACAGTAGTAGTAGTATCAACCCCTACAGTAGTAGTATCAACTCTTTACAGTAGTAGTAATAGTATCAACCCCCTACAGTAGTAGTATCAACCCTTTACAGTAGTAGTAGTATCAACCCCCTACAGTAGTAGTATCAACCCTTTACAGTAGTAGTAGTATCAAACCCCTACAGTAGTAGTATCAACCCTTTAAAGTAGTAGTATCAACCCTTTACAGTAGTAGTAGTATCAACCCTTTACAGTAGTAGTTGTAACAACCCCCTACAGTAGTAGTAGTATAAACCCTCTACAGTAGTACTAGTAGCAACCCTCTACAGTAGCAGTATCAACCCTCTACAGTAGAAGTAGTATAAGCCCTCTACAGTAGTAGTAGCAGTATCAACCCTCTCCAGTAGAAGTATTATCAGCACTCTACAGTAGTAGTAGTAGTATCAACCCTCTACACCAGTAGTAGTATACATTATCTACAGTAGTAGTAGTATAAGCACTCTACAGTAGTAGTAGTAGTATCAACCTTCTATAGTAGTAGTATAAACACTCTACAGTAGCAGTAGTATCAACTCTCTACAGAAGTAGTAGTATTAACCCTCTACAGTAGTAGTAGTATCAACACTCTACAGCAGTAGTAGTATCAACCTTCTACAGCAGTTGTAGTATCAACCCTCTACAGTAGTAGTAGTATTAACCCTCTACAGTAGCAGTAGTATCAACCCTCTACAGAAGTAGTAGTATCAAAACTCTACAGCAGTAGTAGAATCAACCCTCTACAGCAATAGTAGTATCAACCCTCTACAGTAGTAGTAGTTTCAAGCCTCTACAGTAGTAGTAGTATCAACCCTCTACACCAGTAGTAGTATAAATTCTCTACAGTAGTAGTAGTATAAGCACTCTACAGTAGTAGTAGTAGTATCAACCTTCTATAGTAGTAGTATAAACACTCTACAGTAGCAGTAGTATCAACTCTCTACAGAAGTAGTTGTATTAACCCTCTACAGTAGTAGTAGTATCAACATTCTACAGCAGTAGTAGTATCAACCTTCTACAGCAGTTGTAGTATCAACCCTCTACAGTAGTAGTAGTATTATCAACCCTCTACAGCAGTAGTATTATCAACCCTCTACAGCAGTAGTAGTATCAACCCTCTACAGTACAAGTAGTATCAACCCTCTACAGTACAAGTAGTAGTATCAACCCTCTACATCAGTAGCAGTATCAACCCTTTACAGTAGTAGTATTAACCCTCTACAGTAGCAGAAGTATCAACCCTCTACAGAAGTAGTAGTATCAACACTCTACAGCAGTAGTAGTATCAACACTCTACAGCAGTAGTAGTATTAACCCTCTACAGTAGTAGTAGTATCAAACCTCTACAGCAGTATTAGTATCAACCCTCTACAGTAGTAGTAGTTTCAAGCCTCTACAGTAGTAGTAGTATCAACCCTCTACACCAGTAGTAGTATAAATTCTCTACAGTAGTAGTAGTATAAGCCCTCTACAGTAGTAGTACTAGTATCAACCCTCTACAGCAGTAGCAGTATCAGCCCTCTACAGTAGCAGTAGTATCAACTCTCTACAGAAGTAGTAGTATTAAACCTCTACAGTAGTAGTAGTATCAACACTCTACAGCAGTAGTAGTATCAACACTCTACATTAGTAGTTGTATCAACCCTCTACAGTAGTAGTAGTATTAACCCTCTACAGTGGTAGTAGTATCAACCCTCTACAGCAGTAGCAGTATCAAACCTCTACAGTAGCAGTAGTATCAACCCTCTACAGCAGTTGTAGTATCAACCCTCTACAGTAGTAGTAGTAGTATCAACCCTCTACACCAGTAGTAGTATAAAATCTCTACAGTAGTAGTAGTATAAGCCCTCTACAGTAGAGGTACTAGTATCATTCCTCTACAGCAGTAGCAGTATCAACACTCTACAGTAGCAGTAGTATCAACTCTCTACAGTAGTAGTAGTATTAACCCTCTACAGTAGTAGTAGTATCAACCCCCTACAGTAGTAGTATCAACCCTTTACAGTAGTAGTAGTATCAACCCCCTAAAGTAGTAGTATCAACCCTTTACAGTATTAGTAGTATCAACCCCCTACAGTAGTAGAACCAACCCTTTACAGTAGTAGTATCAACCCCCTACAGTAGTAGTATCAACCCTTTACAGTAGTAGTAGTATCAACCCCCTACAGTAGTAGTATCAAAACTTTACAGTAGTTGTAGTAGTATCAACCCCTACAGTAGTAGTATCAACCCTTTACAGTAGTAGTAGTATCAACCCCGTACAGTAGTAGTAGTATCAACCCTCTAAAGTAGTAGTAGTATCAGCCCCGTACAGTAGTAGTATTTACCCTCTACAGTAGTAGTAGTAGAATCAACCCTCTAGAGCAGTAGTAGTATCAACACCATGCAGTAGTAGTAGTAGTAGTATCAACCCTCTACAGTAGTAGAAGTATCAACCCACTACAGTAGTAGTAGTATCAACCCTCTACAGTAGTAGTAGTATCAACCCTCTACAGTAGTAGTAGTATTAACCCTCTACAGTAGTAGTAGTAGTATCCCTCTAAAGTAGCAGTAGTAGTATCAACCCTCTACAGCAGTAGTAGTATCAACTCTCTACAGCAGTAGCAGTATTAACCCTCTACAGTAGAGGTACTAGTATCATTCCTCTTCAGCAGTAGCAGTATCAACACTCTACAGTAGCAGTAGTATCAACTCTCTACAGAAGTAGTAGTATTAACCCTCTACAGTAGTAGTAGTATCAACCCCCTACAGTAGTAGTATCAACCCTTTACAGTAGTAGTAGTATCAACCCCCTAAAGTAGTAGTATCAACCCTTTACAGTATTAGTAGTATCAACCCCCTACAGTAGTAGAACCAACCCTTTACAGTAGTAGAACCAACCCTTTACAGTAGTAGTATCAACCCCCTACAGTAGTAGTATCAACCCTTTACAGTAGTAGTAGTATCAACCCCCTAAAGTAGTAGTATCAACCCTTTACAGTAGTAGTAGTATCAACCCCGTACAGTAGTAGTATCAACCCTCTACAGTAGTAGTAGTAGTATCAACCCTCTAGAGCAGTAGTAGTATCAACACCATGCAGTAGTAGTAGTAGTAGTATCAACCCTCTACAGTAGTAGTAGTAGTATCAACCCTCTACACCAGTAGTAGTATAAAATCTCTACAGTAGTAGTAGTAGTATAAGCCCTCTACAGTAGAGGTACTAGTATCATTCCTCTACAGCAGTAGCAGTATCAACACTCTACAGTAGCAGTAGTATCAACTCTCTACAGAAGTAGTAGTATTAACCCTCTACAGTAGTAGTAGTATCAACCCCCTAAAGTAGTAGTATCAACCCTTTACAGTATTAGTAGTATCAACCCCCTACAGTAGTAGAACCAACCCTTTACAGTAGTAGTATCAACCCCCTACAGTAGTAGTATCAACCCTTTACAGTAGTAGTAGTATCAACCCCCTACAGTAGTAGTATCAAAACTTTACAGTAGTTGTAGTAGTATCAACCCCCTACAGTAGTAGTATCAACCGATTACAGTAGTAGTAGTATCAACCCCGTACAGTAGTAGTAGTATCAACCCTCTAAAGTAGTAGTAGTATCAGCCCCGTACAGTAGTAGTATTTACCCTCTACAGTAGTAGTAGTAGAATCAACCCTCTAGAGCAGTAGTAGTATCAACACCATGCAGTAGTAGTAGTAGTAGTATCAACCCTCTACACCAGTAGTAGTATAAATTCTCTACAGTAGTAGTAGTATAAGCCCTATACAGTAGTAGTACTAGTATCAACCTTCTACAGCAGTAGCAGTATCAACCCTCTACAGTAGCAGTAGTATCAACTCTCTACAGAAGTAGTAGTATTAAACCTCTACAGTAGTAGTAGTATCAACACTCTACAGCAGTAGTAGTATCAACACTCTACATTAGTAGTTGTATCAACCCTCTACAGTAGTAGTAGTATTAACCCTCTACAGTGGTAGTAGTATCAACCCTCTACAGCAGTAGCAGTATCAAACCTCTACAGTAGCAATAGTATCAACCCTCTACAGCAGTAGTAGTATCAACCCTCTACAGTAGTAGTAGTAGTATCAACCCTCTACACCAGTAGTAGTATAAAATCTCTACAGTAGTAGTAGTATAAGCCCTCTACAGTAGAGGTACTAGTATCATTCCTCTACAGCAGTAGCAGTATCAACACTCTACAGTAGCAGTAGTATCAACTCTCTACAGAAGTAGTAGTATTAAACCTCTATAGTAGTAGTAGTATCAACCCTCTACACCAGTAGTAGTATAAATTCTCTAAAGTAGTAGTATAAGCACTCTACAGTAGTAGTAGTAGTATCAACCTTCTATAGTAGTAGTATAAACACTCTACAGTAGCAGAAGTATCAACTCTCTACAGAAGTAGTTGTATTAACCCTCTACAGTAGTAGTAGTATTATCAACCCTCTACAGCAGTAGTATTATCAACCCTCTACAGCAGTAGTAGTATCAACCCTCTACAGTACAAGTAGTATCAACCCTCTACAGTACAAGTAGTAGTATCAACCCTCTACAGCAGTAGCAGTATCAACCCTTTACAGTAGTAGTATTAACCCTCTACAGTAGCAGAAGTATCAACCCTCTACAGAAGTAGTAGTATCAACACTCTACAGCAGTAGTAGTATCAACACTCTACAGCAGTAGTAGTATTAACCCTCTACAGTAGTAGTAGTATCAAACCTCTACAGCAGTATTAGTATCAACCCTCTACAGTAGTAGTAGTTTCAAGCCTCTACAGTAGTAGTAGTATCAACCCTCTACACCAGTAGTAGTATAAATTCTCTACAGTAGTAGTAGTATAAGCCCTCTACAGTAGTAGTACTAGTATCAACCCTCTACAGCAGTAGCAGTATCAACTCTCTACAGTAGCAGTAGTATCAACTCTCTACAGAAGTAGTAGTATTAAACCTCTACAGTAGTAGTAGTATCAACACTCTACAGCAGTAGTAGTATCAACACTCTACATTAGTAGTTGTATCAACCCTCTACAGTAGTAGTAGTATTAACCCTCTACAGTGGTATTAGTATCAACCCTCTACAGCAGTAGCAGTATCAAACCTCTACAGTAGCAGTAGTATCAACCCTCTACAGCAGTAGTAGTATCAACCCTCTACAGTAGTAGTAGTAGTATCAACCCTCTACACCAGTAGTAGTATAAAATCTCTACAGTAGTAGTAGTATAAGCCCTCTACAGTAGAGGTACTAGTATCATTCCTCTACAGCAGTAGCAGTATCAACACTCTACAGTAGCAGTAGTATCAACTCTCTACAGAAGTAGTAGTATTAACCCTCTACAGTAGTAGTAGTATCAACCCCCTACAGTAGTAGTATCAACCCTTTACAGTAGTAGTAGTATCAACCCCCTAAAGTAGTAGTATCAATCCTTTACAGTATTAGTAGTATCAACCCCCTACAGTAGTAGAACCAACCCTTTACAGTAGTAGTATCAACCCCCTACAGTAGTAGTATCAACCCTTTACAGTAGTAGTAGTATCAACCCCCTACAGTAGTAGTATCAAAACTTTACAGTAGTTGTAGTAGTATCAACCTCCTACAGTAGTAGTATCAACCCTTTACAGTAGTAGTAGTATCATCCCCGTACAGTAGTAGTAGTATCAACCCTCTAAAGTAGTAGTAGTATCAGCCCCGTACAGTAATAGTATTTACCCTCTACAGTAGTAGTAGTAGAATCAACCCTCTAGAGCAGTAGTAGTATCAACACCATGCAGTAGTAGTAGTAGTAGTATCAACCCTCTACACCAGTAGTAGTATAAATTCTCTACAGTAGTAGTAGTATAAGCCCTATACAGTAGTAGTACTAGTATCAACCCTCTACAGCAGTAGCAGTATCAACCCTCTACAGTAGCAGTAGTATCAACTCTCTACAGAAGTAGTAGTATTAAACCTCTACAGTAGTAGTAGTATCAACACTCTACAGCAGTAGTAGTATCAACACTCTACATTAGTAGTTGTATCAACCCTCTACAGTAGTAGTAGTAGTATTAACCCTCTACAGTGGTAGTAGTATCAACCCTCTACAGCAGTAGCAGTATCAAACCTCTACAGTAGCAATAGTATCAACCCTCTACAGCAGTAGTAGTATCAACCCTCTACAGTAGTAGTAGTAGTATCAACCCTCTACACCAGTAGTAGTATAAAATCTCTACAGTAGTAGTAGTATAAGCCTTCTACAGTAGAGGTACTAGTATCATTCCTCTACAGCAGTAGCAGTATCAACACTCTACAGTAGCAGTAGTATCAACTCTCTACAGAAGTAGTAGTATTAAACCTATACAGTAGTAGTAGTATCAACCCTCTACACCAGTAGTAGTATAAATTCTCTACAGTAGTAGTAGTATAAGCACTCTACAGTAGTAGTAGTATCAACATTCTATAGTAGTAGTATAAACACTCTACAGTAGCAGTAGTATCAACTCTCTACAGAAGTAGTTGTATTAACCCTCTACAGTAGTAGTAGTATCAACATTCTACAGCAGTAGTAGTATCAACCTTCTACAGCAGTTGTAGTATCAACCCTCTACAGTAGTAGTAGTATTATCAACCCTCTACAGCAGTAGTATTATCAACCCTCTACAGCAGTAGTAGTATCAACCCTCTACAGTACAAGTAGTATCAACCCTCTACAGTACAAGTAGTAGTATCAACCCTCTACAGCAGTAGCAGTATCAACCCTTTACAGTAGTAGTATTAACCCTCTACAGTAGCAGAAGTATCAACCCTCTACAGAAGTAGTAGTATCAACACTCTACAGCAGTAGTAGTATCAACACTCTACAGCAGTAGTAGTATTAACCCTCTACAGTAGTAGTAGTATCAAACCTCTACAGCAGTATTAGTATCAACCCTCTACAGTAGTAGTAGTTTCAACCCTCTACAGTAGTAGTAGTATCAACCCTCTACACCAGTAGTAGTATAAATTCTCTACAGTAGTAGTAGTATAAGCCCTCTACAGTAGTAGTACTAGTATCAACCCTCTACAGCAGTAGCAGTATCAACCCTCTACAGTAGCAGTAGTATCAACTCTCTACAGAAGTAGTAGTATTAAACCTCTACAGTAGTAGTAGTATCAACACTCTACAGCAGTAGTAGTAACAACACTCTACATTAGTAGTAGTATCAACCCTCTAAAGTAGTAGTAGTATCAGCCCCGTACAGTAGTAGTATTTACCCTCTACAGTAGTAGTAGTAGAATCAACCCTCTAGAGCAGTAGTAGTATCAACACCATGCAGTAGTAGTAGTAGTAGTATCAACCCTCTACAGTAGTAGAAGTATCAACCCACTACAGTAGTAGTAGTATCAACCCTCTACAGTAGTAGTAGTATCAACCCTCTACAGTAGTAGTAGTATTAACCCTCTACAGTAGTAGTAGTAGTATCCCTCTACAGTAGCAGTAGTAGTATCAACCCTCTACAGTAGTAGTAGTATCAAAACTCTACAGTAGTAGTAGTATTAACCCTCTACAGTAGTAGTAGTAGTATCCCTCTACAGTAGCAGTAGTAGTATCAACCCTCTACAGCAGTAGTAGTATCAACTCTCTACAGCAGTAGCAGTATTAACCCTCTACAGTAGAGGTACTAGTATCATTCCTCTACAGCAGTAGCAGTATCAACACTCTACAGTAGCAGTAGTATCAACTCTCTACAGAAGTAGTAGTATTAACCCTCTACAGTAGTAGTAGTATCAACCCCCTACAGTAGTAGTATCAACCCTTTACAGTAGTAGTAGTATCAACCCCCTAAAGTAGTAGTATCAACCCTTTACAGTATTAGTAGTATCAACCCCCTACAGTAGTAGAACCAACCCTTTACAGTAGTAGTATCAACCCCCTACAGTAGTAGTATCAACCCTTTACAGTAGTAGTGGTATCAACCCTTTACAGTAGTAGTAGTATCAACCCTTTACAGTAGTAGTAGTATCAACCCCGTACAGTAGTAGTATCAACCCTCTACAGTAGTAGTAGTAGTATCAACCCTCTAGAGCAGTAGTAGTATCAACACCATGCAGTAGTAGTAGTAGTAGTATCAACCCTCTACAGTAGTAGTAGTAGTATCAACCCTCTACACCAGTAGTAGTATAAAATCTCTACAGTAGTAGTAGTATAAGCCCTCTACATTAGAGGTACTAGTATCATTCCTCTACAGCAGTAGCAGTATCAACACTCTACAGAAGCAGTAGTATCAACTCTCTACAGAAGTAGTAGTATTAACCCTCTACAGTAGTAGTAGTATCAACCCCCTACAGTAGTAGTATCAACCCTTTACAGTAGTAGTAGTATCAACCCCCTAAAGTAGTAGTATCAACCCTTTACAGTATTAGTAGTATCAACCCCCTACAGTAGTAGAACCAACCCTTTACAGTAGTAGTATCAACCCCCTACAGTAGTAGTATCAACCCTTTACAGTAGTAGTAGTATCAACCCCCTACAGTAGTAGTATCAAAACTTTACAGTAGTTGTAGTAGTATCAACCCCCTACAGTAGTAGTATCAACCCTTTACAGTAGTAGTAGTATCAACCCCGTACAGTAGTAGTAGTATCAACCCTCTAAAGTAGTAGTAGTATCAGCCCCGTACAGTAGTAGTATTTACCCTCTAGAGCAGTAATAGTAGAATCAACCCTCTAGAGCAGTAGTAGTATCAACACCATGCAGTAGTAGTAGTAGTAGTATAAACCCTCTACAGTAGTAGAAGTATCAACCCACTACAGTAGTAGTAGTATCAACCCTCTACAGTAGTAGTAGTATCAACCCTCTACAGTAGTAGTAGTATTAACCCTCTACAGTAGTAGTAGTAGTATCCCTCTACAGTAGCAGTAGTAGTATCAACCCTCTACAGCAGTAGTAGTATCAACTCTCTACAGCAGTAGCAGTATTAACCCTCTACAGTAGAGGTACTAGTATCATTCCTCTACAGCAGTAGCAGTATCAACACTCTACAGTAGCAGTAGTATCAACACTCTACAGCAGTAGTAGTATCAACACTCTACAGCAGTAGTAGTATTAACCCTCTACAGTAGTAGTAGTATCAACACTCTACAGCAGTATTAGTATCAACCCTCTACAGTAGTAGTAGTTTCAAGCCTCTACAGTAGTAGTAGTATCAACCCTCTACACCAGTAGTAGTATAAATTCTCTACAGTAGTAGTAGTATAAGCCCTCTACAGTAGTAGTACTAGTATCAACCCTCTACAGCAGTAGCAGTATCAACCCTCTACAGTAGCAGTAGTATCAACTCTCTACAGAAGTAGTAGTATTAAACCTCTACAGTAGTAGTAGTATCAACACTCTACAGCAGTAGTAGTATCAACACTCTACAATAGTAGTTGTATCAACCCTCTACAGTAGTAGTAGTATTAACCCTCTACAGTGGTAGTAGTATCAACCCTCTACAGCAGTAGCAGTATCAAACCTCTACAGTAGCAGTAGTATCAACCCTCTACAGCAGTAGTAGTATCAACCCTCTACAGTAGTAGTAGTAGTATCAACCCTCTACACCAGTAGTAGTATAAAATCTCTACAGTAGTAGTAGTATAAGCCCTCTACAGTAGAGGTACTAGTATCATTCCTCTACAGCAGTAGCAGTATCAACACTCTACAGTAGCAGTAGTATCAACTCTCTACAGAAGTAGTAGTATTAACCCTCTACAGTAGTAGTAGTATCAACCCCCTACAGTAGTAGTATCAACCCTTTACAGTAGTAGTAGTATCAACCCCCTAAAGTAGTAGTATCAACCCTTTACAGTATTAGTAGTATCAACCCCCTACAGTAGTAGAACCAACCCTTTACAGTAGTAGTATCAACCCCCTACAGTAGTAGTATCAACCCTTTACAGTAGTAGTAGTATCAACCCCCTACAGTAGTAGTATCAAACCTTTACAGTAGTTGTAGTAGTATCAACCCCCTACAGTAGTAGTATCAACCCTTTACAGTAGTAGTAGTATCAACCCCGTACAGTAGTAGTAGTATCAACCCTCTAAAGTAGTAGTAGTATCAGCCCCGTACAGTAGTAGTATCAACCCTCTACAGTAGTAGTAGTAGTATCAACCCTCTAGAGCAGTAGTAGTATCAACACCATGCAGTAGTAGTAGTAGTAGTATCAACCCTCTACAGTAGTAGAAGTATCAACCCACTACAGTAGTAGTAGTATCAAACCTCTACAGCAGTAGTACTATCAACCCTCTACAGTGGTAGTTGTAGTATCAACCCTCTACAGCAGTAGGAGTATCAACCCTCTACAGCAGTAGGAGTATCAACCCTCTACAGTAGTAGTAGTAGTATCAACCCTCTACAGCAGTAGTAGTATAAACACTCTACAGCAGTAGTAGAATAAACCCTCTACAGTCGTAGGAGTAGAACCAACCCTCTACAGTAGTAGGAGTATCAACCCTCTACACCAGTAGTAGTATCAACCCACTAAAGAAGAAGTACTATCAACACTCTACAGTAGTAGTGGTAGTATCAACCCTCTACAGCAGTAGTAGTATCAACCCTCTTCAGTAGCAGTAGTATCAACCCTCTACAGTAGTAGTATAAAACCTCTACAGTAGCAGTAGTAACAAACCTCTAAAGCAGTAGTAGTATCAACCCTCTTCAGTAGTAGTAGTTGTATCAACCCTTTGCAGCAGTAGTATCAAACCTCTACAGCAGTAGTAGTTTCAACCCTCTACAGTAGTAGTGGTAGTATCAACCCTCTACAGCAGTAGTAGTATCAACCATCTTAAGTAGCAGTGGTAACAACCCTCTACAGTAGTAGTAGTATCAACCCTTTACAGTAGTAGTAGTAGTATCAACCCCCTACAGTAGTAGTATCAACCCTTTACAGTAGTAGTAGTATCAACCCCCTACAGTAGTAGTATCAACCCCTTACAGTAGTAGTATCAACCCTTTACAGTAGTTGTAGTATCAACCCCCTACATTAGTAGTATCAACCCTTTACAGTAGTAGTATCAACCCCCTACAGTAGTAGTATCAACCCTTTACAGTAGTAGTAGTATCAACCCCCTACAGTAGTAGTATCAACCCTTTACAGTAGTAGTAGTATCAACCCCCTACAGTAGTAGCATCAACCCTTTACAGTAGTAGTAGTATCAACCCCGTACAGTAGTAGTAGTATCATCCCTCTTCAGTAGCAGTGGTAACAACCCTCTACAGTAGTAGTAGTATCAACCCTTTACAGTAGTAGTAGAATCAACCCTTTACAGTAGTAGTATCAACCCTCTACAGTAGTAGTTGTATCAACCCCCTTACAGTAGCAGTATCAACCCTTTACAGTAGTAGTAGTATCAACCCCCTACATTAGTAGTATCAAGCCTTTACAGTAGTAGTAGTATCAACTCCCTACAGTAGTAGTATCAACCGTTTACAGTAGTAGTAGTATCAACCCTTTACAGTAGTAGTAGTATCAACCCTCAACAGTAGTAGTGGTAACAACCCTCTACAGTAGTAGTTTCAACCCTCTACAGTAGTAGTATCAACCCTCTACAGTAGTAGTATCAACCCTCTACAGTAGTAGTGGTAAAGACCCTCTACAGTAGTAGTATCAACTATTTACAGTAGTAGTAGTATCAACCCTCTACAGTAGTAGTGGTAACAACCTCCTACAGTAGTAGTATCAACCCTTTACAGTAGTAGTAATATCAACCCCCTACAGTAGTAGTATCAACCCTTTACAGTAGTAGTAGTATTTTCCCCCTACATTAGTAGTATCAACCCCCTACAGTAGTAGTATCAACCCTTTACAGTAGTAGTAGTATCAAACCCCTACAGTAGTAGTATCAACCCTTTACAGTAGTAGTATCTGTAGTATTATCTAAAATAAGGACGCCCGACAACGAGGTTCTGGCTCCAGCTTCTTTACTCATTCTGTCCCAGGTACGGATACCCCTAAGGGACATCCTACTACATCTTCCTCTCTCTCATGAACAAGAACTCAACATGCATAACCACTGAAGCATAACTGAAACAGCATGAAAGCATTAAATTACACAGTATGAACATTAACTTAGGTACAGTCTCTTTTTTGCTGGGTATGGTCCCCAACAGTGTGTTTCTCTTCACGTAACATAGTCTTTCAGCCACTCTGGTGGCTTCACATCCCTTTTTGGGCGCTTGTGGCTCCGTGAGAATTCTCTCCTCTTCACCCAGTTTTTGTGCCTTCTCTGTGCCCTCAGTCTGTGTGGCTGGCAGATCTGGAAGAGCTCTGAGGTGTGTTTTGTTCCTTCGCACTCTTCTGAGCCTGTGTCCACCACATAGGAGCGTGGGGCGTCCGCTTTCCTCAGCACTATTGCTGGTGTCTTTGAGTTTGTAATCCACACGCGTTGACCTTCGGTCAGCTCTGGACGCTCAGTAGCACGGTGTCTCCGATTAAAGTCTCCAGTTTGCGTTTGTTTCAGCCGTTTGTCCCGCTCAGCAAAGGCCTTTCTGTTAGGCCATCGGGGTTGAAGCTGAGCCGGCGAGACAGGCAATGGGGAACGCAGCCTCCTGCCCATCAGGAGCTCGGCAGGCGACGGCCCATGATGCAGTGGTGTAACTCTGTAAGCTAACAGAGCCCTGTATGGATCCTTGTTCTTTTCAGCAGTCCCTTGACTGTTTTCACAGCCCTCTCTGCCTCACCATTACTCTGTGCATGGTAGGGGCTACTGGTCACATGTGTGAAGTCATATTCTGCGGCAAAAGCAGAAAAGCAGCTTGCCGAGAACTGGGGAGCGTTATCTGTAACCAGGACCTCAGCGACCCTTGCCTGGAAAAAATGGACTTTAATCCATTAATAACACCAGCTGATGTGGTTATGGGTGTCTTTGCTATTTCAATGTATCTTGAATAGTAATCTACCACTAGCAGATAAGTGTCATTTTTCCAATAGAACATATCTGCCCCTACCTTGCCATGGCCGTTTAGGCAGCTCCGTTGCCATCATTGGCTCCGGATGACAAGGTTGACATTTTGTACAGACCTCACACTGGGCCACCAGCTTGGCAATCTGAGTACTCAGACCAAGCCACCATACCGACTGTTGAGCCCTCAGTCTGCATTTGGTTATCCCCATGTGTCCCTCATGCACTCGGTCTAGCATTTCTGGTTGTAGAGTCTCTGGGATAACTATCCGTTGTCCTTTCATGAGAAGGTCTCCATTACAGTGGAAGTCACTTTGGTGCACCCAATAGGGCTTCAGCAGCTGAGGCAGTTCCTCCTGCCTGGGCCATCCCTTTGGCACTGCTGCACTATCTGTCGGCAGATAGGGTCTCGTTGTTGCTCCTCTGCAATCTGCTGCAGTTTGTTCCGAGATGCAGGTAGGCTGTCCCTTACTGCATTAATGGACACCTGTACATCACCCTCTAGACATTGCTCCTCCTCTGATAATGGACGTTTAATTGGGGCCCTGGAGAGTGCATCTGCTGTGATCAGTGCCTTCCCTGGCACATACACCATCTTGTAGGTGAACCTCAGTAATCTGAGGCGGAAGCGCAAAACTCTAGGAGGCAAGTCATCCAGTGCTTTTGTCCCTAACAGAGCCAACAGTGGTTTGTGGTCAGTCTCTGCTGTAAACTGCAGGCCAATAAGGTATTGGCTGAGCCTTTCACATGCCCATGTTATAGCCAACGCCTCCTTCTCCACTTGAGCATACCTTGCTCTGTGTCGGATAAGCTTCGGGAGATGTATGCTATTGGGCGCCACTCCATGTTGTCCTGCATCTGTGTGAGGACCGCCCCTAGCCCAAAGGATGATGCATCTGCTGATACCTTTGTCTTAGCGTGGGGACGGTATTGGGCCAGCACTCTCTGCGAGGCCAGGTCTCTCTTGATTTTGTCAAACGCCACCTGTTGCACGTGACCCCATGACCAGTCATTCTCTTTGGCTAGTAAGTCTCTCAGGGGTTTGGTTGTATCTGAAAACTGTGGGAGGAACTTACCCACATATGTGGCCATGCCTAAGAAGGTCCTGACTTCCGCCACATTCTGGGGTATGGGCATATCTGTGATGGCGCTGATCTTCTCTGGGTCCGGCTCTATTCCAGCTGCACTGATTTTGTGTCCCAAGAACAAGACCTCTGACTGTGCAAAAGTGCATTTTTCATTGAGTGTCAGGCCAGTCTCTTGGAGTCTGGTCAGAACTGCTGTGAGCCTTACATCGTGTTCTGCTCTGTCCCTTCCGCACACGAGCACATCGTCCGCGTGGACTATGACGCCACTCAGCCCATCCAACAGCTGGGACATGCGTCTCTGGAAATGCTCAGGACCGAAGCGATTCCAAATGGCAAAACATTAAAACAGTACCGGCCAAACGGTGTTATAAACGCTTGAGCGCCCTACTCTCTGATGACAGCGGTATCTGCCAGAAACCTGAGCGGGCATCCAGCTTTGTGAAGACTCGTGAGCCATCCAACTGAGCCAGTGACTGCTCCACTGATGGTAAGATGTGTCTCTCTCTGCAGAGTGCCTCATTCAAGTTAGTCATGTCCACACAGATCCTTATGTCCCCATTGGCTTTTGGGACCACTACCATCCCTGCACACCAGTCAGTGGGACTCTCGATTTTAGACACCGCCCAATTTCTTCCATCCTCCCCAACTCTTCCTTTACTCTGACCAATAAAGGGATAGGCACACGGCGGGGGTGGTTAGGGCATAGGGACAGCATCCTCTTTCAGGCGGATTTTGTAGTCACCTTCTATCCTTCCTAGACCAGAAAACACTTTTGGGAATTTCTTTTTGAAAACCTCACCTGGGTCCTCCAGTTCGCTCACCCTCTCAATGAGTTGCAATGCTTCAATTGCTGGCAGCCCCAGCAACGGTCTGGCCAGAGAGTCAATGACATAGACAGGCTGAATGGCACTTTTGTCTCTACTCTCCAGTTTAATCACCAACTGCCCTACCACTGGTAATATCTTATTACTGGGCCCGTACAGTTTTTGTTTGTAGAGAGCAAAGGGCCATCTCTACTATAGCTATACAGCCTAGTTGGGATAGCTGTCACTGCTGCCCCAGTGTCTAGTTTAAATGACACAACTTCCCCATTGAGTTTAATGTCTGAATGCCAGCCAGAATCGTTTCCCTTACTTCTCCCAGAAATATGCTGTCCTGCTGTACCTCCTCTGAGACCTCCTGCATTTGCTTTGATTGACAGACAGCTGAAAAGTGTCCTCTCCTGTGACATTTCCTGCATTCTGCATCCTTTGCTGGGCAAACATTCCATCTGTGGAAAGGGGATTTCCCACATTTGTGACAAACACTCGAACTAGCTACTGGTGCTGTCCGTGATTGTTTTCTCCACGTCTGTCTCTGTTCTGTGTTCCCTCTGTTTGTTTAGCTCGGTATGAAAATGCATGTATTTCCTCTCTCTCTTCGCTCTGCAAGGAGCTGCTGTCGCGCAGCATCGTCTGCTGTCTTTTACTGTCTCACTCTGCCTAACCTGGTTTACAGCTTTGGACAAGGTAAGCTGGGGATCCAACTGTAACTTTTCAGAAAGTGATATATTTCTTATTCCCACTACAATCCGGTCTCGGATCAGCTCTTCCCTGAGCGCGCCAAACTGACAATGTTCTGCTAGTTTGTGCACTGCTGTGATAAAACTGTCGGTGGTTTCACCCTGCTCCTGTTTGCGCATATTAAACCTAGCTCTCTCAAATATAATGTTGTGTCTCCTACAAAATGCGTTTCAAAACAGTCTTTAACGGCACTGTAGTTGAGTTTCTCTTCCTCAGTCAACGTAGAAGCATTTAATATATCCTCGGCTTCATCACCCATAGAGTAGATCAATGTATTAACTTGAAATGCCTCATTGTTCATGTTTAAGCCTGATGCTACCCTGTACCTTTCAAAGCGCCTGATCCATTTTGGCCAGTTATGAATGTCCGTACAATCAAAATTCCCTGGGGGACTAATGCGAAATCCGTCAGCACTAGCCACTGGCCTGTCCATGTTTGCGCCAGAGCCCGTTGAACTCGGAGTCGCAAACCCTGACATCCCGCCAGTTTCTTCCTCTTGCAGCATGTTGCTTAGCAGTAACTAACCTGGCTCGTTAGCTAGCAAAATAATGATATGCGCTGTTTTATCTCCAACACCGTGCCCTCCCTGCTCTGACACAGCCTGAATGTATGAGTTACTTGGTACGTCCTTCACGTTTATGTGATTATTAAAAACCACTTCTGACACCATGTAGTATTATCTAAAATAAGGACGCCCGACAACGAGGTTCTGGCTCCAGCTTCTTTACTCATTCTGTCCCAGGTACGGATACCCCTAAGGGACATCCTACTACAGTATCAACCCCCTACAGTAGTAGTATCAACCCTTTACAGTAGTAGTAGTATCAACCCCCTACAGTAGTAGTATCAACCCTTTACAGTAGTAGTAGTATCAACCCTCTACAGTAGTAGTGGTAGTATGAACCCTCTACAGCAGTAGTAGTATCATCCCCCTTCAGTAGCAGTGGTAACAACCCTTTACAGTAGTAGTAGTATTCACCCTTTACAGTAGTAGTAGTATCAACCCTTTACAGTAGTAGAATCAACCCTTTACAGTAGTAGTAGTATCAACCCCGTACAGTAGTAGTATCAACCCTTTACAGTAGTAGTAGTATCAACCCCCTACAGTAGTAGCATCAACCCTTTACAGTAGTAGTAGTATCAACCCCGTACAGTAGTAGTAGTATCATCCCTCTTCAGTAGCAGTGGTAACAACCCTCTACAGTAGTAGTAGTATCAACCCTTTACAGTAGTAGTAGAATCAACCCTTTACAGTAGTAGTATCAACCCTCTACAGTAGTAGTTGTATCAACCCCCTTACAGTAGCAGTATCAACCCTTTACAGTAGTAGTAGTATCAACCCCCTACATTAGTAGTATCAAGCCTTTACAGTAGTAGTAGTATCAACTCCCTACAGTAGTAGTATCAACCGTTTACAGTAGTAGTAGTATCAACCCTTTACAGTAGTAGTAGTATCAACCCTCAACAGTAGTAGTGGTAACAACCCTCTACAGTAGTAGTTTCAACCCTCTACAGTAGTAGTATCAACCCTCTACAGTAGTAGTATCAACCCTCTACAGTAGTAGTGGTAAAGACCCTCTACAGTAGTAGTATCAACTATTTACAGTAGTAGTAGTATCAACCCTCTACAGTAGTAGTGGTAACAACCTCCTACAGTAGTAGTATCAACCCTTTACAGTAGTAGTAATATCAACCCCCTACAGTAGTAGTATCAACCCTTTACAGTAGTAGTAGTATTTTCCCCCTACATTAGTAGTATCAACCCCCTACAGTAGTAGTATCAACCCTTTACAGTAGTAGTAGTATCAAACCCCTACAGTAGTAGTATCAACCCTTTACAGTAGTAGTATCAACCCCCTACAGTAGTAGTATCAACCCTTTACAGTAGTAGTAGTATCAACCCCCTACAGTAGTAGTATCAACCCTTTACAGTAGTAGTAGTATCAACCCCCTACAGTAGTATTATCAACCCTTTACAGTAGTAGTAGTAATATCAACCCCCTACAGTAGTAGTATCAACACTTTACAGTAGTAGTAGTAGTATCAACCCCATACAGTAGTAGTATCAACCCTTTACAGTAGTAGTAGTATCAACCCTTTACAGTAGTAGTAGTATCAACCCCCTACAGTAGTAGTAGTATCATCCCCCTACAGTAGTAGTAGTATCAACCCCCTACAGTAGTAGTAGTATCAACCCCCTACAGTAGTAGTATCAACCCTTTACAGTAGTAGTAGTATCAACCCCCTACATTAGTAGTATCAACCCTTTACAGTAGTAGTTGTATCAACCCCCTACAGTAGTAGTATCAACCCTTTACAGTAGTAGTAGTATCAACCCTTTACAGTAGTAGTAGTATCAACCCGTTACAGTAGTAGTGGTAACAACCCTCTACAGTAGTAGTGGTAACAACCCTCTACAGTAGTAGTATCAACTATTTACAGTAGTAGTAGTATCAACCCTCTACAGTAGTAGTGGTAACAACCCCCTACAGTAGTAGTATCAACCCTTTACAGTAGTAGTAGTATCAACAAACCTACAGTAGTAGTATCAACCCTTTACAGTAGTAGTAGTATCAACCCCCTACAGTAGTAGTATCAACCCTTTACAGTAGTAGTAGTATCAACCCCTACAGTAGTAGTATCAACCCTTTACAGTAGTAGTATCAACCCCCTACAGTAGTAGTATCAACCCTTTACAGTAGTAGTAGTATCAACCCCCTACAGTAGTAGTATCAACCCTTTACAGTAGTAGTAGTAGTATCAACCCCCTACAGTAGTAGTATCAACACTTTACAGTAGTAGTAGTAGTATCAACCCCATACAGTAGTAGTATCAACCCTTTACAGTAGTAGTAGTATCAACCCTTTACAGTAGTAGTAGTATCAACCCCCTACAGTAGTAGTAGTATCAACCCCCTACAGTAGTAGTAGTATCAACCCCCTACAGTAGTAGTAGTATCAACCCCCTACAGTAGTAGTAGTATCAACCCCCTACAGTAGTAGTAGTATCAACCCCTACAGTAGTAGTAGTATCAATGCTCTACAGTAGTAGTAGTAGTAGTATCAACCCTCTACAGCAGTAGTATTATCAACACCCTGCAGTAGTAGTATTATCAACCCTCAACAGTAGTAGAAGTATCAACCCACTACAGTAGTAGTAGTAGTATCAACCCTCTACAGTAGTAGTAGTATCAACCCTCTACAGTAGTAGTAGTAGTATAAACCCTCTACAGTAGTACTAGTATCAACCCTCTACAGTAGCAGTATCAACCCTCTACAGTAGCAGTATCAACCCTCTACAGTAGAAGTAGTATAAGCCCTCTACAGTAGTAGTAGCAGTATCAACCCTCTACAGTATAAGTAGTATCAGCCCTCTACAGTAGTAGTAGTTGTATCAACCCTCTATACCAGTAGTAGTATACATTCTCTACAGTAGTAGTAGTATAAGCCCTCTACAGTAGTATTAGTAGTATCAACCTTCTATAGTAGTAGTATAAACACTCTACAGTAGCAGTAGTATCAACTCTCTACAGAAGTAGCAGTATTAACCCTCTACAGTAATAGTAGTATCAACACTCTACAGCAGTAGTAGTATCAACCTTCTACAGCAGTAGTAGTATCAACCCTCTACAGTAGTAGTAGTAGTATCAACCCTCTACTGTAGTAGTAGTAGTATCAACCCTCTACAGCAGTAGTAGTATCAACCCTCTACAGTACAAGTAGTATCAACCCTCTACAGAAGTAGTAGTATCAACCATCTAAAGCAGTAGCAGTATCAACCCTTTACAGCAGTAGTATTAACCCTCTACAGTAGCAGTAGTATCAACCCTCTACAGAAGTAGTAGTATCAACATTCTACAGCAGTAGTAGTATCAACCCTCTACAGTAGCAGTAGTATCAACTCTCTACAGAAGTAGCAGTATTAACCCTCTACAGTAGTAGTAGTATCAACACTCTACAGCAGTAGTAGTATCAACCTTCTACAGCAGTAGTAGTATCAACCCTCTACAGTAGTAGTAGTAGTATCAACCCTCTACAGTAGTAGTAGTAGTATCAACCCTCTACAGCAGTAGTAGTATCAACCCTCTACAGTACAAGTAGTATCAACCCTCTACAGCAGTAGTAGTATCAACCATCTAAAGCAGTAGCAGTATCAACCCTTTACAGCAGTAGTATTAACCCTCTACAGTAGCAGTAGTATCAACCCTCTACAGAAGTAGTAGTATCAACATTCTACAGCAGTAGTAGTATCAACCCTCTACAGTAGCAGTAGTATCAACTCTCTACAGAAGTAGTAGTATTAACCCTCTACAGTAGTAGTAGTATCAACACTCTACAGCAGTAGTAGTATCAATCCTCTACAGCAGTAGTAGTATCAACCCTCTACAGTAGTAGTAGTATCAACCCTCTACAGTAGTAGTAGTATCAACCCTATACACCAGTAGTAGTATCAACCCTCTTCAGTAGCAGTAGTATCAACCCTCTACAGTAGTAGTATAAAACCTCTACAGTAGCAGTAGTAACAAACCTCTAAAGCAGTAGTAGTATCAACCCTCTTCAGTAGTAGTAGTTGTATCAACCCTCTGCAGCAGTAGTATCAACCCTCTACAGCAGTAGTAGTTTCAACCCTCTACAGTAGCAGTGGTAACAACCCTCTACAGTAGTAGTAGTATCAACCCTTTACAGTAGTAGTAGTATCAACGCTTTACAGTAGTAGTATCAACCCTCTACAGTAGTAGTAGTATCAACCCCCTACATTAGTAGTATCAACCCTTTACAGTAGTAGTAGTATCAACCCCCTACATTAGTAGTATCAACCCTTTACAGTAGTAGTAGTATCAACCCCCTACAGTAGTAGTATCAACCCTTTACAGTAGTAGTAGTATCAACCCTCTACAGTAGTAGTATCAACCCTTTACAGTAGTAGTATCAACCCTCTACAGTAGTAGTAGTATAAACCCCCTACAGTAGTAGAATCAACCCTTTACAGTAGTAGTAGTATCAACCCCCTACATTAGTAGTATCAACCCTTTACAGTAGTTGTAGTGTCAACCCCCTACAGTAGTAGTATCAACCCTTTACAGTAGTAGTAGTATCAACCCTTTACAGTAGTAGTAGTATCATCCCTTTACAGTAGTAGTAGTATCAACCCTCTACAGTAGTAGTGGTAACAACCCTCTACAGTAGTAGTGGTAACAACCCTCTACAGTAGTAGTATCAACTATTTACAGTAGTAGTAGTATCAACCCTCTACAGTAGTAGTGGTAACAACCCCCTACAGTAGTAGTATCAACCCTTTACAGTAGTAGTAGTATCAACAAACCTACAGTAGTAGTATCAAAACTTTACAGTAGTAGTAGTATCAACCCCCTACAGTAGTAGTATCAACCCTTTACAGTAGTAGTAGTATCAACCCCCTACAGTAGTAGTATCAACCCTTTACAGTAGTAGTAGTATCAACCCCCTACAGTAGTAGTATCAACCCTTTACAGTAGTAGTATCAACCCCCTACAGTAGTAGTATCAACCCTTTACAGTAGTAGTAGTATCAACCCCCTACAGTAGTAGTATCAACCCTTTACAGTAGTATTAGTATCAACCCCCTACAGTAGTAGCATCAACCCTTTACAGTAGTAGTAGTATCAACCCCGTTCAGTAGTACTAGTATCATCCCTCTTCAGTAGCAGTGGTAACAACCCTCTACAGTAGTAGTAGTATCAACCCTTTACAGTAGTAGTAGAATCAACCCTTTACAGTAGTAGTATCAACCCTCTACAGTAGTATTAGTATCAACCCCCTACAGTAGCAGTATCAACCCTTTACAGTAGTAGTAGTATCAACCCCCTACATTAGTAGTATCAAGCCTTTACAGTAGTACTGGTATCAACTCCCTACAGTAGTAGTATCAACCCTTTACAGTAGTAGTAGTATCAACCCTTTACAGTAGTAGTAGTATCAACCCTCAACAGTAGTAGTGGTAACAACCCTCTACAGTAGTAGTTTCAACCCTCTACAGTAGTAGTATCAACCCTCTATAGTAGTAGTATCAACCCTCTACAGTAGTAGTGGTAAAGACCCTCTACAGTAGTATTATCAACTATTTACAGTAGTAGTAGTATCAACCCTCTACAGTAGTAGTGGTAACAACCCCTACAGTAGTAGTATCAACCCTTTACAGTAGTAGTAATATCAACCCCCTACAGTAGTAGTATCAACCCTTTACAGTAGTAGTAGTATCAACCCCCTACAGTAGTAGTATCAACCCCCTACAGTAGTAGTATCAACCCTTTACAGTAGTAGTAGTATCAACCCCCTACAGTAGTAGTATCAACCCTTTACAGTAGTAGTAGTAGTATCAACCCCCTACAGTAGTAGTATCAACACTTTACAGTAGTAGTAGTAGTATCAACCCCATACAGTAGTAGTATCAACCCTTTACAGTAGTAGTAGTATCAACCCTTTACAGTAGTAGTAGTATCAACCCCCTACAGTAGTAGTAGTATCAACCCCCTACAGTAGTAGTAGTATCAACCCCCTACAGTAGTAGTACTATCAACCCCCTACAGTAGTAGTAGTATCAACCCCCTACAGTAGTAGTAGTATCAACCCCCTACAGTAGTAGTAGTATCAATGCTCTACAGTAGTAGTAGTAGTAGTATCAACCCTCTAGAGCAGTAGTATTATCAACACCCTGCAGTAGTAGTATTATCAACCCTCAACAGTAGTAGAAGTATCAACCCACTACAGTAGTAGTAGTAGTATCAACCCTCTACAGTAGTAGTAGTATCAACCCTCTACAGTAGTAGTAGTAGTATAAACCCTCTACAGTAGTACTAGTATCAACCCTCTACAGTAGCAGTATCAACCCTCTACAGTAGCAGTATCAACCCTCTACAGTAGAAGTAGTATAAGCCCTCTACAGTAGTAGTAGCAGTATCAACCCTCTACAGTATAAGTAGTATCAGCCCTCTACAGTAGTAGTAGTTGTATCAACCCTCTATACCAGTAGTAGTATACATTCTCTACAGTAGTAGTAGTATAAGCCCTCTACAGTAGTATTAGTAGTATCAACCTTCTATAGTAGTAGTATAAACACTCTACAGTAGCAGTAGTATCAACTCTCTACAGAAGTAGCAGTATTAACCCTCTACAGTAATAGTAGTATCAACACTCTACAGCAGTAGTAGTATCAACCTTCTACAGCAGTAGTAGTATCAACCCTCTACAGTAGTAGTAGTAGTATCAACCCTCTACAGTAGTAGTAGTAGTATCATCCCTCTACAGCAGTAGTAGTATCAACCCTCTACAGTACAAGTAGTATCAACCCTCTACAGCAGTAGTAGTATCAACCATCTAAAGCAGTAGCAGTATCAACCCTTTACAGCAGTAGTATTAACCCTCTACAGTAGCAGTAGTATCAACTCTCTACAGAAGTAGTAGTATTAACCCTCTACAGTAGTAGTAGTATCAACACTCTACAGCAGTAGTAGTATAAACCCTCTACAGCAGTAGTAGTATCAACCCTCTACAGTAGTAGTAGTATCAACCCTCTACAGTAGTAGTAGTATCAACCCTATACACCAGTAGTAGTATCAACCCTCTTCAGTAGCAGTAGTATCAACCCTCTACAGTAGTAGTATAAAACCTCTACAGTAGCAGTAGTTACAAACCTCTAAAGCAGTAGTAGTATCAACCCTCTTCAGTAGTAGTAGTTGTATCAACCCTCTGCAGCAGTAGTATCAACCCTCTACAGCAGTAGTAGTTTCAACCCTCTACAGTAGCAGTGGTAACAACCCTCTACAGTAGTAGTAGTATCAACCCTTTACAGTAGTAGTAGTATCAACGCTTTACAGTAGTAGTATCAACCCTCTACAGTAGTAGTAGTATCAACCCCCTACATTAGTAGTATCAACCCTTTACAGTAGTAGTAGTATCAACCCCCTACATTAGTAGTATCAACCCTTTACAGTAGTAGTAGTATCAACCCCTTACAGTAGTAGTATCAACCCTTTACAGTAGTAGTAGTATCAACCCTCTACAGTAGTAGTATCAACCCTTTACAGTAGTAGTATCAACCCTCTACAGTAGTAGTAGTATAAACCCCCTACAGTAGTAGTATCAACCCTTTACAGTAGTAGTAGTATCAACGCCCTACATTAGTAGTATCAACCCTTTACAGTAGTAGTAGTATCAACCCCCTACAGTAGTAGTATCAACCCTTTACAGTAGTAGTAGTATCAACCCTTTACAGTAGTAGTAGTATCATCCCTTTACAGTAGTAGTAGTATCAACCCTCTACAGTAGTAGTGGTAACAACCCTCTACAGTAGTAGTGGTAACAACCCTCTACAGTAGTAGTATCAACTATTTACAATAGTAGTAGTATCAACCCTCTACAGTTGTAGTGGTAACAACCCCCTACAGTAGTAGTATCAACCCTTTACAGTAGTAGTAGTATCAACAAACCTACAGTAGTAGTATCAACCCTTTACAGTAGTAGTAGTATCAACCCCCTACAGTAGTAGTATCAACCCTTTACAGTAGTAGTAGTATCAACCCCCTACAGTAGTAGTATCAACCCTTTACAGTAGTAGTAGTATCAACCCCCTACAGTAGTAGTATCAATCCTTTACAGTAGTAGTATCAACCCCCTACAGTAGTAGTATCAACCCTTTACAGTAGTAGTAGTATCAACCCCCTACAGTAGTAGTATCAACCCTTTACAGTAGTATTAGTATCAACCCCCTACAGTAGTAGCATCAACCCTTTACAGTAGTAGTAGTATCAACCCCGTACAGTAGTAGTGGTAACAACCCTCTACAGTAGTAGTAGTATCAACCCTTTACAGTAGTAGTAGAATCAACCCTTTACAGTAGTAGTATCAACCCTCTACAGTAGTAGTAGTATCAACCCCCTACAGTAGCAGTATCAACCCTTTACAGTAGTAGTAGTATCAACCCCCTACATTAGTAGTATCAAGCCTTTACAGTAGTACTGGTATCAACTCCCTACAGTAGTAGTATCAACCCTTTACAGTAGTAGTAGTATCAACCCTTTACAGTAGTAGTAGTATCAACCCTCAACAGTAGTAGTGGTAACAACCCTCTACAGTAGTAGTTTCAACCCTCTACAGTAGTAGTATCAACCCTCTACAGTAGTAGTATCAACCCTCTACAGTAGTAGTGGTAAAGACCCTCTACAGTAGTAGTATCAACTATTTACAGTAGTAGTAGTATCAACCCTCTACAGTAGTAGTGGTAACAACCCCCTACAGTAGTAGTATCAACCCTTTACAGTAGTAGTAGTATCAACAAACCTACAGTAGTAGTATCAACCCTTTACAGTAGTAGTAGTATCAACCCCCTACAGTAGTAGTATCAACCCTTTACAGTAGTAGTAGTATCAACCCCTACAGTAGTAGTATCAACCCTTTACAGTAGTAGTAGTATCAACCCCTACAGTAGTAGTATCAACCCTTTACAGTAGTAGTATCAACCCCCTACAGTAGTAGTATCAACCCTTTACAGTAGTAGTAGTATCAACCCCCTACAGTAGTAGTATCAACCCTTTACAGTAGTATTAGTATCAACCCCCTACAGTAGTAGCATCAACCCTTTACAGTAGTAGTAGTATCAACCCCGTACAGTAGTAGTAGTATCATCCCTCTTCAGTAGCAGTGGTAACAACCCTCTACAGTAGTAGTAGTATCAACCCTTTACAGTAGTAGTAGAATCAACCCTTTACAGTAGTAGTATCAACCTCTACAGTAGTAGTAGTATCAACCCCCTACAGTAGCAGTATCAACCCTTTACAGTAGTAGTAGTATCAACCCCCTACATTAGTAGTATCAAGCCTTTACAGTAGTACTGGTATCAACTCCCTACAGTAGTAGTATCAACCCTTTACAGTAGTAGTAGTATCAACCCTTTACAGTAGTAGTAGTATCAACCCTCAACAGTAGTAGTGGTAACAACCCTCTACAGTAGTAGTTTCAACCCTCTACAGTAGTAGTATCAACCCTCTACAGTAGTAGTATCAACCCTCTACAGTAGTAGTGGTAAAGACCCTCTACAGTAGTAGTATCAACTATTTACAGTAGTAGTAGTATCAACCCTCTACAGTAGTAGTGGTAACAACCCCCTACAGTAGTAGTATCAACCCTTTACAGTAGTAGTAATATCAACCCCCTACAGTAGTAGTATCAACCCTTTACAGTAGTAGTAGTATCAACCCCCTACAGTAGTAGTATCAACCCCCTACAGTAGTAGTATCAACCCTTTACAGTAGTAGTAGTATCAAACCCCTACAGTAGTAGTATCAACCCTTTACAGTAGTAGTATCAACCCCCTACAGTAGTAGTATCAACCCTTTACAGTAGTAGTAGTATCAACCCCCTACAGTAGTAGTATCAACCCTTTACAGTAGTAGTAGTATCAACCCCCTACAGTAGTAGTATCAACCCTTTACAGTAGTAGTAGTAGTATAAACCCCCTACAGTAGTAGTATCAACACTTTACAGTAGTAGTAGTAGTATCAACCCCATACAGTAGTAGTATCAACCCTTTACAGTAGTAGTAGTATCAACCCTTTACAGTAGTAGTAGTATCAACCCCCTACAGTAGTAGTAGTATCAACCCCCTACAGTAGTAATAGTATCAACCCCCTACAGTGGTAGTAGTATCAACCCCCTACAGTAGTAGTAGTATCAACCCCCTACAGTAGTAGTATCAACCCTTTACAGTAGTAGTAGTATCAACCCCCTACAGTAGTAGTATCAACCCTTTACAGTAGTAGTATCAACCCCCTACATTAGTAGTATCAACCCTTTACAGTAGTAGTAGTATCAACCCCCTACAGTAGTAGTATCAACCCTTTACAGTAGTATTAGTATCAACCCCCTACAGTAGTAGCATCAACCCTTTACAGTAGTAGTAGTATCAACCCCGTACAGTAGTAGTAGTATCATCCCTCTTCAGTAGCAGTGGTAACAACCCTCTACAGTAGTAGTAGTATCAACCCTTTACAGTAGTAGTAGAATCAACCCTTTACAGTAGTAGTATCAACCCTCTACAGTAGTAGTAGTATCAACCCCCTACAGTAGCAGTATCAACCCTTTACAGTAGTAGTAGTATCAACCCCCTACATTAGTAGTATCAAGCCTTTACAGTAGTACTGGTATCAACTCCCTACAGTAGTAGTATCAACCCTTTACAGTAGTAGTAGTATCAACCCTTTACAGTAGTAGTAGTATCAACCCTCAACAGTAGTAGTGGTAACAACCCTCTACAGTAGTAGTTTCAACCCTCTACAGTAGTAGTATCAACCCTCTACAGTAGTAGTATCAACCCCCTACAGTAGTAGTATCAACCCTTTACAGTAGTAGTAGTATCAACCCCCTACAGTAGTAGTATCAACCCTTTACAGTAGTAGTAGTATCAACCCCCTACAGTAGTAGTATCAACCCTTTACAGTAGTAGTAGTAGTATCAACCCCCTACAGTAGTAGTATCAACACTTTACAGTAGTAGTAGTAGTATCAACCCCATACAGTAGTAGTATCAACCCTTTACAGTAGTAGTAGTATCAACCCTTTACAGTAGTAGTAGTATCAACCCCCTACAGTAGTAGTAGTATCAACCCCCTACAGTAGTAGTAGTATCAACCCCCTACAGTAGTAGTAGTATCAACCCCCTACAGTAGTAATAGTATCAACCCTCAACAGTAGTAGTGGTAACAACCCTCTACAGTAGTAGTTTCAACCCTCTACAGTAGTAGTATCAACCCTCTACAGTAGTAGTGGTAAAGACCCTCTACAGTAGTAGTATCAACTATTTACAGTAGTAGTAGTATCAACCCTCTACAGTAGTAGTGGTAACAACCCCCTACAGTAGTAGTATCAACCCTTTACAGTAGTAGTAATATCAACCCCCTACAGTAGTAGTATCAACCCTTTACAGTAGTAGTAGTATCAACCCCCTACAGTAGTAGTATCAACCCCCTACAGTAGTAGTATCAACCCTTTACAGTAGTAGTAGTATCAAACCCCTACAGTAGTAGTATCAACCCTTTACAGTAGTAGTATCAACCCCCTACAGTAGTAGTATCAACCCTTTACAGTAGTAGTAGTATCAACCCCCTACAGTAGTAGTATCAACCCTTTACAGTAGTAGTAGTATCAACCCCCTACAGTAGTAGTATCAACCCTTTACAGTAGTAGTAGTAGTATCAACCCCCTACAGTAGTAGTATCAACACTTTACAGTAGTAGTAGTAGTATCAACCCCATACAGTAGTAGTATCAACCCTTTACAGTAGTAGTAGTATCAACCCTTTACAGTAGTAGTAGTATCAACCCCCTACAGTAGTAGTAGTATCAACCCCCTACAGTAGTAGTAGTATCAACCCCCTACAGTGGTAGTAGTATCAACCCCCTACAGTAGTAGTAGTATCAACCCCCTACAGTAGTAGTAGTATCAACCCCCTACAGTAGTAGTAGTATCAATGCTCTACAGTAGTAGTAGTAGTAGTATCAACCCTCTAGAGCAGTAGTATTATCAACACCCTGCAGTAGTAGTATTATCAACCCTCAACAGTAGTAGAAGTATCAACCCACTACAGTAGTAGTAGTAGTATCAACCCTCTACAGTAGTAGTAGTATCAACCCTCTACAGTAGTAGTAGTAGTATAAACCCTCTACAGTAGTACTAGTATCAACCCTCTACAGTAGCAGTATCAACCCTCTACAGTAGCAGTATCAACCCTCTACAGTAGAAGTAGTATAAGCCCTCTACAGTAGTAGCAGCAGTATCAACCCTCTACAGTATAAGTAGTATCAGCCCTCTACAGTAGTAGTAGTTGTATCAACCCTCTATACCAGTAGTAGTATACATTCTCTACAGTAGTAGTAGTATAAGCCCTCTACAGTAGTATTAGTAGTATCAACCTTCTATAGTAGTAGTATAAACACTCTACAGTAGCAGTAGTATCAACTCTCTACAGAAGTAGCAGTATTAACCCTCTACAGTAGTAGTAGTATCAACCTTCTACAGCAGTAGTAGTATCAACCCTCTACAGTAGTAGTAGTAGTATCAACCCTCTACAGTAGTAGTAGTAGTATCAACCCTCTACAGCAGTAGTAGTATCAACCCTCTACAGTACAAGTAGTATCAACCCTCTACAGCAGTAGTAGTATCAACCATCTAAAGCAGTAGCAGTATCAACCCTTTACAGCAGTAGTATTAACCCTCTACAGTAGCAGTAGTATCAACCCTCTACAGAAGTAGTAGTATCAACATTCTACAGCAGTAGTAGTATCAACCCTCTACAGTAGCAGTAGTATCAACTCTCTACAGAAGTAGTAGTATTAACCCTCTACAGTAGTAGTAGTATCAACACTCTACAGCAGTAGTAGTATCAACCCTCTACAGCAGTAGTAGTATCAACCCTCTACAGTAGTAGTAGTATCAACCCTCTACAGTAGTAGTAGTATCAACCCTATACACCAGTAGTAGTATCAACCCTCTTCAGTAGCAGTAGTATCAACCCTCTACAGTAGTAGTGTAAAACCTCTACAGTAGCAGTAGTAACAAACCTCTAAAGCAGTAGTAGTATCAACCCTCTTCAGTAGTAGTAGTTGTATCAACCCTCTGCAGCAGTAGTATCAACCCTCTACAGCAGTAGTAGTTTCAACACTCTACAGTAGTAGTAGTATCAACCCCCTACAGTAGTAGTAGTATCAACCCCCTACAGTAGTAGTAGTATCAACCCCCTACAGTAGTAGTAGTATCAATGCTCTACAGTAGTAGTAGTAGTAGTATCAACCCTCTAGAGCAGTAGTATTATCAACACCCTGCAGTAGTAGTATTATCAACCCTCAACAGTAGTAGAAGTATCAACCCACTACAGTAGTAGTAGTAGTATCAACCCTCTACAGTAGTAGTAGTATCAACCCTCTACAGTAGTAGTAGTAGTATAAACCCTCTACAGTAGTACTAGTATCAACCCTCTACAGTAGCAGTATCAACCCTCTACAGTAGCAGTATCAACCCTCTACAGTAGAAGTAGTATAAGCCCTCTACAGTAGTAGCAGCAGTATCAACCCTCTACAGTATAAGTAGTATCAGCCCTCTACAGTAGTAGTAGTTGTATCAACCCTCTATACCAGTAGTAGTATACATTCTCTACAGTAGTAGTAGTATAAGCCCTCTACAGTAGTATTAGTAGTATCAACCTTCTATAGTAGTAGTATAAACACTCTACAGTAGCAGTAGTATCAACTCTCTACAGAAGTAGCAGTATTAACCCTCTACAGTAGTAGTAGTATCAACCTTCTACAGCAGTAGTAGTATCAACCCTCTACAGTAGTAGTAGTAGTATCAACCCTCTACAGTAGTAGTAGTAGTATCAACCCTCTACAGCAGTAGTAGTATCAACCCTCTACAGTACAAGTAGTATCAACCCTCTACAGCAGTAGTAGTATCAACCATCTAAAGCAGTAGCAGTATCAACCCTTTACAGCAGTAGTATTAACCCTCTACAGTAGCAGTAGTATCAACCCTCTACAGAAGTAGTAGTATCAACATTCTACAGCAGTAGTAGTATCAACCCTCTACAGTAGCAGTAGTATCAACTCTCTACAGAAGTAGTAGTATTAACCCTCTACAGTAGTAGTAGTATCAACACTCTACAGCAGTAGTAGTATCAACCCTCTACAGCAGTAGTAGTATCAACCCTCTACAGTAGTAGTAGTATCAACCCTCTACAGTAGTAGTAGTATCAACCCTATACACCAGTAGTAGTATCAACCCTCTTCAGTAGCAGTAGTATCAACCCTCTACAGTAGTAGTGTAAAACCTCTACAGTAGCAGTAGTAACAAACCTCTAAAGCAGTAGTAGTATCAACCCTCTTCAGTAGTAGTAGTTGTATCAACCCTCTGCAGCAGTAGTATCAACCCTCTACAGCAGTAGTAGTTTCAACACTCTACAGTAGCAGTGGTAACAACCCTCTACAGTAGTAGTAGTATCAACCCTTTACAGTAGTAGAAGTATCAACGCTTTACAGTAGTAGTATCAACCCTCTACAGTAGTAGTAGTATCAACCCCCTACATTAGTAGTATCAACCCTTTACAGTAGTAGTAGTATCAACCCCCTACATTAGTAGTATCAACCCTTTACAGTAGTAGTAGTATCAACCCCCTACAGTAGTAGTATCAACCCTTTACAGTAGTAGTAGTATCAACCCTCTACAGTAGTAGTATCAACCCTTTACAGTAGTAGTATCAACCCTCTACAGTAGTAGTGGTAACAACCCTCTACAGTAGTAGTAGTAGTATCAACCCTCTAGAGCAGTAGTAGTATCAACACCCTGCAGTAGTAGTATTATCAACCCTCAACAGTAGTAGAAGTATCAACCCACTACAGTAGTAGTAGTAGTATCAACCCTCTACAGTAGTGGTAGTATCAACCCTCTACATCAGTAGCAGTATCAACCCTCTACAGTAGCAGTAGTATCAACTCTCTACAGAAGTAGTAGTATTAACCCTCTACAGTAGCAGTAGTATCAACTCTCTACAGAAGTAGTAGTATTAACCCTCTACAGTAGCAGTAGTATCAACTCTCTACAGAAGTAGTAGTATTAACCCTCTACAGTAGTAGTAGTATCAACCCTCTACAGCAGTAGTAGTATCAACCCTATACACCGGTAGTAGTATAAATTCTCTGCAGTAGTAGTATCAACCCTCTTCAGTAGCAGTAGTATCAACCCTCTACAGTAGCAGTAGTAACAAACCTCTAAAGCAGTAGTAGTATCAACCCTCTTTAGTAGTAGTAGTTGTATCAACCCTCTGCAGCAGTAGTATCAACCCTCTACAGCAGTATTAGTTTCAACCCTCTACAGTAGTAGTGGTAGTATGAACCCTCTACAGCAGTAGTAGTATCATCCCCCTTCAGTAGCAGTGGTAACAACCCTTTACAGTAGTAGTAGTATTCACCCTTTACAGTAGTAGTAGTATCAACCCTTTACAGTAGTAGTATCAACCCTCTACAGTAGTAGTAGTATAAACCCCCTACAGTAGTAGTATCAACCCTTTACAGTAGTAGTAGTATCAAACCCCTACATTAGTAGTATCAACCCTTTACAGTAGTAGTATCAACCCCCTACAGTAGTAGTATCAACCCTTTACAGTAGTAGTATCAACCCTTTACAGTAGTAGTAGTATCAACCCTTTACAGTAGTAGTAGTATCAACCCTTTACAGTAGTAGTAGTAGTATCAACCCTCTACAGTAGTAGTGGTAACAACCCTCTATAGTAGTGGTAACAACCCTCTACAGTAGTAGTATCAACCCTCTACAGTAGTAGTATCAACCCTTTACAGTAGTAGTATCAACCCTCTACAGTAGTAGTGGTAACAACCCTCTACAGTAGTAGTATCAACTATTTACAGTAGTAGTAGTATCAACCCTTCACAGTAGTAGTAGTATCAACCCCCTACAGTAGTAGTATCAACCCTTTACAGTAGTAGTAGTATCAACCCTTCACAGTAGTAGTAGTATCAACCCCCTACAGTAGTAGTATCAACCCTTTACAGTAGTAGTAGTATCAACCCCCTACAGTAGTAGTATCAACCCTTTACAGTAGTAGTAGTATCAACCCCCTACAGTAGTAGTATCAACCCTTTACAGTAGTAGTAGTATCAACCCCCTACAGTAGTAGTATCAACCCTTTACAGTAGTAGTATCAACCCCCTACAGTAGTAGTATCCACCCTTTACAGTAGTAGTATCAACCCCCTACAGTAGTAGTATCAACCCTTTACAGTAGTAGTAGTATCAACCCCCTACAGTAGTAGTATCAACCCTTTACAGTAGTAGTAGTATCAACCCCCTACAGTAGTAGTATCAACCCTTTACAGTAGTAGTAGTAGTATCAACCCCCTACAGTAGTAGTATCAACCCTTTACAGTAGTAGTAGTATCAACCCCCTAAAGTAGTAGTCTCAGTACAGTAGAAGTAGTATTAGTCTACAGTAGAAGTAGTATTAGCCCTCTTCAGTAGTAGTAGTTGTATCAACCCTCTATACCAGTAGTAGTATACATTCTCTACAGTAGTAGTAGTATAAGCCCTCTACAGTAGTATTAGTAGTATCAACCTTCTATAGTAGTAGTATAAACACTCTACAGTAGTAGTAGTATCAACACTCTACAGCAGTAGTAGTATCAACCTTCTACAGCAGTAGTAGTTTCAACCCTCTACAGTAGTAGTAGTATCAACCCTCTAAAGCAGTAGTAGTAGGAACCCTCTAAAGCAGTAGTAGTATCAACCCTTTACAGTAGTAGTAGTATCAACCCCCTACAGTAGTAGTATCAACCCTTTACAGTAGTAGTAGTATCAACCCCCTACAGTAGTAGTATCAACCCTTTACAGTAGTAGTAGTAGTATCAACCCCTATAGTAGTAGTATCAACCCTTTACAGTAGTAGTAGTATCAACCCCCTACAGTAGTAGTCTCAACCCTTTACAGTAGTAGTAGTATCAACCCCATACAGTAGTAGTATCAACCCTTTACAGTAGAAGTAGTATCAACCCTTTACAGTAGTAGTAGTATCAACAACCCTACAATAGTAGTATCAACCCTTTACAGTGGTAGTAGTATCAACCCCCTACAGTAGTAGTAGTATCAACCCCCTACAGTAGTAGTAGTATCAACCCCCTACAGTAGTAGTAGTATCAACCCTCTACAGTAGTAGTAGTAGTATCAACCCTCTACAGTAGTAGTAGTAGTAGTATCAACCCTCTACAGTAGTAGTAGTAGTAGTATCAACCCTCTAGAGCAGTAGTAGTATCAACACCCTGCAGTAGTAGTAGTATTAACCCTCTACAGTAGTAGTAGTATCAACCCTCTACAGTAGTAGTAGTATCAACCCTCTACAGCAGTAGTAGTATCAACCCTCTACAGTAGTACTAGTATAAACCCTCTACAGTAGTACTAGTATCAACCCTCTACAGTAGCAGTATCAACCCTCTACAGTATAAGTAGTATAAGCCCTCTACAGTAGTAGTAGCAGTATAAACCCTCTACAGTAGTACTAGTATCAACCCTCTACAGAAGCATTATCAACCCTCTACAGTAGAAGTAGTATAAGCCCTCTACAGTAGTAGTAGCAGTATCAACCCTCTACAGTAGTAGTAGTATAAGCCCTCTACAGTAGTATTAGTAGTATCAACCTTCTATAGCAGTAGTATAAACACTCTACAGTAGCAGTAGTATCAACTCTCTATAGAAGTAGCAGTATTAACCCTCTGCAGTAGTAGTAGTAGTATCAACCTTCTACAGCAGTAGTAGTATCAACCTTCTACAGCAGTAGTAGTATCAACCCTCTACAGTACAAGTAGTATCAACCCTCTACAGCAGTAGTAGTATCAACCCTTTACAGTAGTAGTATTAACCCTCTAAAGTAGCAGTAGTATCCACCCTCTACAGTAGTAGTAGTATCAACCCTCTACACCAGTAGTAGTATAAATTCTCTACAGTAGTAGTAGTATAAGCCCTCTACAGTAGTAGTACTAGTATCAACCCTCTACAGCAGTAGCAGTATCAACCCTCTACAGTAGCAGTAGTATCAACTCTCTACAGAAGTAGTAGTATTAACCCTCTACAGTAGTAGAAGTATCAACACTCTACAGCAGTAGTAGTATCAACCCTCTACAGTAGTAGTAGTATCAACCCTCTACAGTGGTAGTAGTATTAACCCTCTACAGTGGTAGTAGTATCAACACTCTACAGTAGTAGTAGTATCAACCCTCTACAGTAGTAGTAGTATCAACCCTCTACAGCAGTAGCAGTATCAACCCTCTACAGTAGCAGTAGGATCAACCCTCTACAGCAGTAGTAGTATCAACCCTCTACAGTAGTAGTAGTAGTATCAACCCTCTACAGTAGTAGTAGTAGTATCAACCCTCTACAGCAGTAGTAGTATCAACCCTCTACAGTAGCAGTAGTATCAACCCTCTACAGTAGCAGTAGTATCAACCCTCTACTGCAGTAGTAGTATCAACCCTCTACAGTAGCAGTAGTATCAATCCTCTACAGTATTAGTATCAAACCTCTACAGTAGCAGTAGTAACAAACCTCTACAGTAGTAGTAGTAGTATCAACCCTCTACAGAAGCAGTAGTAGTATCATCCCTCTTCAGTAGCAGTAGTATCAAACCTCTACAGCAGTAGTAGTATCAACACTCTTCAGCAGTAGTAGTAGTATCATCCCTCTACAAAAGCAGTAGTATCAACCCTCTACAATAGTAGCAGTAGTATCATCCCTCTACAGAAGCAGTAGTATCAACCCTCTACAGCAGTAGTAGTATCAACACTCTTCAGCAGTAGTATTAGTATCAACCCTCTACAGCAGTAGCAGTATTAACCCTCTACAGTAGTAGTATCAACCCTCTACAGCAGTAGTAGTATCAACCCTCTACAGCAGTAGTAGTATCAACACTCTCAGCAGTAGTAGTATCAACCCTTTACAGTAGTAGTAGTAGTATCAACCCTTTACAGTAGTAGTAGTATCAACCCTTTACAGTAGTAGTAGTAGTATCAACACTCTCAGCAGTAGTAGTATCAACCCTTTACAGTAGTAGTAGTAGTAGTATCAACCCTTTACAGTTGTAGTAGTAGTAGTAGTAATATAAACACACTACAGTAGTAGATGTTTCAATCCTCTACAGAAGTAGTAGTAGTATCAACCCTCTACAGTAGCAGTAGTATCAACCCTCTACAGTAGTAGTAGAATCAACCCTCTACAGTAGTAGTAGAATCAACCCTCTACAGAAGCAGTAGTATCAACCCTCTACAATAGTAGCAGTAGTATAAACCCTCTACAGTAGCAGTAGTAACAACCCTCTACAGAAGTAGAAGAATCAATCCTCGACAGTAGTAGAATCAACCCTCTACAGTAGTAGCAGAATCAACCCTCTACAGTAGTAGTAGAATCAAACCTCTACAGTAGTAGTAGAATCAACCCTCTACAGAAGCAGTAGTATCAACCCTCTACTATAGTAGCAGTAGTATAAACCCTCTACAGAAGCAGTAGTAACAACCCTCTACAGTAGTAGATGTAGTATCAACCCTCTACAGCAGTATTAGTATCAATCCCCTACAATAGTAGCAGTAGTATAAACCCTCTACAGAAGCAGTAGTAACAACCCTCTACAGTAGTAGTAGAAGTATAAACCCTCTACAGAAGCAGTAGTATCAACGATCTACAACAGTAGCAGTAGTATCAACCCTCTACAACAGTAGCAGTAGTATAAACCCTCTACAGTAGCAGTAGTAACAAACCTCTACAGTTGTAGCAGTAGTATCAACCCTCTACAGAAGCAGTAGTAACAAACCTCTACAGTTGTAGCAGTAGTATAAACCCTCTACAGTAGCAGTAGTATCAACCCTCTACAGTAGCAGTAGTATCAACCATCTACAGTAGGAGTAGTAACAACCCTCTACAATAGTAGCAGTAGTAACAACCCTCTACAGAAGCAGTAGTAACAACCCTCTACAGAAGCAGTAGTATAAACCCTCTACAGAAGCAGTAGTATCAACCCTCTACAATAGTAGCAGTAGTAACAATCCTCTACAATAGTAGCAGTAGTAACAAACCTCTACAGTAGTAGTAGTAGTAACAACCCTCTACAATAGTAGCAGTAGTAACAACCCTCTACAGTAGTAGTAGTAGTATCAACCCTCTACAATAGTAGCAGTATCAACCCTCTACAGAAGCAGTAGTATAAACCCTCTACAGAAGCAGTAGTATCAACCCTCTACAATAGTAGCAGTAGTAACAATCCTCTACAATAGTAGCAGTAGTAACAAACCTCTACAGTAGTAGTAGTAGTAACAACCCTCTACAATAGTAGCAGTAGTAACAACCCTCTACAGTAGTAGTAGTAGTATCAACCCTCTACAATAGTAGCAGTATCAACCCTCGACAGTAGTAGTAGTAGTATCAACAGAACAGAGCAGAAAAGAACAGAACAGAAGAGAAAAGAGCAGAACAGAACAGAACAGAACAGAGCATAACTGAGCAGAACAGAGCAGAACAGATCAGAACAGAACAGAGCAGAGCAGAACAGAGCAGAGCAGAACAGAGCAGAGTAGAACAGAGCAGAACAAAACAGAACAGAGAAGAACAGAGCAGAACAGAGATAAAATGAGTAGAACAGAACAGAGCAGAACGGAGAAGAACAGAACTGAGCAGAACAGAGCGGAGCAGAACAGAACTGAGCAGAGCAGAAGAGAACAGAGCAGAACAGAGTAGATAAGAGCAGAACTGAGCAGAAGAGAACAGGGCAGAACAGAGCAGAAAAGACCAGAGCAGAACAGAACAGAACAGGGCATGTCAGAGCAGAGCAAAACAGAGCAGAACAGATTAGAACAGAGAAGAACAGATCTGAGCAGAACAGAACAGAGCAGACCAGAAGAGAGCAGAACATAAAAGAACTGAGCAGAACAGAAAAGAGCAGAAATGAGCAGAAATGAGCAGAACAGAGCAGAGTAGAACAGAGCAGGTCAGATCAGAGCAGAACAGAACAGAACAGAACAGAACAGAACAGAGTAGAACAGAACTGAGCAGAGCAGAACAGAGCAGAACAGAACAGAGCAGAACACAGTAGAACAGAACTGAGCAGAGCAGAACAGAGCAGAACCGGACAGAGCAGAGCGGAACAAAGCAGAACAGACCAGAGCAGAACCAAAAAGAGCAGAGTAGAACAGATCAGAACAGAACAGAACAGGGCAGAGCCGTGCAGAACAGAGCAGAACCGTCCAGAGCAGAAAGGAAAAGAGCAGAGTAGAAGAGAACAGAACAGAGCAGAGTAGAACAGAACAAAACAGAGCAGAGTAGAAAAGAGAGGAAAAGAGCAGAACAGAACAGATCTGAGCAGAGCAGAACAGAACTGAGCAGAGCAGAACAGAACAGAGAAGAACAAAGCAGAACAGAGCAGAACAGAGTAGAATAGAGCAGAACAGAACTGAGCAGAACAGAACAGATCAGAACAGAGCAGATAAGAGTAGAACAGAACAGAGCGGAAGAGAACGGTGCAGAGCAGAAGATAAAAGTGCAGAACAGATTGGAACAGAAGAGAACTGAGCAGAACAGAAAAGAGCAGAACAGAAGAGAACTGAGCAGAACAGAAAAGAGCAGAACAGAACAGAGCAGAAAAGAACAGAGCAGAACAGAGCATAGTAGAACAGAACAGAACAGAGCAGAGCAGAACAGAACAATGCAGAGCAGAACAGAAAAGAGCAGGGTAGAACAGAACAGAACAGAGCAGATCAAGGCAGAACAGAACAGGGAAGAGCAGAACAGAGCATAACAGAGCAGAACAGAACTGAGTAAGCAGAAAAGATAAAGACAGAACAGAGCAGACAAAACGGAGCAGAGCGGAGCAGAACAGAACAGAGCAGAACAGAGCAGAACATAGCAGAACAGATAATAACAGGGCAGAGCAGAAAAGAACAGATCAGAACAGGGCATAGCAGTGCAGAACAGAGCAGAACCGAAAAGAGCAGAGTAGAACAGATCAGAACAGAGCAGAACAGAACGGAACAGGGATGAGCAGAGCAGAACAGAACAGGGCAGAGCAGTGAAGAACATAACCGAATATAACAGAACAGAACAGATAATTACAGGGCAGAGCAGAGCAGAACAGAAAAGAACAGAACAGAGCAGAACCGACCAGAGCAGAACAAAGCAGAAAGAGAACAGATCAGAGCAGAACGGAAAAGAGCAGAGAAGAAGAGAACAGAACAGAGCAGAGTAGAACAGAGCAGAACCGGCCAGAGCAGAACAGAACAGATCAGAGCAGAACGGAAAAGAGCAGAGTAGAAGAGGACAGAACAGAGCAGAGTAGAACAGAACAAAACCGAGCAGAGTAGAAAAGAGAGGAAAAGAGCAGAGCAGAACAGAACAGAACAGATCTTAGCAGAGCAGAACAGAACTGAGCAGAGCAGAACAGAGAAGAACAAAGCAGAACAGAGCAGAACAGAGTAGAACAGAACAAAGCAGAACAGAACAGAGCAGAACAGAGCAGAGCAGAAGAGAACGGTGCAGAGCAGAAGAGAAAAGTGCAGAACAGATTGGAACCTAGAAAAACAGACTAGAATAGAGCAGAACATAACTGAGCAGAACAGAACAGAACAGAAAAGAACAGATAAGAACAGATCAGAACAGAGCAGATCAGAGTAGAACAGAACAGAGCAGAACAGAAGAGAACTGAGCAGAACAGAAAAGAGCATAACAGAACAGAGCAGAAAAGAACAGAGCAGAACAGAGCAGAGTAGATCAAGGCAGAACAGAACACGGAAGAGCAGAACAGAGCATAACAGAGCAGAACAGAACTGAGTAAGCAGAACAGATAAGGACAGAACAGAGCAGACAAAACAGAGCGGAGCAGAACAGAACAGAACAGAACAGAGCAGAGCAGAGCAGAGCAGAACATAGCAGAACAGAGCAGAGCAGAAAAGAGCAGAACAGAACATAGCAGAGCAGAACAGAGCAGAACAGATCAGAGAAGAACAGAGCAGAACAGATCAGAGAAGAACAGAGGCAGAACAGATCAGATCAGAGCAGAGCATATTAGAGCAGAACAGAACAGATCAGAACAGGGCAGATGAGAGCAGAGAGGAACAGGACAGAACAGAACAGATAATTACTGGGCAGAGCAGAACAGAAAAGATCAGAACAGGGCAGAGCAGTGCAGAACCGAACAGAGTAGAACAGAACAGATCAGAGCAGAGCAAAACAGATAAGAGCAGAGTAGAAGAGAACAGAACAGAGCAGGACAGAACAGAGCAGAGTAGAACAGAACAGAGCAGAGTAGAACAGAGAAGAAAAGATGAGAGCAGAGCAGAACAGAACTGAGCAGAACAGAACAGATTAGAAAAAGCAGAGCAGAACAGATCAGAAAAGGCAGAGCAGAACAGAGCAGAACAGATCAGAGCACATTAGATAAGAGCAGAACAGAACAGATAAGAGTTCTGCTCTGTTCTGTTCTGCTATGTTCTGTTCTGTTCCTCTCTGCTCTGCTCTGCCTTGTTCTGATCTGTTCTGTTCAGTTCTGCTCTGTTCTGCTCTTATATGCTCTGCTCTTTTCTGTTCTGCTCTGCTCATAACAGGGCAGAGCAGAACAGACAATTTCAGAACAGGGAAGAGTAGTGCAGAACCGAACAGAGCAGAGCAAAACAAAGCAGAACAGAGCAGATCCGAACAGAGCAGAACAGAGCAGATCAGAGAAGAAAAGAGCAGAACAGATCAGAGAAGAACAGAGGCAGAACAGAGCAGATCAGAGCAGAGCATATTAGAGCAGGAAAGAACTGAGTAGAGCAGAGTAGAACAGAACAGAGCAAAACAGAGCAGATTAGATAAGAGCAGAACAGAACAGATAAGAGTTCTGCTCTGTTCTACTCTGTTCTGTTCTGCTATGTTCTGTTCTGTTCCTCTCTGCTCTGCTCTGCCTTGTTCTGATCTGTTCTGTTCAGTTCTGCTCTGTTCTGCTCTTATATGCTCTGCCCTTTTCTGTTCTGCTCTGCTCATAACAAGGCAGAGCAGAACAGACAATTTCAGAACAGGGAAGAGTAGTGCAGAACCGAACAGAGCAGAGCAGAGCAAAACAAAGCAGAACAGAGCAGAACAGAGCAGAACAGAGCAGAACTGATCAGAGAAGAAAAGAGCAGAACAGATCAGAGAAGAAAAGAGGCAGAACAGAGCAGATCAGAGCCGAGCATATTAGAGCAGGAAAGAACTGAGTAGAGCAGAGTAGAACAGAACAGAGCAAAACAGAGCAGATCAGAACAGGGCAGATGAGAGCAGAGAGGAACAGAACAGAACAGAACAGATAATTACTGGGCAGAGCAGAACAGAAAAGATCAGAACAGGGCAGAGCAGTGCAGAACCGAACAGAGCAGAGCAGAACAGGGCAGAACAGAACAGATCAGAGCAGAGCAAAACAGATAAGAGCAGAGTAGAAGAGAACAGAACAGAGCAGGACAGAACAGAACAGAGTAGAACAGAACAGAGCAGAGTAGAACAGAGAAGAAAAGATGAGAGCAGAACAGAACTGAGCAGAGCAGAACAGATTAGAAAAGGCAGAGCAGATCAGAACAGAGGAGAACAGAGCAGAAAAGAGCAGAACAGATCAGAGCAGATTAGATAAGAGCAGAACAGAACAGAACAGATCAGAGTTGTGCTCGGTTCTACTCTGTTCTGCTTTGTTCTGTTCTGTTCCTCTCTGCTCTGCCTTGTTCTGATCTGTTCTGTTCAGTTCTGCTCTGTTCTGCTCTTATATGCTCTGCTCTTTTCTGTTCTGCTCTGCTCATAACAGGGCAGAGCAGAACAGACAATTTCAGAACAGGGAAGAGTAGTGCAGAACTGAACAGAGCGGAGCAAAACAAAGCAGAACAGAGCAGATCAGAGCAGAACAGATCAGAACAGGACAGAGCAGAGTAGAACAGAGCAGATCAGAGTAGAACAGAACAGAACAGAGCATAGTAGAACAGAACAGAACAGAGAAGAACCAAACAGAGCAGAGAATAACAGAACAGAACAGAACAGAGCAGAGCAGAACAGAGCAGAACAGGACAGAGCAGAGTAGAACAGAGCAGAAAAGATCAGAGTAGAACAGAACAGAGCATAGTAGAACAGAACAGAACAGAGCAGAGCAGAACAGAGCAGAACAGGGTAGAGCAGAGAAGAGAGGAACAGAGCAGAACAGAGCAGAACAGAGCAGAAAAGAGCAGAAAAGAGCAGAACCGAACATAGCAGAGCTGAGAGAACAGAACAGAGCAGAACAGAACAGATCAGGGCAGAGCAGAGCACCGAGGAACAGAGCAGAACAGAGCAGCAGAATAGAACAGAACAGAACATAACAGCTCGTATCAGGGCAGAGCAGAACAGAACAGATCAGTGCAGAGCATTGTGGAACAGAGAAGAACAGAGTAGAACAGAACAGAGCAGAACCGAACAGGGCAGAGCAGAGCAGAACAGAGAAGAACAGAGTAGAACAGAACAGAGCAGAACTGAATGTAGCAGATTAGAACAGGACATAGCAGAACAGAGCATAACAGAACTTAGCAGAACAGAACAGGCCAGAGCAGAACAGAGCAGAGCACAGAACAGAGAAGAACAGAGTAGAACAGAGCAGAACAGAGTAGAGCAAAGCAGAACAGAGCAGAACAGAACAGAACTGATTAGAGAAGAACAGTGCAGAACAGAACAGAGCAGAACTGTTTAGAACAGAGCAGAACAGAACAGATCAAGACAGGGCAGAACAGAGAAGAACCAAAAAGAGCAGAACAGAAAATAACAGAACGGAACAGATCAGGGCAGAGCAGAGCAGCGAGGAACAGAGCAGAACAGAGCAGAATAGAATAGAACAGAACAGAACAGTTCAGAGCAGAACAGAGCAGAACAGAGCAGAACAGAACAGAACAGATCATAACAGGGCAGAGCAGAACAGAACAGATCATGGCAGAGCAGTGCGGAACAGAGCAGAAACGAACAGAGCAGAACAGATCAGAATAGAACAAAACAGAACCGAGCAGAACAGAACAGGGCAGAGCAGATGCGGAGAAGAACAGAGTAGAACAGAAAATATCAAGACAGGGCAGAACAGAGAAGAACCAAACAGACCAGAACAGAGAATAACAGAACAGAACAGAACAGAGCGGAACAGAGCAGACTAGAGCAGGGCAGAGAAGAGCAAAGAGGAACAGAGAAGAACAGAACAGAGCAGAATACAGCAGAACAGAGCAGAAAAGAACAGAACAGAGCAGAGCAGAAAAAAGCAGAAAAGATCAGAACAGAACAGAGCAGATCAGAGCAGAACAGAGCAGAGCACAGAACAGAACAGAGAAGAACAGAGTAGAACAGAGCAGAACAGAGTAGAGCAAAGCAGAACAGAGCAGAACAGATTAGAGAAGAACAGTGCAGAACAGAACAGAACAGAGCAGAACTGTTTAGAACAGAGCAGAACAGAACAGATCAAGACAGGGCAGAACAGAGAAGAACCAAGTAGACCAGAACAGAGAATAACAGAACAGAACAGAGCGGAACACAGCAGACTAGAGCAGGGCAGAGAAGAGCAAATAGGAACAAAGAAGAACAGAACAGAGCAGAATAGAACAGAACAGAGCAGAGCAGAAAAAAGCAGAAAAGAACAGAACAGAACAGTTCAGAGCAGAACAGAGCAGAACAGAACAGATCATAACAGGGCAGAGCAGAACAGAACAGATCATGGCAGAGCAGTGCGGAACAGAGCAGAAACGAACAGAGCAGAACAGATCAGAATAGAACAAAACCGAGCAGAGCAGAACAGAGAAGAACAGAGTAGAACAGAGTAGAACAGAAAAGATCAAGACAGGGCAGAACAGAGAATAACAGAACAGAACAGAGCGGAACAGAGCAGACTAGAGCAGGGCAGAGAAGAGCAAAGAGGAACAGAGAAGAACAGAACAGAGCAGAATACAGCAGAACAGAGCAGAAAAGAACAGAGCAGAGCAGAAAAAAGCAGAAAAGATCAGAACAGAGCAGATCAGAGCAGAACAGAGCAGAGCACAGAACAGAGAAGAACAGAGTAGAACATAGCAGAACAGAGTAGAGCAAAGCAGAACAGAGCAGAACAGAACAGAACTGATTAGAGAAGAACAGTGCAGAACAGAACAGAACAGAGCAGAACTGTTTAGAACAGAGCAGAACAGAACAGATCAAGACAGGGCAGAACAGAGAAGAACCAAGTAGACCAGAACAGAGAATAACAGAACAGAACAGAACAGAGCGGAACACAGCAGACTAGAGCAGGGCAGAGAAGATCAAAGAGGAACAAAGAAGAACAGAACAGAGCAGAATAGAACAGAACAGAGCAGAGCAGAGCAGAAAAAAGCAGAAAAGATCAGAACAGAACAGAGCAGATCAGAACAGGGCGGAAAGAGGCAGATCAGAACAGGGCAGAGAAGAGCAGAACAGAGCAGAACAGAGGAGAACAGAACAGAGCAGAGCAGAACATGACAGAGCAGAACAGAGCAGAACAGAACTGTCAAGAACAGAGCAGAAAAGAGCAGAACATAGCAGCACAAAGCAGAACAGAGCAGAACAGATCAGAGCAGAACAGAGCAGAGCAGAAACGAGCAGAACAGAGAAAAACAGAAAAGAGCAGAGCAGAGCAGAACAGATCATAACAGAAAAGAACAGAGTAGAGTAGAACAGATCAGAGTAGAACAGAGCAGAACATAAAAGGGGAGAGCAGAGCAGAACAGAACAGAACAGAGCAGAACAAAGTAAAACAAAACAGAAAAGAACAGAGCAGGACAGAACATAGCAGAGCAGAAAAAAGCAGAACAGAACGGAACAGATCAGGGCAAAGCAGAGCAGAGAGGAACAGAGCAGATCAGAGCAAAACAGAGCAGAACAGAGCAGATCAGAACAGAGCAGTACAGAGCAGCACAGAGCAGCACAGAGCAGCACAGAGCAGCACAGAGCAGCACAGAGGAGAACAGAACACAGAAGAACAGAGCAGAACATAGCAGAGCAGAACAGAGCAGAACAGAGCAGAGCAGAACAGAGCAGAAAAGAAAGGAGCAGATCAGAGCAGAGAGGAACAGAGCAGAGCAGAACAGAGCAGAACATAAAAGGGCAGAACAGAGCAGAAAAGAGCAGAACAGTGCAGAACAGAGCAGAACAGAGCAGAACAAAAAAGAGCACAACAGAAGACAACAGAACTGAGCAGAACAGAGCAGAACAGAGCAGAGCAGATTAGAACAGAACTGAGCAGAAAACAACAGAACAGAGCAGAGCAGAACAGAGCAGAAAAGAGAAGAACAGAGCTGAACAGAACAGAGCAGAACAAAGTAAAACAAAACAGAAAAGAACAGAGCAGGACAGAGCAGAAAAGAACAGAACACAGCAGAACAGAACATAGCAGAGCAGAACGGAACAGATCAGGGCAGAGCAGAGAGGAACAGAGCAGATCAGAGCAGAACAGAGCAAAAAAGAGCAGAACCGAGCAGATCAGAACAGGGCAGAGGAGAGCATAACAGAGCAGAACAGAGCAGAACAGAGCAGCACAGAGGAGAACAGAACACAGAAGAACAGAGCAGAACATAGCAGAGCAGAACAGAGCAGAACAGAAAGGAACAGATCAGGTCAGAGCAGAGAGGAACAGAGCAGAGCAGAAATGAGCAGAACATAAAAGGGCAGAACAGAGCAGAAAAGAGCAGAACAGTGCAGAACAGTGCAGAACAGTGCAGAACAGTGCAGAACAGAACAGAACAGAGCAGAACAGAGCAGGACAGAGCAGAACAGAGCAGAACAAAAAAGAGCACAACAGAAGACAACAGAACTGAGCAGAACAGAGCAGAACAGAGCAGAGCAGATTAGAACAGAACTGAGCAGAACAGAGCAGAGCAGAGCAGAGCAGAGCAGAACAGAGAAGAACAGAGCTGAACAGAACAGGGCAGAACAGAGCAGGACAGAGCAGGACAGAGCAGGACAGAGCAGGACAGAACAGAGCAGAACAGATCAGAACAGATCAGGGCAGAGCAGAGAGGAACAGAGTAGAGCAGAGCAGAACAGAGCAGAACATGAAAGAGGAGAGCAGAGCAGAACAGAACAGAGCAGAACAGAGCAGAACAAAGTAGAACAGAACAGATCAGGTCAGAGCAGAGAAGAACAGAGCAGAGCAGAACAGAGTAGAACATAAAAGGGCAGAACAGAGCAGAAAAGAGCAGAACAGAGCATAAAAGAACAGAACTGAGCAGAACAGAGCAGAACAGTGCAGAGCAGAACAGAGCAGATTAGAGCAGAACAGATTAGAACAGAACAGAGCAAAACAGAGAAAAACAGAGCAGAACAGAACAGAACTGAGCAGAAAACAACAGAACAGAGCAGAGCAGAACAGAGCAGAACAGAGCAGAACAAAGTAGAACAAAACAGAACAGAGCAGAACAGAAGAGAGCAGAACAGGGCAGAACTGAACAGAGCAGAATAGAGTAGAACAGAACATAGCAGAGCAGAACAGAACAGAACGGAACAGATCAGGGCAGAGCAGAGAAGAACAGAGCAGATCAGAGCAGAACTGACCACAGCAGAACAGACCACAGCAGAACAGAGCAGAACAGAACAGATCAGAACAGGGCAGAACAGAGCAGAGCAGACAAGAGCAGAGTAAAACAGAGAAAAACATAAAACATAAAAGGGAAGAGCAGAGCAGAACAAAGTATAACAGAGCAGAACAGAGCAGAGCAGAACAGAGCAGAACAGAGCAGATTAGAGCACAGCAGAACAGAAGGGAGCAGAACAGAGTAGAGCAGAACAGAGCAGAACAGAAGAGAACAGAACTGAGAAGAGCAGAACAGAGCAGAAAAAACAGGACACAACAGAGCACAGCAGAACCGAGCAGAACAGAGTAGAACAGGAGAGAACAGGTCAGAGCAGAACAGAACTGAGCAGAGACAGAACAGAACAGAGCAGAACAGAACTGAACATGGCAGAGCAGAGCAGAACAGAACAGAGCAGAATAGATGAGGGCAGGGTAGAGCAGAGCAGAGAGGAACTGGACAGAACAGAGCAGAACATAGCAGAACAGAACTGAGCAGAAAAGAGCAGAACAGACCAGGGCATAGCAGAGCAGAGCAGAACAGAGCAGAACAATGCAGAACAGAGCTGAACAGAGCTAAACAGATTAGAACAGAACAGAGCAGAACAGAGAAAAACAGAGCAGAACAGAACAGAGCAGAACAGAACAGAAATGAGCAGAGCAGAACAGAGCAGAAAACAACAGAAGAGTGCAGAACAAAATGGAACAGATCAGGAAAGAGCAGAGCAAAGAGGAACAGAATAGAGCAGAACAGAGCAGAACAGAACAGAGCACAACAGAAGAGAACAGAACTGAGCAGAGCAGAACAGAGCAGAGTAGAACAGAGCATAACAGAACAGAGCATAACAGAACAGAGCATAACAGAGCATAACAGATCAGATCAGGGCAGAGCAGATCAGAGCAGAACAGAGCAGAATAGAACAGAACAGGGCAGAGCAGAGCAGAGCAGATCAAAGTAGAACAAAACAGAACATAGCAAAACAGAGCAGAGACAGAACAGATTATAACAGAACTGAGAAGAGCAGAACAGAACAGAGCAGAACAGAGAAAAACCAAGCAGAACAGAACAGAGCAGAACAGAACTGAGCAGAACAGAAAAGAGCAGAGCAGAAAAGAGCTGAACAGAGCAGAAAAAAGAACAGAGCAGAACAAAACAGCACAGAGCAAAACAGAGCAGAACAGAGCAGATCAGACCAGGGCATAGCATAGCAGAGCAGAGCAGAGCAGAACTGAGCAGAACAGAACAGAAATAAGAACAGAACAGAGCAGAGCAGAGCAGAGCAGAGAAAAACAGAGCAGAACAGAGCAGAACAGAACAGAAATGAGCAGAACAGAGCAGAACAGAGCAGAACAGAACAGAGCAGAGACAGAGCAGGACAGAGCAGAACACAGCAGAACAGAAGAGAGCAGAACAGGGCAGAACTGAACAGAGCAGAATAGAGCAGAACAGAGCTGAACAGAACAGAACAGAGCAGAACAGAAGAGAGCAGAACAGGGCAGAACTGAACAGAGCAGAATAGAGCAGAACAAAGCAGAGCAGAACAGAGCAGAACCGAACAGATCAAAAGAGGGCAGAAGAGGTCTAAACAGGGCAGAGAAGAACAGAACTGATCAGAACAGGGAAGAGTAGTGCAGAACAGAGCAGAACAGATCAGAACAGGGTAGAGCAGAGATGAACAGAGCAGAACAGAGCAGAACAGTTCTGAGCATAACAGAGCATAACAGATCAGATCAGATCAGGGCAGAGCAGAGCAGATCAGAGCAGAACAGAGCAGAACAGAGCAGAATAGAACAGAACAGGCTAGAGCAGAGCAGATCAGAGCAGAACAAAGTAGAACAAAACAGAACATAGCAAAACAGAGCAGAGACAGAACAGATTAGAACAGAACTGAGAAGAGCAGAACAGAACAGAGCAGAACAGAGAAAAACCGAGCAGAACAGAACAGAGCAGAACAGAACTGAGCAGAACAGAAAAGAGCAGATCAGAAGAGAGCTGAACAGAGCAGAAAAAAGAAAAGAGCAGAACAGAGCATAGCAGAGCAGAGCAGAGCAGAGCAGAACTGAGCAGAACAGAACAGAAATAAGAACAGAACAGAGCAGAACAGAGAAAAACAGAGCAGAACAGAACAGAGCAGAACAGAACAGAAATGAGCAGATCAGAAGAGAGCTGAACAGAGCAGAAAAAAGAAAAGAGCAGAACAGAGCATAGCAGAGCAGAGCAGAGCAGAACTGAGCAGAACAGAACAGAAATAAGAACAGAACAGAGCAGAGCAGAGAAAAACAGAGCAGAACAGAACAGAGCAGAACAGAAATGAGCAGAGCAGAACAGAGCAGAACAGAGCAGAGACAGAGCAGGACAGAGCAGATGAGAGCAGAACACAGCAGAACAGAAGAGAGCAGAACAGGGCAGAACTGAACAGAGCAGAATAGAGCAGAACAGAACAAAGCAGAGCAGAACAGAGCAGAACCGAACAGATCAAAACAGGGCAGAACAGGTCTAAACAGGGCAGAGCAGAACAGAACTGATCCGAACAGGGAAGAGTAGTGCAGAACAGAGCAGAGCAGAACAGAACAGAAATAAGAACAGAACAGAGCAGAGCAGAGAAAAACAGAGCAGAACAGAACAGAGCAGAACAGAACAGAAATGAGCAGATCAGAAGAGAGCTGAACAGAGCAGAAAAAGGAAAAGAGCAGAACAGAGCATAGCAGAGCAGAGCAGAGCAGAACTGAGCAGAACAGAACAGAAATAAGAACAGAACAGAGCAGAGCAGAGAAAAACAGAGCAGAACAGAACAGAGCAGAACAGAACAGAAATGAGCAGAGCAGAACAGAGCAGAACAGAGCAGAACAGAGCAGAACAGAGCAGAGACAGAGCAGGACAGAGCAGATGAGAGCAGAACACAGCAGAACAGAAGAGAGCAGAACAGGGCAGAACTGAACAGAGCAGAATAGAGCAGAACAGAACAAAGCAGAGCAGAACAGAGCAGAACCGAAAAGATCAAAACAGGGCAGAACAGGTCTAAACAGGGCAGAGCAGAACAGAACTGATCCGAACAGGGAAGAGTAGTGCAGAACAGAGCAGAGCAGAGCAGAACAGAACAGAGCAGAACAGAAATGAGCAGAGCAGAAAAGAAAAGAGCAGAACAGAGCAGAGCAGAGACAGAGCAGGACAGAGCAGAACAGAAGAGAGCAGAACATGGCAGAGCAGAGCAGATCCGAACAGAGCAGAACAGAGCAGAGCAGAACAGAGCAGAGCAGAGAGGAACAGAACAGAACAGTCCAGAACAGAACTTAGCAGAACAGAGCAGGGCAGAGCACAGCAGAACCGAGCAGAACAGAGTAGAACAGAAGAGAACAGGTCAGAGCAGAACAGAACTGAGCAGAGCAGAACAGATTAGAACAGAGCAGAAAAGAACAGAGCAGAACAGAACTGGGCAGAGCAGAGCAGAACAGAGCAGAGCAGAACAGAACAGAAAAGAGCAGGACAGAGCAAGACAAAACTGTGCAGAACATAACAGGGCAGAGCACAGCAGAACAGAGTAGAACAGAAGAGAACAGGTCAGAGCAGAACAGAACTGAGCAGAGCAGAACAGATTAGAACAGAGCAGAAAAGAACAGAGCAGAACAGAACTGGGCAGAGCAGAACAGAGCAGATCAGTACAGCGCAGAGCAGAGCAGAAGTGAACAGAGCAGAACAAAGTAGAACAAAACAGAACAGAGCAGAACAGAGCAGAAAAGAGCAGAACAGAACAGTGCAGAACAGTGCAGAACAGAGCAGAACAGATCAGAACAGAACTGAGCAGAACAGAGCAGAACAGACCAGAGCAGAACAGAGCAAGACAAAACTGTGCAGAACATAACAGGGCAGAGCACAGCAGAACCGAGCAGAACAGAGTAGAACAGAAGAGAACAGGTCAGAGCAGAACAGAACAGAACTGAGCAGAGCAGAACAGATTAGAAAAGAGCAGAAAAGAACAGAGCAGAAAAGAGCAGAACAGAACTGGGCAGAGCAGAGCAGAACAGAGCAGAACAGAGCAGAACAGACCAGAGCAGAACAGAATAGAAAAGAGCAGAACAGAACAGATCAGAACAGGGCAGAGCAGAGAGGAACACAGTAGAACATAGCAGAACAGAACGGAACAGATCTTAACAGGGCAGAGCAAAACAGAACAGATCAGAACAGGGATGAGTAGTGCAGAAAGGAGCAGAACAGAGCATAACAGAACAGAACAGTACTGAGCAGAGAAAAACAGAACAGAGCAGAACTAAACAAAGCAGAGCAGAACAGAGTAGAACAGAGCAGAACAGAGTAGAACAGAGCAGAACAGAGTAGAACAGAGTAGAACAGAACAGAGCACAGCAGAACAGAACAGAAAAGAGCAGAACAGAGCAAGACAAAACTGTGCAGAACATAACAGGGCAGAGCACAGCAGAACCGAGCAGAACAGAGTAGAACAGAAGAGAACAGGTCAGAGCAGAACAGAACAGAACTGAGCAGAGCAGAACAGATTAGAAAAGAGCAGAAAAGAACAGAGCAGAAAAGAGCAGAACAGAACTGGGCAGAGCAGAGCAGAACAGAGCAGAACAGAGCAGAAAAGAGCAGAACAGAACAGAGCAGAACAGAACAGAGCAGAGCAGAACAGAACAGAAAAGAGCAGAACAGAGCAAGACAAAACTGTGCAGAACATAACAGGGCAGAGCACAGCAGAACTGAGCAGAACAGAAGAGAACAGGTCAGAGCAGAACAGAACTGAGCAGAGCAGAACAGATTAGAACAGAGCAGAAAAGAACAGAGCAGAACAGAACTGGGCAGAGCAGAACAGCGCAGAGCAGAGTAGAACTGAACAGAGCAGAACAAAGTAGAACAAAACAGAACAGAGCAGAACAGAGCAGAACAAAGTAGAACAAAACAGAACAGAGCAGAACAGAGTAGAACAGAACAGAGCAGGACAGAGTAGGACAGAACAGAAGAGAACAGATCAAAACAGGGCAGAGCAGAGAGGAACAGAGCAGATCAGAATCAGAACTGAGCTGAACAGACCAGAGCAGAACATAGCAGAACAGAGCAGAACATAGAAGAACAGAGCAGAAGAGAACAGATCAAAACAGGGCAGAGCAGAGAGGAACAGAGCAGAACATAGCAGAACAGAACAGATCTTAACAGATCAGAACAGGGCAGAGCAGAGAGGAGCAGAGAAGAACAGAATGGAACTGGACAGAACAGGGCAGAACAGAGCAGAACAGAGCAGAACTAAACAAGGCAGAGCAGAGCAGAACAGAACAGAACAGAGTAGAACAGAACAGAGCATGACAGAGTAAAACAGAACAGAGCAGAGTAGAACGGAACTGATTAGAGCAGAACAGAACAGAACAGAGCAGAGCAGAATAGGGCTAAACAGGGCAGAGCAGAACAGAACTGATCAGAACAGGGAAGAGTAGTACAGAACAGATCAGAACAGGGTAGAGCAGAGAGGAACAGAGCAGAACAGAAAAGAGAAGAACAGAGCAGAACAGAACAGTGCAGAACAGAGCAGAACAGAGCAGAACAGACCAGAGCAGAACATAGCAGGACAGAGCAGAACAGAGTAGAACAGAGCAGAACAGATCAGAACAGGGCAGAGCAGAGAGGAACAGAGCAGAGCATAGCAGAAAAGAACAGAACAGATCTTAACAGGGCAGAGCAGAACAGATCAGAACAGGGATGAGTAGAGCAGAACAGAAAAGATCAGAACAGAGCAGAACGGAACTGAGCAGATTAGAACAGAACAGAGCAGAACAGAGCAGATTAGAGCAGAAGAGAACAGAACAGAAAAGAGCAGAACAGAGCAGGACAAAACTGTGCAGAACATAACAGGGCAGAGCACAGCAGAACCAAGCAGAAGAGAAGAGAACAGGTCAGATCAGAACAGAAGTGAGCAGACAGAACAGATTAGAACAGAACAGAGCAGAAAAGAACAGAGCAGAACAGAACTGAGCAGAGCAGAGCAGAACAGAACAGAGCAGAAAAGAACTGAGCAGAACAGAACTGAGCAGAGCAGAGCAGAGCAGAACAGAGCAGAACATGGCAGAGCAGAGCAGATCCAAACAGAGCAGAACAGAGCAGAACAGAACAGAGCAGATCAGAACTGAGCAGAACAGAGCAGAGCAGAACAGAGCTGAACAGAGCAGAAAACAACAGAACAGAACAGAGCTGAGCAGAACAAAACAGAACAGAGCAGAACAGAGCAGATTAGAGCAGAATAGAGTGGAAAAGAGCAAAACTAAGCAGAAAAGAGCTGAACAGAACAGTGCAGAACAGAGCAGAACAGAGCAGAGCAGAGCAGAACAGAACGGAACAGATCACGGCAGAGCAGAGAAGAGAGGAACAGAGCAGATCAGAATCAGACCTGAGCTGAACAGACCAGAGCAGAACATAGCAGACCAGAGCAGAACAGAAATGAACAGAGCAGAAGAGAACAGATCAAAACAGGGCAGAGCAGAGAGGAACAGAGCAGAACAGAATGGAACTGGACAGAACAGGGCAGAACAGAGCAGAACAGAGCAGAACTAAACAAGGCAGAGCAGAGCAGAACAGAACAGAACAGAGCAGAACAGAGTAGAACAGAACAGAACAGAGCAGAGTAGAACAGAACAGAGCAGAGTAGAACGGAACTGATTAGAGCAGAACAGAACAGATTAGAGCAGAACTGAGCAGAACAGAGCAGAACAGAGCAGAACAGGTCTAAACAGGGCAGAGCAGAACAGAACTGATCAGAACAGGGAACAGTAGTGCAGAACAGAGCAGAGCAGATCAGAACAGGGTAGAGCAGAGAGGAACAGAGCAGAACAGAAAAGAGAAGAACAGAGCAGAACAGAACAGTGCAGAACAGAGCAGAACTGAGCAGAACAGAGCAGAACAGACCAGAGCAGAACATAGCAGGACAGAGCAGAACAGAGTAGAACAGAGCAGAACAGAACAGATCAGAACAGGGCAGAGCAGAGAGGAACAGAGCAGAACAGACCAGTGCAGAACAGAGCAGAACTGAGCAGAACAGAGCAGAACAGACCAGAGCAGAACATAGCAGGACAGAGCAGAACAGAGCAGAACAGAACAGATCTTAACAGGGCAGAGCAGAACAGATCAGAACAGGGATGAGTAGAGCAGAACAGAACAGAGCAGAACAGAAAAGAGCAGAACAGAGCAGAACGGAACTGAGCAGATTAGAACAGAACAGAGCAGATTAGAGCAGAAGAGAACAGAACAGAAAAGAGCAGAACAGAGCAGGACAAAACTGTGCAGAACATAACAGGGCAGAGCACAGCAGAACCGAGCAGAAGAGAAGAGAACAGGTCAGAGCAGAACAGAAGTGAGCAGAGACAGAACAGATTAGAACAGAACAGAGCAGAAAAGAACAGAGCAGAACAGAACTGAGCAGAGCAGAACAGAACAGAGCAGAACAGAACTGAGCAGAACAGAACTGAACAGAACAGAGCAGAACATGGCAGAGCAGAGCAGATCCAAACAGAGCAGAACAGAGCAGAAAAAGATCAGGGCAGGGCAGAGCAGAGCAGAGAGGAACAGAACAGAACAGAGCAGATCAGAACTGAGCAGAACAGAACAAAACAGAACAGAGCAGAACAGAGCAGATTAGAGCAGAACAGAGTGGAAAAGAGCAAAACAAAGCAGAAAAGAGCAGAACAGAGCTGAACAGAACAGTGCAGAACAGAGCAGAACAGAGCAGAGCAGAACAGAACGGAACAGATTACGGCAGAGCAGAGAAGAGAGGAACAGAGCAGATCAGAATCAGAACTGAGCTGAACTGAAATGAACAGACCAGAGCAGAACATAGCAGAAAAGAGCAGAACAGAGCAGGACAAAACTGTGCAGAACATAACAGGGCAGAGCACAGCAGATCCGAGCAGAAGAGAAGAGAACAGGTCAGAGCAGAACAGAAGTGAGCAGAGACAGAACAGATTAGAACAGAACAGAGCAGAAAAGAACAGAGCAGAACAGAACTGAGCAGAGCAGAACAGAACAGTGCAGAACAGAACTTAGCAGAACAGAACTGAGCAGAGCAGAGCAGAACAGAACAGAGCAGAACATGGCAGAGCAGAGCAGATCCAAACAGAGCAGAACAGAGCAGAAAAGATCAGGGCAGGGCAGAGCAGAGCAGAGAGGAACAGAACAGAACAGAGCAGATCAGAACTGAGCAGAACAGAGCAGAGCAGAACAGAGCTGAACAGAGCAGAAAACAACAGAACAGAACAGAGCAGAGCAGAACAAAACAGAACAGAGCAGAACAGAGCAGATTAGAGCAGAACAGAGTGGAACAGATCACGGCAGAGCAGAGAAGAGAGGAACAGAGCAGATCAGAATCAGACCTGAGCTGAACAGACCAGAGCAGAACATAGCAGAACAGAGCAGAACAGAGAAGAACAGAGCAGAAGAGAACAGATCAAAACAGGGCAGAGCAGAGAGGAACAGAGCAGAACATAGCAGAACAGAACAGATCTTAACAGGGCAGAGCAGAACAGAACAGATCAGAACAGGGATGAGCAGTGCAGAACAGAGCAGGACAGAGCAGAACAGATCAGAACAGGGCAGAGCAGAGAGGAACAGAGAAGAACAGAATGGAACTGGACAGAACAGGGCAGAACAGAGCAGAACTAAACAAGGCAGAGCAGAGCAGAACAGAACAGAGCAGAACAGAGTAGAACAGAACAAAGCAGGACAGAGTAGAACAGAACAGAGCAGAGTAGAACGGAACTGATTAGAGCAGAACCGAACAGAGCAGAACAGAGCAGAACAGGTCTAAACAGGGCAGAGCAGAACAGAACTGATCAGAACAGGGAAGAGTAGTGCAGAACAGAGCAGAACAGATCAGAACAGGTTAGAGCAGAGAGGAACAGAGCAGAACAGAAAAGAGAAGAACAGAGCAGAACAGAACAGTGCAGAACAGAGCAGAACAGAGCAGAACTGAGCAGAACAGAGCAGAACAGACCAGAGCAGAACATAGCAGGACAGAGCAGAACAGAGTAGAACAGAACAGAGCAGGGCAGAGTAGAACAGAACAGAGCAGAGTAGAACGGAACTGATTAGAGCAGAACAGAACATAACAGAGCAGAACAGAGCAGAGCAGAACAGTGCAGAACATAACAAGGCAGAGCACAGCAGAACAGAACCGAGCAGAACAGAGTAGAACAGAACAGGTCAGATCAGAACAGAACTGAGCAGAGACAGAACAGATTAGAACAGAACAGAGCAGAACAGAGCAGAACAGAACTGAGCAGAACAGAACAGAGCAGAACAAAGCAGAAGAGAGCAGAACAAAGCAGAACAGAGCAGTACAGAACTGAGCAGAGCAGAACAGAGCAGAACAGAGCAGAACAGACCAGGGCAGACCAGGGCAGAACCGAACAGAGTAGAACCGAACGGAGCAGATCCGAACAGAGCAGAGCAGAACAGAGCAGAACAGAGTACAACAGAACAGAGCAGAACAGATCTGAGCAGAGCAGAACAGATTAGAACAGAACAGAGTAGAACGGAGAAAAACAGAGCAGAACAGAACAGAGCAGAACAGAACTGAGCAGAACAGTGCAGAACAGAATGGAACAGATTAGAACAGAACAGAGCAGAACAGAGCACAACAGAAGAGAACAGAACTGAGAAGAGCTCAACAGAGCCGAAAACAACAGAACAGAACAGAGCAGAGCAGAACAGAACAGGATAGAACAGAGAAAAACAGAGCACAACAGAAGTGAACAGAACTGAGAAGAGCTGAACAGAGCAGAGTAGTACAGAACAGAGCAGAACAGAAGAGAGCAGAACAGAGCAGAACAGAGCAGATTAGAACAGAGCAGAACAGAAGCAGAACAGAGCAGAACAGAACAGAACAGAATGGAACAGATCAGGGCAGGGCAGGGAAGAGCAGAGCAGAACAGAGCAGAATAGAACATAACAGGGCAGAGCAGAGCAGAACAGACCAGAACAGAACTGAACAGAGCAGAACAAAGTAGAACAAAACAGAAGAGAACAGAACTGAGAAGAGCAGAACAGAACAGAGCAGAAAACAACAGAACAGAGCAGAACAGAACAGAGCAGAACAGAGCAGAACAGAACAGAACTGAGCAGAGCAGAAAAGAGCAGAACAGAGCAGAAAACAACAGAACAGTGCAGAACAAAATGGAATGGATCAGGAAAGAGCAGAGCAAAGAGGAACAGATTAGAACAGAACAGAGCAGAACAGAGCAGAACAGAGCAGAACAGAACAGAGCACAACAGAAGAGAACAGAACTGAGAAGAGCAGAACAGAACAGAGCAGAAAACAACAGAACAGAGCAGAGCAGAACAGAACAGAACAGAGTAGAACAGAGAAAACAGAGCAGAACAGAACAGAGCAGAATAGAACTGAGCAGAGCAGAGCAGAGCAGAACAGAGCAGAGTAGAACAGAACAAAGCATAACAGAGCAGAACAGAGCTGAACAGAGTAGAACAGACTAGAACAGAACAGAGCAGAGCAGAACAGAACAGAAAAGAGCAGAACAGAGCAGGACAAAACTGTGCAGAACATAACAGGGCAGAGCACAGCAGAACCGAGCAGAACAGAGTAGAACAGAAGAGAACAGGTTAGAGCAGAACAGAACTGAGCAGAGAAAGAACAGATTATAACAGAGCAGAAAAGAACAGAGCAGAAGAGAACTGGGCAGAGCAGAGCAGAACAGAAGAGAGCAGAACATGGCAGAGCAGAGTTGATCCGCACAGAGCAGAACAGAGCAGAACAGAACAGAGCAGAAAAGATCAAGGCAGGGCACAGCATAGCAGAGAGGAACAGAACAGAACAGAGCAGAACAGAGCAGAACAGAGATGAACAGAGCAGAAAACAACAGAACAGAACAGAGCAAATTAGAGCAGAACAGAGTAGAAAAGAGCAGAACAGAGCAGAACAGAACAGAGCAGAACTGAGCAGAGCAGAGCAGAACAGAACAGACCAGGGCAGAGCAGAGCGGAACCTAGCAGAGCAGAACCGAACATAGCAGAACAGAGCAGAACAGAGCAGAACAGTGCAGAACAGAGTAGAGCAGAACAGTGCATAACAGAACAGAACAGAGCAGAGTAGAACAGAACAGAACAGAGAAGAGTAGAACATAACATGGCAGAGCAGAACAGAGTAGAACAGAAGAGAACAGGTCAGAGCAGAACAGAACTGGGCAGAGACAGAACAGATTAGAACAGAACAGAAAAGAACAGATCAGAACAGAACTGATCAGAGGAGAAAAGAACAGAGCAGAACAGAGCAGAACAGAACATATTAGAATAGAACTAAGCAGAACAGAGCAGAGCAGAACAGAGCTGAACAGAGCAGAAAACAACAGAACAGAACAGAGCAGAGCAGAACAAAACAGAACAGAGCAGATTAGAGCAGAACAGAGTAGAAAATAACAGCAGAACAGAACTGAGCAGAGCAGAACAGAGCAGAGCAGAACAGAGCAGGGTAGAACAGAACAGAGCAGATCAGGAAAGAGCAGAACAGACCAGGGCAGAGCAGAGGAGAACAGTGCAGAACAGAGCAGAGTAGAACAGAACAGAAGAGAACAGAGCAGAGTAGAACAGAGCAGAACATAACAGGGACGAGCAGATCAGAGCAGAACAGAGTACAACAGAACAGAACAGAGCAGAACAGATCTGAGGAGAGCAGAACTGAGCAGAGCAGAACAGAGCAGAACAGAGCCAAAAACAACAGAATAGTGCTGAACAGAGCAGAACAGAACTGAGCAGAACAGCGCAGATCACAGCAGAAAAGAACAGATCAGGGCAGTGCAAGGCAGAGCAGACCAGAACAGAGCAGAACAGAGTAGAACCAAACAGAACAGATCACAGCAGAACAGAACAGAGCAGAACAGAGCAGAATAGATCAGAACTGGGCAGAGCAGAGAAGAACAGAGCAGAACAGAGGAGAACAGAACAGAACAGAAAAGAGCAGAGTAGAATAGAACAGAGTAGAACAGAGCAGATCCAAACATAGCAGAACACAGCAGAACAGAACAGATCAGAGCAGAACAGATCAGAACTGGGCAGAGCAGAGATGAACAGAGCAGAACAGAGAACAGAACAGACCAGAGCAGAACATAGCAGAACAGAGCAGAACAGAGTAGAACAGAGCAGAACAGAACAGATCAGAACAGGGCAGAGCAGAGAGGAACAGAGCAGAACATAGCAGAACAGAGCAGAACAGAACAGAAAATATCTTAAAAGGGCAGAGCAGAAGAGAAGAGAACAGGTCAGAACAGAACAGAACAGAGCAGAACAAAACAGAACAGAGCAGAACAGGGCAGATTAGAGCAGAACAGATCAGAATAGAACAGAGCAGAACAGAACTGAGCAGAGCAGAACAGAGCAGAACTGAGCAGAGCAGAACAGAGCAGAGCAGAACAGAGCAGAACAGAGCAGAACAGAAAATTACCGAACAGAGCAGAGCAGAACCGAACAGAGCAGAAAAGAGCAGAGCAGAACAGTGCAGAACAGAGCAGAGTAGAACAGAACAGAGCAGAGTAGAACACAACATAACAGGGCAGAGCAGAACAGAGCTGAACAGAGTACAACAGAACAGAAAAGAGCAGAACAGATCTGAGAAGAGCAGAACAGAACAGATCAGAGCAGAACATGGCAGAGCAGAGCAGAACAGAGCAGAACTGAGCAGAGCAAAACAGTGCAGAACAGAGCAGAGTAGAACAGAACAGAACAGAGCAGAGTAGAACAGAGCAGAACATAACAGGGAAGAGCAGAAAAGAGCAGAACAGAGTACAACAGAAAAGAAAAGAGCAGAACAGATCTGAGAAGAGCAGAACAGATTAGAACAGAACTGAGCAGAGCAGAACAGAACAGAGCAGAACAGAGCAGAACATGGCAGAGCAGAGCAGAGCAGAACAGAATGGAACAGATCAGGGCAGGGCATGGCAGAGAGGAACAGAACAGAACAGAACAGAGCAGAGCAGAACAGAATGGAACATGTCAGGGCAGGGCAGAGCAGAGCAGAGCAGAGAGGAACTGAACAGAACATAACAGAGCAGAACAGAACTTAGCAGAACAAAGCAGAGCAGAACAGAGCTGAACAGAACAGAAAGCAACAGAACAGAACAGAGCAGAGCAGAGCAGAAGAGAGCAGAACAGACCTGAGCAGAACAGAACAGAGCAGAACAGAGCAGAACAGAGCAGAGCAGAACAGAGCAGAGCAGAACAGAGCTGAACAGAACAGAAAACAACAGAACAGAACAGAGCAGAGCAGAACAGTGCAGAACAGAACAGAGCAGAGTAGAACAGAACAGAACCGAACAGAGAAAACAGAGCAGAACAGAGGAGAACAGAGCAGAACAGAGCAGAGCAGATCATAACAGGGCAGAGCAGAACAGATCAGAAAGGGGCAGAGCGGTGCAGTACAGGGCAGAACCGAACAGAGCAAAGCAGAGCAGAACAAAGCATAACAGAACAGATCAGATCATAGCAGAGCAGAGCAGAACAGAGCAGAACAGTGCAGAACAGAGGACAACAGAACAGAACAGAGCAGAGCAGAACAGAAAAGACCAGAGTAGAACAGATAAGAGCAGAGTAGAACAGAAGAGATCAGAGCAAAGCAGAGCAGAACAGAGCAGAGCAGAACAGAGAAGAAAAGATCAGAACAGAATAGAACAGAACTGAGAAGAACAGAGCAGAACAGAACAGAGCAGAAAAGAACAGAGCAGAACAGAACTGAGCAGAAAATAGCAAAACAGAACTGAAAATAACAGAACAGAACAGAGCAGAACAAAGTAGAACAAAACAGAATAGAGCAGAACAGACCAGAAAAGAGCAGAACAGAACAGTGCAGAACAGAGCAGAACAGAACAGAACTGAGCAGAACAGAGTAGAACAGACCAGAGCAGAACATAGCAGAACAAAACGGAACAGATCTTACAGGGCAGAGCAAAACAGAACAGATCAGAACAGGGATGAGTAGTGCAGAAAGGAGAAGAACAGAGCATAACAGAACAGAACAGTACTGAGCAGAGAAAAACAGAACAGAGCAGAACTAAACAAAGCAGAGCAGAACAGAACAGAGCAGAACAGAGTAGAAAAGAGTAGAACAGAACAGAGCAGAACAGAAAAGAGCAGAACAGAGCAGGACAAAACTGTGCAGAACATAACAGGGCAGAGCACAGCAGAACCAAGCAGAACAAAGTAGAACAGAAGAGACAGGTCAGAGCAGAACAGAACTGAGCAGAAAAAAGCAAATTAGAGCAGAACAGAATAGAAAAAAGCAGAACAGATTAGAACAGAGCAGAAAAGAACAGAGCAGAACAGAACTGGGCAGAGCAGAGCAGAACTGAACTGAGCAGAACAGAGCAGAACAGAGCAGAACAGAGCAGAACATGGCAGAGCAGAGTTGATCCGAACAGATCAGAACAGAGCAGAACAGAACAGAGCAGAAAAGATCAGGGCAGAGCAGAGCATAGAGGAACAGAACAGAACAGAAAAGAACTGATTAGAAAAGAGCAGAACAGAGCAGAGCAGAGCAAAGCAGAACAGAGAAGAACAGAGTAGAACAGAACAGAACGTAGCAGAACAGATCAGAACGTAGCAGAGCAGAGCAGAGAGGAACAGAGCAGAACAGGGCAGAGCAGAACAGATCAGAACAGGGCAGAGCGGTGCAGTACAGAGCAGAACAGAGCAGAACAGGGCAGAGCAGAACAGATCAGAACAGGGCAGAGCGGTGCAGTACAGAGCAGAACCGAACAGAGCAGAGCAGAACAAAGCAGAACAGAACAGATCAGAGCAAGCAGAACAGAAGAGAACAGAACAGAGCAGAGTAGACCAGAACAGAGCAGAGTAGAACAGAACAGGGCAGAGCAGAGCAGAGCAAAACAGCGCAGAACAGAGGAGAACAGAACAGAACAGAACAGAGCAGAGCAGAACAGAAAAGAGCAGAACAGAAAAGAGCAGAACAGAACAGAGCAGAACAGGGCAGAACAGAACTGAGCAGAATAGAGCAGAACAGTGCAGAACAGAACAGGGCAGAGCAGAGAAGAACAGGGCAGAGCAGAAAAGAGCACAACAGAACTGAGCAAAACAAAGCAGAACAGAACAGAACTGATTAGAAAAGTGTAGAACAGAACAGAGCAGAACAGAACGTGGCAGAACAGAGCAGAACAGAACGTAGCACAACAGAACTGAGTAGAACAGAGCAGAACAGAGCAGAACAAAGCAGAACAGAACAGAACTGATTAGAAAAGAGCAGAGCAGAACAGAGAAGAAAATAGTAGAACAGAACAGAGCAGAACGGAACGTAGCAGAACAGAACAGACCAGATCAGAACGGGGCAGAGCAGAGCAGAGAGGACCAGAGCAGGATAGAGCAGAACAGAGTAGAACAGATCATAACAGGGCAGAACAGATCAGAACAAGGCAGAGCGGTGCAGTACAGAGCAGAGCAGAACAGAGCAGAGCAGAACAAAGCAGAACAGAACAGATCAGAGCAAGCAGAACAGAACAGAACAGAGCAGAGTAGACCAGAGCAGAGCAGAGTAGAACAGAACAGGTCAGAGCAGAACAGGGCAGAACAGTGCAGAACAGAGGAGAACAGATCAGAGCAGAGCAGAACAGAAAAGAGCAGAGTAGAACAGAACAGAACAGAGCAGAACAGAACAGAACAGAGCAAAGTACAACAGAAGAGAACAGGGCAGAGCAGGGCAGAACAGAGCAGAACAGAGCAGAACAGAATAGAACAGAATAGAACAGAACTGAGCAGAACAGAGCAGAACAGAACAGAGCAGAGTAGAACGGAGCAGAACAGAACTGAGCAGAATAGATTAGAGCAGAACAGAACAGATCAGGGAAGAGCAGAACAGATCAGAACAGAGCAGAACAGAGCAGAACAGAACAGAGCAGAACAGAACAGAACAGATCAGAACAGAGCAGAACAGAACAGAGCAGAACAGAACAGGACAGAGCAGACCAGAGCAGAACAGAGAAGAACAGTACTGAGCAGAAAAGAGCACAATAGAACGTAGCACAACAGAGCACAACTGAACTGAGCAGAACAGAACAGAATAGAGCTGATTAGAAAAGAGCAGAACAGGGCAGAGCAGATCAGAACAGAGAAGAACAGAGTAGAACAGACCAGAGCAGAGCAGAACGTAGCAGAACAGAGCAGAACGTAGCAGAACAGAGCAGAACTGAGCAGAACAGAGCAGAACTGAGCAGAACAGAGCAGAACTGAGCAGAACATAACAGATTAGAAAAGAGCAGAACAGAGAAGAACAGAGTAGAACAGAACAGAGCAGAACAGAACGTAGCAGAGCAGAGAGGAACAGAGCAGAACAGAGCAGAACAGAGCAGAACAGAACAGATCATAACAGGGCAGAGAAGAACAGATCAGAACAGGGCAGAGCGGTTTAGTACAGAGCAGAACCGAACAGAGCAGAGCAGAGCAGAACAAAGCAGAACAGAACAGATCAGAGCATAGCAGAACAGAGCAGAGTAGAACAGAACAGATCAGGGCAGAGCAGTGCAGAACAGAGCAGAACCGAACAGAGCAGAACAAAGCAGAACAGAACAGATCAGAGCAGAGCAGAACACAGAATAGAACAGAACAGAACAGTGAAGTGGTCTAATGTAGCAGATTCGATTGTGTTGATGTTGGAACTGCTGGAAAGCCTTATGCTGGGGAATTGTTTCAGGGATTTTATACAGACTACTTCTTATGACTGACAAACTCTGGACAACCATCTTGAGGAGGACAAATGTCTCTTGACCCTCACACACTCTAGTGTAATATCTCTCACTGTGTGTGTGTGCGCGCGTGTGTGTCTGTGTCTGTGTGTCTGTGCGCGCGTGTGTGTCTGTGTGTCTGTGTGTCTGTGTGTCTGTGTGTCTGTGTGTCTGTGTGTGTGCGCGCGTCTGTGTGTCTGTGTGTCTGTGTGTCTGTGTGTGTGCGCGCGTGTGTGTCTGTGTGTCTGTGTGTCTGTGTGTCTGTGCGTGTGTGCGCGTGTGTGTGTCTGTGTGTGTCTGTGTGTGCGCGTGTGTGCGCGCGTCTGTGTGCGTCTGTGTGCGCGTCTGTGTGTGCGCGTGTGTCTGTGTGTCTGTGTGTCTGTGTGTGTGCGGCGCGTGTGTCTGTGTGTCTGTGTGTGTGCGCGCGTGTGTGTCTGTGTGTCTGTGTGTGTCTGTGTGTGTCTGTGTCTGTGTCTGTGTCTGTGTCTGTGTCCGTGTGTGTGAGTTTAGGGAGGTTAGTCCATGTGTATAACCTGTGTAGCCAGCCAGCCAGCCAGGTCCTGTAACTGAGTATCTAGCTATCTATTTGCCACCTGGGGCTTACTGTCATGTCCAGTACTGTCCTGTACTCTACCTTCTTTTTTCTGGACAAGAGACACTAATCCACCCTTCCTCCTCCTGGAAAGGAAACAGTGGAGCAGACTGAGTGCTCCTTCAGTTTACTGTATTCATCGATATCAATAACCGCACACACATATCAGAGGCTAACATTACTGTATTCATCGATATCAATAACCGCACACACATAACAGAGGCTAACATTACTGTATTCATCGATATCAATAACCGCACACACATAACAGAGGCTAACATTACTGTATTCATCGATATCAATAACCGCACACACATAACAGAGGCTAACATTACTGTATTCATCGATATCACTAACCACACACACATAACAGAGGCTAGCATTACTGTATTCATCAATATCAATAACCACACACACACATAACAGAGGCTAACATTACTGTATTCATCGATATCACTAACCACACACACATAAGAGAGGCTAACATTACTGTATTCATTGATATTAATACATAATAATAAATACACATTAATACTATCTCCAGTAGCATTGCAGTACACGTTGGCTAGGTTACATACAGTAGATGGCAACACAACGATGTACTGACGACAGCCAGTCATCCAGAGACGTATTACCAATGCCCCCATTAATGCTGTTAAAAATTACAGTGACAGATAAGATCATAATAGTCACGAGGTAAAACTACTATCATGGACAAACGAGACAAATATAGACAATATTCTACAGTATTTTCAGTGGCTGAAATCCCAAACTAATAACCCTGGTAGCCTTTTGCTGCCCAGCCAGCGGTAGCTTCCAACAAGCAGTTCCTAAAGCACTATCCTGTCCATCAGGATTAAGAAACCACAACAAACACATTCTCTCTAAAACTCATATGTCATCGGAATTCAATACAATGTTTGGCCTGCTCTGCTGAACCAATAATACATTGAGATTATATTCAATAGTGGTTTATATTTCAGACTGGCCGACAGACTGACAGACATGCCGACAGACTGACCGACAGGCAGACAGACAGACATACAGGGGAAAATGGATCACTGGGTATTCAAAACGTACAGACATGACGTTACCACAAACATTTACATTACATTTTAAGATACTAGACTCATTTCCAACTATATTGAAAGTTACGAACATTAGGTGTTAAACTGATGTGTAAGGATTGATTAAATTGGCCAATCAATCACAAAACGCTACCATGATCAGAACCAAAGCGATATAGAAAATATGCAATTAATACTGATTAGTATGAAAATATACTGCATAACAATGACAACAACAGCTACTACTACTACTACTACTACTACTACTACTAGTGCTACTGCTACTGCCGCCGCCACTACTACTACTACTACTACTGCTACTGCTACTGCTACTGCTACTACTACTACTACTGCTGCTACTACTACTACTACTGCTGCTGCTGCCGCCACCGACACTACTACTACTACTGCTACTACTACTACTACTACTACTCGCCCATCTTCCCCATTATCCCTTGTGTATTTATACCTGTGTTCTCTGTTTGTCTGTTGCCAGTTTGTTTTGTTTGTGAAAGCTACCATTGTTTGTTCCCCTGCTCCTGCCTGTTTCTTGCTCCTGTTTTCTAGTCCTTCCCGGTTTTGACCCCTGCCTGCCCTGACCCTGAGACTGCCTGCCGTTCTGGACCTTACCCCACTTTACTGGATTATTGACCCCTGCCTGCCCTGACCCTGAGACTGCCTGCCGTTCTGGACCTTACCCCACCTTACTGGATTATTGACCCCTGCCTGCCCTGACCCTGATCACTGGGCATTCAGCCCCTACCGTTCTTGACACTACTCCTACTACTACTACTACTACTACTACTCCTACTACTACTACTCCTACTGCTGCTACTGTTTCAGCCTGGAGTTGGCTTGTTTACCCCTGTGGATACATGTTACAGAGCTACACTGATCCAGGAGTTCTGCTGTATGGAGTTTGACTGTCTTCATCCATATGCTTATGGGGATCCACACACAACTAATCAGAGCTTTCCCTAGATAGCGTTTCCTTATAAGCCTTGCTTATAAGACCATTCCCAAGTGTACTGCACACTAATCCTATGGGTGAGTCCTGTGGATGGGAAAACCGTGCAAATGTCTCAGTAGACTGTGTTACTTACTGTCTGGTAGTAAGTCAGAGTGATTGGGTCAGTTGCCAGGGGGGAGAGTGAGATCGTGTGAATTCTGGCAATTACATTAACACTGTTCCCGACCCCTTGACCTGTAACATAATGAACAAGAGTATGACCTCAGGATTTCAGCAGGGCCAGGCATTACTCCTCTGTAAAGACAGGATGCATAACATAGAAATATAATGACTAGGATGAATAGGATGTCCAGTCTATAGATTATATTTCTATGGGATGCAGGGGGTTCTAAAATCAACACACTGAACAGAGGAGGTGGGGAGGAGGGGGTTAGACATCCAAAATAATAACAGTATCAATACATGGCCTTTTGGTTTTTTAGCCTGCTGTTCAGCACAACGCTACAACTTAGCATTTTATAACACAATGACCTCAAAGATTGTTTTCTCTGGTCCATCCCAACCCCTCCTCCCTTCTCCCTCCTTCCTCCCTTCCTCACTCAGTCATCCCTTCCCTACACCTTCCATCAGACTAAATTCCATAACTCATGGATTCAAAATCCACCCCAAAAAGGTAAATATATGAAAGAGAATAGAGGATAAGGAAGCTTCCTATTCCTTCGATTGTGCTGCACGACACTCTAGCTCATGAGATAATCTGGTTTCCTGTTTGGCTGCTGGGCAGATGGCTCCAGTAAATTAGGGACAGAAGACAGGCTATGGCTCTACGTTTGTAAGGCTTGGACGCTGCTCCACCCTATACTCTCTGATGAAACGCACCGGCCGCACCACCAGCCTGTCTGCCTGCTTGTATCTCAATGAACACTGGCCGCACCACCAGCCTGTCTGCCTGCCTGTATCTCAATGAACACTGGCCGCACCACCAGCCTGTCTGCCTGCCTGTATCTCAATGAACACTGGCCGCACCACCAGCCTGTCTGCCTGCCTGTATCTCAATGAACACTGGCCGCACCACCAGCCTGTCTGCCTGCCTGTATCTCAATGAACACTGGCCGCACCACCAGCCTGTCTGCCCGCCTGTATCTCAATGAACACTGGCCGCACCACCAGCCTGTATCTCAATGAACACTGGCCGCACCACCAGCCTGTCTGCCCGCCTGTATCTCAATGAACACTGGCCGCACCACCAGCCTGTCTGCCCGCCTGTATCTCAATGAACACTGGCCGCACCACCAGCCTGTCTTCCTGCCTGTATCTCAATGAACACTGGCCGCACCACCAGCCTGTCTGCCTGCCTGTATCTCAATGAACACTGGCCGCACCACCAGCCTGTCTGCCTGCCTGTATCTCAATGAACACTGGCCGCACCACCAGCCTGTATCTCAATGAACACTGGCCGCACCACCAGCCTGTCTGCCTGCCTGTATCTCAATGAACACTGGCCGCACCACCAGCCTGTATCTCAATGAACACTGGCCGCACCACCAGCCTGTCTGCCCGCCTGTATCTCAATGAACACTGGCAGCACCACCAGCCTGTCTGCCCGCCTGTATCTCAATGAACACTGGCCGCACCACCAGCCTGTCTGCCCGCCTGTATCTCAATGAACACTGGCCGCACCACCAGCCTGTCTGCCCGCCTGTATCTCAATGAACACTGGCCGCACCACCAGCCTGTCTGCCCGCCTGTATCTCAATGAACACTGGCCGGAACCACCAGCCTGTCTGCCTGCCTGTATCTCAATGAACACTGGCCGCACCACCAGCCTAGACATCCCTCCAACATAACAGGAGGCCATGGTCAGGTCAGGGTCTGTGAAAATAAATAAAGATAAATGCACTTCCTTGACTGATTAGAATTTAAAGAAAACCCTGGATAGAGCCTCTTTGGCAGGAACATTTGCATGGACTAAAGTGAACTCCTCCTGTGTGTGAATGGAGGACTAGAACATTGAGGGACCCTGGCCCTTCTGCTCAGAGGGGAGGAGGAAGGAGGGATGGGGGGAGAGAGAGAGAGAGAGAGAGAGAGAGAGAGAGAGAGAGAGAGAGAGAGAGAGAGAGAGAGAGAGAGAGAGAGAGAGAGAGAGAGAGAGAGAGAGAGAGAGAGAGAGAGAGAGAGAGAGAGAGAGAGAGAGAGAGAGAGAGAGAGAGAGAGAGAGAGAGAGAGAGAGAGAGAGAGATAAACTTCTCATCCAGTCTTTGCCGTAGCAGGGACTGTAAGTAGCTTATTCCGCAAAGTGTCCTGCATGTCAAATCAAATTAGAGGTTATTGGTTGTGTACACAGATTTGCAGATGTTATTGCAGGTGTAGGGAAATGCTTGTGTTTCTTGCTCTAACAGTGCAGTAATACCTAGCAATAATAAATATAAAAACAATAAACACATAACCCAGAAAAATTAAGAAATTACGAAATATCAGAACGAGCAATGTCAAAGACCAGAATATAAATAAATATATATACATGTAATGGTGTGTAAAGACAGTATGGACAGTATATGAATAGAAAAGGTTTATACAGCAGTAGTTACATAGGATGAGCCATGACTAGAGTATATATGTGAACAGTGCATTCGGAAAGTATTCAGACCCCTTGACTTTGTCCACATTTTGTTACGTTACAGCCTTATTTTAAAATTGATTAAATAAATGTTTTCCTCATCAATCTACACACAATACCCCGTAATGACAAAGCAAAAACATTTTTTTTTTCTTTTTCTTTTTTAAAATGAAATACCTTATTTACATAAGTATTCAGGCCCTTTGCTATGAGACACGAAATTGAGCTCAGGTGCATCCTGTTTCCATTGATCATCCTTGAGATGTTTCTTCAACTTGATTGGAGTCCACCTGTAATAAATTCAGTTGATTGGACATGACTTGGAAAGGCACATACCTGTCTACATAAGGTCCAACAGTTGATAGTGCATCTCAAAGCAAAAACCAAGCCATGAGGTTGAAGAAATTATCTGTAGAGTTCCAAGACAGGATTGTGTCGAGGCACAGATTTGGGGAAGGGTACCAAAACATTTCTGCAACATTGAATTTCCCCAAGAACACAGTGGGCTCCATCATTCTTAAATTAAAGAAGTTTGGATCCACCAAGACTCTTCCTAGAGTTGGCCGCCCGGTCAAACTGAGCAATCGTGGGAGAAGGGTCTTGGTCAGGGAGGTGAACAAAAACCGTTTCTCACTCTGACAGAGCTCCAGAGTTCCTCTGTGGAGATGGGAGAACCTTCCAGAAGGACAACCATGTCTGCAGCACTCGACCAATCAGGCTATTATGGAAGAGTGGCCCGACGGAAGCCACTCCTCAGTAAAAGGCACACGGCAGCCCGCTTGGAGTTAGTACAGGTGTAGGGACCAACTCTTTGGCCTGAATGCCAAGCATCACGTCTGGAGGAAACCTGGTACCAGCCGTACAGTGAAGCATAGTGGTGGCAGCATCATGCTGTGGGGATGTTTTTCAGCGGCAGGGACTGGGAGACTAGTAAGGATCGATGGAAAGATGAATGGAGCAAAGTACAGAAAGATCCTTGATGAAAACCTCCCCATGAGTGCTCAGGACCTCAGACTGGAGCAAAGGTTCACCTTCCAACAGGACAACGACCCTAAGCACACAGCCAAGACAATGCAGGAGTGGCTTCGGGACAAGTCTCTGAGTGTCCTTGAGTGGTCCAGCCGGAGCCTTGACTTGAACCTGATCGAACATCTCTGGAGAGACCTGAAAATAACTGTGCCGCGACGCTCCCCATCCAACCTGATAGGGCTTGAGAGGATCTGTAGAGAAGAATGGGAGAAACTCCCCAAATACAGGTGTGCCAAGCTTGTGGTGTAATTCCCAAGAAGACTCAAGGTTGTAATTGCTGCCAAATGTGCTTCAACAAAGTACTGAGTAGAGGGAATACTTATATAAATTTTATATTTCCATTTTTTATTGTCATTACGGGGTATTGTGTGTAGATTGATGAGGGGAAAAAACAATTTAATCCATTTTAGAATAAGGCTGTAACGTAACAAAATGTAGAAAAAGTCAAGGGGTCTGAATACTTTCCGAATGCACTGTTCACATAAAGTGGGTGAAACAGTACATAAACATTACTTAAGTGACCAGTGTTCAATGACTCTATGTACACAGGGCAGCAGTCTGTAAAGTGCAGGGTAGAGTACCAGGTGGTAGCCGGCTAGAACAGTGACTAAGGCTAGTTAGCGGTGACTGTTTAGCAGTCTGATGCACCTGTACTGTCTCTGCATTCTAGATGGTAGCGGGGTGAACAGTCCAATTGCATGATTTGTTACTTTGTTTTTCTCCGGTCAACATCACTCGCCTCGGGTAGTCGACTCACAGAGGGCACGGAGGACTTTCACTGGTCGACATCACTCTCCTCATGTAGCCGACTCACAGAGGGCACGGAGGACTTTCTCCCCGGTCGACATTACTCGCCTCGTGTACCCGACTCACAGAGGGCACGGAGGACTTTGTCTGGTCGACATCACTCTCCTCATGTAGTCGACTCACAGAGGGCACGGAGGACTTTCTCCCCGGTCGACATTACTCGCCTCGTGTACCCGACTCACAGAGGGCACGGAGGACTTTCTCCGGTCGACATCACTGGCCTCGTGTAGCCGACTCAGAGGGCACGGAAGATTTGGGTCCAAAATAGAGCAGAGGTGGAGAGAATCTAGCCAGTTCACTATAATCAGACCCCATGAAAGGAATACAGATTTACAGCACAGCTCTGCAACAGAAATGCAATTCTTCGCTTCTTCTCTGTGAGTAGAATACAGATGAAAGTACTTTCGACGTAGCATTTGTGTAATAATTGCTTGTCCCAGGTCTGCATCGTTACCATTCTCTAATATAAAAGCCTTGTATAAACACCAATAGATATTAATGTATTAATCAGATTTCTTTTTTTATAAACCCCAACAATGCAACAATGAGGAAAGGCAACTCACAGGAGTTAATTGGTCCAGGGGGTTTCAAACCTCTCCTCGGGGATCCCCAGCGGTTCCATATATTTTAACTATTCCCACAGCTAACAAACTGGATTTCACTTTTTAACTAACCATCAAGCCCTTGAATAGGTGAATCAGCTGAGCTAGTTCAGGGCTATTGTGAAAAATCTGAGGGTCTCCGAGGAGAGGTTTTAAAACCATTGAGTTAGGCAATACAGCACCAAGAGACGTGGGACCAGGATAGTGGGGACAGCCTTAGGCTAATACACGTTTGGCTTCACCACAGCAGCTCATTTGATCTACAGGGTCCTCAACCTGTGACACGGTTGGTTGTGTGAAAACCTGTTTAATAATGTTTCGTCACAGTGGCAGGCACACCACATTATGTGTTTTGTGTTCTACAACACTGTACATTGTTTCTGGGTCTTAAAGGTTCCTTTGACTACACCGTATGGCCACACAGGGCTGCCACAGTACTATATGGGACAACAGACATGGATGATTCCCACTGGACTGAATGCATTATAAATTCACAAGGTATATAGCAACGTTCACTTCACACATATTTCTCCACAGCCATATATGACGTACGAACAGTGTACACTCACAGTTCGGCAACAGCAGCACAACTGCATGACCTGAAAGTGAAAACTAGCTACAAAACCAGCTACAAAGCAGCCATTTGTAGGACATACTGCAGCTAGTTCCCAAGTTTGAGGGAGAGAACACGAAGGTAGATGAAAACACACACACCAGAATATTATATCATGTTCTTTTCCTCAGCGAAGACCACTACAGAAATAAATACTTTTCAATTACCATGAATACTACTCTCCACACATAACACCCACAGTACACTGTGTTTGTAGGTGAGAAGCAGTATAATAATCATCAAAGCTTTCCAGCTGACTCTCTGCTTGAGTAAGGACAGTATGCCAAGGAGGAGCTTTTGTACTGTACGAGTGGACAGAAGTGCACACAGCTGTGTGTGTGTGTCTGTGTCCGTGCGTACATGCCTGTGTTTTGGGTGGTTGGGAGGTGGGGGACCTGTGTGAACTACCCAGCATGTCTTCTGTTCCTACCTGGAGACGACGAGGGGAAGAATGAGCATCTTTAACATCCTCATCAGGAGCTCTCCAGGAAACTGGAAATACTTCACCTCCTACGGAAACACAGAGAGGACACACAGAGCAGAGCAGGACGTTAGTTAGGGTAGATAGATACAGTAAGTATACAGTAGGTTGGGTTTCCATTTACCTGAGAAACATCTGGAGTGTCCCAAAAACATATTGTTACCTAAAACAATGAACGTATATAAATGTTGCTTTCTCATATGTCAAGTGAAGGTTGACTATTTCGCTACTCATGTGAATATTTCAACACCATAGTACCCTCAAGCTCATCACCTAGCTAAGGACCCTGGGACTAAACACCTCTCTCTGCAACTGGATCCTGGACTTCTTGACGGGCCACCCCCAGGTGGTGAGGGTAGGTAGCAACACATCTGCCACGCTGATCCTCAACAACGGAGCCCCTCAGGGGTGTGTGCTCTGTCCCCTCCTGTACTCCCTGTTCACCCACGACTGCGTGGCCAGGCATAACTCCAACACCATCATTACGTTTGCAGACGACACAACAGTGGTAGGCCTGATCACCGACAATGACGAGACAGCCTACAGGGAGGAGGTCAGAGACCTGGCCGGGTGGTGCCAGAATAACAACCTCTCCCTCAACGTAACCAAGACTAAGGAGATGATTGTGGACTACAGGAAAAGGAGGACCGAGTACGCCCCCATTCTCATCAACGGGGCTGTAATGGAGCAGGTTGAGAGCTTCAAGTTCCTTGGTGTCCACATCACCAACAAACTAGAATGGTCCAAACACACCAAGACAGTCGTGAAGAGGGCACGACAAAGCCTATTCCCCCTCAGGAAACTAAAAAGATTTGGCATGGGTCCTCAGATCCTCAAAAGGTTCTACAGCTGCAACATCGAGAGCATCCTGACTGGTTGCATCACTGCCATGTACGGAAACTGCTCAGCCTCCGACCACAAGGCACTACAGAGGGTAGTGCATATGGCCCAGTACATCACTTGTGCTAAGCTGCCTGCCATCCAGGACCTCTACACCAGGCGGTGTCAGAGGAAGGCCCTAAAAATTGTCAAAGACCCCACCCACCCCAGTCATACACTGTTCTCTCTACTACCGCATGGCAAACGGTACCAGAGCGCCGAATCTGGTACCAAAAGGCTTCTCAACAGCTTTTACCCCCGAGCCATAAGACTCATGAACAGGTAATCAAATGGCTACCCGGACTATTTGCATTGTGTGTCATCGTCCCCCCCTGCCGCTACTCTCTGTTTATCGTATATGCATAGTCACTTTAACTATACATTTATATACATACTACCTCAAATAGCCCAATCAACCGGTTTTCCCCCGCACATTGGCTACCCGGACTATCTGCATTGTGTCCCGCCACCCATCTTTTACGCTACTGCTACTCTCTGTTTATCATATATGCATAGTCACGTTAACCATACCTACATGTACATACTACCTCAATCAGCCCGACTAACCGGTGCCTGTACGTAGCCTCGCTACTGTATATAGCCTCGCTACTGTTATAGCCTCGCTACTGTTATTTTTCACTGTCTTTTAACTGTTGTTTTTATTTCTTTACTTATCTATTGTTCACCTAATACCAATTTTTTACTTACAAATTGCACTGTTGATTAGGGCCTGTAAGTAAGCATTTCACTCTAAGGTCTACACCTGGTGTATTCGGCGCACGTGACAAATAAACGTTGATTTGGTCCCAAACCGTCATTTTAATCAGGTTGCCAGTACAGGTTTAGGGAGGTGGTCCTCAGGGAGGTTTCAGTACAGGTTTAGGTAGGTGGTCCTCAGGGAGGGTTCAGTACAGGTTTAGGGAGGTGGTCCTCAAGGGGGTTTCAGAACAGGTTTAGGGAGGTGGTCCTCAGGGGGGTTTCAGTACAGGTTTAGGGAGGTGGTCCTCAGGGGGGTTTCAGTACAGGTTTAGGGAGGTGGTCCTCAGGGGGGTTTCAGAACAGGTTTAGGGAGGTGCTCCAGTTAAACCAGAAACCAGAAATCTGGTTTCAGTTAATTTATTGGTTGGGGTCAGTTACCTGAAACAGCTACATCCACTACACAGGTCACGACCATCAGACGTGTTATTTACCAAGTGGTAATACAAGTGTACCGGGTAATTAACATCGCAAAAGTAAATAGAATTTGGGAACCTACAGTGAGGGAAAAAAGTATTTGATCCCCTGCTGATTTTGCACGTTTGCCCACTGACAAAGAAATGATCAGTCTATAATTTTAATGGTAGGTTTATTTGAACAGCGGGAGACAGAATAACAACAAAAGAATCCAGAAAAACTCATGTGAAAAATGTTATAAATTGATTAGCATTTTAATGAGGGAAATAAGGTTGACCCCCTCTCAATCAGCAAGATTTCTGGCTCCCAGGTGTCTTTTATACAGGTAACGTGCTGAGATAAGGAGCACACTCTCAGTTTGTTACCTGTATAAAAGGCACCTGTCCACAGAAGCAATCAATCAATCAGATTCCAAACTCTCCAGCATGTCCAAGACCAAAGAGCTCAACGAGGATGTCAGGGACAAGATTGTAGACCTACATGAGGCTGGAATGGGCTACAAGACCATCGCCAAGCAGCTTGGTGAGAAGGTGACAACCGGACAACAGGAAGAAACACAAAAGAACTGTCAATCTCCCTCGGCCTGGGGCTCCATGCAAGATCTCACCTCGTGGAGTTGCAATGATCATGAGAACGGTGAGGAATCAGCCCAGAACTACACGGGAGGATCTTGTCAATGTTCTCAAGGCAGCTGGGACCATAGTCACCAAGAAAACAATTGGTAACACACTACGCCGTGAAGGACTGAAATCCTGCAGCGCCCGCAAGGTCCCCCTGCTCAAGAAAGCACATATACATGCCCGTCTGAGGTTTGCCAATGAACATCTGAATGATTCAGAGGACAACTGGGTGAAAGTGTTGTGGTCAGATGAGACCAAAATGGAGCTCTTTGGCATCAACTCAACTCGCCAGGTTTGGAGGAGGAAGAATGCTGCCTATGACCCCAAGAACACAATCCCCACCGTCAAACATGGTAGGTGGAAACATTATGCTTTGGTGGTGATTTTCTGCTAAGAGGACAGGACAACTTCACTGCATTAAAGGGATGATGGACGGGGCCATGTACCGTCAAATCTTGGGTGAGAACCTCCTTCCCTCAGCCAGGGCATTGAAAATGGGGTCGTGGATGGGCATTCCAGCATGACAATGACCCAAAACACACAGCCAAGGCAACAAAGGAGTGGCTCAAGAAGAAACACATTAAGGTCCTGGAGTGGCCTAGCCAGTCTCCAGACCCTAATCCCATAGAAAATCTGTGGAGGGAACTGAAGGTTCGAGTTACCAAACGTCAGCCTCAAAACCCTAATGACTTGGAGAAGATCTGCAAAGAAGAGTGGGACAAAATCCCTTCAGAGATGTGTGCAAACCTGGTGGCCAACTACAAGAAACGTCTGACCTCTGTGATTGCCAACAGGGGTTTTGCCACCAAGTACTATGTCATGTTTTGCAGAGAGGTCAAACAGTTATTTCCCTCATTAAAATGCAAATCAATTTATAACATTTTTCACATGCGTTTTTCTGGATTTTTTTCTCTCACTGTTTTTCTCTCACTGTTCAAATAAACCTACCATTAAAATTATAGACTGATAATTTTTTTGTCAGTGGGCAAATGTGCAAAATCAGCAGGGGATCAAATACTTTTTTCCCTCACTGTATTTATCCTTTAATGAGAACAATATCCTTTATATTACAGCAAGGTGCCTGATTTGTCCCTTTCTATTTAGATTTATCGAGAGAGCCTGTATGGCACCATTCCTGATGAACAGATCGTGGTTTTTAGTTAGTATTATATGTTACAGCTACTGCTGCAGCTATAGCCTTCAGGTTGATGTCCATTGCAGTAATACACGACTGCAGTACATGTATTAATGGTGCCAAGTCTGACGTTCGTGATACAATGCATGATGCACGTTGCCATATAGATTTCAGCTTCTCGATGTATCACCGTGAGCGACGGAATATGTCCTTGGTGAAAAGAAACTGACATGAATAGTAACCATCACAACCACCATCATCATCATCATTAATATTGTCTTGTTTTGGTAGAGCGAGAGAGAGGTAGAGAGAGAGAGAGAGAGAGAGAGAGAGAGAGAGAGAGAGAGAGAGAGGGTGATGGGGAGGTAGAGCGAGAGAGAGAGAGAGAGAGAGAGAGAGAGAGAGAGAGAGAGAGAGAGAGAGAGAGAGAGAGAGAGAGAGAGAGAGAGAGAGAGAGAGAGAGAGAGAGAGAGAGAGAGCGAGGGGGTAGAGAGAGAGAGAGAAAGAGAGAGAGAGAGAGAGAGAGAGAGAGAGAGGGGGAGGTAGAGCGAGAGAGAGAGAGAGAGAGAGAGAGAGAGAGAGAGAGAGAGAGAGAGAGAGAGAGGGGGGGGGAGGTAGAGCGAGAGAGAGAGAGAGAGAGAGAGAGAGAGAGAGAGAGAGAGAGAGAGAGAGAGAGAGAGAGAGAGAGAGAGAGAGAGAGAGAGAGAGAGGATAGGGGAGAGAGAGGGACGGACGGAGAAGAAGAGGGAGAGAGCAAGAGAGAGAGGGATGGAGAGAGAGAGAATAGACATTTGAACACAATAAGGCAGGATGATTAAAAATGCTAAAGAGCTTTAGCTACTGTTAAGTATTAGGAAGGGGGGGTCAGAAAGAGAGGGAGGGGGAGAAAGGCAGGAGGAGAGGGAGAGCTTAGTTTGCCTTTTCAGATCAGGATCACAGCAGTCAAATGTCAGGCTGATTAGTGTGTGTGTGTTTTTCACCCAAGTCCCACGCACGCACACACAAACAGCTGGCATCGGGCCCTGGCATCTGCCGCCACAGGACAAACAGGCTGGCATGTAGCATGTGGCAAACACACACACACACTTCTTAATATAAATGTTAATGAATGAAACACCCAGTGACATTCTGGGACGTTGATCCTATCATGACCAATGCATGATCACTAACACTTGATGGTTCCTGGTGTCAAGAGCAATTCCACGATAACGGATGCCAAACAGAAAAACATTGATTTCAAAGTTTAACGAACAATACAACTCAATGCACAAGCAGAATTTCCCAAAACTCAGTTAAATATCTGCTCCTAGTTAAGATTCAAAGATGTCTGCAAAAAGAATGGGGTGTCAAAAATCTCTTTTGGTTATTGAAACACAGTAAGGGGCTTCCGGGTGGCACCGTGGTCTAAGGCACTGCATCTCAGTGTAAGAGATGTCACTATAGTACCTGGTTTGAATCCAGGCTGTATCACATCCGTCCATGATTGGGAGTCCCGTGGGGCGGTGCACAATTGGCCCAGCGTTGTCCGGGTTTGGCCGGAGTAAACCGTCATTGGAAATAATAATTTGTTCCTAACTGACTTGCGTAGTTAACTTAAGCAAACATTTTATTTATATTTTTAAAAGTGTTTTAATACAATAAAATCTCCCGATTGTGCGCAGCTGTCTAAGGCACCGCATCTCAGCGCTAGAGGCATCACTACAGACACTGGTTAGATTCCAGGCTGTATCACAACCGACCGTGAGTCCTATAGGGCGGCGCACAATCGGCCCAGCTTCGTCTGGGGTCAGGTTTTTCCATCAATGGAATTTCATCATGGGTCCCTGATCTGTACTATACAGAAATGCAATGATATGAATGTTATTCTCTCTACATGTTGGTTCTCATGGGTCCTTTAACATAGAAACGACCTCATGCAATGCATCTGTTAGGGGGGAGTCAAAGAGCAGAAAAGTACTTAGAGTAGCTCAGAGGCTTTTAAAGTATTTTAAGTGGATATCTAGATTTGGGGAGATCAGGACTGAGTCCCAAATGGCACCCTATTTCCTATATAGTGCACTACTTTTGACTAGAGCCCTATCGGCCCTGGTCAAAAGAAGTGCACTTTATAGTGAATAGGGGTGCCGTTTTGTACTCAGAGGTCAGTTTGAGCCAGTTGCTGTCAAAGGCATGACATGTCTTTCCAGTCTCTCAAATGAAGCAAATTAATCGGGTTAATCTGGCCAATAAAGGAATCCACAGATTATATTCGATTATCCTGCTGCCATAGACTAGACTAGAGCATTCTGAGTTGGAATTACATAGTGGGTAACATCGGTAAGAAAAGGAAATAGCTGCAATAAGCAGTGGAAGAGGTAGAAGAGGAGAGGTGTAGGAGTGGGGGTGGGAGAGGGGGATACGAAGAGTGGAGGTGGGAGAGTGGGGGTAGAAGAGTGGAGGTGGGAGAGTGGGGGTAGAAGAGTGGAGGTGGAGGAGTGGGGGTGGAAGAGTGGGGGTGGGAGAGTCGAGCGTCGGTCGGACCAGTCGAGTGTTTTCGGACGGGCCATTCCCGCTGTCTCCCTTAATGGTCAATTGTTCTGTCGCGTTGGTATAAAGGGTCGGGAGACAGGCGCAGGAATGAGTAATATGGGTTTTATTATGCCCATATTACGGCGTGCCGTGTATAGGCACGGGGACGACGACGAAACCAACACGTATACAAAAACACAGGGTTGAAACCCAAAACAAAAAGAGCAAGGAGTACCTTGAATAAATACACACGAGCACAATGATTAAACCACGTGACGAGACCCGGAATCATCTGCGCAATCCACAATGGCACGAAAGCCAAAACACACAGCACAGCACATGCACCAACGGACATAGTACAACAATCGACAGCCCAATGGAGAACCAAAGGGCACATAAATACAAACACTAATCATTGGCAATTGAGGTCAGGTGTGCGCAATGACAGTTCCGGAGGGATCCGTGACAAGACCAGAGGACATTTATCCAAAAAATACGATCTTTGTCCCCATGTGCAGTTGCAAACCATAGTCTGGCTTTTTTATGGCGGGTTTGGAGCAGTGGCTTCTCCCTTGCCGAGTGGCCTTTCAGGTTATGTTAATATAGGACTCGTTTTACTGGGGATATAGATACCTTTGTACCTGTTTCCTCCAGCATCTTCACAAGGTCCTTTGCTGTTGTTCTGGGATTGATTTGCACTTTTCGCACCAAAGTACGTTCATCTCTAGGAGACAGAATGCGTCTCCTTCCTGAGCGGTATGACGGCTGCATGGTCCCATGGTGTTTATACGTGCGTACTATTCTTTGTACAGATGAACGTGGTACCTTCAGGTGTTTGGAAATTGCTCCCAAGGATGAACCAGACTTGTGGAGGTCCACAATTTTTTATGAGGTCTTGTCTGATTTCTTTTGATTTTTCCCATGATGTCAAGCAAAGAGGCACTGAGTTTGAAGGTAGGCCTTGAAATACGTCCACAGGTGCACCTCCAATTGACTCAAATTATGTCAATTAGCCTATCAGAAGCTTCTAAAACCATGACATCATTTTCTGGTATTTTCCAAGCTGTTTAACAAGAAATTTGTGGAGTGGTTGAAAAATGAGTTTTAATGACTTCAACCTAAGGCTATGTAAACCTCCGACTTCAACTGTATGTACATGTAGGTAGAGTTATTAAAGTTACAATGCATAGATGATAACAACAGAGAGTAGCAGCGGTGTAAAAAGGGGGTATTAGATCTCTCTCTCTTGATTAGATGTTCAGGAGTCTTATGGCTTGGGGGTAGAAGCTGTTTAGAAGCCTTGGGGACCTAGACTTGGTGCTCCGGTACCGCTTGCCGGGCGGTAGCAGAGAGAACAGTCTATGACTAGGGTGGCTGGAGTCTTTGACAATTGTTAGGGCTTTCCTCTGACACCACCTGGTATAGAGGTCCTGGATGGCAGGAAGCTTGGCCCCAGGGATGTACTGGGCCGTTCGCACTACCCTCTGTATAGCAGTTGCTATACCAGGCAGTGATGCAACCAGTCATGATGCTCTCGATGGTGCAGCTGTCAAACCTTTTGAGGATCTGAGGACCCACGCCAAATCTTTTCAGTCTCCTGAGGGGGAATAGGTTTTGTCGTGCTCTCTTCACGACTGTCTTGGTGTCCTTGGACCATGTTAGTTTGTTGGTAGTGTGGACACCAAGGAACTTGAAGCTCTCAACCTGCTCCACTGCAGCCCCGTTGATGAGAATTGGGGCGTGCTCGGTCCTTCTTATCGATTTATACATACATTCTTGTTTAATTGCATCAATTATTATAATGACACACCGGTATACAACATAATGAGCCAATTTCTTGTTTAATTGCATCCATTATTATAGTGACACACAGGTACACAATATAAACGTTTATTTTCATAACACACAGGACTGATTGAGTGTCGCACCCTACATGTGTAACATTAGCACAGCTGATTGTGTACATTGTGTGCAGTGATTCTCTTTGTAAAGGTAACTTGAGCGGGATGCCCTCAAACTAACGGAGTCCAATTACAGTGTATTCTGTTATGTATCTGATAAACATTGAATGTCTAGCGGGAAACGCTGCCGCCTGCAGCGCGTCACCTTCAGCGTGGGTACTGGTTAGGGATCCCGACCCAAACCCACCACTACTCTGCATCTGCCTCCCTCTCTGTATCCCTGTGTCATTTTTTTTTAACAATTGTCACTGTCCAAGTAAAGTAAATATACCAGCACTATAAAAATATTACAAAAAGTACAAGCAAACTGCCAATAACACCAGTGTGCTGCGTTATATCCCATCTATGTGACTCACAGCTAAGCCTCAACAGCCACTAGCAATCCTTAATCTCACAAATATCAAACCGATGAGAAGTCTGAGACCGATGAGAAGTCGCCTATTTTGTACACAGACAGGACAAGTGAAGTGAAGCCAAACAAATCAACAGGCACGGGCTCCGTTGGCATTACCCAACAGCATGAATCACCACATGAGTTGAAGTGTCTGGAAGTGTTTGAATTTAATATAATTTTTTTGGGCTGAGCAACCCAGCTATTTTGTAAACAGAAACGATGTCTCTTTCCGTAAGTCAGTCTGAGCAGACTCGTCCTAGAGACAGAGCCGTGATGTACTGTAGCATCAGGTCTAGACCGCTAAACTACAGCAGCCATTGGTACTGCAACATTACAGAGCTTGTCTGTACTCGGTCGTGACGTACAGCAACAGCTTATAGAGCTTATAGGTCCCCCTCTTTCTCTACCCCCTCAGCTCTCAACACGTACTGTAACACTCACAGACCTAGCTGCAACATGAGTGTGCCTTATGAGCACAACACAAAACGTTCAAAAGAAATTCAAAAGACGTCATTCAAACAATTTTGCTCACCCTTCAATCACACGGGTGAAATAAGGTTGGTATTGTCACTTGCTAGGACAACAATGTGGGTTGTAGGTAGGTGGGACAAAAGCCGTTTGTGTGAGGACATGTTAGTGTATGTTTTGGGGTCTTTTTTTGAAGGACACTGAAGGGTGTTTTTCAGGGCTAGGGGGACAGAGGGACCAGTGGACAGGGAGGACCAACAGGGGACAGAGGGACCAGTGGACAGGGAGGACCAACAGGGACAGAGGGACCCGTGGACAGGAGGACCAACAGGGGACAGAGGGACCAGTGGACAGGGAGGACCAACAGGGGGCAGGGGGACCAGTGGACAGGGAGGACCAACAGGGGACAGAGGGACCAGTGGACAGGGAGGACCAACAGGGACAGAGGGACCAGTGGACAGGGAGGACCAACAAGGGACAGAGGGACCAGTGGACAGGGAGGACCAACAGGGGACAGAGGGACCCGTGGACAGGGAGGACCAACAAGGGACAGAGGGACCAGTGGACAGGGAGGACCAACAGGGGACAGAGGGACCCGTGGACAGGGAGGACCAACAAGGGACAGAGGGACCAGTGGACAGGGAGGACCAGCAGGGGACAGAGGGACCCGTGGACAGGGAGGACCAACAGGGGACAGAGGGACCAGTGGACAGGGAGGACCAACAGGGACAGAGGGACCAGTGGACAGGGAGGACCAACAGGGACAGTGGGGCAAGGGAACAGGTCCTTTAGGGACAGTGGGGCGAGGGAACAGGTTCTTTAGGGACAGTGGGGCGAGGGAACAGGTTCTTTAGGGACGGTGGGGCGAGGGAACAGGTTCTTTAGGGACGGTGGGGCGAGGGAACAGGTTCTTTAGGGACGGTGGGGCGAGGGAACAGGTTCTTTAGGGACGGTGGGGCGAGGGAACAGGTTCTTTAGGGACAGTGGGGCGAGGGAACAGGTTCTTTAGGGACAGTGGGGCGAGGGAACAGGTTCTTTAGGGACGGTGGGGCGAGGGAACAGGTTCTTTAGGGACGGTGGGGCGAGGGAACAGGTTCTTTAGGGACGGTGGGGCGAGGGAACAGGTTCTTTAGGGACGGTGGGAATAGCTATTGAAGGGAAGGTTTTGGTTGGGGGAGGGAACAGGACACCCTGCAGGTGTTTGTTTGACACTGACCTGGTCGGAGAGCTGCTTGCCCCGCAGGTGGAACCCCATCATACAGCCGATGACAACGGCCAACACAGACAGGATGAGGAGACCGTTCTGCGCACACACATTCTTTACCCGACCCCACACCTCCGAAAAGTTCACCGCCATCCTGACTCCCACCGAAAGTCCTCCACAGTCCCTGGCCGGTCACTCACTCAGCCATAAAGAGCAAGGTCTATATGGGACACACGACGGACCAGAAGGCAGGAGACGGAGAGATAGAAGACGGGGGAGGAGAGATGGAAACAGAGAGCCTTGGAGAGAAGGGAGGGACTGAAGAGTGAAAGAGAGAAAAAATACTGAATTGGGGAAGAGCTGGATAGAGAGAAAAAGGAGTAGAGGTTTTCCAAAACAAAGGGAAGAAGGCAGTAGTTGTCCTCCTCGGATAAAGCACTTTAGGGGGTTTCTGCGATGAAGCTCTCTCTATCATTCCACACAGGACTAAGAGCATCACACTTTCCAGGCACACACACGGTCTCTCTCTCTCTCTCTCTCTCTCTCTCTCTCTCTCTCTCTCTCTCTCTCTCTCTCTCTCGCCAGTAGGGGGCTCTGGTGACAGCTGGCAGTACTGTCCTCAGGGTTAATACATTAGATCCTATTAGGAGCGGCCATGACGAGCTACGCACACACACACACATACACACATGCAAACACACACTTCGCTGTGCTGCATTATTGGGATATCAGCAGGATGGATTAAAGACCTACCAACAATTGGACAGAGGATTGTTCCAACAACAATGAGTGTAAAACAACTGGCCTGGGTAGGGGAGGAGGGGGAAGAGGAGAGGAGGGGGAGGGAGGAGGGGGAAGAGGAGAGGAGGAGGAAGAGGAGGAGAGGGAAGAGGAGAGGAGATGAGGACGAGGGAAGAGGAGGAGGGGGAGGGAGACAAGAAGGGGGAAGAGGAAGCGGGGGGAAGTGGAAGAGGGAGAAGAGGAGGAGGAGGAGGAGGAGGAGGAGGAGGAGGAGGAGGAGGATCAGAAGTCTGATGGCACTATGGTGTGATAAGAGCTCCTGCTAAATTAACTTAATATAAATGTGTATGAAAATTGACAATTGCAAAGCATGCTGAGTCTTATTCCAATGAGGTGTTGTCTAAAAGGATACAGCTTTTGTCCAAATGGACTTTTAGTAGCAGGTGTAGGAGAACTTACGCAGGTTAGGAGAATAGGAGAACTTAGGAGAACTTACGTAGCATACATAGCAGGTTAAGAGAATTAACGTAGCAGGTTCAGAGAATTAAATAGCAGGTTAGGAGAATTAGGTTAAGCTGTATCCCATCTATAGCCTTGTGAGCTCATGAGATCAGGACTGTTCGAACGAGGCTATCCCATCTAGACATGACCCCGAAACAAGGCCAATCACAATACCCAGTGTGCTTTGCAGTTCATTTTGGTATATTAATTTTCACATATACATTTACATTTTGGTAATTTAGCAGACAGTCTTATCCAGAGTGACAGTGCATTTAACTATGGTAGATAAACAACAACATATCACAGTCATAGTAAGTAAAACGTTTATGTAATCGTTACTGAGAATGTTGTTGCTGTTCGGGCCGGATACTTACAAATGCATTTATATTTTTAAAAACACAAAATACGTGTATTTTAATTTAATACTTAAAAAAAAAAGTATTTTGTACTTTATTTTGATCTTTATGGTATACACAGTCTAATGTGTGAGGGAGGGACTTACTGCTGCATGCCAGGTGTGAGGGAGAGACTTACTGCTGCATGCCAGGTGTGAGGGAGAGACGTACTGCTGCATGCCAGGTGTGAGGGAGGGACTTACTGCTGCATGCCAGGTGTGAGGGAGAGACTTACTGCTGCATGCCAGGTGTGAGGGAGAGATGTACTGCTGCATGCCAGGTGTGAGAGAGGGACTTACTGCTGCATGCCAGGTGTGAGGGAGAGATGTACTGCTGCATGCCAGGTGTGAGGGAGATACTTACTGCTGCATGCCAGGTGTGAGGGAGAGACTTACTGCTGCATGCCAGGTGTGAGGGAGAGATGTACTGCTGCATGCCAGGTGTGAGGGAGGGACTTACTGCTGCATGCCAGGTGTGAGGGAGAGACTTACTGCTGCATGCCAGGTGTGAGGGAGAGACTTACTGCTGCATGCCAGGTGTGAGGGAGAGATGTACTGCTGCATGCCAGGTGTGAGAGAGAGACGTACTGCTACATGCCAGGTGTGAGGGAGGGACTTACTGCTGCATGCCAGGTGTGAGGGAGAGATGTACTGCTGCATGCCAGGTGTGAGAGAGGGACTTACTGCTGCATGCCAGGTGTGAGGGAGAGATGTACTGCTGCATGCCAGGTGTGAGGGAGATACTTACTGCTGCATGCCAAGTGTGAGGGAGAGACTTACTGCTGCATGCCAGGTGTGAGGGAGAGATGTACTGCTGCATGCCAGGTGTGAGGGAGGGACTTACTGCTGCATGCCAGGTGTGAGGGAGAGACTTACTGCTGCATGCCAGGTGTGAGGGAGAGACTTACTGCTGCATGCCAGGTGTGAGGGAGAGATGTACTGCTGCATGCCAGGTGTGAGAGAGAGACGTACTGCTACATGCCAGGTGTGAGGGAGGGACTTACTGCTGCATGCCAGGTGTGAGGGAGAGATGTACTGCTGCATGCCAGGTGTGAGGGAGAGACTTACTGCTGCATGCCAGGTGTGAGGGAGATACTTACTGCTGCATGCCAGGTGTGAGGGAGAGACTTACTCCAGCATGCCAGGTGTGAGGGAGATACTTACTGCTGCATGCCAGGTGTGAGGGAGAGACTTACTCCAGCATGCCAGGTGTGAGGGAGAGACTATTTGTGGCTGTTGACTATTAACTATTTGCCCATCGTTACACCACTGTATATAGACATCATATACTGTTCATTTTTATTGTTTATTTCACTTTTGTTTATTATGTACTTCACTTGCTTTTGAAAAGTTAACATATGTTTTCCCATGCCAATGTAACAAAGTGAAAATGTAGTTTCCATCAACCTCGCGCGCAATGTAGATATCAAATCAAATCAAATCAAATCAAATTTTATTTGTCACATACACATGGTTAGCAGATGTTAATGCGAGTGTAGCGAAATGCTTGTGCTTCTAGTTCCGACCATGCAGTAGTATCTAACAAGTAATCTAACAAATTCACAACAACTACCTTATACACACAAGAGTAAAGGAATGAATACGAGTATGTACATATAAATATATGGATGAGCGATGGCTGACCGGCATAGGCAAGATGCAGTAGATGGTATGGAGTACAGTATATACACATATATATATGAGATGAGTAATGTAGGATATGTAAACATTATATAAATGGCATTGTTTAAAGTGGCTAGTGATACATTATTTCATCCAATTATAATTATTAAAGTGGCTAGAGATTTGGGTCGATGACCGAACGGCATAGGCAAGATACAGTAGATGGTTTAGAGTACAGTGTATACATTTGATATGAGTATGTCGGATACGTAAACATTATATACAAAATTGTTTAAAGTGGCTAGTGATACATTTGTTACATCCAATTCCTATGTATAAAGTGGCTAGAGATTTAAGTCAGTATGTTGGCAGCAGCCACTCAATGTTAGTGATGGCTGTTTAACAGTCTGATGGCCTTGAGGTAGAAGCTGTTTTTCAGTCTCTCGGTCCCAGCTTTGATGCACCTGTACTGACCTCGCCTTCTGGATGATAGCGGGGTGAACAGGCAGTGGCTCGGGTGGTTGTTGTCCTTGATGATCTTTTTGGCCTTTCTGTGACATCGGGTGGTGTAGGTGTCCTGGAGGGCAGGTAGTTTAACCCGGTGATGCGTTGTGCAGTCCTCACTACCCTCTGGAGAGCCTTACGGTTGTGGGCGGAGCAGTTGCCGTACCAGGCGGTGATACAGCCCGACAGGATGCTCTCGATTGTGCATCTGTAAAAGTTTGTGAGTGATTTTGGTGACAAGCCAAATTTCTTCAGCCTCCTGAGGTTGAAGAGGCGCTGTTGCGCCTTCTTTACCACGCTGTCTGTGTGGGTGGACCAATTCAGTTTGTCCGTGATGTGTACGCCGAGGAACTTAAAACTTTCCACCTTCAAAGAACGCGGTAGAGTAGTGGGTGAAACCATTCACTTCAGAAAAAGGGTTGACATAAATAATATTTTGTACTTTATTTTGATCTTTATGGTATACACAGTCTAATGTGTGAGGGAGGGACTTACTGCTGCATGCCAGGTGTGAGGGAGAGACGTACTGCTGCATGCCAGGTGTGAGGGAGGGACTTACTGCTGCATGCCAGGTGTGAGGGAGAGACTTACTGCTGCATGCCAGGTGTGAGGGAGAGATGTACTGCTGCATGCCAGGTGTGAGAGAGGGACTTACTGCTGCATGCCAGGTGTGAGGGAGAGATGTACTGCTGCATGCCAGGTGTGAGGGAGATACTTACTGCTGCATGCCAGGTGTGAGGGAGGGACTTACTGCTGCATGCCAGGTGTGAGGGAGAGACTTACTGCTGCATGCCAGGTGTGAGGGAGATACTATTTGTGGCTGTTGACTATTAACTATTTGCCCATCGTTACACCACTGTATATAGACATCATATACTGTTCATTTTTATTGTTTATTTCACTTTTGTTTATTATGTACTTCACTTGCTTTTGAAAAGTTAACATATGTTTTCCCATGCCAATGTAACAAAGTGAAAATGTAGTTTCCATCAACCTTGCGAGCAATGTAGATATCAAAGAACGCGGTAGAGTAGTGGGTGAAACCATTCACTTCAGAAAAAGGGCTGACATAAATAATATTTTGTACTTTATTTTGATCTTTATGGTATACACAGTCTAATGTGTGAGGGAGGGACTTACTGCTGCATGCCAGGTGTGAGGGAGAGACGTACTGCTGCATGCCAGGTGTGAGGGAGGGACTTACTGCTGCATGCCAGGTGTGAGGGAGAGACGTACTGCTGCATGCCAGGTGTGAGGGAGAGACGTACTGCTGCATGCCAGGTGTGAGGGAGAGACTTACTGCTGCATGCCAGGTGTGAGGGAGAGATGTACTGCTGCATGCCAGGTGTGAGGGAGGGACTTACTGCTGCATGCCAGGTGTGAGGGAGGGACTTACTGCTGCATGCCAGGTGTGAGGGAGAGACTTACTGCTGCATGCCAGGTGTGAGGGAGAGACGTACTGCTGCATGCCAGGTGTGAGGGAGAGACTTACTGCTGCATGCCAGGTGTGAGGGAGGGACTTACTGCTGCATGCCAGGTGTGAGGGAGAGACTTACTGCTGCATGCCAGGTGTGAGGGAGAGACTATTTGTGGCTGTTGACTATTAACTATTTGCCCATCGTTACACCACTGTATATAGACATCATATACTGTTCATTTTTATTGTTTATTTCACTTTTGTTTATTATGTACTTCACTTGCTTTTGAAAAGTTAACATATGTTTTCCCATGCCAATGTAACAAAGTGAAAATGTAGTTTCCATCAACCTCGCGCGCAATGTAGATATCAAAGAACGCGGTAGAGTAGTGGGTGAAACCATTCACTTCAGAAAAAGGGCTGACATAAATAATATTTCCTTTAATTTTGTATTACTGAATTCATAATACATCTTTACTGCCATTGTAGTAAGGTTGGTAATACGAGAGGTCTTCAGACTTACCATTTTTTAAATTATTTTCTTTGAAAGAACAACTAGTGGGTTTTGAGTGCTTCTCCCCTATTTGGGAAGTTTGTCTGCCTGCTCCTCCGTCTGAGAGAGATAATCTGAGAGCAGGCTCTGTATATAAAAACGGTTTAAAACTGTATAACATAATAGTGTTTTTGGAAAACTGGTTCATATATCCTAAAGTCAATAGCCAATGTGGCTATGTATATATTTATTTTACCGTTAATGTATTGAAGACCTATTTCAGCAAGTTAACCACGTTTTTGCTTTCTTAGCTAGCCATGTTAATGACGAGCTAACTAGCGCCGTTGGTCACTGCACTACAATGTCACGCTAGCTATTGCCAGCTGGTGATTTGCTAGCATTTGACTTATTGAAATATAAAATGAATGTTTATTTTCTTACTACCTTAAAAGGTTTATATAAAAGGGTTGTACTTGTGCTCTGTATTTATGGATTAATATCACTTCACATTGAGGGGATGTATTACTACTGTTGCCCCTATCTAAAAGATATCTTATGTCCTACCTAACCAGTGAAAGTGTGGCTGTGACCGTCCTGTCAATGCCTGTCATCACTGTTTGATATCTTTTACTACAGATAAAAACCGTCAACCTGAAGTGTGGGTGTCCGTGTGCCTTTTTTCTGGGGGGCTACAGTGAGGGAAAAAAGTATTTGATCCCCTGCTGATTTTGTACGTTTGCCCACTGACAAAGAAATGATCAGTCTATAATTTTAATGGTAGGTTTATTTGAACAGTGAGAGACAGAATAACAACAAAAAAATCCAGAAAAACGCATGTGAAAAAAGTTATAAATTGATTTGCAATTTAATGAGGGAAATAAGTGTTTGACCCCTCTGAAAAACATGACTTAGTCAGAGAGACTAAGACGTTTCTTGTAGTTGGCCACCAGGTTTGCACACATCTCAGGAGGGATTTTGTCCCACTCCTCTTTGCAGATCTTCTCCAAGTCATTAAGGTTTTGAGGCTGACGTTTGGCAACTCGAACCTTCAGCTCCCTCCACAGATTTTCTATGGGATTAAGGTCTGGAGACTGGCTAGACCACTCCAGGACCTTAATGTGCTTCTTCTTGAGCCACTCCTTTGTTGCCTTGGCCGTGTGTTTTGGGTCATTGTCATGCTGGAATACCCATCTACAACCCATTTTCAATGCCCTGGCTGAGGGAAGGAGGTTCTCACCCAAGATTTGACGGTACATGGCCCCGTTGTCGGAAATGTATATGTTTTGCTTGCCTTTTCACACTGTGTGCTCATTGTATCATTAAGCCGCAACATTACTATTGTGGGCTATGAGAAAATGTTTTGTTTGCTACACATGAATGTGTATGAGCTAAGGCTGACAAGTTGTGGAACAATACAGTGAGTTGTGAAACATATGGTGTGACTAGCTGAAAGGCTGTGATTAACCTTGAGCGAGAACAGTATGTTGAAGATATTGACACATTCATGGAAACAATGTTGCAGACAGCAGACAGTCAGTTTTGGGTTGAGACAGGAACAGGACTGAGCCTGTGGCCTCAGTAACCCCAGACAACAAGCGCCAAGGGGCTGGGACCAGCCTGTGCGCCTACGATAGGCTGGGCAAGTCTAAACCATGCCCGGTCTCTACTCTCAGAAGCGGCGACTCAAAGCAACGGCGGCGCCGGAGAAGAGGGAAACGCGGCGGTCTTTTGGTCAAGCTACGTCGACGGGCGCATCGTGCACCTCTCCCGAGTATTTTAATCGCCAATGTACAGTCTCTTGACAACAAAGTAGACAAAATCCGATCAAGGGTTGCCTTTCAGAGAGACATCCGAGACTGCAACGTTCTTTGCTTCACGGAAACATGGCTCACTCAGGACACGTTATCAGAGTCGGTACAGCCACCTGGTTTCTCCACGCATCGCGCCGACAGAAACAAACATCTCTCTGGTAAGAAGAAGGGCGGGGGTGTGTGTCTTATGATTAACAAGACGTGGTGTGATCATAACAACATACAGGAACTCAAGTCCTTTTGTTCACCTGACATAGAATTCATTACAATCAAATGCAGACCGCATTATCTACCAAGAGAATTCTCCTCGATTATAATCACAGCCGTGTACATCCCCCCTCAAGCTGATACATCAACGGCACTGAAAGAAATTCATCGGACTCTATGTAAACTGGAAACCACATATCCTGAGGCTGCATTTATTGTGGCTGGGGATTTTAATAAGGCTAATTTAAGAACAAGGCTCCCGAAATTTTACCAGCATACCAAATTTGCCACCCGGGCTGGTAAAATCCTGGACCACTGTTATTCCAACTTCCGTGATGCATACAAGGCTATTCTCCGCCCTCCTTTCGGCAAGTCTGACCATGACTCCATTTTGTTGCTCCCAGCCTACAAACAGAAACTAAAACAGGAAACGCCCGTTCTCAGGTCTGTTCAACGCTGGTCCGACCAATCTGATTCCATGCTGCAAGATTGCTTCGAGCACGTGGACTGGGATATGTTCCGGATAGCATTTGACAACAACATTGATGTATACGCTGATTCGGTGAGCGAGTTTATTAGCAAGTGCATTGGTGATGAAGTACCCATAGCAAATATCAAAACCTTCCCCAACCAGAAACCGTGGATTGATGGCAGCATTCGCGCAAAACTGAAAGCGAACCACTGCTTTTAACCAGGGTAAGGCTACCGGAAACATGACTGAATACAAACAGTGTAGCTATTCCCTCCGCAAGGCAATCAAACAAGCTAAGCGTCAATATAGAGACAAAGTAGAGTCACAATTCAATGGCTCAGACACAAGAGGAATGTGGCAGGGTCTACAGTCAATCACGGACTACAAAAAGAAAACCAGCCCCGTCGCGGACCATGACGTCCTGCTCCCAGACAAACTAAACAACTTCTTTGCTCGCTTTGAGGACAATACAGTGCCACCGACACGGCCCGCTACCAAAACCTGCGGGCTCACCTTCACCGCAGCCAATGTGAGAAAACATTTAAATGTGTTAACCCTCGCAAGGCTGCCGCCCAGATGGCATCCCTGGGCGTGTCCTCAGAGCATGCGCAGACCAGCTGGCTGGTGTGTTTACGGACATATTCAATCAGTCCCTATCCCAGTCTGCTGTTCCCACATGCTTCAAGAGGGCCACCATTGTTCCTGTTCCCAAGAAAGCTAAGGTGACTGAGCTAAATGACTATTGCCCCGTAGCACTCACTTCCGTCATCATGAAGTGCTTTGAGAGATTAGTCAAGGATCATATCACCTCCATCCTGCCAGACACCCCGGACCCACTCCAATTTGCTTACCGTCCCAATAGGTCCACAGACGACGCAATCGCAATCACACTGCATACTGCCCTAACCCATCTGGACAAGAGGAATACTTATGTAAGAATGCTGTTCATCGACTACAGCTCAGCAATTAACACCATAGTTCCCTCCAAGCTCGTCATTAAGCTCGAGACCCTGGGTCTCGACCCAGCCCTGTGCAACTGGGTCCTGGACTTCCTGACGGGCCGGTCCCAGGTGGTGAGGGTAGGAAACAACATCTCCACCCCGCTGATCCTCAACACTGGGGCCCCACAAGGGTGCATTCTCAGCCCTCTCCTGTACTCCCTGTTTACCCATGACTGCGTGGCCAAGCACACATCCAACTCAATCATCAAGTTTGCTGACGACACTACAGTGGTCGGCTTGATTACCAACAACGACGAGACGGCCTACAGAGAGGAGGTGAGGGCCCTCGGAGTGTGGTGTCAGGAAAATAACATCTCACTCAATGTCAGCAAAACAAAGGAGATGATCGTGGACTTCAGGAAACAGGAGAGGGAGCACCCCCCTATCCACATCGAGGGGACAGTAGTGGAGAAGGTGGAATGTTTTAAGTTCCTCGGCATACACATCACGGACAAACTGAATTGGTCCACCCACACAGACAGCGTGGTGAAGAAGGCGCAACAGCGCCTCTTCAACCTCAGGAGGCTGAAGAAATTCGGCTTGTCACCAAAATCACTCACAAACTTTTACAGATGCACAATCGAGAGCATCTTGTCGGGCTGTATCACCGCCTGGTATGGCAACTGCTCCGCCCACAACCGTAAGGCTCTCCAGAGGGTAGTGAGGACTGCACAACGCATCACCGGGGTTAAACTACCTTCCCTCCAGGACACCTACACCACCCGATGTCACAGAAAGGCCAAAAAGATCATCAAGGACAACAACCACTCGAGCCACTGCCTGTTCACCCCGCTATCATCCAGAAGGCGAGGTCAGTACAGGTGCATCAAAGCTGGGACCGAGAGACTGAAAAACAGCTTCTAAGGCCATCAGACTGTTAAACAGCCATCACTAACATTGAGTGGCTGCTGCCAACATACTGACTTAAATCTCTAGCCACTTTTTATACATAGGAATTGGATGTAACAAATGTATCACTAGCCACTTTAAACAATTTTGTATATAATGTTTATGTATCCGACATACTCATATCAAATGTATTCACTGTACTCTAAACCATCTACTGTATCTTGCCTATGCCGTTCGGCCATCGACCCAAATCTCTAGCCACTTTAATAATTATAATTGGATGAAATAATGTATCACTAGCCACTTTAAACAATGCCATTTATATAATGTTTACATATCCTACATTACTCATCTCATATATATATGTGTATATACTGTACTCCATACCATCTACTGCATCTTGCCTATGCCGGTCAGCCATCGCTCATCCATATATTTATATGTACATACTCGTATTCATTCCTTTACTCTTGTGTGTATAAGGTAGTTGTTGTGAATTTGTTAGATTACTTGTTAGATACTACTGCATGGTCGGAACTAGAAGCACAAGCATTTCGCTACACTCGCATTAACATCTGCTAACCATGTGTATGTGACAAATAAAATTTGATTTGATTTGATTTGAACTACTTCTGTCAGAGTATTAAAAGAAGAAATTGTAAGGCGCTGGTCAGTTCTCTGTTAACCCTGCGTGGTATTACATTGAACCCGTATATACGAAGATTGCATTTACCATTTATTGCTTGACTAATAATAAAAAAACATAGAAGATTCTCAGTGACACTGTGTCACCTTTTGTCCTGATACCAGATTTGATTTTCGCAACTCTAACACCGTCCATCGTCCCTTTGATGCGGTGAAGTTGTCCTGTCCCCTTAGCAGAAAAACACCCCCAAAGCATAATGTTTCCACCTCCATGTTTGACGGTGGGGATGGTATTCTTGGGGTCATAGGCAGCATTCCTCCTCCTCCAAACACAGCGAGTTGAGTTGATGCCAAAGAGCTCCATTTTGGTCTCATCTGACCACAACACTTTCACCCAGTTGTCCTCTGAATCATTCAGATGTTCATTGGCAAACTTCAGACGGGCATGTATATGTGCTTTCTTGAGCAGGGGGACCTTGCGGGCGCTGCAGGATTTCAGTCCTTCACGGCGTAGTGAGTTACCAATTGTTTTCTTGGTGACTATGGTCCCAGCTGCCTTGAGATCATTGACAAGATCCTCCCGTGTAGTTCTGGGCTGATTCCTCACTGTTCTCATGATCATTGGAACTCCACGAGGTGAGATCTTGCATGGAGCCCCAGGCTGAGGGAGATTGACAGTTCTTTTGTGTTTCTTCCATTTGCGAATAATCGCACCAACTGTTGTCACCTTCTCACCAAGCTGCTTGGCGATGGTCTTGTAGCCCATTCCAGCCTTGTGTAGGTCTACAATCTTGTCCCTGACATCCTTGGAGAGCTCCTTGGTCTTGGCCATGGTAGGGAGTTTGGAATCTGATTGATTGATTGCTTCTGTGGACAGGTGTCTTTTATGCAGGTAACAAACTGAGATTAGGAGCACTTCCTTTAAGAGTGTGCTCCTAATCTCAGCTCGTTACCTGTATAAAAGACACCTGGGAGCCAGAAATCCTTCTGATTGAGAGGGGGTCAAATACTTATTTCCCTTATTTGTCACGATCTTCATGCTGGACAGACCAAGGCGCAGCGAGGCATCCAGTATACATGTTTATTTAACGAACGAAAACTGGGCAAGAATAACAAAATAAAACGAAGATCGTGACGTTGCACCATAACGGACAAAACAAACACAGCTATGACCAAACAATAACCCCCAAACCCCAAGTGAAAACTACAAACATATATATGGTTCCCAATTAGAGACAACGACACTCAGCTGCCTCTAATTGGGAACCATTACCCCAACATAGAAATATATAACCTTGAACAGAAAACCCTTACACCAAAAACAAAACTAAACACTCCAGCCTGTCTTCTCAGGACTGGACGTGACATTATTAAAATGCAAATCAATTTATAACATTTTTCACATGCGTTTTTCTGGATTTTTTTCTTGTTATTCTGTCTCTCACTGTTCAAATAAATCTACCATTAAAATTATAGACTGATAATGTCTTTGTCAGGGGGCAAATGTACAAAATCAGCAGGGGATCAAATACTTTTTTCCCTCACTGTATGTAAAGTTGGTTACACCAATAAAGCCCTTAAATATAATTTAATTGAAATTAAATTGAGAGAGAGAGACAGAGAGAGAGCTTCCAGAGTTCCAAATTGAGTAGCAGCTGTCACACTTCAGCAGAAGTCGGCTCCTCTCCTTGTTCGGGTGGCGATCGACGTCACCGGCTTTCTAGCTATCGCCGCTCCATTTTTCATTGATACATCTGTTTTGTCTTGTTCCCTACGTACCTGGGTTTCATTTCCCATTCATTACTGCATGTATTTATTCCTCTGTTCCCCATCATGTCCTTGTGTGGAATTGTTTTTGTGTTACGTGTCAGTTTGTATTTTGACGCGTTAGACTAGTGTGCTTGTCCGTGTTTGTATTTCTAAGTGGTTTTTGCTTACACTTTGATTTAGTGGATAGCAGGCCTTTTTGCACCGTTGGACATATTTTATGGAGGCATTTGACGCAGTTACTTATTCTGTTTGTTTTTCCTCCAGTCTATTAAAATGTGCGCCTGTTCACTACTCTCTGCTCTCCTGCACCTGATTTCCCTCCAGTACGCACACAAGTCTTAACAGCAGCTGCCGAAAAAAATGAGCTTCTACAAATATTGAGATTTACATGGTTTTGAGAGTGAAGTACATTGGAAAAAAGCAAAAGAAAACTTCAAGACTGAATAGGAGACAAAACAAGCAACAAGCGAACAAGACAGGCTTTTGAAAAAGTAAAAAATGTTCATAACATTTTAGTTATCTTAGCTAGCTGAATTGTTTTCCAGTTGCTAAGCAGTTGCTAGGGATTCTCCTAAAAGAAGCTAGCTAGCTAACAAAAAATAGCTTGTTAACAAAAGAATAGAAAGACAAAATACGGACAAAAGACAAAGGACATCAAAGGAAAACAGTCCTCAAAAGACACAAGAGACAATACAAGAAACAACGCTGCTTTGGAAAAGGTAGGCTTATATTGCAACGTTGTAGCCAACATCACCAGCGTTGCTATGGAAATTGTTTACCCACCAGACATCCAAACAGCAAAAGCTAAGAAAAGTTTCAAAGGTTTGACGATGGGACAAAACCATGAATGCCTGTTTGCAGGTCTTACCAGTTGCAAAACAAGAGTGAATGTAATATTTAATACCAAACGAGGGCACATATGGAAAAGGGTTATTTGCAACCATTTCCCTTTCTCAAAAAAGAGAGGCATCAGCCAAGGATGTCAGATCAGCATTTTTGAAGAAGCTGACCAGAGCAACATGTATCAAACAGTAAACTTCTACAATAATGGAACTGTATTGATACAAGGCAATGATTCAAGCCTCCAGGCTTTAGAGAATATGTTTGCTACCCTAAAAGTAGAAGTTGAACTCATCTCAGAAATTGAGGAAAAAGTCAAGGAGGGAGATGATGAAGAAAAACAGGCCCCAATGGTCTCTGTGACCCAGCAAGAAGCCCTCAGTGTCCCTCTACTTACCTCACCTGCAGCAGACAGAGCCAAGGACGTGCCTACAACACCAAGAACACCTGCTATGCAACATTTCCACAACACCCTCTCTCGAGTTACAGTTATCAACACTTGGCAGGGACCCACACACCCATCACCCCTGCAGCAGAGGCCCCCCCGCCCCACCTTCTGAAACAACAGTACCCCCACCATCCCCAGGAGAGAAGAGCCAGACACAGCTTATTACAGCACAGCTCTACAAGACCAGGCCCTACACAGCACAGATTTACCAGACCAGACCCGCCTCAGGACAGCACGACCAGGCCCGGCCCATCACAACACAGCTCTACTAGACCTGGCCCATCACAACACAGCTCTACTAGACCTGGCCCATCACAACACAGCACTGACCACTACTCTAGGGTCGGGCAGAACACTGTCTTTCAGATAAGTACACCACATGATGCAGTCCACACCATGTATCATTCAGATCATCAGCCTACATATGCTGAGGTAACCTCTGGCAAAAGACACCTAGAACAATCAGAGATAGGAGAGGTGCGCCAACTACTAATCTAATATGCAGACTACTGAGCTAGACAGACCCTTTAATTCGCGCGCACATGCACACACACGCGCGCACATGCACACATGAGCGCACACACACACACATACACACAGGGTTGCAGATTGCATTGTACTGTACTTTTTGTGTGTGTGTGTATATATATATGTGTGTATGTATGTGTATGTGTATATGTATATATTATTTTTTGCAATGTACTTTACTCAAACCAGTGAATATCACTTACTGTAAATTAGATCATGAACTATCAGCTCTTGGAATATCCAGGGCCTATACTCTTCACATTTTGGTTATAAAACAACAAATCCAGAATTGATTAAAAACATCAAGGGACAGGACATCATAATTCTACTGGAAACATGGTGTCGTGGAGACATAGATACTCAGTGTCCCTCAGGCTATAGAGAAAGTTTACTACCATCAATCAAACATAAAAATGTTAAACTCAGGTGGAATCATCACTTGGCACAAGCAGCCCTTAGCACTGAATGAAATGAAAAAAGATACTAACCACATTTGGCTAAAACTTAACAAAGGTACAATCTATTGTGACAATGATGTATACATATGTGCAGCTTACGCTCCGCTCCTCCTTCAGATTCATCATATTATGATGATTAGTTCTTTCTCCATACAGAAATCATTCAATTTCAGGCAGAGGGTAAAGTGCTTCTTTGTGGAGATTTCAATGCAAGAACAGGTTCTGAGCCTGACTACACTGACACGAGAGGTAACCAGCACATCTTTGGACACCCCTCCTTGTACAGCAGCCCTGTTATAAATAATAGAAACAGTCCTGACCAAATACTGAACAAAAACGGGAAGGAGTTAGTGCATCTCTGTCGAGCCTTAGGCCTGTACATGCTGAATGGTAGAATCAGAGGGGACTCTTTAGGTCAGTTTACTTACTGCTCAGCTCTTGGGACAAGTGTAGTCGATTATGCCATCACTGACATTGACCCTTCCTCCATTAGTGCATTCACTGTCAGACCACAGACACCATTGTCAGATCACACTCAGATCAACGTGTTTCTGAAGAAATTAACCGCCAATATTCATTCAATACCAAAACAATAAAGAAGGTGTCAATTTGGCTACTCAAAACATCAATTGCATATTCCAAAAAGCAGCACCAAAAGCAAATTTGAGAAAACCAAAGAAATGCAACATCAGAAACAAAAAACAAAATGTTTCTTGAAAAAGGGTTTGACATCGAATGTAAAACAATTAGAAAACACCTAAGACAAATGTCAAATTAAAAACATAAGCAGCAAAACAACCCAGAGCTACGTTATGAATACTTTGAAACTCTGAAAGAGTAGAAACATACACTGAAACGCAAGAAATGGAATTATACCAACAAGACACTTGATGAAATTGAAAACGCAATTGACCAAAATCAGTTCTGGGACATGTGGAACAGTTTAAGCACGACAAAGCCACAAGAATTAGCCATACAAAATGAAGGTATTTGGAAAACTTTTGATAATCTATACAAATACTTACTCTTCTTTCCTGATGTCTGGAACCAGGGACTCATCTCCCCTTTCCACAAAAGTGGAGACAAATCAGACCCCAATAATTACAGGGGAATTTGCGTAAACAGCAACTTGAGAAAGATTTGCTACAGAAAACCTTTCTTCAATAAAAATGTTTTATAAGTAAATGTCAAATTGGCTTTCTCCCCAACCGTCGCACTACTGACCATATATACACCTTACACACACTAATTAATAAACACATCCACCAAAAAAAAGAGGGAAAAATCTTTGCCTGCTTTATTGACTTTAAAAAGCATTTGATTCTATTTGGGCTATTTTACAAAATTCTCCAAAGTGGGCTTGGTGGTAAGGTGTATGATTTAATAAAATGTGTGTACACAGAAAACAAGTGTGTAAAAAAACCCAAAGAACAGAATTATTTTCACAACGTCAAAGTGTGAGACAAGGCTTCAGTTTGAGTCCAAATCTTTCCAACATTCATATCAATGAATTAGCAGACATGTTGGTGTCAAGATCTTCATAAGGGACAGACCAAGGCGCAGCGAGGCATCCAGTATACATGTTTATTTAAGAAAACGAAACTCACGTAACTGGGTAAAACAACAAAAAGTCAACGTAACGAAGATCGTGAAGATGAACACACTAAACACAAACAAGCTATGCCCAAACAATCACCCACAAAACCTAAATGAAAACCCCAAATATATATATGGTTCCCAATTAGAGACAACGACACACAGCTGCCTCTAATTGGGAACCATTACCCCAACATAGACATACAACCCCTAGAACATAAAAACCCTACACCAAAACCAAAGCAAAAAACACGCCAGCCTGTCTAATCAGGCCTGGACGTGACAGTTGGACCATTCTCCAGCCCCAGGACTCACACTATTCGACACAGAGGTAAAATACCTGCTATATGCTGATGACTTGGTACTTCTATCACCAACCAAAGACGGTCTTCAACAGAACCTTAACATTCTAGAACAATATTGCCATAATTGGGCCCTGGCAATACATTTCAAAAAAACGAAAATCATGATTCGCCCCCCAAAAAACAGATGTCAGAAACAACAGAAATATAAATTCACCCTGAACAACATCATAATTGAACACACTAAAAATGACCATATCTGCATCGGGAAACTTTAATACGGCAGTGAATGCACTCAAAGAAAAAGGCAGAAGAGCATTGTATGCAATAAAAATGAAATTATTCAGAATCAACATCCCAATTAAATTTGGAACAAAATATTTGACAGTGTAATCCTACCAATAGCTCTTTGCGGAGGTGAGGTTTGGGGGCCACTCAATAAACTGGACTTTAAAATGTGGGACAAACATCCAATTGAAGCCCTACATGCAGAATTCTGTTTGGAAAAGTCCAGAGAAATACACCAACTGATGCATGTAGGGCAGAATTGGTCCGCTTTCCAGTGGTAATGAAAATACAGAAAAGATCATTAACATTTCGGGCTATAATAATACTGAATAATAACATCTGCATAGTAAACAGTAACTTACTTAATATTAGTATTATTGTTATTATTATTAGTATTGTTGTTGTTGTGATTATTATTCCAAATAGTAGTGGTATGGGTAGTAGTGGTGATGGTAATGATAGCAGTTTAGTGATGGTGGTGGTGATAGTAGTAGTAGTAATGATGATGGTAGTTGTAGTACTGATGGTGAAGATAACAGTTATTTAGTTTATATTTATTACATTTCTATTATTGACTGTTACCTTTTTATTGTTGTTATTTTTTCATTTAATTTTGTAGTATTATTATTTACTACCATTTTATGTTATTAATTGTTATTCTTTATAATTTTCTTACAACATATATTGTATACATTGTGGCTTTGGCAATATTGACACAATGTTTTACATGCCAATAAAGCAGCTTGAATTTGAATTTGAGAGAGAAAGAAGAGAGAGAGAGGGATAGAGTGAGGGAGAGGGCTAGATAGAGAGAGAAAGTAAGAAAGTAAACAATATGTACATTGTTACATCATGCCAATAAAGCAAACTGGAGTGAATTGAATTGAGAGAGAGAGAGAGTTCTGTTATGTTTTGTCTTTCATACCATGTCATGTGCCTTCTCAGTCATGTTGACACCGGTCTACTACCATTCCTTTAATGTATTGTTGTTCTCATTAATATTGTTGTTGTAGTTGTTGTTAATGGTAATCCCATGTCCACTACTACTAATATTATTATTATTGCTGTTGTGCTGTTGGTCCCACCATTTATTTATATATATATACATATATATATATTATTATTCTTTATTATTATTTTTTAATTTTTTTATATATATATGTATACTTTGACAATGTAGGTAATAATGAACTTGCCATGTCAATAAAGTCAATTGAATTGAGAGAGAGAGAAAGGGAGAGAGGGAGAGAGAGAGAGAGAAAGGGAGAGAGGGACGTCTTAAAAGTTAGAACTAGAGGTACAGTGGCTTGCGAAAGTATTCACCCCTCTTGGCATTTTTCCTATTTTGTTGCCTTACAACCTGGAATTAAAATATATTTTAGGGGGGTTTGTATCGTTTAAATTACACAACATGCCTACAACTTTGAAGATGCAAAATATGTTTTATTGTGAAACAAACAAAAGAAATAAGACAAAAAAAACTAAAAACTTGAGCGTGCATAACTATTCACCCCCCCAAAGTCAATACATTGTAGAGCCACCATTTGCAGCAATTACAGCTGCAAGTCTCTTGGGGTATGTTTCTATAAGCTTGGTACATCTAGCCACTGGGATTTTTGCCCATTCTTCAAGGCAAAACTGCTCCAGCTCCTTCAAGTTGGATGGGTTCCGCTGGTGTACAGCAATCTTTAAGTCATATCACAGATTCTCAATTGGATTGAGGTCTGGACTTTGACTAGGCCATTCCAAGACATTTTAATGTTTCCCCTTAAACCACTTGAGTGTTGATTTAGCAGTATGCTTAGGGTCATTGTCCTGCTGGAAGGTGAAACTCCGTCCCAGTCTCAAATCACTGGAAGACTGAAACAGGTTTCCCTAAAAAATGTCCCTGTATTTAGCACCATCCATCATTCCTTCAATTCTGACCAGATTCCCAGTCCCTGCCGATGAAAAACATCCCCACAGCATGATGCTGCCACCACCGTGCTTCACTGTGGGGTAGGTATTCTCGGGGTGATGAGAGGTGTTGGGTTTGCGCCAGACATAGCGTTTTCCTTGATGGCCAAAAAGCTCAATTTTAGTCTCATCTGACCAGAGTACCTTCTTCTATATGTTTGGGGAGTCTCCCACATGCCTTTTGGCAAACACCAAACGTGTTTGTTAATTTTTTTCTTTAAGCAATGGCTTTTTTCTGGCCACTCTTCCGTAAAGCCCAGCTCTGTGAAGTGTACAGCTTAAAGTGGTCCTATGGACAGATACTCCAATCTCTGCTGTGGAGCTTTGCAGCTCCTTCATGGTTATCTTTGGTCTCTTTGTTGCCTCTGATTAATGCCCTCCTTGCCTGGTCCGTGAGTTTTGGTGGGCGGCCCTCTCTTGGCAGGTTTATTGTGGTGCCATATTCTTTCATTTTTTTTATAATGGATACTTTATTTAACTAATTATGTGACTTCTGAAGGTAATTGGTTGCACCAGATCATATTTAGGGGCTTCATATCAAAGGGGCTGAATAGATCTGCACGCACCACTTTTCAGTTTTTATTTTATTTTTTTGAAACAAGTAGTTTCGTGGAACAGGACGTGCTGGGTCCACGGCATGCACAGGGATCCTGGAACGTGGAACAGGGACAGGACGTGCTGGGTCCACGACTCGCACAGGGATCCTGGAGCGTGGAACAGGGACTGGACGTACTGGGCTCTTTAAGCGTACAGGGGGCTTGGTGCGCAGAGCCGGCACCACTCTTCCAGGCAGCACACTCACCCTAGCCTGACAGATGAGTGGAGCTGGAATGTCGCGTACCGGGCTGTGGATACGCACCGGAGACACTGCACGCACAACCGGTGCAGGATATCTCGGTCCAAGGAGGTGCACGGGAGACTTAGCGCGCAGAGCCGGCACCACTCTTCCAGGCAGCACACTCACCCTAGCCTGACAGATGAGTGGAGCTGGAATGTCGCGTACCGGGCTGTGGATACGCACCGGAGACACTGCACGCAGAACCGGTGCAGGATATCTCGGTCCAAGGAGGTGCACGGGAGACTTAGCGCGCAGAGCCGGCACCACTCTTCCAGGCAGCACACTCACCCTAGCCTGACAGATGAGTGGAGCTGGAATGTCGCGCACCGGCCTATGTATGCGCACTGGAGACACCGTGCGCAATACAGCATAGCACGGCGTCTTACCAGTGCGACGCTCCCTCCAACGCTCCCTCCAAAGAGCACGAGGAGTTGGCTCAGGAGTCCACCCTGAACCGGCCAAACTCCCCGTGTGCCCCCCCAAAAAAAGATTTGGGGGCTGCCTCTCTGGCTTTCTAGTCAGGCGTGTTCTAGCATATCTCTCCTTTTTAACGCTCCATGCTCCGTACTTCTCCGCCGCTGCTTCCAGCTCCTCGCTAAACAATTCCTCCTCCCAGGTCCAGAACTCCCGGTTCTCTCGCTGCTTGGTCCTTTTCTGGTGGGTTATTCTGTCACGATCTCCTGAATGGACGGACCAAGGCGCAGCGAGGTATCCAGTACACAGGCTTTATTTTACACACGGAACTGGGAAAATAACAAATAAGCGAACAAAACGAAGATCGTAACAATAAACATACACAAAACACTTACGCTATGCATAAACAATAACCCACAAAACCCTAGTGCAAAACCACAAACATATATATGGTTCCCAATTAGAGGTAACGACACTCAGCTGCCTCTAATTGGGAACCATTTACCCAACATAGAAATAGAACACCTAGAACAGAAAAACCCTACACCAAAAACAAAACAAAAACACGCCAGCCTGTAAAACTCAGGCCTGGACGTGACAGTTGTAATGTAACAAAATAGAAAAAACGCCAAGGAGGTGAATACTTTTGCAAGGCACTGTATCTGACACACACACTTTCTCTCTCTCTCTCTCTCTCTCTCTCTCTCTCTCTCTCTCTCTCTCTCTCTCTCTCACACACACACACACACACACACACACATACTCATACACACATACACACACACAGCCCTCCATTCCCAGTTCTCTGCTGCAGCTTGTGTGTGAGTTCAGAGAGGGTGAGATTCCTGTGACGTACAAAGATACTTTCTAATCCTAGTCCCACATAACCTTAACAGGCACACACACATGCTGCTGTTACCACGACGACTGCACACACCTGTTACCATGCCGACTGATAGCAGAGCAGACTAGGGCTGCGTCACAAATGACACACATCCATTTTGAATTCAGGCTGTAACAGAGACATACATTTGAATTCCACTGTAATGGGTCGGACACATTATTCCAGTCACAGCTCTCTGTCATGTCAAACATTATTCTGATTCTGCTTGGTCCTGCCGTAGGTCCGTCTCCTCGTCACATTAATCTTCAGTGAGAGACATCTTTATTCACATCATGTTTCTGAGACATGTTTCTAAAAATCCATCTGTCGTAATTACATTCTCATCGAAGGCAATCTCCCTTCTCAGACACTCAGCTGTCTTCCATTGTAATTAATCAAACCAGCTGCAAACCTGGAATTAATTTCCGTCCCCTCCAGCTGAGATGAAAGGAGAAGAGGTAGTAACACTACAAGGGAACCACATTGTGTGATGAGAGTCAAAATGTCATTATATTACAGTGGATTGGCACGTGAAAGCTGGCTACTGAAAAACGAGTAATCCAAAACCATGTCCTGGGGATTCAAATGTAAAATGTACGGGGAGGATGATGAGGACTGAACATGTAGTGTTTCTTTCCATCTCTCTCTCTCTCTTTGTCTGTCTCTCTGTCTATCTCTCTCTCACTCTCTCTCTCACTCTCTGTCAATTTAAGGACTTTATTGGCATGGGAAACATGTTAACATTGCCAAAGCAAGTGAAGTAGATAATAAACAAAAGTGAAATAAACAACACAAATTAACAGCAAACATTACACTCACAGAAGTTCCAAAAGAATAAAGACATTTCAAACGTCATATTATGTCTATATACAGTGGTGTAACGATGTGCAAATAGTCAAAGTACGAAAGGGAAAATAAATAAGCATAAATATGGGTTGTGTTTACAATGGTGTTTGTTCTTCACTTGCCCTTTTCTTGTTGCAACAGGTCACAAATGCAGCTCAGTTTCCACCTCATTGTGTGGGCAGTGTGCACATAGCCTGTCTTCTCTTGAGAGCCAGGTCTGCCTACGGTGGCCTTTCTCAATAGCAAGGCTATGCTCACTGAGTCTGTACATAGTCAAGGCTTTCCTTAAGTTTGGGTCAGTCACGGTGGTCAGGTATTCTGCCACTGTGTACTCTCTGTTAAGGGCCAAATAGCATTCTAGTTTGCTCAGTTTTTTTGTTAATTCTTTCCAATGTGTTAAGTAATTATCTTTTTGTTTTCTCATGATTTGGTTGGGTCTAATTGTGTTGCTGTTCTGGGGCTCTGTGGGGTCTGTTTGTGTTCATGAACAGAGCCCCAGGACCAGCTTGCTTAGGAGACTCTTCTCCAGGTTCATCTCTCTGTAGGTGATGACTTCTTTATGGAAGGTTTGGGAATCGCTTCCTTTTAGGTGGTTGAAGAATTTAATGGCTCTTTTCTGGATTTTGATAATTAGCGGGTATCAGCCTAATTCTGCTCTGCATTCATTATTTGGTGTTTTACGTTGTACACAGAGGATATTTTGGTGTTTGTCCCATTTTGTGAATTCTTGCTTGGTGAGCGGACCCCAGACCTCACAACCATAAAGGGCAATGGGTTCTATAACTGATTCAAGCATTTTTAGCCAGATCATAATTGGTATGTTGAATTTTATGTTCCTTTAGATTGCATAGAAGGCCCTTCTTACCTTGTCCCTCAGCTCGTTCACAGCTTTGTGGAAGTTACCTGTGGTGCTGATGTTTAGGCCGAGGTATGTATAGTTTTTTGTGTGCTCTAGGGCAATGGTATCTAGATGAAATTTGTATTTGTGGTGTTGGCAACGTGAGCTTTTTTGGAACACCATTATTTTTGTCTTGAGATTTACTGATTTACTGTCAGGGCCCAGGTCTGACAGAATCTGTGCAGAAGATCTAGGTTCTGCTGTAGGACCTCCTTGGTTGGTGACGGAAGCACCAGATCATCAGCAAACAGTAGACATTTGACTTCTAGTGGGGTTCTAGTAGGGTGAGGCCAGGTGCTGCAGACTGTTCTAGTGCCCTTGTCAATTCATTGATACATATGTTGAAGCGGGTAGGGCTTAAGCTGCATCCCTGTCTCACGCCACGGCCCTGTGGAAAGAAATGTGTGTGTTTTTTGGCAATTTTAACCGCACACTTGTTGTTTGTGTACATGCGTATCCTTCCCAGTACACCAGATACTGTCAACCGCGGCCCCGACAGGGCACATCCAAAATCCGCCGGACGGTATAGGCAGGATGGTCGTCGATGAGCCGAGGGGGTGGAGGAGCAGCTACAGGAGGGGACAGGGGACTGGAACAGACTGGTTTAATTAAGGATACATGGAAGGTGGGGTGAATTTTGAGAGAATCTGGGAGTTTCAGATGAACAGCAGTGGGGTTTATGACATGATCAATCTCAAAGGGCCCAATGAATCAGGGAGCAAGTTTTTTGGAAACCACTTTCAGGGGCAAGTACTTAGATGAAAGCCATACCTTCTGGCCTGGAGTGTAGACTGGGGCTGAAGCACGGCGACGGTTAGCTTTGGATTGGGTCCTGGCGGAGGCACGAAGAAGGGCAGCCCGGGCCCTCCTCTAGGTGCGACGACAACGGCTCATGTGGTCCTGGACTGAGGGCACCACTACTTCGACCTCTTGGGCAGGGAACAAGTGAGGTTGGTAACCCAGAGCACACTCAAAGGGAGACATACCTGATGAGGCGTTGATGAGGGTGTTGTGGGCATATTCCACCAAGGGTAGCCGGGCATTCCAAGAGGAAGTGTTAGCCAAAGTCACACAGCGTATTGCAGTTTCCAACTCCTGCTTGGCCCGCTCGGTCTGGCCATTGGTCTGGAGGTGATATCCAGACGAAAGGCTGACATTAATACCAAGAGCTGTGCAGAAGGCTCTCCATACCTGGGATGTAAACTGGGGTCCTCTGTCAGAAACAATGTCACTAGGGATGCCATGCAGCCGCAAAACATGGGATACAAGCAGGTCCACAGTCTCCTTGGAGGAAGGAAGCTTGGAGAGGGGAAGGAAGTGAGCCGCTTTGGGAAATCGGTCAATAATAGTGAGGATGACTGAGTTATCATTCGATGGGGGAAGCCCAGTGACAAAGTCCAAAGCTATGTGTGACCAGGAGCGACTGGGTATGGGAAGAGGACAAAGCAGACCAGATGCAGGTTTGGTGGAGGTTTTATTTTCCGAGCACAGACCGAGCAGGCTGAGATGAATTCCCGAGCATCTCTCTCCATGGTGGGCCACCAAAATCGCTGACGCAGGAAGGCGAAAGTCCGGTTCATGCCAGGGTGACAGGTGAGGTGAGTAGAATGGGCCCATTGAAGAACATCAGAACGAACTGAATCTGGCACAAACAGAGCCTTACAAGGACCGTTTCTATGATCAGGGTGGTTCAGCTGAGCCTGACGAACACGGGACTCAACCTCCCAGGAGACAGCAGCAAGGACATCATTAACTCTGAAAAACAGCAGGGGCGTTAGTGAGACCAAAACGCATAACAAAATACTCAAAATGTCCAAGTGGTGTGTTGAACGCCATTTTCCACTCGTCCCCTTCTCTGATGCGGACAAGGTGGTAGGCATTCCAGAGGTCCAGTTTAGTAAACACTGTGGCACCATGGAGGGGGGCAAAAGCAGCACTGATAAGTGGCAAGGGATACTTGTTCCTGACAGTGGTACTATTCAACCCACGGAAGTCCATGCATGGCCTCAGTGACCCATCCTTCTTCTTGACAAAGAAAGATCCAGCTCCCACTGTAGAGGAAGAAGGCCTGATACGTCCGACAGCCAGGGAGTCCTGCATGTATTCTTCCATGGCTTCTTGCTCGGGCGAGAGAGGTTATGCAACCTGCTACTAGGGAGAGGAGCTCCAGGCTGAAGCTCGATAGCACAGCCATATGGCCGATGAGGCGGCAGAGATGGGGTGTGGTGCTTACTGAATTCTGGAGCTAGACCGTGATATTCTGGAGGAACAGAAGACAGGTCTGGGGGTTCTGGAAAGGACTGGGGTGCAGACAAGGCAGGAGGAAGAGCAGAATGTAGACAATTATAATGACAAAATGTACTCCAAGTAGTTACCCTTCCGGTGGACCAGTCAATCTGTGGGTTGTGTAGCTTTAACCATGGATGGCCCAGAACCAGAGGTGAGTGAGAACAGTCGAGTATTTGGAAACTGATCTTTTCCTGGTGATTTCCAGAGAGACCCAGGATAACAGGAACAGTTCTCTCCAAAATACGGAAGAGTAGCTTGCCATTGAGAGCGTTGGCATCCAGAGGTGAATCGAGCGAAACAGTGTCCAGGCCCAACTGATTAACAACCCCTTGGTCCAGAAAGCTCTCGTCGGCGCCTGAATCGACGAGAGCAGGCAGAGGAAAAGCCTGGCTCTGCCACACAAGGTTGGCCTCAAGCAGGGGTCTGGAAGATGATGGGCAGGCGATTTGGCTCAACAGTATATCCCCCACTACTGCTGAGTCCCCTCTTTTGCTGGACTCAGGGATCAAGTGGATACCAAGTGATCAAGCTGGCCACAATATAGACAGCTTCTAGTACTGATACGCCGCTGCCTCTCCTCTGGAGATGGGTCCGGCCGAGCTGCATTGGTTCAGGATTAGAACATGCCTGGAGATGTGATGCAGTCGGAGAAAGTGAGCAAGGCACTAAAGCAGATGTTATGGGACATGCAACCCTACCTCCCCTCTCCCT